>CM069459.1:4232950-4979860 GCA_035610835.1 Ophiura sarsii | reverse complement strand
ATTAACCAATCGTGTACGCTGGTTTTCGTTAGAAAATGTGAAAAAGGACTCACTTTTCAAGTAACGCCAAGCATGGCTGAGAGCTGAATGTAACCTCTCGCGGATCACGACATAAACTGCGCGACATCCTTGTTGCCTCTGCGTCATCGTCACCATTAAATGAAACGCTTAATTTCGGCCGCGATTTTTTTCTTCTTCTAATCAACATTTGTAAAAAATAAATGATTCCGTTTTTAATACGGAATAAAGAAAAATTCCCTGAATAAAAAGATTTTTTTTTTAATTAAAAAAATCAACTGATTTTACAAATGTTGATTAAAATTAAAATAATCATGGTCCCGGTCAGCGCTTCGCACAGGCATGGATAGTGAAATAATTGATTGATGGGGGATGGGGAAGGATATAAGAAAGGGGGAGACTTTTGCTTTCTATTAAACAGTGCTATGTCCCAAGTGTGATCTCAATTGCGAGCATAGGGATAGTTGTAATGAGTTGCGTCAAGTGTGCCAACTATTATTTTCCTTGATTGTAGGTGTAAAGTCGACAATTTTCGCGCGCTATGCGCGCATTTTGGACTCTTAAAAACAGGGACGATATTGATGTTTGCCCCCACCCCCCCCCCCCCCGGAATGACTATGCTGGCTACGCGCCTGTCCTCGACGCCAGAAGTTTTTTGAAATTCACGGTTGAAAAGAACGCATTTCCTTGCATATTTGTGAACACTTATTGCAGGTTTATTCTTATACATGTAGTTCAACGTTGCAATTTTCAATCAGCATCACCCCGGGGTTTACCCTGGATCCATTGGCTTTATGGGGCTTTGCCCTCTTGCATGCAACTACCCCTAATTAAAGTCGGACTACATTTTTAATCATACAATTTTTTAACTACATACATTACATGCCAGGGTGAACTAAGACACAATTACGGCAAGAGGGCATTGCTACCTTCACCCCTTCACAGTTTGATAAATGCGGATGCAAGCGACCTTGATCCGCGTTTGGTTCACGCGGATGATTACAACATTTAATATGTGACTGCCCCCCCCCCCCCCCCCCCCCCCCCCCCCCTCCCTCTGGATTCTGGGTGCTATGACCAACATTACAAATTAAAAGCTGGCTTTGAATGTTAAAATAAAGCAGAGAAATTACGATTTTGTTTTGGGAGAGACTGAAAGTTTGTATAATTTTAGTGCCTCCAATTAGGGCTTCCAAGGGCTTCCAAACTTTATGTAAGCATTTGGATTGTGTAACAACTGGTATGATCTGCTTGGATCTGATCTCTTGGACCGGTACGATCAGTGGCGTAACTAGACTTTTTCATGGGGGGGGGGGGGGGGGGGGGGGGGGCAAGAAGGGGCAGTGACTTGAAATGGGGGTGGGGGCTTCTAATGGGGGGTTCCATTCCACACCCACACCGATTGATTTCTTTTGGGGGGGGCAAGCGGGGGGAAAGGGTTCCAAGTGGGGGGACGGGGGCTGTAAAGATGTTTCGTTGTTTCATATTTGCTTCTTAATGTTATTTACTGTTTGCTTCTGATTGTTTGTTATTTGTTGCTTGCTTCTTGTTGTTTGGACGAAATGGGTATTGGACGAAATGGGTATTGGACGAAATGGGTATTGGACGAAATGGGTATTGGACGAAATGGGTATTGGACGAAATGGCTCTTGGACGAAATGGTTATTGGACGAAATGGGTACGGACGAAATGGTTATTGGACGAAATGGTTATTGACGAAATGGGTACGGACGAAATGGTTATTGGACGAAATGGTTATTGGACGAAATGGTTATTGGACGAAATGGGTACGGACGAAATGGGTATTGGACGAAATGGGTATGGACGAAATGCCCGACGAAATGGCTATTGGACGAAATGGTTATTGGACGAAATGGCTATCGGACGAAATGGTTATTGGACGAAATGGTTATTGGACGAAATGGGTATGGACGAAATGGGTATTGGACGTAATGGGTATTGACGAAATGGGTAATGGTTATTGGACGAATTGGCTAGTGGACCAAATGGCTATTGGACCAAATGGCTATTGGACGAAGTGCCTATTGGACGAAGTGGTTATTGGACGAAATGGCTATGGACGAAATGGCCATTGGACAAAATGGGTATGGACGAAATGGCTATTGGACGAAATGGTTATTGGACGAAGTGGGAATGGACAAAGTGGTTAGTGGACGAAGTGGTAATGGACGAATTGGCTATTGGACCAAGTGGTAATGGACCAATTGGAAATGGACCAAGTGGCTATTGGACCAAGTGGCTATTGGACCAAGTGTTATTGGACCAAGTGGAAACTGGACGAAGTGAGAATGGACGAACTGGCATTGGACGAAATGGCTAATGGCCGAACTGGCATTGGACGAAGTGGCAATGGGCCCTTCGTTTCAATATGGGCCATATTGGGGCAAAGGGTGTTGTCCGACTCGATTCAATTTGTTACTCCTGACGTTACTCATTGGGTTACTCATTTTACTCATTTTACTCATTGCTTTACTCATTTTGCTCATTGCTTTACTCATTTTACTCATTGCTTACTCATTTTACTCATTGCTTTACTCATTTTACTCATTGCTTTACTCATTTTACTCATTTTACTCATTGCTTTACTCATTTTACTCATTCAGCTATTTCGTGCTCTTTGCTTCCCAGTTGGGGTAGGCTGGTCCGAATCGGGTCGAACTGGTTCGAATCGGGCTGAAATGCACCATATTTGTTCCAAATGGGCTAATGACCTTTGACCTTTGTTTGACCTCGATTGTCCTCTGACTTCGATTGATCTTTGACCAGAATGTGCGACCTTGATCCGAGCCCCTGCTTGACCCAAACATTGACCCAGCCGGTACAACACAAATTGACGCATTTTACGCAAATTGACGCATTTTATGCAAATTGACGCATTGGCGACGCAAATTGACGCATCGACTACGCGATTGACGCATTAACGACGCGAATTGACGCATTGCTCTTTGACCCCTTGACCACCAGGAAGAGTGCCCCTTGACCCCCGGAAAGTGTGACCCTTGAACCCCTGGGAAGTGTGACCCTTGACCTGGAAGTGCGCCCCTACTCATTTTACTCCTTGTGTTACTCATTTTACTCCTTGGGTTACTCATTTTACTCATTGCGTACTCATTTTACTCATTGCTTTACTCATTTTACTCATTGCTTTACTCATTTTAGGGACCGTTCATTATTTATGGTGGAGGGGTGTTGGGACAAATTCGAGACTCGTATGTCAAAATTACCTAACCCCCCCCCCCCCTACAGCTGAAACTGAAAATTACATGACCCCCCCCTACTAACCAATAGATTTTTACACAACCCCCCCCCCCCCACCCTCCCCCTCAAAATCAACTTGTCACATACTTAGGGGATGTATTTTTCTTTTGTCCATGGATTCGTTGGTTGTGTCTCTGAACGGCCAATCATTTAATGACTTACTACATTGCGAGCGTAGCGAGGCGGAACATTGTCATATATTATACATTTTGGGTGTTTTGTGAGTCTTTATAACCCGAAAAAAAGTTAGAACATCCAGACAAAAACGTATGAAATATTCTTGTGAGCTTTGGTGCAGAGCTGAGAGTGAGACGAGGTGGAAAAGCATGCAAGAAATTACCGTTTTTAATCAAATTGGTTTTTGGAACATAGGCCTACGTGTAGGCTATTAACGTGTTTTTTATGGCTCTAGTGTTTTCAACCATTGACGTTTATATAGGTGTTTTTCCAACAGATCGTCCGAGCAGGGCGTGCACAAATAAGATTTGCTGTACGAAAGTACATGTAGTGTCATCATAAGTAGCCTACATGTTTTGAAGTTGAAAGGTTGTAAGAAAATGTGCGCGAAGCGCACAAAAAATTGGCATTTACACTCCAAAATAGCCTCTAAAATCACCCTAATCACCACCATCTTAGTTTAAAAAAGTTACACAACCCCCCCTGTTTAAGAATAAAAAGTTACATAACCCCCCCTATTTCAACATATGAAAGTTACATGACCCCCCCTATATTTTACCCAACCCCCCTCCACCATAAATAATGAACGGTCCCTAATTTCCCGAATAAGTGTAACACCCCCCCCCCCCCCCCCCCCCTTCCCGAATGAATTTAGTTCTGAGGTACCTGTTTCCTGAAAACATGCGCGCGTAGCGCGCGAATTATTTTCTCTCTCTATATACTCAGTTGTGGCTATAATTAATGTATATTTTGGTTTGAAATGGGCTTTTAGAATGATATTTCTGGACATATGCGCACGTAGCACACGAAATAAATGTTCATACTTTCATACTACTCATTTATACTATTTGTAAAGAATTTTCTTTGGATTCCCTCGACAAATTTGATAGAATAAAATATATAAAACCCTTTTATTCCCCCGAATAATAGTCAAGGGGGGCGGGGTGCATAACCCCTTATGGACACGCCACTGCTCATGCCATGTCTATCTGTCAATTTCTAGGTTAAGGGGTGCCCCCCCCCCCTCCAAGCTGGATTAGATAAGCTAGCCCCCCCCCCCCCCCCCCCCACCCCAATTTGGACAAGCCACTGACATCCCAAGTGGGGTGCAACTAGGCCATTCCAATATACCGATTGACCTCTGTTTTCATTTCATTTCCTCTTTTCTTTCCTTTTTATTTCCATTTTTTCTTTCTTCTCCCCTTCTTTTTTCTTTTTTTACCATTTCTTTAGGGGGGCTTTCGCCCCCCCTGCCCCCCCCCCCCTGTGGCGCCGCCGCTGTGTACATGGTATGTATTGTTGAGCATGGGACTCATTAGTGTATCCCAGGATTTGGGTCTCCAAAGTTAATGAAGCCACATTGGAGAATGCGAAGCCAAGATTGGACATATGAACATTTTAACCTTTGTGAACTTGAATACCTCATTGGTGCCCCACCTCATTTACAGCACAAGCAAGCTGTTGAAACCATTGATTTTGTGATGATTACCTAACCATAACATTTTGTAAGATTTATGTATGTTTACAAGATTATCAGGTTTATATTGTTGGATATATTATTCAGAAATCATTTTCTTTTAGACAAAGAATCCAGCCAGACTCATTTGAAGGTACAAATTTGATACTTTATTTCAATTTCTACAGGAGTCATAACAGTTGTTATACACAGGTACTACGAGGGGGTATCAAAACGTTTTAGAAATCACCCAGAAGTGAAGGAGCTAGAAATTTCATTTTGTTATGTGATCCTTCAGACATCTTTACATAGTCCCTGTGCAAAGTTCACATTTCTCCCACTATTTATTCCCTGTCCACAGACCGCCATTGTAGAGATCCTCCGATTGACCGCCATTGATTTATTTTCAGATTGCCTCAGATTGTGTTATTCCCAAAACAGCAATACATAGTTTAAAGTGTTGACACAAAGGGTCAAAGGTCATGTAAGGGTCATTAGAGATCAATCTGTGCACACCCCATGTTACCCATAAGTTTATTGTCACCAAGCTTGTTTGTAATGACCTTTGACCCCTTTCTGTCAAAACTTTAAACTATTTATTGCTGTTTTGGGAATAACACAATCTGAGGCAATCTGAGATTCAATCAATGGCGGTCAATCTGAGGATCTCTACAATGGCGGTCTGTGGACAGGTAATAAATAGTGGGAGAAATGTGTAACTTTGCACAGGGACTATGTAAAGATGTCTCAAGGATTACGTATCAAAATAAAGTTTCTGGCTCCTTCACTTCTGGGTGATTTCTAAAACTTTTTGATACCCCCTCGTACATGTACATGACTAGTTTGTGGAACAAGATTTTAAAGACAATTTGAGTGACCAAAGATTTTTTGGACAAAAATTACTGATACAAGGCAGACTCTGTTTGTGATAATTGATGTTTTGGTAATTTCCTTAAATTGAACTGCCTATTTTTGGACAGATTTAAACTACATGCATGGTCACATGGGCATGAATACCATAGTTATGATGGGACTTAGCCTTTTTCGTATTGAACATGATTAATATTTTGATTAGCATGTACTTTGATAGTTTGACACAACATTATGTGATTTGAGATTTAATCCTCGCAGATTATTATTGTTGTTTACATTAGCATCACGTTGTTGTAACACATTTAAAGGGCTAACAAATCCTTTTGGCATGGGATCAAAGTTTGTGGGAGGATGTTTTTGGCCATTAGAGTTATCGTCGAATAAGAGAGTCGACTGGGGCCGGGATGTAATGTCCAAATCTGTGTTTTGATTCTGTAAGGGTTTTAAATTTCCCACGCAAGTTTGTTTTGTTTACGTCGCTAAGCATGATGGGACGATTGGAAACATGGCGGCCTACATGAAAGAAGTGTGCGTGTTACGATAACGTTTTTACATCTCTAATTATAGCAAATAGAAGACTTAATAATCAACAAATAAGTATAAGAACATTAATGATTTGTAAGTGAAGAAATAAGATTGCTTATTGAAGAAGTTAAATCAAGTCGTACTCGTCTCTGACTCCCATGTTTTCATCCCGGTAATCAATTTCCGTAAAATTGTAGTGTACTGCCCGCAACAAAATATCATTATTTATAATTTAATTTAAATTTGTAATAATATATTTCGATGTAAATTACATGATTATGTACAGCTGTCCTTCCAGAAACAACACACTAGTGATACTCTTGCCAACGTCCACAAATTCAACAGATCCATTCCAAGACTTCTCATCCTTTTGCCACCTTAAACACTCGTCCCCCAGTTTTTTAGAAGACCTTTTTTAGAAGACCATGTTTAATCAAGATTGATCATAAATACTACACAATGCAAATCTTTTAGTAGAAAAGCATTCCTTAATATTTTGATTCAATAATACTGCACCAATATAGGCCGTTTTTGTTTTGTATTTCATAAATGGTAGGTTTTTGATGGATAATTGTAGTCAATCGTTTTGTAAAAATAAACATCACGAACAGCCAGACGAACAAACATAACAACATGACTCCATGAGCCGAATCAAAAAAGAAATCGTGATAATATTTATTATATTCATTGAACAAAAATTGTAAACAATATTAATAGATAAAAAAAAAGAGTCTCGTTAATAAACAAACTAATGATATTGCAAGTAAACAATATTAATGGAACATAAAAAAGTACAAATGTAATATAAAAAAAAGTGTGCTCCTCTCTGCGGAATCGAACCCTGGATTCCCGCGTCACAGTACATACATACATTATTGGTATTTATATAGCGCTGCTACATCGAGATCGTAGCGCTTTATGACAAAACAAAAATAAGCATACACAACAAAACAAAACTAATTACTGTACAAATGGGTTTTAAGAGCTTTTTTAAAAATGGCTACAGATGGAGACTCTCTGATGTGAATTGGGAGGTCATTCCAGATGGAGGGGGCAGTGTAATAAAAAGTCCTACGTTCAGCAGACTGTAGGAGCTTGGTGGTTTTATGAACAGTTAGACGGGTGGTGTCTGATGCTGAACGCAGGTTAGGTCGAGCAGGGTGATAGATGGTGAGCGTTGAAGCGATGTAACTGGGTGCCATATGGTTGAGGCATTTATATACAAATAACATAATTTTAAAAACAATCCTCTTTTCAACAGGAAGCCAATGTAATGCATGTAGACATGGTGTGGCATGGTCCTGTTTACGAACTTGACATATCATCTTCGCGGCCCAATTCTGAATACGTTGCAGCCTGCTTATGTCTGTCTTGTTGGCACCAAGAAGCAGGCCACTTCCACAGTGCAGTTGAGGAACCACTACACCACGGTATCCTATTGACAATCGCAGAGATTACAATAGATCCGTTGAGATTGTCTCAGTTACTGCTAAATCGAAAATTAAAATGTGATTTTTAAACTAAATTGTCCTTTAAAGCACCATGATTTTATTTACGGTAATAGACACATTTAATATAAAATATCATTAAAATACTAATTTCGCACTGAAAATCTGAATTTGGCGATATTTTCGCTTTATACAAAACACTCCATGCCGACTGTATTAAATCCCTCAAATTGCCTGAAACCACAGATAAGGTTCGTTTTCCTATCAATACTTCTTCCTTTATGTACATGTATAATATAATTTACATTATTTAGTAAATACAATAATTGTAACGTTTCACGTCACCACTAGCTAATTGAAACAATAATAATGACCACGTGACCTTTCATTTGAAAACTATAAAAGGGGTCCGAGTTAACTTGTCCCCCTAAAATACAAATTTGGCACCCGGGACTGGAAATTTCGGGCGGGACTCGATTACCCGGGACTCGCTCCCAACCCTAGCCAGGCCCCTGCTACTGAGATTCTCGGCGGCTGGTACTCCGATACAACGTGCAAATCTTATGGAAACAATTGTTAAGACAGACGGGACCGGCTAAATGCCGGGAACATAGACCCTATGTTTTTCCCGAACAAAAACTGAACGTCGCACACTTGTGATACCGCCCTCACAAGAATGTGGGACAATCCAGTTAAGGCTTGAACTTTTAACTGTTGTTTTGTCCGACCAAAATACGGACAATCCAACTGGGGCTACAGGACTTGGGGAATTTATCACCGTTTCGTCCGGGCGGGGTTAGCCTTTGAACAAGGTCTTGCATTGTAGTTTTCAATTTCTAAACGTGTGCGTCGATACTTAACATTTCTGGTGTGTCCATTAATAGATACTTAACATTTCTGGTGTGTCCATAGCTAGCTATGCAGTAGCGCCAACGAAATATTCGTACAAGAAAATAAAATAAAAACCCACATACACTTTACACTAATAAAATACATAAATACATGTTTCAATTCAACTTTCGCCTATCCTTTAGCGTAAATAAAGACTTGGATAAGTCTAAAAAATTAACGCGGACAGCGGTAAATTGAATTGAATGTATACCGGCAGCATGTGCAGCGGGTGACTTGCCATTAGGTCTAAAACCATTTTGTCTAATAGTAATACCCATTTAGTCTAATACCAAATTGGTGTAAGACAATTGGGGCTAAATGTCAGTTGGTGTCTAACATCCAATTGGTCTAATAACCATTTAGTCAAATAACCACTTTGTTAAAACAGTTGGTCTAATGCCAATTGGTCTAATAATAAATGGTATAATTTCCACTTGGTCTAATATCCATTTGGTCTAATTTAAATCATAATGGCGTCTACGTTGAGCGGAGAGGCTACGTACGGCCAATCGGCCAAAAAGAAACTGAGACTCGACAGGAATAAATGCCCTCATTTCGCCTGTATGCAAACAACAATTTATATCATGGTCTCGGTTTAATGTAGGACTGACAATTTAGCTATTGAGAGATTGGTGGCTAAAAACTAAAAAAATCTCGTTTTTACTATTTAGTCGCCACATCAAGCGCTTAAAATTTAATTGCTTCGTTATTATCTTTAAGAGAAGAGTGTAAACGGATTCAATAGTGCCATATTTCTATATCTGAAGAAACTGTTTTTTAAATCCTTTAATTAAAGGCACGAACACTATAAGGTATTTTAACATTAAGAAATTATGGTAGGGGCCGCTGGCGATTTTATTAACCGTACTCACTCACTGTATAAATGTATTGCTGTACAATGTACATGTTCTATGCACTTTACTCCGTCAGGTATCAAATGCTGTTTACGGTAATAAAGATCGAGGGCCGCTGCCATTACGGGTATATGCCACTCAGAAGCTGGCGACCCTTGGCCCCTTTATATAAATTCACAAATTGTGACAATTTGCATTCGAAATCTAGTTTTCGTCAAAATCCACTCCAAAGCCCCCATTATAGAGACCCTGAATGCCCCCCCCCCCCCACCCCCCCCCCCCCCCCCCCCGCATGTGGAGAGATAGGCCGGTGGTCGGGTAGGCCTATATATAAATGACTTTTTAGTCATATATATATGGAGTTTTGTCACTCATTTAGGAGAATATCTCCCCGCGGTAGTTATGCCACTGAAGGACTATTATACCGCTTATTCACCCCCCCCCCCCCCCCCCCTCCTGAAAATACCGCACCAACCAGATCAGCTTTGTTCTATTGGCAAATTTTTAAAAGTGGCGTTTGAAGTCTATATTTCGAATATAACCTGGTCCCATTTCATAACCAACTTTTCTTAATCCTTGTTACCCCCCCCCCCCCCCCCCCACCCCCACACCGTAGACTAATGCAAAGATCTTTTACAAGTCTATTGTAACGAACCGTTCTTCAAATCAGAAGATTAAGACTTATTACGCTCTTGCGGGCTCGCACCGAAACAGTCATTCAAATTATACACGTAATGTTAAACGCCACGATAATGCAGGCTAACTCTAGGCGGAACTGGAACTGTGGCAGTCTTATAGGTCCGTATGCACAAAAGAGTTAGACCGGGTCTAAAGTTAGACCTGGTCTAAGTGGATTTTAGTTTTTGTGAAAGCACACCCTTAATTACATTTCCTTCTCAAATAAGCTAACAAATTGTAAAGATTCGGATGCAAAGTTCAAAAATAGCACGAAATATCTCATGAAAATGCAGATGAAAACAGATTTTGAGGCATGAATAAATTTCACTTAAACCAGGTCTAACTTTAGACCCGGTCTAACTCTTTTGTGCATACGGACCTTAGAGTTCAAACCTTAACTGGATTGTCCCCAGTTCTTGCGAGGGCGCCCACACTGTTCTCGATTTTTAAAAGAGTAAGTCCTCCTTAGTATTCCTCCATGCCCTAGCCGCCCGCCACAAACCGAAAGGCTAGGCTGGTACCCCATGTGCTCCAAATCCAACGCAAAAGACAAACCAAGTATTTGCGTGTAGACAATGGTAGAGGGCTGCGCACACTCCACAATGCTCCAACCCTTTTACGGTTACTCACATGCGTATAAGTGTTCATGATATAATACGACCCGCGATCACTACGCCATAGCAGGCCCGTAAGAAGGGGGGGCGATGGTGGCGATCGCCCCCCCCCCTTTGAAAATCTTCCCCGGAAAATTTGTACACAGATGAAAAAAATTCGCGCGCTACGCGCGCATTTTTCTTCCCAAAATGCAATATTCTTTGCTACAAGCTTGTTTAGAGCCAAAATGTACCTCGATCGTGCAAAAAATAGGTGCAAATTCGAAAATTTTCGCGAGCTACGCGCGCATATTTGACTCACAATTTTTTTGGTTTGAAAACGCCCCCCTTTGAAAAAAGTGTCTTACGGCCCTGCATAGAAACTCTAAGGTCGCCGAGCCAATATGACCATGATGACACCCGTAGAGTTGGTAAACGCTACCGCTCAGCAATCGAGCGTTGGGAAGTATGCGCAGCCTTTAAGTGATTCGACTATCAATGTAATACGCACTGATGTCACTGTATACTGGAAAGGAACTCTTTCTAGTTGTACTTTAAAGGGGCATTAAGAGATGTGGTGGAGGCAGCGCCCTCAATTACAAAAATATATGATAAAAACTGGGATTTGTATATTTTTACAATTGTATTACATGTATGAACTTACATTTCTTCATCCTTATAGGATGAAGAAAAATCAGCCCTCTTTGTACAACAAAACGTCGATTCAAAAATGCTGGTAGAGCCGCAACCAGCATTTTACATGGTTAAGGGAAGTGTCAACCCTAAATATATGAAATTTATCAAGCACTGTAACTTTTAAACTAATAATGTAATGTACATAAAAGTATACAATTTTTCAAATGAAATGAGTCGGAGAATCCATTTTTGGTATTAAATTTCGCCAAAAATTGTGATTTCTACATTTTTGCCCAAAAATCACTTTTTTGGCGCCAAAAATTTACGGACAACCTAACAAAACCAGTTTTTTATTCAAAATTTCAAAATTTCACCAAAATCATCTTTAGTCAATTATCTAGGAAGCACCTTTTTTTTTTTGGCTTAAAAATTGTTAGTTTTGAAAATATTGACCAAAAAGTGCCAAAAATGTGATTTTTGAGATAAAAAACATTTTTTTGGCACTTTTTGGTCAATATTTTCAAAACTAAAAAAATTTAAGCCAAAAAAAAAAGTGCTTCCTAGATAATTGACTAAAGATGATTTTGGTGAAATTTTGAAATTTTTAATAAAAAACTGATTTTGTTAGGTTGTCCGTAAATTTTTGGCGCCAAAAAAGTGATTTTGGGCAAAAATGTAAAAATCACTATTTTTAGCGAAATTTAATACCAAAAATGGATTCTCCGACTCATTTCATTTGAAAAATTGTATACTTTTATGTACATTACATTATTAGTTTAAAAGTTACAGTGCTTGATAAATTTCATATATTTAGGGTTGACACTTCCCTTAAGCATGTTAAGGGTGGTATTCCAACATATTTAAAACATTGTTTTAATCAAGTTTTGCTGGGTTTTTTTTAGTAGAAACAACAATAATGGCAATTTTTAATGTTCATCTTGAATTCTGAAGTAAATTAATTAAAGCATGTTAAGGGTGGTATTCCAACATATTTAAAACATTGTTTTAATCAAGTTTTGCTGGGGGTTTTTTAGTAGAAACAACAATAATGGCAATTTTTAATGTTCATCTTGAATTCTGAAGTAAATTAATTAAAATAAAAAATATTCAGCATGACATTGTGTCCCTTAAGTTCGTATCCGAACAATGCTTTGGTTTTTCTAGATGTTAAAGATGTTCTAGATGTGCGGTTCATTGTATAGATCATGTCAGACGACAGTGGACACGAACGGCCGTTAATTTTGAATTTCCGTTGGTTTCATGTAACAATGGATTTTGATTATATGACCCATAAAATTAATCACACGTTTGAACTAAATTATTTCATCCTAAAACCGCTGGAATTGGATAACCAATTCCAGTGTCAGTATCATTTTTTGAATATTAACCGTTGTTAAGCTTTCGTCCCATGCACTTGATCACGTAACCGCGTTCGCATATTTTAACCTGAATATTCGTGAATACGCCCGTGTCCAGCGTCGTCTGGATCATGTCACATTGTTAACATTTGGGACGTCCTCGGTTGGTTTGAGACGAAACACAACAAACTCTGGCAGGCAATAGTTCCATAGAGTTTACAATAGGCAAGATCAAGTTGTCTAACTAAATCTTGGTGGGGCACTCAGGAAATTATTATCACCATTTTCTTTAAACTTGCTTAGAAATAAGCTATAACATTTCACAAACTATTAAAACAAAATGATATTTTATTGTTACTTTTCATGTTGTTTGCATTCACTTTACTATTCTGTCTGCATGCAGCAGCCTAATAAAACAACAAGAGGGCGTCCCATTTGTAATAGATGACATCATAGGTGACATCATCTAGTATAAAGACGCACCATAAAACATAACCACACGGCGAAGGAAGTTCCAAAATTTCACAAAATGTTTCAAACATGTTAAAATGATTGAATTTCATTTTCAGTACATGTATTGAAAAGACTAGGCCGTATACATGTAATAAATGACTATACGAGGGGGTATCAACAAAATGTTGAAATCACCCAGAAGTGAAGGAGCTATAGCGATGTCGGTGTAATCACTGGTCCTTAAAAACATTATGGTGCAAAAATGGTCTCATAAGTATGTTTACTTTTTATACAGGGGGCGCTAGATGCCAAGGCCATGTAAATCAATGACGTCTTCCAACGGTGATGTGTACACATGGTAAATTATAATGGTCCAATAACTGCTTCTTGTGAGACGCCTTCCAGTAGAATATTAGGCTCAAATTTCTTTTTTGATTTTGTCATTTGTCACTCGTAGGTCTCAATTTATCTCTGTAAATGACCAAATTTCTAAGCCTCATACTCCTCTGGAAGGCGTCCCACAAGGATCAGATTTTGGACCATTATCGTTTACCATGTGCACAGCACCGTTGGAAGACGACGGACGTTATTGATTTACATGGCCTTGGCATCTAGCGCCACCTGTATAAAAAGTAAACATACTTATGAGACCATTTTTGCACCATAATGTTTTTAAGGACCAGTGATTACACCGACAAGATTTCATCGATGAAGCTCCTTCACTTATGGGTGATTTCAAAAACTTTTTGATACCCCGTCGTACATGCCGGGATACATGCAGAGTTCTGACTACCATACACATGGTATTAGTGAGAATGCATCCTACCGTGACTATATCCATGCTTTTATATCACTCACACAGCCAATCATTACAATTATTAGACAAGAGGTTTATGTTGGCTATTTGCATTACAGTGGTACGCTGTACAGAGATGACACGATGAGGTCATAAGTGCTAAGGGTGAGCTTGAACACAGCACTCTAAAGCTGTGATTAAATGTCTTCATGAAAGTATCACAAAATATTAATTGACATCTGTGATGAAAAATACTATAAACACTATCTTCTTACATCAGATTTCAATTTTGATGTGGAAAAGTTTATTAGATCATGTGATTAGATCGAGTAACACACTTTTGAATTATTAGTATTATCGCATAAACTATCACCAATTTGTTCTATATTAGTGCCACCAAAACACAATCTTTTATTGTAGCTTGATGAGAAAATGCAGCATCCTGTCATGTGTGGGATAGATAACGGCAGATAAATTTCCTACACATCCCACAATGCATTGCTTTTAGTTTTCTGTGCCGATTTTGTATCCATATGTGCAAAATTAATCGACGACATGTGATTGTTACGTGGCTTAGAGAATAATGACTGCGTAACAATTGTTTTCGTGAATTTGGTTTGCAATCAGAGGTTTTTGTTCTGGTCTGAGGAATTGTCCCGAAGGAGCGCTTCCCCTGAGGGACAATTCCGAATGACCAGAACAACAACCATATTTAACCAAATCATTGATTTATACCGATATAATCGCGCTAATAATTGATTAGTTTTCTATTTATTTTGCCCACCGCTTCTTAGTTATTGAAACAGTCCAAATCAGGTCATCCCCTCATTAACATTTTTATCATTTAACCAATCAGAAATAAGCTTTAATCGTGTTTTCTCTTAATTGAATATTCAGTTTGGGGCGCGAGGCTTTAATTTGATTGGTCGGTCAATCAGCAAAACAACCGAACAGTTTGGCGCAGTACTTTCTGGCAATTATAAGTAACCTGCGCTCGGCATGCGCGTTCTCATCTAACGATTAATTTCATTGGAACGCACTTGGTACGCAGCTATCGCGATTATTCATGAAGTAATGAATATCGTATTAGTCATATCACGTTGTATAAGGAGGACACAATTGTAGACGTGTGTTTAGCTTAGATGCCATTGTAATAAGGGAGTGACTATATACACTCCCGTCTTGTAGCGATTTTCTATAGACTACATACACGACGGCTTATAAATCCTCGTAAATTCTCGCGTGATTCCTGTTCAGAGGGTTTGCGACTGCGACTGCCGGAAAGACGGTATTAAAGACCGTCGTGTACGAGATAGACTTGGGACCAGTCCGTACGTGATTTCACTTCTTGTTGTCCGTTTCGGGAGAGCCCGAGGGCCGAGTGGGTGTGGCCAGGAAAGGTGAGAAGGTGCCACACGACAGTCTTTTATACTAAATTTGCATCTGCGCATGCGTTAACGACTGTCGTGTATATAGTCTGCGCAATTAAGCTACACGACAGTCTTGTATATAGTTTCGGCCTTGTAATAAACTCAATGTATTGGTACTGCGCATGCGTGATGTAAAGCGCTAGATCGGGTGATCTAATAATACATTATAATACTCCATTATTTTTTACGACTGGTCGTGCAGTAAAGTTCCATGAAGTGTGACATTTTGTTGTTTCTTAATTTGTGTACACTTGATCGTTCTTTGTATATTGTGATTCAATCCTACGAGTGCAATATTTTGATGTTGTTAATGTGCATTTTTTATCGTAATTTTAATATTGTATATTAGCATGTAATTTGGCCTGCGGGCCACGAGATGCTTCTGAATAAAATACCAATAATGATAATATATAACAGTGATAAAATGTCACTCAACGAACAGAGCACTGACTGCCAGTACTTGCAAATACGTTATCCTCCTAGGGAGCTTTAGAATACCCTACCATTGTTTATAGGTCAATAAATGCGTATGTATGTATTGTTTCGAAAGAAATTAGACAAATCAATGCGCGCTGAATAATGGCACGATCCGAAGGGCGAGTGCATCAGCACTGCATCATTTGCTGATCAGCATCAGCATATCAGCATTTGAGCAAGTGCGTTGATTTTTCTAATTTTACGTGAAACAAAACATACACATGTATAAATTGACCTAATTTATACACGACACTATATCATTACGCTACAAGGCCCGCTTAGCAGCGCTATAAATTGCTGCCCTAAAAACCGGCACCAAATTTAAATATTCGCCTTCCATCAAAGCTGGTTGCTATATGTGCGTGGATGTAATTTGCAACATAATGGAAACTCAACCATGCAGAGCAAGAAGTACTGCTCGTACACACCCCGAATTTAAATATACAACCAGGCAATCCTCTCGTAGTAATTGATAATAATAGTTAACCGCAACCAAAAAAGTCTTTTTTAGAGCGTGCAAGGCTAAAAAAGCTGAATATCCTAATATGTGCCCCACGATTTGCTTTTTGGGATATTATATCACATTTTGAGTTACGTATAATGTTTTTTTATCGAACTGGTCAATCTGCGACATATTTGGCGGAATAACTTACGTTCGCGTTGAAACCGCAACCAAAAAAGTCTTTTTTAGAGCGCGCAAGGCTAAAAAAGCTGAATATCCTAATATGTGCCCCACGATTTGCTTTTTGGGATATTATATCACATTTTGAGTTACGTATAATGTTTTTTTATCGAACTGGTCAATCTGCGACATATTTGGCGGAATAACTTACGTTCGCGTTGAAACCGCAACCAAAAAAGTCTTTTTTAGAGCGCGCAAGGCTAAAAAAGCTGAATATCCTAATATGTGCCCCACGATTTGCTTTTTGGGATATTATATCACATTTTGAGTTACGTATAGTGTTTTTTTATCGAACTGGTCAATCTGCGACATATTTGGCGGAATAACTTACGTTCGCGTTGAAACCGCAACCAAAAAAGTCTTTTTTAGAGCGCGCAAGGCTAAAAAATCTGAATATCCTAATAAAATCGGGCTTGTATGAATGGCCACCGTCAGAAATAAATAGCTGAACAAAGTAAATGAACAAAGAACGTGATTAAAATGGATCTATCAGTGATAAAATGTATTTAAAAGCCCCCCGTCCTAACTGGTGCATATCCCTTTGTTCTATAATCCTTGGTTACGGAGCTGAGCGGCACGGTTAGATTTACCTAGTTTTACCCGATAATCGATAATTGATAATCAATCTGTGCTGCCCTCTGTTTTGAAGATGCGATTATAAATCGGACAATTTACACGCGATCAAACAGCCGTGGGTTTCAACGCGAACGTAAGTTATTCCGCCAAATATGTCGCAGATTGACCAGTTCGATAAAAAAACATTATACGTAACTCAAAATGTGATATAATATCCCAAAAAGCAAATCGTGGGGCACATATTAGGATATTCAGCTTGTTTAGCCTTGCGCGCTCTAAAAAAGACTTTTTTGGTTGCGGTTTCAACGCGAACGTAAGTTATTCCGCCAAATATGTCGCAGATTGACCAGTTCGATAAAAAAACATTATACGTAACTCAAAATGTGATATAATATCCCAAAAAGCAAATCGTGGGGCACATATTAGGATATTCAGCTTTTTTAGCCTTGCACGCTCTAAAAAAGACTTTTTTGGTTGCGGTTTCAACGCGAACGTAAGTTATTCCGCCAAATATGTCGCAGATTGACCAGTTCGATAAAAAAACATTATACGTAACTCAAAATGTGATATAATATCCCAAAAAGCAAATCGTGGGGCACATATTAGGATATTCAGCTTTTTTAGCCTTGCGCGCTCTAAAAAAGACTTTTTTGGTTGCGGTTTCAACGCGAACGTAAGTTATTCCGCCAAATATGTCGCAGATTGACCAGTTCGATAAAAAAACACTATACGTAACTCAAAATGTGATACAATATCCCAAAAAGCAAATCGTGGGGCACATATTAGGATATTCAGCTTTTTTAGCCTTGCACGCTCTAAAAAAGACTTTTTTGGTTGCGGTTTCAACGCGAACGTAAGTTATTCCGCCAAATATGTCGCAGATTGACCAGTTCGATAAAAAAACATTATACGTAACTCAAAATGTGATATAATATCCCAAAAAGCAAATCGTGGGGCACATATTAGGATATTCAGCTTTTTTAGCCTTGCGCGCTCTAAAAAAGACTTTTTTGGTTGCGGTTTCAACGCGAACGTAAGTTATTCCGCCAAATATGTCGCAGATTGACCAGTTCGATAAAAAAACACTATACGTAACTCAAAATGTGATATAATATCCCAAAAAGCAAATCGTGGGGCACATATTAGGATATTCAGCTTTTTTAGCCTTGCGCGCTCTAAAAAAGACTTTTTTGGTTGCGGTTTCAACGCGAACGTAAGTTATTCCGCCAAATATGTCGCAGATTGACCAGTTCGATAAAAAAACATTATACGTAACTCAAAATGTGATATAATATCCCAAAAAGCAAATCGTGGGGCACATATTAGGATATTCAGCTTTTTTAGCCTTGCGCGCTCTAAAAAAGACTTTTTTGGTTGCGGTTTCAACGCGAACGTAAGTTATTCCGCCAAATATGTCGCAGATTGACCAGTTCGATAAAAAAACACTATACGTAACTCAAAATGTGATATAATATCCCAAAAAGCAAATCGTGGGGCACATATTAGGATATTCAGCTTTTTTAGCCTTGCGCGCTCTAAAAAAGACTTTTTTGGTTGCGGTTTCAACGCGAACGTAAGTTATTCCGCCAAATATGTCGCAGATTGACCAGTTCGATAAAAAAACATTATACGTAACTCAAAATGTGATATAATATCCCAAAAAGCAAATCGTGGGGCACATATTAGGATATTCAGCTTTTTTAGCCTTGCGCGCTCTAAAAAAGACTTTTTTTGGTTGCGGTTTCAACGCGAACGTAAGTTATTCCGCCAAATATGTCGCAGATTGACCAGTTCGATAAAAAAACATTATACGTAACTCAAAATGTGATATAATATACAAAAAAGCAAATCGGAGGGCACATTTTTTTACTAGTCCTATACCTGCTGCCTGTGTGTTACTGGCATCCATTTTGAGAATCCAAATGACGAATACTAAAAGAAACACACGGTGTGAGCAGTAAAATGTGAAATTACAAACCAAATATTGGAGGCCCGGATACGAAAATGCAAGCATCTTATGCACAAGAAATTTTTGTATTTAGTGTATAAATAATAAGATTTCCCGCTGGTCCAACGTTAAATAAGAGACTCTAGAGAGAGGCCAAACGAGACAAAAATCAGTGTAAATGGTGCTTAGATTTGCGGAGCTCCGCATGATTGCACGTTGAGATATAGGGAACTGCTGTTTCGTAAGCAAACTTGAAAACGATGTTACCAAAATAATGTTAACATACAAACCAAATATTGGAGGCCCGGATACGAAAATGATAGCATCTTATGCACAAGAAATTTTTGTATTTAGTGTATGAATCATAAGATTTCCCGCTGGTCCAACGTTAAATAAGAGACTCTAGAGAGAGGCCAAACGAGAAAAAAATAAGTGTAAATGGTGCTTAGATTTGCGGCTTGCGCATAATTGCACGTTGAGATATAGGACGCGTACATAGTACATGCACTCAACTGGTTTGCGTGATAATCGAACTATCGAAAGTATTGAGAAACGTTAAGATGACGTCATAATAAATCGGACTGTCAAACAGCCGTGCAAAACAAAGGCTTACGGAACTGAGTGGTCACCGAAATTTGGGTCTTAGAGAACTGAATTTTCGCCAAATTAGTGTCTTATGAACTGAATTTAGGCAAAATTTGATGAAAAGGGGGTCTTAGGGAACTGCCAGTGGATGAAAAGGCACCCTTAGTGAGCGGCGAGGAGGCGTGAAAAGACACCCTTAAGGGCCGCACATACCTATACCACCTTTTCAACTGAGTACCCCCCCCCCCCCCCCCCCCGGGGTCAATTGCATTCAAGATTTTGAAAAATCTCCTGCATCAGAGGGGGGCACATCCCCCCTCAGACTCCCCCTGGCGACGCTTCACGGCGCTATTAATTGTCTCCCAAATATGTGCCAGAAATAGACCATTGTGATAGTACAAACAAGTAAGGTTCATTGTTACTGTTAGTAATTATTTCAATAAATAGCATCATGCAGGTGCATTATCAGTTTAAAATTTTCATGTTTGTATGTTTATTTACAAGTCAAATTATTAAAATGCTCATGGGGAAAGGAATTTAGGGTTGGAAAGGGGAGGGGGGCTCTGAAAATATATATACCTTTATGAGGGGGGCCCTGAAATTTTTAAGGTGCTGGGAGGGGGGCTGCGAAAAAAATAATGGTCTTTAAAAAAATGCATCAGGCTCCCCCGAACGGTCCCCTATAGACAGCATGATAATAAAAGGAAAGTCTTGTAATATTTGATTGTGCATCCCTTATTTACTAGCCCGAATTTACTATTAAATCAGGATTTTATGGATGAGCATGATGAGTGGAATTGGCAAAATACATTTGCTCAGGCAACAATAATTACTATGTAAAATATGTAGATTAGTTCCAGTGATCAATGCTAGTATAGGCCCTATTGAAGGTATTACTAAAACTATTATACATGTACTTTCATTCTCACATCACATAGGCGTAGCCAGGATTATTTTATCCGGGGGGCACTCAGGCTCAGATCCAGAAAAACTGAATTTGATAAGGTACCATCCAAGCGGTGCGCAGCACTGCCCTCCGAGCTATGCTCGGACAGGGGGGTGTCTGAGGGGGGATGTGCCCCCCTCAGTAGTAGAAAAAATTTCAATTTTGGAACTCATTTGGTGCGATCTGGTGTATACTTTTGACCAAAATTTAATCGAAAAGCCACCTCTTCATTTCCGATAAATATTTTGTTTTTTATCAAAGCACGAAAGAAGTTGAGCATTATACTGATATATTCTTGATTTAAGTATATATATTCCCCCTCAGAATTGGACTTTTTTCAATTTTCGAACTCATTTGGTGCGATCTGGTGTATACTTTAGACCAGCATTTTATCGAAAAGTCACCTCTTCATTTCTAATAAAATAAAATAAAAATTATCAATGCACGAAAGAAGTTGAGCATAATTATACTAATATATTCTAGATGTTTGCTATATTACTGGCAATAAAAACATTTTCTTTCGGGTAATTCTATCTTCTTTTTTGTACGTTATATGAATATCAAAATCTTAATTTAAAAGAAAACTAAAGCTGCAAATCAAAATTATATATTTTTGAAATTATTATTAATCAGATACCTATACATTGACGAAGTAAAGAAAAAAGTGACCTGATACCTTAATATGCTATTTTACTACAATTTGCTATGATTGAGGCTTGCCTTCATAAAAGTTTCATAAAGATAAAGTTAATGTTTGAAGTCACATTAGCGCGTAGCGCACAACATTTGATACTAATTTGTTATGAAGCTAAATGTAATGTTTGAAGGTTCATGCGAGCTTAGCGCGCATGATTGCATATTTTACACTAATTGAGCGACTTTTTTTTGCTGATAACAAGCTTCTAAAAAGAAATGTAAATATTTTAAGGTTCTAAAACATCCACCCACCCTTCACACACCCTTCACCCACCAGCTCGGGCTCTCCCGAAACGGACAACAAGAAATGAAGTCACACAAGGACTGGTCCCAAGTCTTATCGTTTGGGGCATGTGCGTGCGTAGCGCGCAATTTAGTTTGCTATTCTACATATTTTGCCAATTTTCGCTGGTACAAGCTTAAAAAAGCAAATATTTGGAGGCACATGAGCAAAACGCGCAAAATATTGGCTTCTTAACTTAATTTTGTCATGATCGAGATACATTTTGTCTTAAAATTAGATTCCAAAATTAAAGTTAACGTTCATGTCACGTGCGCGCGTAGCGCGCGAATTTTTTTGGGCTATTTTACATAAATTGTGCCGCGATTGAGATACCAACCACGTAAAATTGACTTCTTTACATTAATTTTACCAAGATTGAGATACATTGTTGCTTCTATTAAAATGTCACATTTTATTTTTATATTTTTACGAAAACCCCTGGCTTCTTTATACTTATTTGCCACATTTGAGATATATTTTGGCCTTATGACACTGCTTTTATTGTTAAATGTTTTGCTATTTTACCCGGTTTTGCTAGGATTGAGGTACATTTTGGCTTCAAACTATCTTCTTAATTTGCAATGAATTTATTTTTGGGGGAAGGGGCACATACAACGAAAATTGCTATCTTTGTATTTGAACGTCATAATTTAACTATGATTTCTCTTATCAAAATTGAGGCGACAATGGCAAAATTGGGTGACAGGGGAGAAGGAGCGGTCGGCCCCTTCTAAACCCTCTGGCTACGCCATTATTGCCTTGATATGCCGGGATCTGTGCCGGGAACGTACAAAATAAGGGGTGGGGGCATGGACACTTACTATGTAACAAATAAAGAACTCTATACCATCTACTATTTCTCTTTTCTTTCTTCCTTTTTCTCTCTTTTTCTCTCTTTTTCTTCTCCTTTTCTTTCTTTTTCTTCTTCTCCTTTTTTTTCTTCTTTTTTTTTGGTGCCAGGGACCCGGGGGGCACGTGCCCCCCAGGCCCCCCCCTGGCTCCGCCAATGCATCACCAGCACAGACTTGTTAGATCATTTCAAATAAGAAGCTTGTTATTATTTTATCTGTTTGTGTGTGGGGTGGGTTTATCGTTCATTTGTATATAAGCGCAACCAACCAGTCACCAATTTACAAAATCTATTCTTCGCCCGGGGTGGGGGCACACTCAATATTAGGTAACGTATGCGCTTCATCAAAAAGACCCCCTTTTTTGGCCCGGTGTCAGTGCACCGAAAGACCCTTGATTTAACTTTACAATCAGTCACCTAATGTAATGACCCCCTATTATTTACCCTTTCTCACCCAAAGACCCTAAGTTTTTGGAAATTCAAGTTGCTGAAAAGGCCCGGCGATAGTTTGACAAAATTTTCGAAGTTTCTAACAAAAGACCCTAGATAGGCGTTTGGAAAAATATAGCTATTTAGGGTAACAATTTTACCAGATTTTTGCAATTTTCTGTATCTGCTCAATCTTGTCTATTAACACTTAAGAGCAACTTTGCGTACCAATCAAAGAAAATCAAAAAATGTTGGCAGACTTCAATTATTTTTTTTATTTTTTTTTTTAATGTCAGGGTGCAGCATTGGTCAAAGTCTATAAAAATCCAAATTAGGTCACCGCTGGACCTTCGTTACCATAGCAACGGCCAAAATATCAAAATGACACGTTTTGGCCTATTTCAGCACTTTTATAAGGCTAAAATATTTCAAACTTTTAAGATTCACCATATGTAGGGAAAGTAGAGGTAGAACTTGACAGTCACACCACATGATTTACAACACATAAGCTTTCTAGAAATGCAGTTCTCAAACAACCATCATGGCCTACTTGGGTTATACCATTGTTTGAAATAGGGGTGTTTTTTGTAAATATTTATTTCCTGAAATATAGCAATGTTCAACGAGCTGTAAACCCCAAAGTGGTGCTTTTTAAAAATTTATATTATCAATGTGGCTAGACTAGGTAGTACTTTACCTAAATAAAAAAAAAAAAAGTTTCGGTAATTTTGACAGAGGCAAACAGTGTTGCCTGAAAGTTTGACATTTTCCCATAAAATAACAGTGTTTTTTGGGGGGAAATGAGCCCCTACGAATGTTTTAACAGGAAACCAAGCATCACAAAGTACCTTTAAACACTTATTCTCAAGCAATGACCCATTCTTAAGACTGTTCTGCAGCATATGTTTTGTAGTAATATCCAAAATGGCCCCCAGAAGCCATCTTGGAATTTAGAAAATCACAGTAACTTCTGGACACATTAACCCAGAGACAAGATTGAGGTATCTCTTTTGACTAATTTTATGACTAGGAATCTAATACGGTGGTTATTTTATGATTTGGAGGCTGTATTCAGCATGAAATACAAGATGGCTGCCAGCGGCCATCTTGGAATTGATAAAATCACATAACATTTGAACATCTTAACCAGGACACGTTATTTAGGTGTCTGTTTTGACTAACGTTATGCCTTGGAATCCTATATATAGTAGTTATTTTATTATTCTGAAACATAATGTAGATGTTGCTCTCATCTTATTTATATGAAATTATTCTAAAACCTACTAGTATTTAATGACATGTATGGGTTAATTGTACTCATTATGAAAGATTCAAGATGGCTACTTGACGTCTATTTTAGAAATATTATGATGTTCTTAAATATGATAAAGGGGCATTTCTTCAATAATTCCACAATGCTGAATACATTCCAGAGGCAAATCATTTTCAGTATAAAAGCCCCAAAAGCATGGGTGGATTTCAGTTACAAAATCCTGTAGGCTACTGTTGCTGACCACGAATAATTGTTGCAAATGTTAAGGACAAATAAAAAGTATGATAAAACACGGTAGCTGCTTTAATTAACAAATTTTACTTTACAAATTTTAGTTTTTAACGATAAAACACTTTAGAAGAATGCAATACAATGCATCACTCTAGTTTCGTTTTTGGTCTTTAACCCTTACCCCGGCGGAGATATTTTGGTGTGGATCAGGAGGAGGGGGAAACATTGAGGAATTTTGAACAAACAAACCACCGCGGTCCGACTCTGATTCGATCCGCGGACCTTCTGCACGCCCCACGCGCACTCCTAACTGAGCTAACACACAAGAGCTTACGATATAGGCCTACATGATATAAATGGCACATGAAATTCGCCAGTTACGCTCGATACTGTTACAATTCTTCGCCCCCCCCCCCCCCCCAATGATTTTCGGAGAAAAAAGGGAAGGGAAGGGGAAAGAAAGGGGAAAGGAAAGAGGGAAAGAAAGGGAAGGAAGAAAAGAGAGAGGAAGAAGAGGGTAGAAAATAAAAAGGAAGGGGGAAAAAAGGAAGAAAGTTCAACGAAAGAATCGTTTATCGTCAGGACGGTGTTTAATTCTGATCGGGAATCATTAGGGGGGGGGGTACTTAAGGCTGGATCCAGACGATGGCACGGCGCGCGAAATCACTTTGCAAGACCGTGCCCTGATCTTTCGAACACATCGGCAACACGAAAATCCCGTGATCTCGCCGCGGTGTTTCTTAAAAAAGACGTATTATTTGCAATTATATTTCAGTGCCATATTTCAAAGAAAAAATATTTGAGAAGTATAAATTAAATTATAATGTTTAATTAAACAACGTAATTAATGTGACAAAAAAGTGAAAGGGAGAAAGAGAGAAAAGGGAGAGAGGGAGAGAGCCAGTGGCGTATCCAGGGGATGGCCCAGCAGGCCATGCCCACCCCTCCCCCACCCCATTGACGAAAGAGTAAACAAGGAGGAAGAGGAGAAGAAGAAGGAAGAGAAGGGGGAAGGAGTAGGAAGAGTAGGGGCATAGTGCGATGCAAAGGGGGGTTACGGGTTCACGTTCCCCTAATTTTAATGTGGGGGTCGTTAAAGCATTATACTGGACCTATTTAGTGTTAAAAATGCCAATTTTTGCGTGCTTCGCTTGTATATGAGTTTCACTGTTTCATTTAATATTCAAGGTGGCTTCCGGAACGTTTTTTCTGGACCATTTTAGTTCAAAACTGATTTTCTTTTTTAGCTCGCCTCGCGCACACTTTTTCAAATGGTTTCAACATTATCATAATGGGTCTGAATTCAGCGTAAATATTCTAAATATTACTGGACATATTTAGTGTTAAAAATGCCAGGTTTCAAGTATTATAATGGGTCTCGAACCACAATATTCTAAATATTATGTGGAGGGCGTTATAAAAACGTCTTGCTGAACCTTTTTAGAGTTCAAAATGCAATTTTTTTTGCGCGCTTCGCGCGTATTAGTTTCAATGTTACAATATATAAGCTTAAAACAAGGTGGCTTCAGGCAAGTTTTCTAGACCATTTTAGTTTAGAAACTGAAAATTGTTGCGTTTTTCTACACTCGGGTTTCAACAATATACCGTATTGGGTCTCGAAGTGGTAGCTTTTCAATAAAATATTGATCAAAAGTATGTACCAGATCGCACCAAATGAGTTTTTTTCCTTCTATTTCTGAGGGGGCCACATCCCCCCTCAGACACCCCCTGTTTTTAAACCATCTATGGCCTATACTTAAATCAAAAATATATCAGTGATATTATATGCTCAAATCTTTCGTGCATTGATAAAAATACAAAATATTTATTGGAAATGAAGAGGTGGCTTTTTGATAACATTTTGGTAAAAAGTATACACCAGATCGCACCAAATGAGTTCGAAAATTGAAATTTTTTCTACTTCTGAGGGGGGAACGTCCCCCCTCAGACACCCCCCTGTCCGAACATAGCTCAGAGGGCGGTGCTGCGCACCGCGTGGATGGTACCAGCAAACTTACATTTTTTGGGCACCCAATACAATTTTCATGTTGGTGCCCCCCCATTGGTGCCCCCCAATTTGTTGTTCAAGTTTCCGTCAGGCCACCACAAATACCTCAGCATGTCTCTATCTTCTTCTGCAACTCTAACTTGGTAAAACATACTCTCTATGTCGGCTAATACTGCCACTGGTTTTTTGCGCCACCGCATTAAGAATTCAGAATTCAAGATGAACATTAAAAATTGCCATTATTGTTGTTTCTACTAACAAAAACACAGCAAAACTTGATTAAAACAATATCATCGCTATTTATTGAAAAACACCCTCTATGCAAATATGGTTCGCGTTATGTATCACGTGTACTGCAGGGGGATACTGCCGGACGTAAAATGCTCGTCGCGGCTGTACGAGCATTTTTGAATCGACGTTTTCTTGTACAAAGAGGGCTGATTTTTCTTAATCCTTATAGGTGTAAGTTCATACATGTAATACAATTATAAAAATATACTAATCCCAGTTTTTATCATAATTGAGGGCGCAGCCGCCAACACATCTCTTAGTGCCCCTTTAATTAAAAATGTCCTAGATGGAGATGCAGGAAAATGTAAGTGGGTAAATTACATACAGTAAAGGTGCGTTCATCATACTCACGTCGTTGCGCACCGGCCGACGTCGACGGATATCGGTGCGTGAGTTGAAGCAATGTCAACTCTTGTCCGTCGACGTCGACCGATACGCAACGACGCGAGTATGAACGCACCTTAAGTCTCCAGGAAATGGGAAATAGACATTAATCAAAACAAAAATAACAAACTTTTTTTTAATTAATGTATAGGCCTATATTTGACCCAGTTTTAAAAAATAAAGTGTTTTTTGTTGTTTTGATTAATGTCTATTTCCCATTTCCTGGTTCAAACTGAAGGACTTACTGTATGTAATTTACCCACTTAAATGTTCCTGCATCTCCATCAAGGACGTTTTTAATTAAGATGTTGATTTTGAAATAAATTGTATTTTACATAGAAAAGAGTGTTGAAAAAATCATACGTTGATAAGAATGAATTAAATAATTAAGTATAAGATCTAGGTTAGGAGTTACACTCCCTGATGGTGTGGATCAAGGGATATAATGTGGGTTATAAAGGATCAAATATGAGTCATCATTTTTTTTGGTACCCAGGTACCCGCCCGAAAAATATTTCGGGTACCCGGGTAAACAATTTTCCGAAGTTCCCATGCGGCAGACGACAATGGCCACGCGAAACCTACATTTTGAATTCGTATTGGAATAACACGTAATCGCGAATGTTAATCTTATCATTTTGAAAAATTCATCATAATTAGAAGCATTTTTTTTCAATCCAAAACCGTTGGAGTTGGCTAACCAACTCCATTGTAAATGCTATTTTTTATAAAGTATTTTCATTAACCGGGCGATGCCTATTAAAAATATTTCAAAATGGTGCACTCCCGTTGCATTGCTATATTGGATCGTCCGAGACGCGTGGCCAGCGTCGTCTGTGTGGCGGCAGACGACGCTGGACACGGGCGTATTCACGAATATTCAGGTTAAAATATGCGAACGAGGTTACGTGATCAAGTGAGAGGGACGAACGCTTAAAAAGGGACATTAAGTGGTGTTAACAATTTTAAATGTTTAAAAATTTACTTAAGAATTCAAGATGAACATTAAAAATTGCCATTATTGTTGTTTCTACTAACAAAAACACTGCAAAACTTGATTAAAACAATATCATCGCTATTTATTGAAAAACGCCCTCTATGCAAATATGGTTCGCGTTATGTATCACGCGTACGGCAGTGGGATACTGTCGGACGTAAAATGCTCGTCCTGGCTGTACGAGCATTTTTGAATCGACGTTTTCTTGTACAAAGAGAGCTGATTTTTCTTAATCCTTATAGGTGTAAGTTCATACATGTAATACAATTATAAAAATATACTAATCTCAGTTTTTATCATAATTGAGGGCGCAGCCTCCAACACATCTCTTAGTGCCACTTTAACAACGGTTTTAATTCAAAAAATGATACTGACACTGTGGATGTTGAAATATTGAAATCCTTGTAAAAGTGACCTTTTGTATTTAACATGATGTGATCAATGACAATCTGTGAAACTTTTGGTTTTATTTGATTATTTTTTAATATAATAATAATAATATTTTAATATACTTTCAAGGGCCCCTGTATAGGCTTACAGTAACAGGTAATTATTCTTTTTGCTTGAATTTAATATGATGAGTAATTTTTTTGACATAACTAGGGCCTATCATTTTGAAATCATGAGAATCTAAATATTGAGAAAATATCCTGACAAAAGTTACTAGCGAGTAGCGCTATTCTTCAGCTACCCGTCATTGGTGCACTCGACCGATGTATGAACCACTTTCAGAATAAAAAAGGGTTGTAAACTGTTTTATAAACTAATGTTAACGTGGTTAAACAATGTAAACACAACATAAACAAATTGCAATCAACGAAAGACTGGCGAAATAAATGCTGCCATGCTATGCAAGTCACAGATACAAAACTTCATAGGTTTCAGTTCAAAGTGATACTAGCTACTAGTAATAGTCATTGCTCTTTAAAATGAAAATAAAAGATAATAACCAATGCTGCTTCTGCAACTCACAAATTGAAACTATTCTTCATCAGTTCATCTACTGCACCAATGAGATATTATAAAATATTGTTGGAAAAAATTATATATAAAAATGTAAAATAGCGTCATATAATTTTAGTATGCTAGTTACTTTTTCGAACCCCTACTGATGATGCCGAGATGGAAGTGTTTGTTTGTGTGTCAGTTAATATGCATTTAAACCTTTGATTTGTGTGTGTGCAATCCCTGAACAAGAGTTCATGCAATATTTAAATATTAGGGACATAGTGTGAGGGATGAAAGATTCCATGTTGATCTATCATGGATTTCATCTTGGGTCTACACACAAATCAAATGTTTTAATAAAGAACTGACACACAAAAACAAACACACACCCCACCCACCCCCTCCGCCCCAGTTTGTAAAGAGCATTTCATAGATTAAATTCCCAGAATTCAACAACAGCTTTAGTCCATCTTCGACTTTGCGTTGCCATTCCTTGGATTGGCTTACATTTTTAGTGAAAGTACTTGAAAGTATAGACCTAATGGTCGATTAAAACAAATCTTTTGAATGAAAGCCAAAACAATTGCTGATGATTTTCAATAAACACGCCAGATATTTTTTGTACACCTTTACCAAAAAGTGCCCGTTCTATCTGACTCACCCTGTAATAATAACAGATGGCCATGTATGTGTTTGTTGTAGACCCAGATTTATAATTGGATGCAATTTCACATTTCACAATTTGTACCATCAGTTTTTAGTTTTAGTGACAAAATAATAAGCTATGGGTTAGGCATAGTAAAAAAAATTACATGTTTCCCGTCCGGACTTTTTAAAAAGGAGGAGGGAGGGTCTTACTATTTACTATTTTCCCATATTTTGCTATTTTTTCAAGATGGCCGCCAAGTCGAAAGTGACCAACTGACTGTGTTGCAGACACTCCAATTGCCAGAGGAATAAAAATATGAAAAGGTTTACCTAATATATAGAGCCAACTACACATTGTTTTATTTATGTTTTCTTCATTTTTCAGGTTGAATGAGGAACAAAACATCATTGATCGAAAGGATGTAGGCCTAGGCCTACATGTATAATTGGTCCCCATACTATTTCAATTGAGAAGCCATGTCCATAATTCCGTGTCATGAATGGCATGAACATGCTATGAAATGATACAGCATTTCTATTACACCTGCCATTCCTATGGGCAAAGGATTTTTTTTTTTTTTTAAATTACAGAATTTTCGGAAATAGTAAATAGTAATAAATAGGAGGCGGTGGCCAAAAAGGAGGCGGGCGGGGACGGGAAACATGTTAATTTTTTTACTAGGCCTTAGGCATAATCAGAATTTTCTCGAGCTTGAAATTTCAAAGCGATCTTCAGTTTATTCTTCAGAACAAAGATTGATATAGCAAACTTGGTTTTTGAGATTAAAAACATTTAGGCTTAGGGGCAAGAGACAAAGCTTTGTTTCCTAATTAGGCCTCATATGGTAAAGTTTTTGGGTAAAATGTTTTATTTTGCTATCCCGGGTTCCTATTCTAGATCCACTTTAGTGCCCGCACATAATACAAATGTATTGTGCATGCAGTGGCGTGACGTGTGTCTCGATTTTTTTTTTGGGGGGGGGGGCGTATAACCCACTACTTTTTTGTTTTACATAGAGTTTGTCATTTCATTTGTTTAGGGGGCATCGTCCCTCCCCCTACCCCCTCTAGTTATGCCACTGGTTTTGTGCCAGGTTTGTGCAAAGATGCAACTGTAAAATGATGATATTTTGCCTGGAATGTTAGGAGGTGAAATTTAATGGGAGTGTATTTGATAGAGGACTAATAAACTTATTATACTGATGGTCAATTTTGTTGAAAAAAAACAAAAACATGGGACGTATTTTTAATTATTTTTTTTGTTTCTCGTGGGACACTCTTATGCAACGCCCTGTATTTTACACAAATTAAATCTTAAATTCGCAAGAAAACTGAGTATTGTGTAAGAAGTTGTACTTTTCACATTACATACAGTCCAAAAATGTTAGCATCATCATAATTATTACCTAAAACCTGGCTAGCTGGCCCGGTAGCTGATTTTTGCAATTTTCAAAAAACCCATACTAAGCCTACTCTGTGATAAATTGATAATAGCAAATGAAAAGAACTTTACAAATTACTCTTGATGGCTGAGGGGGGGGGGGGGGGGGGTGAATAGGGACAACAATGGGAACAGTTTTTGAAATCTCAAATTTGTGTAGGGCCTATTGATTGTACTATTTGTTTTCTTTCCCCAAATGTTGAAAGAGCAATATAGTGTTCAGGAAATGGTTCAGTGGGTGTGAATGAACAAAATGTAGCTGTGGACGTGCCCAGGGTATCACAAATAAAGGTGTCCTTTATAATACACATACTCTTTGACATTGGTAAGAAATTCTAAAAGCAGTTTTCATTTCAAGCTTTTTTGCATTTTTACGTACATTTTCTAAAATCTGGGGTCATAGGGTTATTTTACAGTAATTTTCACATTGCATGACATATAAAATCTCCATATTTATAGAAAGATGAAAATTTGATACTGAATTGATACTATAGAATTTCTTTGAATTAAGCTTTAAATTATATGGTATCAACAATTCAGTATCAAATTTTCATAACTCTTTACCTATGAGTCAAGTAGTATTTCCATACCCATCACATTTAATATTTCAAATGTGTATAGTGGCAGTTCAAAGGCATTTAATATGGGACGGTGGATATGATTATGCCCTAAAAAGGTTGGGTAATGAGGCAACATAAAAAACTACAACATAAAACTGTCCCTATCTTCCCCGTTTTACGGTTCACCTAAGGGACCGTTCATTATTTATGGCAGATGGCGGTTGGGACAAATTCGAGACTTGTATGTCAAAGTTACCTACCCCTCCCCCTACAGCTGACACTGAAATTTACATGACACCCCCCCCCCCCCCCTGACAACCAGTATCTTTTTACACCGCCCCCCCCCCCCCTCCTCAAACCTCTCCTTATAAGATTTTTTTTCCCCAACAGATCGTCCGACTCCGAGCCCGAGGCTCCGAGGCATAGAAAAGATTTGCTGTCCTGAAGTCGTCTCATAGTAATTGTTATAGAAGTAAAAAATGGCATTTAGGCTACACTCCAAATATAGCCTCTAAAAAATCACCCCAATCTTTATCATTTAAAAAGGTTACACCCCCCCCCCCCCCCCCCCTGTTTAAGAATAAAAGATTACAACATATTTCAACAACATATGAAAGTAACATGACCAACCCCCCATCCCCCTATAGTTTACCCAACACCCCGGCATCATAAATAATGAACGGTCCCTAATGTACATTGCGCCGCACTGGTTGTATGTGCAAATATTGTATTGAGAAATACATTAAAAATAAGATTGATAAACAATTTGATAAAATCAAACGAATTTAATAACCGTTCAGAAAATTCACATTAATTTCCACGGCATTTTAATAGCGATGGGTATAGAGATATCGATATGGGTAGAGTATATACACCAAGGTATGGCGATATAAAAAATAACCTGTTGAAGGCTTTAGAATAAGCGTCCCCGCCCCCCCCCCCCCCCCCCCCCCCCCCGCTTCCTTTTTTGGGTCTACTTTTTCTTCTTTTTATTTCAGTCATAACATATTTCTTCCGGTGTTTCAGAGTTTATAAAGATGTAACAAGTTTGTATCTTCCTTTTATGTAATTTTGTAGAGACCAACCCCTCAGAACCATGACATAAAATTGTAAAAATGGGCCTCCTCCTTTTTTAGGTTCATAAAAGTGTATCGCTAATTAGGGAACAAATGAAAAACAAAAAGGGCCTCTTTTGGAATAAGTCAGGACCCTCAACATGTTGTTATTTTTAATTTGCCTAGCTCTATCAAAGTTCTATTACATTATAGGAACAGCAATTGCCTCTTCCAGATTGTGCTAAAAGCACTGTACTGTATAGACCGGACTGCACATGTAGAATACACATTCACATGGGATGCTCAGTGTTCACATGGAGCAAAGCACAGATAGTCAAGAAAACTTTTAATATACATGTACAGTATACCATACCATACACTATGCATGCTGTGAGTACTGCATGCTTTGAGCGTGTCGAGTATGGTGCATAGATAATTAACAAGTTTACTTGATTACATAACAGACTGGTGTAATATTACTACACATACTGACCATGAAGTACTGACCATGCTGATTCACAGCTGACTGGTGTACATCACAGATGTGTACATGTAGCCTGCACTGCAAACAGTGGCATGCAGTACTATAATCATTTACCTGTAAACCAACTTAATTTCGCTAGCAATTTAATTTCGCTAAGCGATCTAATTCGCCAAATTAAATTGCGAGTTATATTATTTATAATGGTTATAATCATAATCATAATAGGAAGGTGTTACAAATTAGTGAAATTAAATTGCCGCAAATAGTTTACTAAATGCTAATTCGCTGAATTAAGTTGCTGTGAAATTAAGTTGATTTATAATAGACTTAAGATCGCACTTCAAGTATTTATAGTATTCATATTATTCAATAGCACAATGTTCATGTGCATTTATTTATATTTACACTTTGTATTTCTTGATTGACAATTTAATTATCAGGTTAGAGGTTAGACATACTTTCTCTTCAACAAACAATTAGGTATTAAGTATTACAGAAATGAATCAAATCACGAAAATAGCTTACTGCAAAAATATAATTGTAAATATATGGAACTAATTTAATAATTTTCCACTGGGCTTGGTTTTTGTTTTGTATAGGGGGAACAATAAAGTCATGTTTTGTAAAAGGCAGGCACATTATACGTATACCATATCAATGTGAGAACCCCCCCCCCCCCCCCCCCCCCCCCCGGGCACCTTATACATGTAGGATGAAGGGAATACAAGACAGACAATTGTATAAAAATGCGTGTTTGGAATTCCATACTTTTTTGGCGAAAAGTATTTTGTCCTCTATAGGTGCAGCAAGAGAGAGCGCCTGGAATTCCATACTTTTTTGAAGTTTGATCTGGAATTCCATACTTTTTTAAAGTTTGATCTGGAATTCCATACACTTTTCCATACACTTTTCTGGAATTCCAGACTAAAAAATGAAAAAATAGTTTGTCCTCTATAGGTGCAGCAAGAAAGAGCACCTGGAATTTCATACTTTTTTTAAGTTTGATCTGGAATTCCATACTTTTTTAAAGTTTGATCTGGAATTCCATACACTTTTCCATACACTTTTCTGGAATTCCAGACTAAAAAATGAAAAAATAGTTTGTCCTCTATAGGTGCAGCAAGAAAGAGCACCTGGAATTCCATACTTTTTTGAAGTTTAATCTGGAATTCCAGACACTTTTCATAAAGGGAGCCATGGAATTCCAGACTAAAAAATGAAAAAATAGTTTGTCCTCTATAGGGGGGGGTTCATTATTATCTGGAATAGCCCATTCGTACTTTTTAAGACTGTATACTTTGGTCAATTTGCTTGTGTTTTTATCATGGTGTAAACATGTAAAGCGCCTTGGGTCATTTTATTGATGGAAGGCGCTATATTTATTATTATTATTATTATATATGATAAGAATAAGAATAATTTCCCTTTGAGCCTATTTAAAAATATAAACTTCCACTGTGATGTTACTCTATATACCTTTACTGTGTGAATTACCATTGTACACTACTATAAAATGGGTTGACTTCCCTAGTTGATCACACTTTCCGTAATTGATGATGGATTTTTTTCATCTTTCCAGGATTTTTAACTTTATTATTTGTACTTTATACTGAAATCAAATTTGTCATGGTCCAGTGGTTTTAATAAGAATTAATTCCATGCTGAAAGAGAGTCCCATTTTTGCTGATACACCCTGTATAGATGGCGTTATTCTAATCTAATTAATAGCCCAGACGGCCAAAAAATATATTAGTCTTATTTAACCACATCTTATCAGTTCCTAAAAGGTATTAGCCAATAATACATGTATACCACTGTATTTTCAAAACATCTAACGTTGCAGTTTTAAGTGTTTATGTCCATCGACGATACGTATATTTTAAATTCTATTAATTCAGATATGTTGCCAGTCGTTCAGTCCTGCAGTCGTTTGGCTTTTTATCAGAATTCGCTCGCCACTTGAGATAATATTATAGCCGCCATCGTCTGTCGTCATTATAAGAGTATAGTTAGGACAATAGAGGGCGACATTGAGTGATATGTTCCCAAAATTCCAGACGATGCCGGACACGGGCGTATTCGCGGTTAAATTATGCGAACGAGGTTACGTGATCAAATGAATGGGACGAACGCTAGTAACAATGGATTAAATTCAAAACATGATACTGACACTGGAGCTAGTTATCTAACTCCAGCGGTTTTAGGATGAAATAATTTAGTTCCAACGTGTGATGAATGTTATGGGGTCATATCATCAAAATCCATTGTAACATTGAAACCAACAGAGAAATTCAAAATTTGCGGCCGTTCGTGTCCGCCATCGTCTGCAAAATTCAGTCTGCCAACATTTGACACCATTTTCTGTTAGCCATGCGTTTTGATACCGCCATCTTACCCCAAAATGATGGTGTCGCTGCGTGCTTCCAAATACGGTGTACTGTTCAATTCATGATAACTCTGCTACAGGAAAATATATTTTCTTGGCTTTGGTGGTACGGTTGGAGATACGGTTGATTTAATCGGGAACAATCACGGTTTTGGTCTCACTTAAAGCTAGTCTTGTAAATATTTAAAAAATATTTTGAAGTCCTTATCATTTGTTTAGTTTATAAAATACCAAAAGACCCGTTTTCGTATTGAATGTCGTAGTAAGTAATGCGGAATGTCCTGGAAAACAAAAAATGGTGTCACCTTTTTTTTATATATTCAAAGTATACATTTTCTGAAAGGCAATTTGATGAGGAATCCAAATATAGATTTCAGAGTAGGTCTAATAGTTAAAATGTTTTGGTTCATTGAATTGTTTAAATATTAAAACCCAGATTTTGCAAGTAGGTAATTAGCAGTAAATTAATTGACATGCTTTTTATCTGGAATCCGAATTTTATTGTGTCACCCTGTATAACTTCATGGTCACACTGTATAATTTTGCTAGGTTTAGTGTTGATAGTTATGGAGATATTCCAATTTCAGTCTCGATTGGTGTTAACATTCTTAAATTGCTGATGAAACGATAATGGTGGCGAGTTTAAATCCATCTCAGGTTATAAGGAGGTATCCAGCAAGCACCACATTGTGCATAATTTATACGAGGGTCATTCAATATCCTACTTCATAACTTTATTATTAGATAAGCCAGTCTTATCAAATATCACACAATTGTAGCTGGGAACCTCAGCTACAAATGCATTGTAAATTGATCCGAGTAATGGTTGTATTTGTTTGGAGATGCTGTGAAAACCAAATTTAGAGATTTAGTCTGACGGAAACGGATGAAAAACAGCAAAATATCGCCGAAGTGCTATTCAATAGCAAGAGACAAAACATACCTATCGGTCAATTATAACCGTTCTAAATGTCAGATATCTCTCTAACAGCCTAGCAAGAGACAAAACATACCTATCGGTCAATTATGACTGTTCTAAATGTCAGATATCTCTCTAACAGAATATACAAAATAAAGGTTACTGTTTTCTTTTGAACAAATATGCGCTTTGATTAGCCAGAACCAGGACAGGAAAATCATTAAGTTTACCACTCCCCTAGAGAACCGTCCTGCAAAAGTCGTTGACTTCAAAAGAACTAAGTGATCTTCAATCGAACTATTAAAATAGAGGGCTTTACAAGTCTCCCAAAGCGGTGATTTTCTATCATTGATGACTATTATGAAGGCTGCACATAATTAAAACTCGAAAAGCCTCTATTATGTTAACGATTTAACATACGACGAGGCATCGCTATGGCTTGAGTTGTAAAAACGAAAATTTGACTGATTAGCAGTATTCCAGTAGGCCTATGCCCGAAAGGCATAACAATACATCGAGTTGATATTACACTATTTATAAACCGACAAGAGTTAATATTGCTTGCAATCTTATTTATACGTGATAATACTGTAATATATTCAGATATCATTCATTGATTTCCATTTTCAGTATTTAAATCGTGCCCTTTAGGACCCTATGTCTAATAAACCATACAATACGGAAAAACACTAAAAACGTGTATTTATTTTAATGGTAATTGTCCGATTCCGTTGTCTAAAATCTCTCTCTGGCTTTGACTGCATCATAACAAAAGTGAACAGATATCAATTATCACACTTAGGCCTACTATCAATGCATAGCCATGATTCAGAGCTATAATCATGACTAATGTCACGAGGCTAACATTTATATTAGCGATGTTATGAGGGAGGAGGTTGAACTTATTGAATGACCCTCGTATGTTAGAAAATTAATTATCGAGCCAAATCGCGAAGTTAGAACAAAACATCAAACTTATCACAAGACCGAATAAAAACTGCAATCTCTCAACATGCAATTTTTAAAATGCTCAGCGATCGAACGAGATCATGAATACCCGTCACAACAAATTTGGACTCTTTGGCACCTACTACTTGAATGCGTCTATAGAATGGAATAAAGTGTTTCGGCCCCGGTTTCGGCCCCTCGGCCAATTTGAAATTCTATGGACCAAGAGTGTAATGTCTTAAAGAATTATCGTCCTGTTAGCAATCTCTCCTTCATCTGGAAAGTTCTTGAGCGTGTTGTGGCTAAGCAGCTGAAGCAGCATATGTCTAATCACAACTTGCAAGAACAATTTCAATCGGCATACAAACAATTCCATAGTACGGCGGAATCTGCTTTGCTGAGGGTCCTCAATGACATATTATGTGCAATGGAGAATCAGGGTGTCCCGTGCTAGTTATTTTGGATCTTAGCAGTGCATTTGACACTATTTACCATGCAGTATTACTTGCCAGAATGCAACATCGTCTTGGAATAAGTGGTCCCATCTTGGACTGGTTCAAATCATACCTTTCGGATCAGACTCAACGTGTGCATATTAATGGAAAGTCTTCTGCTCCACAACATCTACAATATGGCCTACCGCAAGGTTCAGTACTTGGGCCTCTACTGTGTTCCATCTACATTCTGCCACTTGGGGACATTATTCGTTGACACCAAATGGAGTTACACATCTACGCGGATGACACTCAAAATTATCTGTCTATCTGTCCAACAACTCCCAATGGTGTCAAGCTTGCTGTATCTATAGACTTTAACAGTGTGTAAATGACATCAATGAGTGGATGTCAGCTAATTTTCTCAAGCTGAATGCTGATAAAACAGAGGTTATTATGCTCGGTTTCAAAACCCAACTTGCCAAGATTAATTTCTTAAATCTAAATATCGCTGGCGTTGACATACCTATCAAATCTGATCCTGTGAGGAATCTTGGGGTTATTTGACTCCGGTTTGACAATGGCAGCTCAAGTTGCTAATATCACCAGATCGGCAAGTTTCCAACTCAGAAACATCGGTAAGGCCCGGAAAATGTTAACCACGGATTCCACTAAAACAGCTGTGCACAGTGCACAGCTATTTTATAGTGCACACATTACATACACCCATTGGCACACATGGTCACTTCAAGACTTGACTACTGCAACAGCTTAATTACTAGCTGGCAAACAAGACTCTCATCACAAGACTTCAGAATATGCAACGTACTGCAGCACGGTTGATGATGAGAAAGAGAAAGTATGACCCCCAGTGGCGTGCGCAAAGGGGGGGGCCGGGGGGGCCGCGGCCCCCCCCCCCCCCCCCACTATTGAGTCAGTCGGGGGAAACTTAGGCCAGTCGGGGGAATTGATTTGATTGATTGATTGATTGATTGATTGATTGATTGATTGATTGATTGATTGATTGATTGATTGATTGATTGATTGATTGATTGATTGATTGATTGATTGATTGATTGATTGATTGATTGATTGATTGATTGATTGATTGATTGATTGATTGATTGATTGATTGATTGATTGATTGATTGATTGATTGATTGATTGATTGATTGATTGATTGGTTGGTTGGTTGGTTGGTTGGTTGGTTGGTTGGTTGGTTGGTTGGTTGGTTGGTTGGTTGGTTGGTTGGTTGGTTGGTTGGTTGGTTGGTTGGTTGGTTGGTTGGTTGGTTGGTTGGTTGGTTGGTTGGTTGGTTGGTTGGTTGGTTGGTTGGTTGGTTGGTTGGTTGGTTGGTTGGTTGGTTGGTTGGTTGGTTGGTTGGTTGGTTGGTTGGTTGGTTGGTTGGTTGGTTGGTTGGTTGGTTGGTTGGTTGATTGATTGATTGATTGATTGATTGATTGATTGATTGATTGATTGATTGATTGATTGATTGATTGATTGATTGATTGATTGATTGATTGATTGATTGATTGGTTGGTTGGTTGGTTGGTTGGTTGGTTGGTTGGTTGGTTGGTTGGTTGGTTGGTTGGTTGGTTGGTTGGTTGGTTGGTTGGTTGGTTGGTTGGTTGGTTGGTTGGTTGGTTGGTTGGTTGGTTGGTTGGTTGGTTGGTTGGTTGGTTGGTTGGTTGATTGATTGATTGATTGATTGATTGATTGATTGATTGATTGATTGATTGATTGATTGATTGATATTCTGATGTTGGATCTGTGTCTAGGCTACTGGTATTCCCAGTCGATATCTATTATGACCAGAGCCGCCCTTATTTCATCACAAAGTGACGCAGATAAGCGTCTACCGTCAGCAAATCAAGACATTATGATGCTTTTATTTCAAGGATGGCACTCGACGTCCCCCACAGAGCGGTTTAACATCAACTAGTTCGTATTACAGCTACACCTGGTACAAGATGGTATAATAGCATTCATGTAAAATTGGCATAAAAATGGTATAGTATATGCATAACATGAGGGGGGGCATGATAACATAGCACCCCCCCCCCCCCCCCCCCCCCCCGGATTTACGCCTATGATACACACCCATTTGAACCGGGCGGTCAAAAAAGTTGTTCACTTTGTTAAGGGGGGTCAAAAAAAGTGTTCCAGTTTGTAAAGGGGGTCAAGACACCGAAAAAGGTAAGTTGCCCAGCCACCCGCCCCCACCAAAGTATTTCTGAACAATCCCTTATTAAGATGTCTCTCAGTATTTGAGTTTATTTTCACAAATAATATTTGGGGTTACTCACTGTACCTTGCTTGCTGCTTCCGATAATAGCACAAAGCTGAACAATACAAATTTATCCCGCTATAGCTGTAAATTAGTTGCTATACAACTTTGTTTCGTGATCGTGAACATTCATAATAATATTAAATACAAAATGATCATTTTACAGGGATAAGACATAGGCCTACACGGTAAAATTATGAGGAAGAATTGCCCACAAAATGCTTATTTCAGATTTTTGATGAGCTGATAATAAATAGCAGTTATTTTCTAATTCGCTAGCTCAACCGCAAATAAGAATTTTCCTATCCCGCTATTCGTCTTCCTGAAAGAAACACATTAATCAAATACACTATTTGGGGCGCACGGCTCTTAGACGACGGGCACATAGCAGACGTGGAAAGAGAACAAAATGTAATTCCAAACTTACCCACTCTCCTCCCGACCTTCATTCCCTTCACCTTTTCTCTGTCTCTCCTGAATCAAAATCCTGCGCTAACTATTCTTCATTGCCAAAGGAATCTTCTCAGTTCTATAAGTCTCTTCTGCATCTCTCTGCAAATGGATCCTCCTCATCCTTCCAACTAGGTTATCAGACTCCGTCTTGTGTAGCATCATCCTATGCCAGAAGTCTTATCTTCTCTTAAACGACATGGCTAGTATTAAATAATTAGTTCCAAGTAAAGTTTACTCAAACATATTTCTAAAACATTCCTCTCATTAAATCAACATACCTCCCCTCTTCTTATTCTTAAGTGAACAGGTCCGGATTATACCGATAAAGCATGTCTTGCAGTGCCGAATCTAAAGCCATCAGTGGAGGCGTCACGCACTGTTCACCTTCCTTCATACTTCCCGCTGACCTCTTCATTAACATAACAATACCGCATTCAGAGTACTCCTGCTAATGATAGGAAATACAATTATTTTCTAATTCGCTAGCTCAACCGCAAATAAGAATTTTCCTATCCCGCTATTCGTCTTCCTGAAAGAAACACATTAATCAAATACACTATTTGGGGCGCACGGCTCTTAGACGACGGGCACATAGCCTCCGCTAACCCCTAATCAGATATCAAAGAACGGGCAATACAAGTATCGTTTGAGAATTATGCATTATCAATACTGATGTATATCTGTAAACAAAAAAGTGACACCAGATCACTAAATATTACTTTTACATGTACATGTAAGGAAACATCAACATGTTAACCATTGGCATACCAATCATACACACCTATGATGTGAAGAGAATAACAATTATATATATCATGTTTCATGCAGGACACTAACATGATACTGAGAGTCCATGAATCACCTATAAGTTGATGAATAAGTTCCTCATACCTATCCTCGGATATATGTTTGCCATATACCATGCTTCTTAAGCAAACCGTATGGAATACCGTACAGCAGCTTCTGCTGATGCTCCACCAGAACTCAAACTATAAAGTCCAAAAATGTTTAGGAAACAATCCAATAATTCTAGGGGAACTTAATGTAAAATGTTCACGGCATCTACTGTATGCATGGTATGAGAGCTTAGGACTCCTGGGTACATATAGCCGGGTACACATTCCTGGGTACATATAGCCGGGTACACATTCCTGGGTACATATAGCCGGGTACACATTTAAAAAATAAAAATAATAAAAAACGTGACCTGCCTGGAGACAATCATCAGAACTCATATCTAGTTTAGCAAGGGATAAATATTCCATTGGTATTATAAAAACTGGACAAGTGGTATAACCAGAGGCAGCTACTATCATCCATGCCCCTTTATACTTGTCTAACAATAATAAGCATGATATGAATACAGCTGAACACCACACATCTACTGTAAGAAAAATACTCATATTATTCTTAACGGATGAAAAACCGGCGTAAGAAATGAGTAGCAAATAATATGCACACATTCTACTATGCATACGATAATCACAAAACCCAAACTACTCTACTAGGCCTACTATGTGAAGCATATCGGCTGTAAGATTCTTTCTACCTTACCGATTTAGCTAGTACTTCTTATAGCAAACCACCGATGAGTAATTTCATGTCGCACGGGTTGTCTGCCACAGGTGGGCAACAATCAAATTGCAACTTGATAGCATAAAATGCTGAATCGATAGACAGATAGGAGTCAAAAACATCGTTATTATATAGATGGATAAAGTACCTTGCTTGCACATCGTGGCTAATTTTCCACATGGTAGGAAAATACTCTACATCCCTGTACAATAAAGATACATAAAATAATGAAATTCATATCATATTAAGATATAAAAATCTGGCCATGTGGCTGCACCAAATAAACAAGCCCATCGGCTATAATGGCAGATCATCTAACCCTGTGGCTATACCATCGTCAAGCCCAGTGGATACGACAATTTATCTAGCCCCGCGGCTACTTCAAAATTATCAAACCCAGTGGCTAAAATTCTGACTGTCAGAATTGAAGTCTAAGTCTCCAGCGAGACATGACTTATACACTTGGAGTACACCCAGTGGATTTACAACTCCAAGAAAAGTTCTGCCGCTAGAGCACGAACTTATAATAGTGCTCACAGACAAGCATAATTATATCCTGACACATACATGTTCTAATCACTTATCATCTAAGATCCAAAGATAGATGTGTGATTTCTCCCATGCACGAAAAACAAGGAGGATCAGAAATCTGAGAACTCATAAGACCAACATGCAGTTGACGTGCTTAAAAGATAAATATGTCTAGGAACTAGAAACATATGGGGGAACAACTCAACTATGGCCCCAGCCTGGCTAATCGTAAATGCATCCGCATGATCTGAACATGCGCACCAACATTTATTTGGCTAGTTGGTATAAAGAAATCTTCGAACTGAATCATAGAACCCCAAAATACGACAAATTGAAAGAATTGTCAAGATACACCCCAATCGTCAAAAATCAATATACTTAAGTATTATCATCTCGTGGATCCACTGAAGACTAAAAACAGTCTATAAACCCAGTGGCTATGGCAAATTATCAAACCATATAAATATCTGCACCAAATAATCAAAACCATGAGCGATGGCAGATTATTCCAAATCGTCAAGTCCAGTATAGCTACGATAATATATAGAGCCCCGTGGCTACTCCAAAACTATCAAGCTCAGTGGATACAATTCTGACTGTCAGGATCAAAGTCTATTAAATTAAGACTCCAGTGAGACATGACATGCACAATAGAAATGTATCATACTACCCTTACTCACGATTGAGACTATGCCTTTATTATCTGTGAACAGTTCACATTTCCTTAATAAACTCTGGCAGAAATGCTTCTAAAGCTAGGAACACTCTTTCAACTCTCTTCATGTGGAGCTTTTACCTGTTTCCTACGACTCACGTGACTGGTTAAATTCAATACATCACATTGAACATAACTCCACTTGCATTTGAATGCATAAGAAATGTGGTAAGTATATACAAATACCATTCGGTTATTCAAAATATACGATAATCTCTTCTCAAAAGAATATAATTATTATCAATAATACCACTGTCTGCAGTAATCTAAATACCTTATCCCAGTACCACTCTCATGATGGATAAATATATACTCAGTTGGCAATGATGGGATAAACCTACAGAGGCATTATACATGTTAAATAGCCTGTAAACTATAGACAACTAGCCTGCTATGACCATGATTGGAGGTATGCATCCGATCTAGAATAGAAACAATACAAATTAAAACATTAGATACTTTCATCCTATAACTACCAAGCAACCTGATGTCGCATCCCATGTATATCCCAAACCAATCTATTACCAAACAAACATTCTGTTGGCTCTACTCTAGCAGCTATCGGGTCTGCTGTAAATACTGCAGATTCCACTCCTCGTGTTGTTTCTTATCTACCCATCGTTTGAGTGTAGGACCCTTCGTATATAATACGGTACCTTTGTATCACCAGTCTTGATCCATGATCGCATACACTGAGTAAAAATATACAGGGCAAAACTATACAAACATATCAAATACCATCTTAAAAAATCCAATATGATGATATGCTGAAATAAGTCGAAGCAAGGACTTGGTCGAAGGAACACAAGAATCCCTTCGTGGAAAAGCTCTATAAACCTACCTACACACTAATCGTCAAAGGAAAAACAAATTTATTCCATAAGGACTTATAAAATATATACCTGAACCCGGGTTCCTGAATCTTGAAAGGAAACCGACAAAGGTGCATGCTGTGGATAATTCTGAGAATACACTCAATTATCTCTGAAACGAAATCAATTATGATTAAAATGAAGATTTAAAGTTCTTCAAACACAGGGTAGGAACAAAAGGTAAATTGTACCCATTTGATAACAAATAGCACCTCCGGTTAGTGCCTGTGGAGACTCAAAGGTCGTAAACTGATTTCAATCATAGGAGCTAAATACCCCTGTTCATTCATAAACAATACACAGATAAAAATCGTTAACGTATAAATCGTGTACTATGTCCTCTGAGTGATCTGGCATTCAAGCCCAGTGATAATCCGCCGAGTCATGTACACCATTACAATAGAACTAGGCAGGTAGAGACACCTGTGTCGTAATACACGTTGTAATCTGTATCAGCAGAATAAATAACATATCATGTTACATCGATTGGTACCAAGATTAAAATTAACTACAATATTCCACTCACAATACATATTGATTTGTGATAGCATAAAATACTAGAGACAGTATAATAACACTTATTAAAGGTCAAGAGATGTAGTGTAAACTGTTACACTTCACGAAAATAAACACACAAGCTTGAGAATAAAATCTGTAAAGTATCACATACCTGTATTGTCTGGATATTTTATGCCTCCCAGGCACCCGCCCAGGCAAACCCACTTGTTTAGTCGGTAGTATACAATCTCATCTCCAACCCCAGATTTACGGCATCCCAAGTGCCTGTGGAGCCTGATACCGAAAGCTTATGTGGCTAAACTCAGGGGCACCCAACGGTACTTAATCTGTGGGATAAAGCCTCGAAAAAGGTTGTCAGAAACAAAAACCACTAAATAAGCTCAACGCTTAAACTGTAAACTGTTTACCAGTCTTACCTCCCTATCTTTCTCTAGCAGCTCTGGCTTACACAATTGTGAATAAAGATCTCATCTTAATGATATAATCACTGTCATCAGACGCAAATTCCTCAGAAAATTATTCATCATACTATAACCATGGACTTATAAAGTCCATGCTATGACCTTCTGCCCTATAATAAGACGATTATACGTCTCAGGTCAAACTCATATATATTCCGAATACCAATGTATTTAAACTTGAATAAGATATAGGCAGCCATCTTTATCTGGAAAACTTACGCCATTGAATAGTCATCGTCCCACTTTTTATAAAAGTAAGATAGAACACTGCCTATGACTTGTTTAGCCATACTCGAAAAAACAGATATGATACTAAATAGTACTTGCCTGAACCTGAGGCTCTATCGATGAAGACTGTTCTTCAGAAGACATAATAATTATATATATCAAAGGAAAACATAATCCACAGCCAACACCATTAAACATGTTAAAGGCCTATAGCTGATTCACAAAACGTCGTAAAGCATACACAAAACATACGCAATACGATTATACCGATAAAGCATGTCTTGCAGTGCCGAATCTAAAGCCATCAGTGGAGGCGTCACGCACTGTTCACCTTCCTTCATACTTCCCGCTGACCTCTTCATTAACATAACAATACCGCATTCAGAGTACTCCTGCTAATGATAGGAAATACAAATAGCATAACATATATTTTATTCAACTGTAGAGGGCGACATTTTGCTTCAAGAAAAGACAGACGACGCTGGACATAGGCGTATTCACGAGTATTCAGGTTAAAATATGCGAACGAGGTTACCTGATCAAGTGAATGGGACGACCGCTTAACAACGGTTTAAATTCAAAAAATAGCATTTACAATTGGGATGATTAGCCATCCCGAACGGTTTTGGATTGGAATTTTTTTCTTCTAACCTATGATGAATTTTATGGGGTCATATAATCAAAATCCATTGTTACATTGAAACCAACGGAAATTCAAAATTAACGGCCGTTCGTAGCCACCGTCGTCTGAGAAAAGACAAATCAGACGGTGCTGGACTTGCTTCATCCTTAGACCAAATAATCCAAAAACAAAACAAAGACCTGTAGACAAACAAGCTTGGGTGAAAGAGGTTTTTTGACTTTGGGCACTGGAATAGTGGAAGCAGTTTTCCAAACAGATGGGAATATGCCTTCCTGCAGACTTGCATTGAAGATTTCTATCAGAGGTTCTGCCAACTCATAGAAGAATTCCTTAATGATCTTGATAGGAATATCTTTTGGATGACCTGCCTTGGAAGCATTAAGTAAGAGAGCGGGGGGATTCGCGTATTTGTTGGAACCAATCAGCGTTCGTGGCAGTCTTAAGTGTTGTTCTATATGGAATAATGTTATGGTTCAAATCATTAAGGGTTGCTTTTTTTTTTTGTATATAAAGAGCAAATGTGAACAATAGCCCAACAGACATTAACAAAGTTAATGAACTGAGTGATTACAAATCAAACGGGTAACTCTCAACAGAGAGCTCTGATGGGCCAATCAATTGGTTCACGGCAACTCAGAAATAATCAAAAATACAAGTAAACACAATTGGGCTAGTAAAAAAGCCAATGAAAGTGGGACAGGAATAGGATAAACACCCAAACATAGAGAATAACATCAAAAAAATAAGAAGAAAATAATATCTGGAGGTCATTGATACATCGAGAGAGCTTTAGCCAACATACTCTGAAGAGTTGGAGAGAAATTGTCTGTTAACACGACATTTAAAAGATTGTAGTCCTTGCGATTGGCTGTCCGATTGTGTCAATCACTTGAGCTGCAAATTGGTATTTTGCCCATCTGTAAAACTTGTGTCGAATGACAGCTCATAGAGCTAAACTGGGAGGGTTCGTGCCGGTGAATTCCTTCCTCTTCTCAAAGACTTTATACAGTGTGTAATGCCTTGCTCTTCCTTTCTCCCTTTCCCTTCTTCACGTCGCCATTTTCAGCCCGGTAGTTTGAGCTGGCCTTCCTGGTCAAAGCCCAGCCCCCCCCCCCCCCCCCCCCCCCCCAGATACGCTATTGAGCACCCCCACCAACAAATAAACAAACATTCCCCAACAAATAAACAAACATTCCCCAACACTAAACTAATTCAGATTGAGATTGTGTTTCAGAAGCACAAATCTAGGCAATAATCATCAATATGCGTCATGTGGCCAAAAAATTAAAAGCCCGTATTCCAAACGCTTGGTGGCGTCCTAACCAACCTTCTATTTCCGGCTCACGAACTCGCTGACGAAATGCGGAGTCCCGTCGAACGATTATTTCACGCTTACGGTTTATTTGTTCAAAGATATTGACAATAAAGATGAGAATACAATTAAATCCAGTGTACCGAGTGGGTGCTAAGGGGTCATCAGCGGAACGGTAGGTACACGTAGTCCTAAGAAAACCTAACATATTGTGAGGCAGATTTCTCCCGGAACACATTGAAAAAGCTCCACCTATTTTTCAAGGTAGGCTAAAACCACATACCGCACACATGAGACACTGACACTACACTTGAACGCCGGTAGTTGGTCATTTTCATTTGAGTGTCGTTAATTAATTGAGTTGAGTGGTCAGCATGTCCAGTTTCAGATGGTGTCATGTCAACACGAGTTGTTTACGTCATTATTCATGTTATTCCTTCATTCATTGTAATCTATATAAATAAAAGGACGAACGTAAATCTTGTCCGCGAGTGTTCTCAGAGATGTCTTGACTTTCAACTCTGATTTTTGCGTACATTGATGATTGATTGAGTACATATTGCCATTAAACCATTGGACACTATTTTTTGCAAAACTATTCAATTACTATGGAAATAACCAAAAAAACAGGTCGGTTGCTATGTTTCACGTCTTCTATTCTTACCTCATGAAACTGACCAACGCATGCGTACGGATACTGCCGTTGGTGGAGCTGTTGCGATGGGCAGGCTGGGGTGGCGTGGGCGACGTGATTACTAAATTTAGGCAAATTGTTGATTTCTCTTGGCGTTATCCAATAGACGAAAAACGGCTTTCATACAACGATCCTGGGTTGCTATGTGTGGTCGTTACTATAACTGTTTGACGTGGCAAGTATATGTACACAAGAGCGATGCGTGCAAGTCACGCACCATCGTTGGCCACGCAACACTCCGCTACGCGATGGCCGCAATGCCGCAATCACACACGCGTAACAGACCTGTTTTATAGTATGATCAGTTCCAAATTGGCGAAAATTCATGTGAGGCTAATTTTATCAGTGTGGGCACAAAAAATGAATAAAATACCTTGCCCACCGCTTGGTGATATTATGTACAAACCACACTTTCAGCGCCCTGGCCCTCCGCACACACCATTATTTGTCCCGTCCCGTTAGCCTTTATTGCTAAACAAACACCCCACCCCCCCCCCCCCCCACCCCCCACCCCCCACCCCCATCCCGAATGGGTTACGGCTTATTGAAGGCGCAACACCAGTTTGTGTCATTATTTGTTTCCCCTGAGATTTATTGCTACAACCCTCCGGCCAGTTATGGGTAAGGCCTACAAGATTTTTTTTCGTAAAATGGAAAGCAGGGATAGCTAGCGATGGTATGGGTATGCGTGATAAAAATATAAACTGATGGAATGATTTAATGTTTATAAATATGACCAAAAATAAGCCGGGATATGGCACACAAAAAGTGCTTTAGACTGGATACCATAAATGATCATGATGAGAGCTCCGACCACTGGCCCGCCAACTAATACAACTAAAAGGCCTACTATAAAAAACTAAGACCCTATTCCAATGAATTCTCGACTGAATCACGTGTACCTGGACATAATATGCACATGGGGTAGGCCTATCTTGATTTAAGGGCATATATTATCTGGACTATTAAAGGGCCATCTGTGATATTTTAAGGCCAGGGTGAATTGGGTATGGGATAAGGCCATATTAAGGATCTGGATTACTTTGAAAACATATTTTCTTGCATTTGCAATTGTTATCATAAATCATGAAGATCTTCCAAGTAACAGAGCCATTGATTATTAATGGCACATCGAAGGGTGAATTGGATATGGGGTACCGGTAAGGCCATAAGGATCTTGATTACTTTGAAAACAGATTTTCTTGCATTTGTAATTGTTATCATAAATCATGAAGGTCTTCCAAGTAACAGAGCCATACGATTACTTCAAAATCAAGGTTTGACGAAATAAACGGCGGAGTGTGCTCCGGTAACTTATTTTCCAGAGGCTGAACGGATTGTCCCCATTTTTTCGTGTGCAAATTTAAATAGACACGTGTTGCCGACGTTTACAGTGTTTCCTGCATGCTACAATGTACGATCGCAACAGAATACTCATAGGGCCCGCTTTAGGGAGCACAACACTATGTCGTCTCCCATTGACTTTACACGCTTCGTACTGTGATTTCAAATCGCTCTAAATCCAGAGTGCTCGCGATAAAAACAACCAAATTTGGATATGTTTTATATTATTCTGTATACTTTAACATTATCTGGGTTTAAACATAGAAAGGCCGTGCAGATTTTTTTATATCAGCAAATATAGCGGGACCTAGTGATTTCGTGGCATGTTATTCGGCTCTCATCCCGGCATGCACCGTATGGGTAAATCGGCCGGTTAAATAATAATACAGCTTAAATTGAGGTGTTTTCTTTCTTAATTATTAAAAACATATGTAAGCTAATCCATAAAACATAAATTTGATATCACTACCCGTTAATATCATGCCGATTTTGCCCGTTCATTCTGTCAAAAGGAACTATTATCATACTCAAGTTTTGCCGGAAGTGCCGCGCAAAACCGACTTAGTGGTGTGCTCCATCCCTTTATGGAAATCAAAGCAAATTATGTTAAGAAGTTCCTTAAAGCTGATTTCCATTACTAAAAGCAGAAATGTTCAAGGTGGGGTTTTTTTCGCGCTTTTTGCACAAAATAATTACACGCGAAATGTATAACACGCGAAAATATTGTTTTCAACATTCATGCAGTGCATTCCAGAAGGTCGCCCGCGAAAGAAGATAGGTTGTCTACAAAACCGACCAAAAAAACCGCATGTTCAAATACGCAAATCTACCGACTGTACTGAGGCTCGAATTTACCGACGGGCAGCCCCCCCCCCCCCCCCCCCCCTCTGGGTACGCCACTGGGGGGGGGGGCAGGGTCGGAGGTACCAAATATCATTGGAGGTGTCGTATTTTTACACGGAAATAGGGCATGAAATAAAAAAAACATTGTCAGGGGGGGGGGGGGTGTAAAAACTAAATTTTAGTCCAAAAAAGTCTTTATTTTTTATTTTTTCTACATTTATCTACCATTATTTTTAATCTTCCCTTTCGCATCAACTTTCCCAATATTCTGAATTTAACCATTATTAGATAGGTCTGAGCATGGGAGTGGTCATAACAATAATCACGTTCGTTGAGTGGGTTGGGGAGGGGGCATATAAAATGATGATACATGATATTTTGGGACCGCGTACCAAAAAAACCACCACCCCCTATACAAACAGCTAGGGGGGCGCTCACTACTAGCGGGGCCCGCGCGAAGCGCGGGTTCCCGCTAGTATTAAATAAAACAACAAACAAAACAACTTAACTTTTAACTTGAATTTATTATCATGATCATGATGATTCATTGTGCAAATATCATAACAATTTCATTAATTCTTGATTGTTTTCTATTCTAGACCATGGATGGACTTTTATCAGACAGGCTTAAAAAAGGCCTGTAAAATGATGATTGTTATGTAGGCCCTAAACATGATTCTGAGACTGAGTGATAAATCCATTATTTGATAAGCATTTAAAAAATGAGTAATTTTACTTTTTAACTCCACCAATTTTATAGGTAAAATTGGTAGGGTGAAATAAAAAAAAACACCACACGTTTAAAGTTCAATAAACACATCAAGCAACAGAGGTTTATAGTTGCATGTCTTCCAAATTTTGCCAAAAGGATCTAAAATTAAAAAGATGGGGTAGGCCTATATGAAATCATATACCCTAATAAAGGTATGAATTCATGTAGGGTGTATGAATTCACATACATAATTAGTCTCGATAGATACCAAATCTATGATGCATAATGTTGAAGGGAACCATTTTAGACGAAATTTTTAGTCACCTGGAAATCCTCCGTTTTTATGTCCCACTTAGTCCGTCCTTTGGTACCAAAATCTTGGTACTTACTCAAGGCACAGTGTTGAAGGGAACCAATTTAATAACCTTTACCATTTTCTTGACCAGACTTATTGCATAGTCTATTATTAAAGCAATTGAGTCTCCAGTGGAAGTCAATAACTTCTTGTTTTATTCATCCATTTATTAAGTTTATTGATTCTTTTGTCATGTTTGTCCTATGCTTGGCATGCATGGATTAACATAGGCCTAATCCCAACTTATCTTTTCTGGCATTTCTGGAGCAATCAATAACTTCTCTTCATAAACATGATGCCTTCAAGATGAGATGGATGCTGATTAAGCAATCTGCCACAGATTAGTTTTTTAGTCACAAGCATGGACTTATTTTATAGACTGATTAAGTCTGATTAAGTCTGTGTTTCAAGAGATGGTTTGCTTCCACCTTACACACTTGCCTGAGTAAGTACCAAAATCCTAGTACCAAGGGACTATCATGTCCCACTCACCTTTTTAAAGACTCAAAGTTGTCCTTGAATGTTCACTATTTGTTCATGGCATTGCTATTAAATTAAGAGCTAGCAAAAGTGTTCCAAAAAGTCGCATTGGATTTTGTTTATAGGACTAGCAAGTAAAATAGGGGTATAAAACACAAAATCATCTTTTTTCGGCCATTTTGAATAAAACAACAACACATAGTCAATTACTCAATTAGGTAATTTTTTTTCTGTGTAAGGCTACCAGATTGAATTTCATCCAACATTAATATTGGTCAAGAGCCAGGTGAACACTAAATTTTAAGTTAAACATGTCCGTTATGTCCGTAAAAACAGAATTTAGACATTAATTATTTATGTAAATTAGTCACATGATAGTTCACTTTTAGAAGTGTTCCTAGAAGTCACAGTTCTGGTTCCACTTTACAGAGTTGCTTTAAACATGTACCCATATCATGGATATGGGACTTATGGGTACAGTATGGACTAATACATTTATATGAATTGCGAGTTTTCCTGGACTGATTTGTTGAGGCAGTCAATAATAATAATGTGTGACAGGATTTTCTTTAATCTTTTTAAGCATTTTCCTTTGACCATAATATAATTTACTTCAATTCAATTAATCAGTTTCACCAAATTGGCATAGGGGTCATTCCAAGCAAATGTCAACCAAATAGCCAAAATTTCAAATGTGCATCCAAAGTTTAATTCTATGCCTATAATGTAGACAAGAGTCCAAAGTTCAGGAATTTTTAGTTTGTTTAGCGATACTATGTTTTTTTAGTTATAAACTAATTAGCATAAATTTGCATATTTGCAGCTTACAAAATCAGTGAAAAGGCTTGTTTTTATTTATTCCATATCTTTTAGACACATAGGTATGATGTTTAAATAAATGTCAGTTGTCAGGCACAATAGTAGTACTGATGGGAAAAGTTTTGATATAAATTTAATTTTGATCAACGGCCGATTAGTCTCGTTAATCCAGGTAATTAATATGCATAAATCTCATGTCATTCCGCAACGCAAAGTACAATTTTTTAGGATAGCAAGAAAAAAAATGTACCCTATTTTCATTTTACTATTTTTTCTCTGCACACAATTGACATGCTTCACAATGATCAAAAAAAAGAAATTTTATATGATAAATGGCGAATGTTGGTAAACTGTTTCAGATGGTAGTTAGTATTTATGCCTAAGTATTACTTTGAATTTGATGCAAAAAAAACCTGATTCCAGGATAATTGAGGGCGCACTCCCATACGTATCTCTCAATGCCCCTTTAATAAAGCCTAAAGGGGTAACACTAACAGTAGAGCGGCAGGTACATTCATTTTCAAAATGCAAACAGTTTCAAGTTTGGTAATTGTTTGGGAAAGAGTTCCATGTAGCCTACCCTCTGTAACACTAACAGCACTCGGGTTTCCCTGGACCCGTTATTCATATCACTAAATAATTAAAGTTAGACATGTGGCAACAATTTAAAGGACTTGGTTAAACCAAATGTTGGCTGAAATGATTCACTAAATATTGTTTATGTGTTTTCTGATGTATTATGTCCCTATGTATGGGATTTTCCTACTTTTTGCCAGTTTAGTTGTTGCCACTTTTTGCCGGAAAAAAATGGCCAAAATAGTTTTTTGCCCTTTTTGCTGGGAAAAAAATAATCAGTTTTTGCCTGCTTTGAACCCTGCGGTATGCATTCGCTTTTTACTTATAGGTTCTTATTTCAACCGGTTCTGTACTAAAGAGACCGAACACTCTCAACTCGGTATGCATAAGCACAAGGGCACAAGACATTTGCCCATTGAGTAGTACACAATCTGGCAGGTGGTTAACCACCTTTGGCAGTAATTCACCACATTTTAGCCTAAATGGAACATTTCTGGCCCCTTAGATTTTACAGACATAATGAGACAAATATGGGGATTCTTCTGATATCAAAATATCTTGATTTGAAGAAAAAAATCATAGCCAAAAAAGGTAATCTGAACATACACCTTTAATGTTCTGATTTGCCTGATTTTCTACTTGATGTTTTCTATTTTACATGGAAGGTCATCCTTAAAATTATCTCATTTTAAAGTTTGAGTTGCATAACTCCCTGTCTCCATTAGACATTTCTGTAAAGGTAAAACAAATGTGTCCTCGGTGCTGCACGTCTCGCTCTTATGTATGACGCTACAACTTATGAATGTGTAGTTTCAGACAGCGTATACTATTGGGTGTATTTTTTAAGCTCCTCCAAACTATGTCAATTGCCTTTCTGAAGTCCAAGAAAGCCATGTACGCTTAAGCGCTTACCATCATCCCCGTCAACTCGTCAGCACTATATATAGTGCTGTTGTTGAGATATTTTTTCCATGTCGACATGTTGCTATTTGAGAATCTCGATATCGACATGATGTTGACATATTATGATCCAAATACCAAGCTGATTGTCCCCGCAAATTAATGTCCGCGATAGTATAGAATATTACCGCAGATCGAAAATATCGCTATGTCAATGTGCACAAGTTAAAAATCCTTTCGTATAATACACCACGATCATTAATTCGCCGATTTTCTACATTCTTTAGTACAAAATCATTTTGAAACAATGTCAAACTTGCGGTCAATATTTAAGTACAACACAAATAACGAGGCTAGGCTACTATTTTGCAAAACAAACAAACTTATCTGTCTGTATATATAATTATATATGCAACATTTTAATCGTGAATTCACGAATCCATATTGCTCATTAGCTCGCTATACTTCATGTTAATAAAGGAGCCTGACGCCGCCAGTCACTGCTATGAAGGGAAATTATGTATTGAAAATACATGTGCATACAAAATAGTTTTTCCGCCATTACCGAAGATTACACGGGAACCATCGCAAAATCAGAAATTGCGAAAGTAATTATAAATTACGTCATGGATCTAGCGATGGAACAGACATTGTGATTGGTCTTTGTATAGTAAACATTACTAGCACAAACCAATATAAAACGTGTTTATAGAATTTTCGATGCCATGTTTGTTTCAGTTTTGTTGGTTTTGTTTCGTAATTTTGTGGCCTTGTTTGTGTGTTGCGTGAGAGAACTTGGACATTTTTCGTACTTCCTTGTTGAAATATGGCATTGCAAAATATGCGATGGAGCAAGTGGTGAGGGAGAACTAGCGTGATTACTTTTAACGGTTTGCTATCATTGGATATTTCGTTTTTTCACAACTCTTGCCGATTGTCATTATATATAAAAATCACTTCGCCAATTATTTTTTTCTCAAATTATTACGGATGATTTAATGTGAATTACATCGACATCCCAAAGTTGGTATCGACATGTCGGGATAATAGCCGAATCGACATCGTCCATGTCGATGACAGCCCTACCACTTTATTTGTTAAGGTAAAAAGGTACAGTACATACGATGGCTTTCTTGGACTTCCGAAAGGCATTTGACACAGTTTGGAGGGGCTTAAAAAGTACACCCAATATAAGTTATACTCTGGCCAGTGACGTAACTTAACAGGCGCAGCTTTTACGCATGCGTATGTTTCTTCCGCCCTTCAACGCTTGTGTGTATACGCCAGCGCAGCCAGTAGGTGCGCAAGTTATGTGCTGCAATTTGTAGAATACGCCGTTATATCACTGTCTCATGATGGCCAAATAGACCATAGTGTGTGTATAAATACATGCTGAGGACACAAGATGTGTCTAGATACTTTGAATCCACTATTTGGGACACACCAGGAGCTTAACATTTACAATCATGATACATGTATATTATAAATCTTCCAGCTCCTTTAGTAAGTAAGCCCTCTGTTTGTCTTCATATCATGCCCCTAAACAGTATGCACAAATCAACAACTAACATGAATGACTGATTTTCATTTCAGAATTGAATATTCCACAGTAAGTGTTGTCTCTCACAGCTATGAACACACGCAAAAGAACATCTCCTAAGGAAGCAGTGGAGGATCAACCCGATTCCACTGAAGCCACAGCAGCGCCACCACCCAACAAATTCTTTGAGATGTCGTCTCCAAATAAACTCAAGTCGAACGAGGAAGGGATCCGATCCCGATCAGAGCGGGGGATCGGTGAGGAGTGCTCTCAACTCCACGGTGACAGATACAGCATTGCATTGCTGTTGTTTCTCTATGTATTACAAGGTATCCCATTGGGTCTCGCCGGAGCCATTCCGCTCATTCTACAGAGCCGCAAAATCAGCTACAGTGAACAGGCCATCTTTAGTTTGGTATACTGGCCATTCAGTTTAAAGCTGATATGGGCGCCAATAGTGGACGCTGTGTACTCATCTCACATCGGCCGTCGGAAATCCTGGATGGTGCCCACTCAGTACTTAATCGGCTTCTTTATGCTGTATCTCTCCACACGTGTGTCTTATTTAATAGGGGATGAGGACCCCTCGATAGAACCGAGCGTCATAGTGCTGACGACCATCTTTTTCATGCTCAATTTCTTGGCCGCGACGCAAGACGTAGCGGTAGATGGATGGGCACTGACTATGCTCTCACGGGAGAATGTGGGATATGCGTCAACGTGCAATAGCGTCGGACAGACTGCAGGATTCTTTCTGGGCAATGTGCTTCTGCTAGCTTTGGAGTCTGCCGATTTCTGTAATCAGTATTTAAGGACAGATCCCCAACCGAGAGGAATTGTCACATTACAAAGTAAGCAGCGTTCAAATTAAGTGGTAATCAAGTCTTCCTGAAGCCTAAATGTGCTGGCAGACAATCTAAATTTCAATGCAGGTTATCCGTCGGATGACCATACTTTTAAAATAATAAGTACTACATGTATGACAGATTTTCTCAAATTCCTCATAAAAAAAAAATCTTAAAAAACCATTAAATCCTAATTTTCCCTATAATTTATCCATGATATATCCAGCTCCTTTCACAAGTATTGAAGAAATGTGGAGGTCTTTCAGTCCAAAACAGTACTGTGCTTTCATAATTAACCACATCCACTGAGCATAAATTTCATAAACATTCTGTTTTGTGATTTGTTTATCTGAAATTCTGATCAATCCTGACTTTACCCTAATTTTTTTTTCTTCTTAATTTGAATTAAACACCGAACGTAAACGTCTGGTACGGTACAACAAAATTGATTAAAAAAATAAAGAGTCCTTGGTTTTCAATTTCAAAATTAAAGATGGTTTTGAAGTATAAAAAAAATGAATAAATGAAATATCACACCTATGTATGTAAGTACAGAATATTAGCCCACGGGCAGCATTGCTCTGTTATTCAGCATAGATGTTGGTAAACAGCGGAATAGCCTGACAAAAGCTAAGCACCTCGATTCTCAGAATTCCTAGAATGAAATGAAAATGTATTGCGTATAGACGATATTCTTAATTGGCGGCATTTCCGTCGAAGAGGGCTCGCGTCAAACCATGATCCAACTGAGCATGCTAAGTCTGATAAACATTACAATCTTCTTGACGGCAATGTGAATGAACTGTGAACTTCTACTAAATTTTGTGAACTTCTACTAAATTTTCCTCAGTAGTTTTGGTTACCAGCAAACATTTAATTTCAAACTAGTGGGAATAAATAGTTTATATATTTTTTAAGTTAATTCCACGAATGTAGTAAGGTCAAATATTGAACAGTTCAGAAGTACAATGAATTTGTATGATTAGTGCAAAGGTCACCCCATTGAAAACTACAGCACTCTCGTATTGAGTATATCACTAGCCTCGTTTTCAGTCACGTAAATCCCTCTTCGACGCCAAATGCGCCAACTACATGTAAGAATAATGTCTATAGACTGTAGGGAACCCTTTTTTTCGGTCATCAATGTTCTGTTTCCGTTACTTTATAAAGGATTGTGTGCATTTATAGGCCACTTGGTGCTCATTTTATGAAAATATTGGGTTTATAGGCCACGAGACGTTATTCTTACATGTAATTGCCGCATTTACGGCAAAGAGGGTTGGCATCCAGCTGAGCATGGTCAGAGCAATTATCCCTCCGATTAACATTACAATCTCCTTTGACGGCAATATGAATAAACTGAGCTTCTAAATTTTCCTCGATAATGTTGGTTACCAGTAACAGCAAACATTTCATTTCAAACTAGTGGGAATAAATATGTTTAATAAGTTAATTCCACGAATGTTGTAGTAAGGTTAAATATTAAATAGTTCCTAAGTAAGAAGAATTTTTATGATTAGTGCAAAAATCACGCCATTGAAAAAAAACAGAACTCTCGTCATAGCTAAAACCGAGAGCCTTCCTCAGTTCACTTTAAAATCCCTCTTCGATAACGTCTATACGGTCGGTCGATTTAGAAAATAAAATCTTCTACATGCACAGGGGAATTTCACAATACAAAGACAATGTTACATACACTGGTGTAAATCAACCATGGTTAGGCAAAACAAAAATTGTTTGGTTGTCCTCGACCGACAGACCATGCACCCTTTGGCCTTACGATGACGAATATAAGATATAAATAGCCCACCATGTTCTACGGGCATACAAAACCTCTCGGGTAGGGTTGGTCAGTCTAACATTTTTTTGGGTTTTGTCAACAATTTCATGAACATTTTGGTGAATTTTCAAACAATTTCCACATGTTCACGAAATTTCAAAACATTTTTAAATACAAATGTCAAAAATGTTTCATTTTTAATCCAAAAACCATCAATAAAATTGAAAATTCTACAAATATGGATCGGTCAGTTCCGTAGAACAGGATGTTTTTTTGTTGTCTAAGTGAGCAACTCAAATCTATTCCATTATTTGGGGGACATTTTTCCCCACCAAATTCACTTTACCCAATTTGTATAATTAGTTTATTTATTTTTAGGCCATACAGGTTTAGACAGATCTCAAATCCCAATGATGTCCTTTGTATGATTTATTAGTTTATTTATTTTTAGGCCATCAGCTTATTAGGGGTTGTCCAAAATTATCGCCATTTTCACTTACGTACAGAGTGTACGTAACTTTTTACCCCCTCCCCCCTCGAGTTACGTATGCAATAAATGGCGAAATTTTAGTTTATTTTGTACTTACGTACGGTTGGGGTATATATGTGACATGTTCTACCGAAACCAGACGGAATTGGGCAGAGCTCCAAACTGAGAAATAGCCCAAAACATAATTGGGGTGATTTTGGGGGAATTTGAGTTTCTGGTAAATAATTAATCTTCAGAGTGTTTATAACAATATTGTGAAAGATTAAGATTAAAAAATCATCCTAAATGTATGTTTCAGTGATTTAAAAAAGCCTAGTTCTAGTAAAAAGCCTAGTTCTAGTAACTTTAAAGGGCGATATCTCAGTTTGGTGTTTTCATAAAGACCATAAAAGACGAACTTGAAAATGAGGTAACTCCGCTTTGGGAAGTCCGATTAAAAAAGGAGAGGTACCACTGTAAAGCTGAAGATCTCTAGTTTAATAATCAATTACTAACTCAATTTTGATATCTTGCCCAATTGTGTCTGGTTTCGGTAGAACACGTCACATATTTCGACCCCCTCTTACGTATGCTTTGTACGTAACTGAAAATGGCGAAAATTATGGACTCTGAAGATTAGGCCATACATGTTTAGAGAGATCACAAATCCCAATTATATTATTATTTCTCCCTCTCCCCCACTCCCTTTGCAGGTTTTCTTTTCTTCTGGGGTATTGTCTTCCTTATCACGACCACATTGGTGTTCATCTTCAAGACGGAGGTTCCTCACGTCCCCGGCGAGGATGAGGAGGACGAATCAGATGGTGTCGTGCTCGCTTACCGACAGCTGTTTAAGATCATCAACCTGAAGAGCGTGAAATCGTTTTCCATGATTCTGTTACTAGTACGGGTAAGTATTTGGAGATTTTAGACTGTTCAAGTACTAAACATTAACGTAGGCGGCAAGACGGTAGACCAATCATCAAACCTACCAACTGTTCCAATTTTATCTGAACATACAACCGATATCAGAGTTTTAATATGCCAGAAAATCTGAACGTTCCGATTTCCAGAATTTTATTTTTAAGAAAAGAAATATATAAAAATAAAAGACCACTCGGTCCCCTCGCCATCTGGCATTTTTATATCAGAATGAATAAGGTCACAATATGTATAAACTTTTTTCTTTAAGATTTTTGTGTTTTAAATCATTTTGTCAGTTTCATAGTGTACATAAAGACCCCACCCGTTATGGGTGACCCCCAAGCACATGATCAGATTTCTGGACTTTTGATGTTGGCAGGTATGAATCATCCATTAACACTTCCCACACGGCTATTAGTTTTACCATACAAACCAGATTTAATCGTTTCCCAACTTTCAAAGTCTTTTTGAAGAACTACTGATCTAATACTAGGCATGTTTGTACTTATTTGAATGCATTTTTCATGTTGATTCCAAATATGGTAATTAAATTCGATAATGTTGACATTTTTTAAACATTTTGTGAAATTTTGGAATGTCGTCTGCAGCTGTCTTCCACATGTCAAGTGTTAAGAACTGGGCTCGCCAATCTTTTCAATTCCATCACAAATAATGCCAATACAATGTACTCATCATTACCTACCGTTTGTTTTCAACAGCTTGGCACCGCGGCAACAGACGCAGTCACAACTCTCAAGCTCATAGAGGCTGGCATCCCTAAAGAGCGTCTTGCACTGTTAGCTGTACCCATGGTGCCATTACAAATCACGCTACCATGGATTATCAGTAAATATACGGCTGGTCCTAAACCTTTGACTGTCTTCCTGAAGGCTATGCCATTCAGGTGAGTTTATCTATGATGCTTTTAAGATGCCTCATGTATATCGTGTGCTTCGTTAAAAAGTTCACCCAGGACAAAGATTTCATTTTTTCACACAAAGTTAGTATAAAATACATGTATGTAAAAATTAATTTTCTAACAAGGCACAGGCCTGATAAAGATTGGATGAATGCAGTCATGCAGCGGAGTGGTGTGTGTATTGAAGTAATCAGTTGGTTCACTTCACGTCTTATTGTCATTCAGTTTACTGGTAAATTTCAGCAAAGTATGTTCACTGAATATTTGAACCAGATTCTACTTCACGTCTCATGCAGGTAGGCCGATTATGGCTCTGAGCTACTGCTGTAAAAAGGCAACCCTGTTATCAGTTGTTGTCAGTGCATTAACCCTAACCACCCCCAGTGCCACAAATGGCCACGGTGCAGTCTGTCTGTGTAAGTTGTCGTGGCACTTTTTTCGGTGAAATAATGGCCCCAGCCTACATAGTTGGTCGAGTATACTGGTAGGGCGATCGTCTCTCAACCGAGAGGTCCTGGGTTCAAGCCCCAGGGGCGTGGCCACTCTTTTTGTCTGCGCTTTTTATCGCTAAAAAAAATTCCCTTTGAAAATGTGGTTAGGGTTAATTATGTTTTGGCTTTTCAGGGCAAGCGCGTCTGAAAATATTTTTATCATGTTTAAGAGCAGCGAACTTAGCGATTAAGTATTTTCTCATACCATGTTTGAAAAGTTCCAAATTTCCACTTGGTTTTAAAAAACAAGATGGCTTCTTTTCACTACGGCAGTTATATACTCACTCAAACTGGACTACAACTTTTAAATTTGACAGTACAAGTTGACGTGCGTACACATGTTGTAAAAATCCACACAAAGTTTTGGGCCTGATGTAGAACAGGGGGATTTGTTTTTCCGTCACCTTATAAATGTAAAATTGTTTTTATCCAATTACAGGATATTTTCTGGCATACTATTTGCATATTACGTGTACTGGACTCCTTCACAGAAGATGGAAGATGACTCATTCCCTATGTATTACTATATAGGACTCATTTTGCTCTTTGCATTTAATCAAGTAAGTTACATAAGGCCAAAAACAATATGTTTGTCTGTCCATAGATCACCTCCAGAGGGTATAGAGTCGGTAGGTAGATTTTTTATTTTTTATTTCATCTTTATTTTTATAAATCACATTCAAAAGATGTATAACAGTTGCTTTAAGATGTAAATGGGAATATTTTACTATTAAATACTTCATCATTCATGTTTTAAAACAGTTTAGAAGAGTAAAGGAATAGAAATATCATTTTTTAGCGATAACAGGTGTGTAACATGTGTAAACTTGCAGAGCACCTCCCGTATTAATGCTGATATTGCACAATGTCAAAAGAGTAAGATACTCTTGACATTTCAAGGAATTAAGCAGTACAGTTCAACTTTTTCAATTACAGTCTTTTAGAATGTAACAGTCCAAAATGTGTGTCAATGTTACGCCCATTAGCTATATTTCCAATAGACTTGCTGTAGCTCAATTTTCAAGAGTTTCAGATAGAGAGTTGATTGATCCAACTATCTCTCAATTACAGGTTAGAAAATCAAAGAATCACAATTGCTTTTTTGGGGCTTTAAATTATTTGACATATGTCAGGATTTTGTGTTGGCTTACTGTGAAAATACCCAAATACAAAATAGCATGCAGAACTCTTGTTTAAATCAAATTTTTATGAAAAAATGTAAACAACGCTCATAGAGAAGTGTCTTTTGACGATTTTGGTGCAATATCTGCATTTTTCAACAAAATCCACATTGTAAGTGAAATTTGATACCAAAAATGGATTCTGTGACTATTTCCTTTCCAAAAATGTGCAATTGATATATACACCTAGCACATAAAGTCCCTGACCAGGTGCTTTGAGGTTGACTAATTCAAAATATATAATCGGTACCAAAAATCTGAGATATACTTTAAATGAGGAAATTTCTTCTCCGCAGTTTGATACCTCATTCATCAAAATCGAATGGATACTTTTAAAGTTATGGCGATTTCAATGACCGTGCATAACAACAGCAAAGTTGCACTAGGTATAGGAAATCATTGATTTGTGTGACAGTTATGACAGTTATCAGGGACTTTATGTGCTAGGTGTACACAGGGTGTGTGTTAACCGGTATCGCATCGCAGTTTGCGCCACTATCAAAGAACTGCGACGCACATTTGTACATGCATAGCAAACTTGCTACACAACATTTTTGACTCGGGACACTATTATTTCCTTTCGAAGTTCTGATTGATTTTAACTTACTATTATTAGTGATGTAAATGGTCCATTTCACGCCATTTAATCACGTAGTATTCCGTATTTTGATATGTTTAAATTGATAAACTCCACTTCATTCGTCGAGTTTACTCGCCACATGACTCGTTCCAGACTGATTGTTTACAAATTACATCATACATTTACACTGAAATTTCACACAAGGAAATTCCCATTACATGTACAGCTCAGATGAACATGTACGCAATTAATTATGCCGTAAACTTCGACCTGACTTTCGACCCGGGCCTGACCATTTTCCAATATAGGGGTGAGAGAGAGGGGCGAGTAATCGTATAGTAAATAATGAATGGTTTTAATTATTGTTTGCTTCTGAATGGGTCAGCGGACAGCTAATTAGTGAAATTATCTGAAATATATATTGTCAATATTTGATTTCATTAGTCTTCTTCCTATTCTAGAAAACAAATTACTCGGATATCGCAAATTTTTAAAATTGTACCAAAGATCACCCCCCCCCCCCTTTTTTTAAATCGACTTAATAATAACTATATTAAAAGTTTCTGGCAGTACCGCGGCACAGTCTTATTATTGTTTGATTTTCTTTATTATTATTAACAATTACATAAGCAAGCAAGCAAGTGAGTACTCATTAGTTACATCTGCATTTTCATAAAACATCTGCTGTATTTATGCTGATTGCTGAAACATTTCACAACTAACATCATTATTTGAAAACCTAACATTTTACTTGGAAATTGAAACTCATTTAATCAATCCTGCACCTTACCTTACATACACGTATGTACACGTATGTAAAATTGTTGTACTAATTGAAAATAGATGTAACGAATCAACAGCAAATTGGAATTAAAAAAGTAAAACAAAACTGCTATGCAAACTTTGTAAATTGCTATACAAAAAAATAATTGCATAGCAGTTTTGCTACACACAAAAATAATCCTTAACACACACCCTGGGTGTACATCACATTAATAGTTCAAAAGTTACAGCGCTTGATAAATTTCATAATTTGAGGGTTAACTTCTTTCTTTCTCTCTATCTCTCCCTTAGATTGCTGTTTACAGTATGTATGTAGCCATCATGTCCATGCATGCCCGTGTGAGCGACCCAGCCATGGGGGGCACCTACATGACCCTGCTTAACACTGTCACCAATCTTTCTCTTTATCTCTCCTTTAGATTGCTGTTTACAGTATGTACGTAGCCATCATGTCCATGCATGCCCGTGTGAGCGACCCAGCCATGGGGGGCACCTACATGACCCTGCTTAACACTGTCACCAATCTTTCTCTTTATCTCTCCTTTAGATTGCTGTTTACAGTATGTATGTAGCCATCATGTCCATGCATGCCCGTGTGAGCGACCCAGCCATGGGGGGCACCTACATGACCCTGCTTAACACTGTCACCAATCTTTCTCTTTATCTCTCCTTTAGATTGCTGTTTACAGTATGTATGTAGCCATCATGTCCATGCATGCCCGTGTGAGCGACCCAGCGATGGGGGGCACCTACATGACCCTGCTTAACACTGTCACCAATCTGGGAGGAAACTGGCCCAGCACCTTGATGTTGTATCTAGTCGACCCGCTGACGTGGAAGTCGTGTGTCGGAGCTAGCCATAGCGGCTTGAGCTGTGACAGTAAGACTTATTCAGATGTAAGTATTCATTTTTAAATTAAATGTTGAATAAAGAAACAAGCTAATCTAACCAAGGAGAAAAATACGTGGGCACACATATTATTTTGATGAGTTGTCCAGGCAGCCTGAGTTCATCAATTTTTTACTGCAGGTGTTAGCAAACTTGTTAAATCATGTTTTTATTTGTTATTTTAAGAGATTAAAAGTATGCACACAATTTGTGTTGTGTCGTGTATGACTTAGGTCAATACATCTGAATGTTTTGTTTCTTACCCGGAGGTCGCATATCAAGGACTCAAGGTCAAAGGTCAAGTTGTAAAATAAACTGAAAACATCCATAAATACAAAGACTGATTGGATGGAACCAAGTCCAATTGTACACATTATTATGCATTGAGAATCTTCCCGGCGTCCAATTATTTCAATGCATTTGTAAAAACCTATTATTCTGGGCATTATGTCAGCTGGAGCGATTTTTGGCCAACCAATATTTTAAACACTTGGAGTCTCTCTTTAACAAATTAAAGCTTACGCCACACGAATACACTTAAAGCATGTATTATAATGCGGATTGTATGAGTAGCAGTCATAAAATGCAGTAGAGACTAATTTTTCTGATCTTTTGAATATTGTCCTTTTCATTTATGATATTTTTTGAGAATTGTTTTTGGTGGATTTTTTTTGGTTTTTTTTGTTAACATTTTAGTTTTTTGGGATTTTGTTGTTGATATTTTTACAATCATGGTGATTTTGTTGAATTTTTTTTGATATTTTTAAAAAATTGTAATTTTAATTTTTGTTTGTCAAGTGAGATTCTCAAAACATAATAATGATAAAATTGGATTATTTCGCATGATACACAAATATTATATTGGTCTCGCTATGAGTTAAAATATTGTGCTCGACATGGTCTCGCACAATATGTTCTCGCACAATAAGTTTCATAAATGTTTGATACCGTGCGCAAGCACGGGACCGTGGTCGCTGCATATTATTTTCTTGTAAATGTAAGTCCACACAAATGCATCCTTTTGATGTGACTGTACACAATTACTAATCCACTCTTGACTCATTGCTCTTTCCCTTTGCAGCAATGTGAAGCCGCAGGAGGGGTATGTCACACAGACATCGATGGATTCTACATTGAGACCATCTTCTGCACTATCTTCGGATTTATCTGGTTGAAACTGCGGAGTGCCGAGGTGAGACGTATCCAAGATCTACCGGAGGGTGAATGGAAGGTTCGGTCCTTATCCAGCTGACAATTAAAAGGCGTATAGAAAATTGTATATTTTATATTCTGGTACCCTCGAGTGGAAATGGTGTAGCCCTAATGGTGTACAAATATGCATGTCAAGTTTGAATTTGGATTATTCCATTTTAGGGTGTGGAATATGAATGGTGTAGCACAAATGGTATTTATGTTTTCAAATTTTAAAACAAGTAAATATTAGTCTGCAATTTGTGGATATGTTTTCACCACAGAAAACAGTATACACTTTACACTTACAGTATAATGTTACATTGACATTTGTGACGTGTTCTACCGAAACCAGACGGAATTGGGCAGAGCTCCAAACTGAGAAATAGCCCAAAATATAATTGGGGGTGATTTTTTTGGAATTTGAGTTTCTGGTAAATAATTAATCATCAGAGTGTTTATAACATTATTGTAAAAGATTCAGATCAGAAAAACATCCTAAATGTATGTTTCAGTGATTTAAAGGGCGGTATAAACATGTAAAACCATGGTACAAAGTAACTTTAAAGGGCGATATCTCAGTTTGGAGTTTTCATAAAGACCGTAAAAGACAAACTTGAAAATGATGTAACTCCGCTTTGGGAAGTCCGATTAAAAAAAGAGAGGTACCATTGTAAAGATCCCTTCTTTAATAATCAATTACTAACTCAATTTTGATATCTTGCCCAATTGTGACTGGTTTCGGTAGAACACGTCACATTTATGTTCATGAAATGATTGTGTAAATTTATCAGTATGACTTGGAAACTGTTTGATTTCTAATGACTGGTAATCATGTTTGTATAGTAATTGTTTACTGTTGGGTACGCTCCTTCATCTCTGTTCATTTATGGAGAAATCAAGCGTGGAAGAAAATCTACAGGCGCCCTCTACATACTCTATGACAGCTCAAGTTGGGAGGTGATGTTAGCAGTTACGTTAGCACGTAGTCTATAGATGATTTGACCGTTGTTTACAACAGAAGTGTTTACAAATTGATTAGCGCCTGGTCTGAAGACCATGACTACTACATACATACTATTAAAAAGTAAAATACTCATCACTGAGCGCCAATTTTAAAAGCACCTACCCTGATGGTGCGTGCGTACGCATACTGCTGAGCAACTATATTTAGTACCTGGCCTCTCATTGTGCTAGGGATGCAGACCATGACTACTGCACTATTCTACAGCGTAAGTAATGATCAATCAATTGTGAATTTAATTTACAAGTAAATGCGCACGCATACCGCCGGGCATTAAGTCACAGGTCACATCATCTATAGGTGCGACACTTTCTGCGCCATTATTCTTTGAATGCTGATGCAGGGTAAAATATACATTTCTTACGTTTTCTACTAGATTATAATATTGGCCATTTGCAATGCAACATTTTTCAGAAAACCCCATTAAGAATGGACAATTAATTTCAAAGATATGAGCAAATGAAAGGGTTTCAAAACAATAGAAAACAAAAGAAATTCTATCCTTTTTGTTAAGTAATATCTCAAAATCAATATTTGTGAGTTTGGACGTCACATAATGTGTCCGTAGGATTACCACTAACTTAGTTCAACTGAAATAAAACTTATAATATTATAATCAGTTCAATAATTTCTCGATTCAAGCAGCCATTCTTGCTTTCTTGCATTCAAAAGTTTAGTATAATGACGCATTGCATTTCTTAACATTGGGCGTCGTTGCACAATTGATTGCACTGTGCACCTGTTTCGGTTACACACCGGTCACATGGGAAACACAGGGCATGTTTGAAATTGATTGAGAAATCATTGAATTTTTAATAGTATGTTTAATCACAATTTATAAAAGAGTGCCTTTTTACTTGGCGAGTGTTGTACTGATATTTAAGTTACGTCAACCGTTTGCATAACAATTATGGGTAAATAGCGATACAAAGGGAGTTCTGTTATTGGTTTTCTGCCTACATTTTGCAGTTGTAAATGAAAAAAATATCCAGAGATAATGAATGCTTGGAACCAATCAGTTCCAAATTGGCGAAGCCTTACAGTAGATTCAGAGGGCAGACGCAGTCTATTTAGCTTCGTTAGCTCCACCCATGTTTTTAGCGCACATTAGTTTAGCTCTGCACATTGTACATTTCCAGCACCCACAAAGCACACAGTACGTGAATACGCCAATGGAAGAAGAAGAAGATGAATACAGAAGGACGCGGCAAGCTGAAGGCAACAAGCGTACTGTGCATCATACGCGTGCATGCGCCCACAATCTTGCGGATGTGGCCATAATTTTGCGCGTACGCTTGGATTACTTTTGCGCGCAGAGAGATCAAAACAGAATATTTCTCATTAATTTGGAACTGATTGAACTATAAGTACCGTTTAGATGGCCGCTGTGACGTCAGCCCGACAACCTCTGTTGGTGCGTATTATCTACATACCCATACATACACTGCAAATTATGAGCGTTTACTTTTGGACAAAATAAAAGTAAACTCAAAAGTAAACGCAATACTAAACACTTATGTGAGCCCAACAACAAGCTCTGTTTTCCACCCAGCCTCTAATCAATAACTGTCCCATTATATCACAGATGGTGGAAACATCTGTGATAATATTCACTCACTTGGAGTGTGCGTTGAGGTCAATTGGGTGCAAAATGCAAGAAATGTTTAGTTTTGCGTTTACTTTTACGTTTACTTTTGTGTTTAGAATTGCATTTACTTTTGAGTTTACTTTTAGTTTGTCCAAAAGTAAACGCTCATAATTTGCAGTGATAGACGGACTAGCAATAGGCATTTGTGAATACCAGTCCACTAACCCTTCTTGTAACTGCCTCGAGAAAAGAAACGGACCTCCTAGTGACACTTATGATGGATACCTAATTTGAATATACAATGTTATTGTTTATCATAAAAAGATTAAGCATTAGCAGTGTTTCAAATAAGCAAAAGTTTCCACAGGCCATTGGGCCCTGGTCTTAAATCTATAGGGGCCCTCACAAATGTAACCTACATTTCAAAATGTGCAAACAAATTCCATCAAAAGTTGTGAAAAATGTACAAGCTTTATTTTGTTGGATATTATTGAGCATTTATTAGCAACAATGCAAGTATGAGAGCAGTGCTTGACAGACATTGTATATATCAATGTGTAACCTGAAATGTTGGGCTCCCTTATTAGCTTTTCAGCGGGCTCAAATTGATTTTCAAGGGCTGAGGGCCTGAGGCCCTTGTTGTTTGAAATGCTGAGCATAAGTCAACATTTAGGTTGCAATTTTTAACAGTATTGTTTATCTATTTATTTAATTTGCAATGCTTGTAAACAAATGGAAACATTTGTAAGAATATTGGGATGAATTATTATAGATAATTATAACAAACTAATGATGAACTATATATCTAGTATTTTAAAGTATGGTATATATCAGGAGAAATGTGCATTTTGATGGAAATCAGCTGCAAGTATTTATCGCTTTATTTAATATATAATAAATTATTACGGTAATGCTATTTCTATTTTAAAAAGCAATTTCTAATATTAGTTGGAAAAAGTGTACTTTAGGTCCCAGATACTAGTATACCAGTATCGTTCAATATTTGAACATAAAATTTGCCAGTATCGCTCACTACTGGTATGATTTTACTATTCCAGTATCGGGCGATACTGGTGCACATGCTACCAGTGTAATTTGTCCCAGTATTGAACGATGGTACAAAATTTTGTTCCAGTATCGTCCGATACTGGTACCTTTTATATGGCCCAGTATTATCCGAAACTGGACCACTGACTTTGTACCAGTATCGAACTACGTGGGTGGTCCAGTATCGGACAATACTAGGACAGTTCAAAATCTGGGACCTAAAGTACACTTTTTCCTTGTAGTTGAACCTTGCTGTTTGTATAAGAAAATAAGAATTAAACAAACTTATTAATTAAACAAACATATTTGTAGGTTGATTTCAGCAGTTCATGATACTTGATATGAATTTGCACATAAGGCACGATTTGGGGTGTGTGTGTTGCCCTCACCAACCAACCCTAAATGGTTTTAAAGATTTACATTTTACCCAAATTGTCAAAATATTACTATTTTCTGCTTGAAATGAATAAGCTTGAATTCTCTGTGTACAATTTTAATAATAAATGAATAGTTTGCTCTGCATAAAATTGGCGGGCATACTGCCTAGCTGCTGCTGTTGAATACATGGTGATGTACATCCCATGCCTGCCCCTCTAAATACAGTTTATCTTGCACGGTTTTGAACTTATCACTGCATGGTTTTGGAACTCAATGATTATTAAAACCATGTATATTGTAAAGCATGAAATATTTGCAGCATGAAATATTTCCAGCATGAAAATTAAGCAATTTTCCAACACTGCCATATTCGGCATGAAACTATGGGATTTTTGTGACCCAAGAATTGTGGGATTCAATACCATCATGAAATTGAAATGCAAGCAAATGTCTCTTGCTTAGGCCAAATAAAAAAATACGAGTTTGTCTCAAAAGACCGTGCGTGTGCATATCTTTTAAAATTCATATTTTACCGCATAACTTTTCCCCTTTTTTTCATGAACTTTTGAAAATGATGGTGTGGGCGAAGTTGTGACTGTATGGAATGTTATTAAAACAGGATTTAAACTCAAGGGAAAAAACTGACTCCAGTGATTTATTGAACTATGCTTCTTCAAATTTTAATTTCACATTGTGAAATACCATATCAGCTTCTTTTTCTTGCTTCCCAGAGCCCGTCTCATGTGTAATAAAAGATACTGCATTTCGCATAGCATTGTTTACTTAATTTTTTAAATCACGTTTAGCATAACCTTTTTTTTTCAGGTTTCTTCCGAGACAATTTTGTTATTTTATTTGGCCTTAAAATATAGTAAATGAAACTGATATGTATAGTAAGAAAACAGGGTATTGTTTTTTTCATAAAAGAGTCTTGTAATAAAACAATGGATAATGACCATAATTGCTCATTACATATGTAATACAAAACCAATAAATCTCTTAATTTTTTGTGTGTTTCCTATTGTTTATTGAAATGTTCATTTGACCATGTCTCACAGAACATGATTGCTGACTTTACGTCGTATGTGCTTGATGGTCACATTATGATAAACAGTAAATTGAATATAGCTAGGGGAACATATCATAATTGGTAAAAGAGATCACCTGAGGGAAGCGGAGGATGACTTTCTTTATGGCACTTCTGACCTAAACACCCCCCCCCCCCCCCCCCCCCATATCTAATGGAGCTTGACTACTTGGAAGAAATAGCCTGCTTGGTGCTCTACAAATGATAGTGCCTTTGCAAACATTAAATGTGCAAATTGTAAGATAATATAGAGATTAAAACTAACAGATATTTTGAATCAATTTTCTTCAAAAATTGAAATTAGCATTCCAGATGGACATAGCAGTGCCAATTGTATAACATTATGGGAGATGATATAAATGGTCATTGGAACCTGTTGAGCCAACATTGTATCGCTCGTTTTGTGACAAAACTATGGTCTACTTTACAAAATATGCAATTGTTAAAGGGTGTATAAGGCCAAACAAAGAAGAAAGACTATCTCAGAAACATTGTGCAAAAAAAAAGTGCTGTGCGATTTTTTTTTTTGTGTGTGTGTGGATTTGTTGCTGTTTTGTTTCATTTGCTTATCCAAGCTTTATACGGAGAACTTTTTTTAACTTTTTTTTTTTTAAATCAAAAAAAACTAATTCATTCATTCATTTTAAAAAAGAAGAAAAAAAAGAAGGGTTTTAGCCCCCAGCGCATAGACCTACTCGCCGTAGCTCATTTCACATACCAATGTGGGCGGGCTTCTTTGTTTGGCCTAACATTAGAACATAACATTCATAATGTCAATTTTATGTTACAGCATTTATAAGGCAACCTTATTAGTAGTGAACCATGTCATGTTTTTTTTCTTCCCACAGGCGAGTAATAATAGAAGATAACACACATTGTGACAAATGAAGTATCCCGTATTATCCCTATTAAGCGCCCATGCCCTTATAAGTGCCCACCCATCTTTTTCCCAATAACTACAAAAAATTAACACCTCATAACCAACCATCTTTTTATTCACTAGCTCAATGTAAAAATTTGAAAATAAAAAACCATAATTTTTCTGTCCTCAGTGTGCACACAGGGAGAGGAAAGTGTACATCACATACCATTTGGTCCTCAGTTTGCACGCAGGGAATGGAAAGTGTACATTACTCAAAACAAACAAAATTTTCTCTAAAAAGAAAGAAAAGATAAATGACTTTAAAAAGGTAAATTAATAAACGCCTACCAGGGCCGTCAGTCACTTCGTGACTTTCACGTAAGTGTGGGGGGGGGGGGGGGGTGAAGTCACGGACACATAATTTTGCAGTCCAAAAAGCACTGTAGTCAATGTTTTGAAATTTAAAAACTAAGAAAAACGCACCCAACGCACCCCCCCATCTGACGGCCCTGCCTACCCAAAATAACTTTGCTAAGCGCCCTGGGCTCTTAATAGGGATAATACGGTACTATAAAAACTGTAAATGTTGTAATTTTTGTGCGATTTAATTTTCGCCCTTTGCCGATTTTTCAGCCATTTCCCTTGTTTTTAAATTCCTGATTTGAAAATTCATTACATAGACTTATACACAAAATAAATTTGTTCGATTGGGTTTTTTTCGCGGTAACTGCTTGGAGCGTGAAAATTAATGTAGCGCAAAAATATCCATGTTTCAAGTACCCATGTGGGAGATGAGCCGCTATATGGAAAGAAGCATAGCCTGTCTGTCTTGACAGTGGTGAAAATGCTGAAGGATTGAATGTAATGTAATATAGTGTGTATTGAGTGACTCTAATTTAGGTGTTTTAACTATTCATACAATGTTTTATTTTCTTGGGTATAACTTATTCAACTATTTACATAGCCAATTTTATATGCCTGTCATCATGGTTACTTGGTTGGCAGTACCTATGCAGGTATTATTGTATGCTTTGTACCTATTTTTTTTTGTAACTGCATAGTACCTGTGCGGTACTACCATAGAAATGAAGAGGGCATGCAATTTAAGGCAATTTGAAAGGGACACCAACTTTTTCCAAGGCAATCATATACTTCTGAATGAAGTGAAAACAGCCAGAAATTGAGGTCATCAAGGCAACTAAGTGGGGCATCCAAGGCAATTTCCTTTGATGCCTTCCGATTAATTTGAGCCCTGAGCAGAGTTACTGGATGTGCAGCTACATTGGTTGAATACTTTGGTTGAACTCCACTGGTACTTTAAAACATTACCCATATGTACAGGTATGGGCTTACGATACCCATATAGGTACTCGCAGCGGAGTAACCACATGTCAGGCTTAAGAAAATTGCTGTGTATGTGCGAGTCAGGAATGAGTGAAATCTGATGAATATTTAGAAGAGCGAGTTAATGCGCTCTTTATTTTAGAATGAATAGAATAAATTTGTAATAATATATATATATAATAATAATAAGATAAAGTTGATTGAATGATCCAGGTTGTGTTCAGCTTGGGGATTGATCCTGTATTCTCTGTGTCACATCATAATAACACCAACTGCAATACAATCGGCGTGTTTCCACAGAATTGAACTTTCAGGTATTTGCCGTGTAAGAAATTGCAATTCCGGTAAGTTCTCCTGTGGAAACACACAATAATGATTCTTGATAAACCGATTATCACCAATAAACCGTTTATTATAACCAGCTCCAGAGGTGGTTATTTCAGCTCAAGATCACCACCTGCGCTGTGGAAACACCGGTTTATGATAAACCGTTTAAGCTGAATTGGAATCACAATGCGCCCCCCCCCCCCCTGTAGTGCGCCCTACCTTTCTCGCGCGCATACATTGTGCGCCTCACGGCCTGCCCAGTAGTACGCTCGGCTCTACTCAGCCTTGTTATGGCAGCAGAGATGCGCTGCATTCGACAAACACCGCAAGGTTTAAACGTCAGGAGGGTCGGGAGACGATTATTTAAAGGGTTAATTGTTTTTCCGGACAAGATAACAGTTAACTAGCTCTTTTCTGTGGAAACACGCCGAATGTATTTGCATCATTGCGCCCAAAGAAGATTTCTTGTGCAGTCCAGCATGCTTCATTTTCATCACATGACCACTGGTTTCTGGCGTCAGTGACTACTGGTTGGCCAATTAACATTACATTGCAATGAAATTGCAATGAAATGTTGTTAAATGAGGGTCTTTAAGAAAATCCTGCTGCCAGTAGTACAATTGATGTGACTTCAATTCAGTCCTCTCTTGTTTTTCTTAAAGACCCTTTATTTATTTTAACAACACGCATCATATGCATGTTTTAGTTAGGATTCAACCACTAAGTTATGCCTATCTGTATCATGTATTATAGGGTGGAAGTCGGACAACCTGCAGCTGTTAATTATTTCAACACATGTGTGGCACTGTTTGTTTTGTTGAAAAGCACTATTGCCCCTGTAGTGGTGCATTGCATGCTGGACTGCACAATAAATCTTCTATGTCATGAATACATGTTAACAAGACCCCGTAATTTACAGTGATGACATGAGAGTATATTATAAATATTTTTACACCATGGATAAATGAGGACTACCCCAGTTAGGTCAGATAATTGTAGACCTCATGATTGTGTTATCCACATGTGTGTCATATGGGTACTACATGATTGTCTTATGGGTACCATATGATTATCTTATGGGTATCATATGCAAGTCACATGGGTACCACATGATTGTGTTATGGGTACCGCATGATTATAATTGTCTTATGGGTACCATATGATTATCTTATGGGTATCATATGCAAGTCACATGGGTACCACATGATTGTGTTATGGGTACCGCATGATTATAATTGTCTTATGGGTGCCATATGATTATCTTATGGGTATCATATGCAAGTCACATGGGTACCACATGATTGTGTTATGGGTACCGCATGATTATAATTGTCTTATGGGTGCCATATGATTATCTTATGGGTATCATATGCAAGTCACATGGGTACCACATGATTGTGTTATGGGTACCGCATGATTATAATTGTCTTATGGGTGCCATATGATTATCTTATGGGTACCATATGCAAGTCACATGGGTACCACATGATTGTGTTATGGGTACCACATGATTATAATTGTCTTATGGGTCCATATGTCTATGATTATCTTATGGGTACCATATGCATGTCACATGGGTACCACATGATTTTGATTTTCATGAAATTGTTATGATACAGGAACATTTCGAGGGTTTAGTGCAACAAAGGGCTGACTATCTGCATTTTTGGCCAAAATAAGATTTTGGTATCAAAATGATCCGCACAAGATCAGGAACCTAATTATGAGAAAATAGTAAATTCACCTAATCAAAAAGGTTTGAATAGCATTTCTTTAACTTGTCAAAACCAATAGGTGACAATGACAGGGGGCAAATCTTTAAATCACTTTTTCTCAAAATGACTGAAATACAGATAGCACTTTGTTGCACTAAATCCTCGATTTGTGACCAACCAGATCAGAATACACCAGTTGTAGGCCAACCTTATTTGCAGTAAATCTCATTTTTCAAAACCTTGACAATATTGGGACTACAGGGTGGTCCAAAAAAAACTATACCCAGCTTTGGAGGCCATTTTCTCCTAGATGATAAAATATTTTAGTAATTTGGTTTGCATATTATTAAAGCATATATCGTTGAGCATTATTGGTGAAAATAGGGAAGATATTACATTAATATTTTTTGAGATATTGCAATTTTTAGCGAGTATGTGTAAAAATGGCTTTTCCACAGAAGCTGTCAATGCATCAACATGTTTGAATATGATATGACAATGACACACCTTTGTATTCATTGCACAGTTGACAATGACAAGCACACCTTATTAAACTTAATCCTTAACTGCTTATAATGGGTCTTGGGTCATTACATTGTGTCATATCATATTGTCATAAAAGTGCATATCGTGTTGATGCATTGACAGCTCCCGTGGAAAAGCCATTTTTACACATACTCGCTAAAAATAGCAATATCTCAAAAAATATGAATGTAATATCTTCCCTATTTTCACCAATAATGCTCAACGATATATGCTTTAATAATATGCAAACCAAATTACTAAAATATTTTATCATCTAGGAGAAAATGGCCTCCAAAGTTGGGTATAGGTTTTTTTGGACCACCCTGTATGGACAGGGACACTTGGGATATCAACATTTAATGAATGACAACAAAAAAGTATAATATTTATAGTTGTCTAGGGTTTTAAGTACAGTTTTATGAGGCTTAGATATTTTGGTACTATGTACCAGTAATTATACTTTTTGTTCTCTGCTAAGGTTAGGTAACCGCTTGGTTGTCCTCAAAACCCTCTTCAAGTGCTGTGGAATAATGATTTTTAAAAGTGAAAATTTACTAATCTTGTTTCCTAGCATTATTTCTGTAAAATGCTGAAGTTCTAAAAGAGGAAATCTCATCTTTTTCCTATGAATGTCAACATATTAAGGTGTAGAAATAACTCTTTAGGTTTCAAAATTTAGAGCTGGGTTATGGAGACTACCACTATCTTTGTTTGTGCCTACATAAGGGTTTGTAAAAGGTATTGATATTTTAATAATACATGCGTTTTATTCATGGGGAGGGGACGACTATTGTACTATAAGCGTGTGTATGTAAAAAGGGTGTTTTTGAGATGGTGTGCGGTGAGCGTGTACTGCGTTAAGGGTCTAAAGCCAACCGTTTTCAAGATAAAGGGAATTTTTTTCAAAATCCTGTTGATAGTTTGTCAAATTGGGGAGAGAAAAAACACAAAAACCTATGATGAATATCGGCTACAGAGGCAATTGCGTGTAGAGGGCGTTAGAAAAATCTTTGGTCACATAAGCTTACAGAGTGATAGTTGACTGTCCTTCCCCCATGTTTTTCAGGGTTCAATCTATTGCAAGTCCAAACTCCCATTTTACCATAAACTGTTCGTTTTTTGTCAGGACAATTCAAGATCAAATGTATTTTAGGTTTAATAATGTAAAGTAACACTAAACTTATATTGGATTCCATAATTCCATTGTGTTGATGACAATGTATTGATACATTTTTGAATCATTGTCGGGCAGTGACAGAGCTTGTGATATTATTATTCACCTTCTAGCACAAGCCGAGCACGGAGGGACTTTGCCCTTGGTCACTGTGATCTGAAAGTATATTATGCATTTGTTATTTGATTTTATTGTTGATGCATGTGGTGTAATTTTCCTCCTAGTATATCCCCATAGAGGAAAAATAAAATGTTGCCGCACCGGATCTACATTATACTGTAAAAGCCAATATTTTCGCGTAAAGATATTTTCGCGCATTTTGGTATCATAGACATTTCGCGAATTGGTTTTTTCGCGGGCGACTTTCAAGATGCACTGCATGAATGTTGAAAACAATATTTTCGTGTGTTATAATTTTTGCGAAAAAAGATTTTGCGCGAAAATAAAACCACCGCGAATATTTCAGCTTTTACAGTAAATCACTGTGCTCAATGAGATATTTTGATGGCATCACAAGCTCTCACTACTCTGCAATGGTTCCAAAAAGGTGTCTATAGTAATATTATTAGTTTGTCAGGTAATATTTTGTTTTTATTCTGTTGGTCTTCAAGAGAATATTTGTATTTATGTTTTTTATGTAGATTCATAATTTTAATAAAACTGGCTATATTGTTATAATGCAAACAAATGTGTCTTTGTTCGTCTTGAAATAAACCCCTCAAATAAAGTTCAGAAATGTCTTTCAATTGCCTATATTTTGTATAATTACATTATATATTCCTATTAAAGGTAGATGACCCGATTTTCAACTTGATGTTTTCTATTTTACATGAAAGGTCATCCCTTAAATTGTTGCATTCCAAAGTTTGAGTTGCATAACTCCAATGGTTCTATTTTTAGAAGCGCAAGGTCAAAAGACATGTGCCCATTGAGTAGTACATTGGTCGTTAACCACCTTTGGCAGTAATTCACCACATTTTAGCCTATAATTTCCAAATGAAACATTTCTGGCCCCTAATATTTTACAGATATAATGAGAAAAATATGGGATTCCTCTGATACCAAAATAGCTTGATGTGAAAAAAAAATCATAGCCCCAAAAATGTGATCGGGTCATATACCTTTAATGAGTTGCACATCAGTGGAAAGCTGATATAAAATGATATCCAAATAGCAAGCACTTGTTTCAGTGCTAATCCACTTGCTTAATGATCATTGTGTGTGTTAAAGGTAGATGACCCGATCACATTTTCATAGCACAGATTTTTCTCAAACATATGGAGATTTTCATATCATATGAAAGATCATATTTTTCTGATTAACATACTGAAATTTGACGGTCCAAATCAGTATGATTACGAAGAAATCGGTGAAATAACATCGAACTACCGCGAAAAGTGGTTATCCACCAATATCGTTTGTGTACAACTCAATGGGCACATTTCACGGCATCTTGTGCGTCTAAAATAAGAACCATTAGAGAGAGTTATGCAACTCAAACTTTGGAATACGACTTTTTTGAGGACGACCTTTCATGTCGAATAGAAAACTTCAAGTTGAAAATCGGAACATCTACCTTTAAATAGTCAATAGCATCACTCTACACTGTAGTTGTCATGTAACACAGAGTTGTTCTTTTGAGCGCAAAATAGTGGTGAATTTGGCACGTTCTGATTGAGACTCTCCTACATTCTCAAGCATGTGGCTGAGCACTGAAACATGTGATTGCTGTATGTAGGGAAAATAATTATTGAGTCCAAATCCCATATTTTACATTGAAAAACCATCATAAAAACGAATAAAATCTCTCAACATGCCATTTTTTTTTTAAATGTGCGGTGACCGAAAGTCCGGTATCAATGACGTCATAGTTATGTAATACAAGTGCGCAAATTGAGCACCAATAACCATATCATCATTGACCTTGGCACATAAAATCACTGCAAATTTCTAAATATACTGCAAGTCACGACTTGTGAATCCCCCTGGCTGGAAGATTCGCCTAAATGAGGTCAAAGGTCATATAGGGGTCATTAGTGGTCAATCCCATGAACATCTCAAGTACCCTTACCTAAATATTCTTGTCACCAAGTCTGACTTTACTGAGAGCCCAAAAAAAATGATAAGTGCAGTTCAAAGTGTTGACAAAATTTGGGTCAAAGGTCATGTAGAGGTCAATCTGTGTACAACCCATGTGCACCTCAAGCCCCTTTTCCAAAGAATATTGTCACCAAGTTTGGCTGAGCTTGAAGTCTGACTTTACATGATCCCAAAACAGTGCAGTTTAAAGTGTTAGCAAAATGGGGTCAACGGTTGTGTAGGTCATCAGAGGTCAATCTGTCTATACCCCATTAGCATCTGAAGTCCCCTTTACCCCGAAGATTATTGTTACCAAGTATAGTCGAGATTGAAACCTGACTTTTCATATGAGAGCACTGAACAGGCGGAACCTAACCAAAAAGGCCAACCAAAAGGGAACATACAGACATAAATACAGACACCCCTACAGACAGACTCGTATAACATGATGACAATATCCCCTCCGGCTTTCTAAGCCAGGGGATAAAAATGGCATGTTGAGAGATGCCATTTTTTTTGGTTTTTCTTATGATAAGTCCTTTTTTTAAAATTTTTATTCTTACCGTCTTACCACTCTCATAACCCTCCAGGACCGTGGGGCACTGCATGACGGATTTCTTCACCACCTCCCTCCATCTGATTTGGTCATGTGCAAATGCTTGGGTTTCTGCGATAGTTTTCCCAGTCCATTCTGTGATGTTGTCCCTCCAACTTTTCCTCTGACGACCTCTTCTTCGCTTCCCCTCTACGGTGCCCTGCAAGATGGTCTTGGAGAGGCATTTGATCTGGTTACATGGCCATACCATTTTAGTTTTATAATTTTATAATAACTACTCGATATGGGTTCGATAATTATTTTTCTAACAATGCACAATGTTGCATTTGCTGGACAACTCCATTAAATGAACCTAAAGTAGCAAAGTTAACCTGGATCTACCATTCAAATAGTCAAACACACATAAAACCACAATCATATCAAATGTTCTATAATACGAATTAGTACTTTTATTATTGGCAATATAGCCTACTGTCTAACACACAATCATGTCTTACTATACAGCCATTTTCTAATTAGAGAATAAAATATATTATATATAGCAAACTACAGTCATCAAAAAAAGTAACTATACAGGTAATAAATGGACTTCTAATTCTAAAAATATATGTCCTACCTAAACATATTAAATCATAAAGTTGTTAAGAAATATCTTCTTTAATATGAGATATTGCAGGCTAGGATCAGATGATTATTGAGGAAGTGACACTCCAAAATATAAGTTGAGGTCCGATTTTCATTTTCACATTTTTATTTTCTACACATGGACCCATCTACGGGTACCTTATGGATTACCGGTAGTGCAATTGGGGGATGCATGCGAAGGTTGGACAGTCGGCCGTATTGTTGATGACATGCTACCTGTCATACTCTCCCCAGTGTTGAAATGTGAAAATGAAATTGTGACTTTACCTTACATTTTGGATTGTCACTTCTTCAATACTCAACCGATCCTAGCGTGCAATATCTCATATTCAAGAAAATAAATTTCTCAACAACTTTATGATTTATTATTTTTAGGTAGGATATATATTTTTAGAGTTAAAAGTCAATTTATTACCTGTATAGTTACTTTTTTGATGACTTCATCGTATAGCAAAACAGCTATAAACTATATTTTTCCTCATTCTTATTTAGTTTATTGGTTATTTTCTAACACGATGACCATACGCACTGAAGGTATTATTATTCAAATGAAAAGCCCTGCCTCAAACCAAAGATTTTCTAGTACAGGGATTATGATCTCTATTGAAATGTAGAATACAAACTGATACTATGTGTGTTTCATAGCACCTGTATGACATGGCGTGTTTGAATAGAGCGGTGATTAGTATGGGCATTGGTAGTCTCTTGCGACAACAGCATGGCCCTTGTAGTGGCTGTTGTGACACAAAACTAACGTTAAAACGAGATGGCACGGTGAAAGTGTAAATACTTCTCACAATTTCAACATATTAAATTATCACATACATTCACCGTGTCCGATTGATTTTACTACATGTGTGATAATTGTACATAACTTCTCCACCCAGTGTTTTTATAGAACTAAACTCGAACCCACACGCACAATGGATAATTTGTGCATATTGTTCAGATTGATACTAATATGTGACGCGATCAAGAGGAATGAGTCGGATGTCGACCCTGGTCGAAAATGAGTTTTTAATACAGTTTTAAAGAAGACACCTAGAGCTTTCAGAAACTGAAAACCCCATGTCGATACGACGTTTTGTTCTAAAGTTATGTCAAATTGTATACATGAATGTCCATCAAAACGTATGTAAGCCACCATTTTGAATTGGCCATATCTCAATTTGGGATTCCCCGACATCCGACTCATTCCTCTTGATCGCGTCACATATATGCAATCGTTCAGGGAACGCGAGTGAATATTTATTGATGACTTGTTCTTGAGTTATTTCATGACAGGGCTAAATACTACACATTCTTTATCTTGGTCCGAAACACACATAGCTTCAAACAACTTGGCGCACATAAGTATCCCTGTACTAGAAATTCATTGCTCAAACTATATACCATTGTCTCATCTTATATAGTGCGTATCGGCCAAAAACCACTCAAATTTCCTGTTGACATCCAACACCACACCACCTTTATAAGAATGCCCAGTATTGTATATGTAGTACTATGTATGAGAATTGTATGTGGTGCAACCAATATAGCCGCATGCACAGTAACAGAGTTACTGGTACTATGTAGCTACCTTCATTGGTACTGACAGTACCCATAATGGTACTAACAGTATCCATAATGGTACTGACAGTACCCATAATAGTACTAACAGTACCCATAATGGTACTAACAGTACCCATAATGGTTCTGACAGTACCCAATAGTACTCAAGGCATATACATGTACCACTGCAGGTACTGGAAGCATGGTGACAAGCATGAGAAACTAGCTGTGTACTACTGTAGCTATACAAAAGTGATGCTTTCTTAGTGAGATTTTGCACCAAAAAAGCATGGCAGGAGATATAATGAAAACCGTGTCAGTTTAAATACTTAAAAAATCATGATATATTATGTGAATATGTGATGCAGCACATCAAAAGGGCTGTTGTGGGTTTTTTCACGATATAAATGAAAACAGACAGAAAAAAATTAAGAAAATAATATGAATTTGGGGGTAATTTTCACTCGTAAAATCTGAATACCTTGATAAATTTGGATAAATCTGATGTCATCAAAGTTTGGAAAATGTTCTGAGAGTGAGAGCCCATATAATAACACAAAATTGACTTCACCTGCAAAGTTCCCCCTGTTGATGTGCTGCATCACATATTTCATTTTGTAGCTCAACATCCCACCCCATTTCACATCACATACCCCATTTCCCTGTAATCTGTAAGCTATCACTGAACCCTCTCCAAACTCACAAATATCACATCTTAACTAACGTGTCATACACCTTCACTGCAAAAACTACAGAACACATCCATGCGTAGAGAACACGTCAAGAACATGTGTTCAAAAAATGTAACAGATTTAGAACATGTTCCTGGCCGTTACAGATGTGTTCTTGATGTGTTCTAGAAATGGCCCTTGAACACATGCAGAACACATGGTGATGCGTAGAACACCTACGAACATCTACAGAACACATCTGAACACATGAACATGTTCTATATCTGCTCCATTTGGACGTTTCCGACACATCTTTCACCGGTCGGAATGTGTTCACAGAACACATTCCGACCTGTGAAAGAACGCGTCGGAATGTGTTCTGTGAAGCGTCTGATGTGTTCTGTAGTTTTTGCAGTGTTGAATGCAAGATTCAATCCAAGTTACAGATATCTGTTGAATGATGACATTTTAAGCTTGGAATTGCATAGTTGGAAGAAATTATACTTTAGATAATATTTCAAAAACATGATTTTTAATATTATTTTCTTTATACTTTGCCAACATTAAGCTTATATCTGGAAACTGTGTTTACCCACAAAATGTTATGTTTCTTAGTGTTTATTTTATTTTTGGTCTCTGCCAATTGATTACTACTCAAAATATTCAATCACCTGTATACTGTATTCAATTTCATATTTTCTCCAAATCTTCAAACATGTCTAAAATAGACACAAGGGGCCGTATTCTCGTACTAAACACTGTTTTAGCTTAAAACCGTGTTTAACTAAATGCGTGTCTAACTTAAACGCGAGTTTATCCTTTAAACGACGTGTTTAACAAAACATGATTATAAACTCTGCAAATCTCATTCCCAGAGTGGTCCTGCGTTGATTGTATACAGGAATTTAATTCATTGTGGCCCTAATGGGTTACAATAGCTATCGACCGAATGCCTGAAATACACAAAGTTATAGACGCGTGTTTAGCTTAAAACCGTGTTTAACTACGTACGAGAATACAGGCCAAAGATTTCTATCATCATCATCACCAGAAGTCCACCAGTTTCTTGTCCTTATAGTATTTCCCCTGCGGTTCCGTGGCCCCTTGCGGCAATAGAGCCAGATAGACAGGAGTCATAGCTCCCTGATCGATTGTCAGGGGACCTTTATGGCTGGACATGTCGGTGTTAACGTAGCCGGGGCAACACTGGAAAAGAAATATTAAATTTGTGTTAAAAATGGTAATAATTCCAATTGGTTGGTTGGTACATGACTAACAGCTCGTGACTTTACAGATGACGTGCCACTTTCGGCGGTCAGCAGCCAGTTTGTAAATATTTGGAATCGATTGACCAACCAAATTCTTTATTCTCTCAAACCATCTTGTTCTTGGCCTGCCTCGTCTCCTTGAACCCTCAATCATACCCTGCATAATTATTTTTTCTAAGCAAGAACCTGTGCGCCTGGCTATATGTCCGAAGTAGGAGAGTGTCTGGGAGTTTATATTGGCAATCAGACGTTTTTTAGCACCGATCTCCTGCAGGACACTTAAGTTGGTTCTTTTCATTGTCCAATTGATTTTAAGAATTCTGCGCCAACACCACATCTCAAAAGCATTGATCTTGTTTGTGCTTGCGATTGTCATGGTCCAAGACTCACAGCCGTAAGTTGCAATAGGGAAGATGAGTTCCAATTAATAATTGTTAATATACATTGTGTATCTAAACTCTGTGGAGTTAAGTCAACATGAACTCTATAGATTGGCAAGTAAGGGGGGACAAGTGTGAGAAGAGATTAGTTGGTCAAAGTTGAGAAAATACAGCAAGATGCAACCTTTTTCTTAAATTTTAAATGTTATTCTAAAGGTCATCACGTATGAAAGGCATACGGGGACGTGCCGCTCCAGTGGGTCATTTTTTCATGAGACATCCTTAGCCATGGGTAGGCTTTTGAACTGAAAAATCCTTAGACATGGGTCCTGTTTTTCTATTTTCGCGAAAATTTGCCAAAATTAGGTCTATTTTCGCGAAAATTTGGTCTAAAATGAAGCAAAACCCCTAAAAATCACCCTTAGAAATGGGTAGGGGTTTTGAATCTCCAGCGGCACACCCCCGACCAAACCAAATCCGAGTACCCCCCCCCTCCCCGGGGGTCATCCAAGGCTGTTTCTATTTAAACAAAATTAAATTTGCTCTTTGAAAGTGGACATGATTAAAAATATTGGCCAAATTCAGTAATTTTTTCAAAGCAAGGAGAGATTTTCCTTTCTCTCCTCTCGTTTTGGCACCACGAAAAAAATCTATGGATGATATATCATAAATTATTATGGGAGGCATATCATAAATTAGGGATTTTTAATCATTCTACATGTGGGCTCTAGAGGGCCACAAAAGAAATATTGTGATAGACGAAATTCCTGTTATATTCTTTCTTCTTTTTAGGGTTGTTCACGAACCAAACATCATTGCTTGCGGGCTGGATATGGCCTAAAGCTGCCTCAAACAATTTATGAAAAATTAATGAGAATATTTTCGCTATATTCTTTGCCAGTCTCATACCCAAAATATATGAGAGTCCCCCTCCCCCAAACCAACTTACGCAAATAATGAGTATTCACTAGTTTTATCAACCTGTATGTCTTGACCCCAAATCTTTGTCATGTTAGTAAGATCTTATTTAGCATACTCTAAATAAATGCCCCCCCCCCCTTCCCCCAGAACCAAAAATTAATGAGTATATCTTCCTTGGTTTTATCAACCTGTTATCTTGAGCCCAAATCTTTGTCATGTTAGTAGGCCACACTTTAGCATACCTCAATACATGAAAGCCCCCTGCCAATGCAGACATATTTCACCTTTTATTGCTATCAGCTAAACATGCTTCAACTTACGCAATTAATGAGTATATCTTCCCTGGTTTTATCATCCTGTATGTCTTGAGCCCAAATCTTTGTCACCGTAGTAAGAGCCAGTTTGGAGGTACCATAGGATCGCTCTACCCAGCCTTTTTCTTTCAGTGTACCATCCTTGGCAGCTCTGAAACATAAAACAAACCACCATGCTGCATTAACACTTTCCACATGGCAGGCAGATGCAGACGACATTCCAAAATTCCACAAAATATTTCAAAAATATCAAAATTGTTTAATTTCACTACCATATTATGAATTACCATGAGAAATGCATTGAAATAAGTACACACATGCCTATTATTGGTTCAGTAATCTTTGAGATAGACTTTGAAAGTTGGGAAAGGTTTCTGAAAATTCTGTTTTGTATTTGGTAAAACTAATAGCTGTGTGGAAAGTGTTAAGACAAGTAATACTCTGGTAGCGTTCACTGCTTGTGAATGTCTATATTCAAAAACTTTCTAAAACAAAGGGCATTTAAGGTCATTATACTCCCCGTCATAATGCCTTGGACATGATTCCATCAAATCATGCGTACGTTTGAGTTGCGTACGTATGTGCGCAGGTGCGCATTGCAATGCGTAGGTGCGATTGTGACCCTTTAAACAAATAATCGCACATCCTAATTGGTCAATTGTGAAGTCGTCACACGCCCTGATTGACGGCGCGTGACTTTGTTCGCGCCTGTCAAGCATTTTGAAGCCGCGCCCCGCAAACAACAAGAGAATAAGCTCGCGTAAAATAACGCGAATTATGCCCAAGGGACTATGACAGGGGAGTATAGTAACGACAGCAAAACAACCCAAGAGGCAGGCTTGTGTAATAATGACATTGCTTTGTCATTGTTTCACATTTAATGATTGAAAAAATATATGAGAATGTTTGATTTGTCTTTATTAGTTAGCAATTGTGTGCTATTCATGAATCCACTTGTTCGTTAATATCAAGCATTATTGAGTAAAATATTAAATATTGCGTTCGGTTTCAAAATGCAGTAACTTTACCAAAATAGTTATATCTGATGCATGGTAAACGGTTCCATGAAATGTCATGATTCTTTTTGCTGATGATAGTGAATAAATGCATCTATTGCCGCATACATTGGTTGATTGGTTGCCTTCATATTCTGATAATAACTATTTTTAATAATTGTTTTACTTTGAGTGCACTTTTTTTTTACTCACCCTGTAGATGCCCTCGCCTGGTCCTCAACTAAGCTGATCTAATTATAGGATGCATCCAAGCTGTTCTAATCAGCAGCCCAGCCCCGAATCTATCATTGCTGATAAAATATTTTACCAAGCTTCCCCTACCTTCCCTTTACACCTATAACTGTACTTACGAGACATATTCTTTTGCCAGCTGAACCACATCTTCCTCTTTAGTTGCCGTCTTGAAACGATTCTTGAGCTCATCACTGAGTTTAGGATATGTGCTACTACCACTCATGCTGGAGACATTCGACACTCTATAAACAAACATTTTTAAGATTAAGAAAATTAGGCACATAGGATTTTCTTTATACAGAAATCTTTGAAAGTTCATAAGGCGAGGGGGGAAAAAAATCCTGTTTTATGGGCCCGACCGACCCAATTTTTGCGTTTTTCAAGATTGTTTTAGAATTTTTTTTCTCAAATCATATAAAATCAGCCGTTTTGGCCGAAAATCGGTCGAAAAAAGTTGTTCACAATTTTTTCATAAAATTTCTGATTTTGCAGATTTGGGTGACATTTTAGGTAAATAAAATAAAATAATAATAATACAAATTTAAAAAAACCGACCGACCGACCCTACTTGAGACAGGTCCGTCCGCCTGTAAAACTGTGTTTTTTGTGTGTCTCCTAATGGTTGATTACATGTAATTAGACTCTGTGATCTGCAACAAATTGGTGAAAGTGTAGCACTGGTTCCATGGTTATCTACGACCTCAGCCCCAGTTGTAGGCTCCAATATCTCATGGCTCAAGCTCGACTTGCTTGGACAAGCTTGGCTCAGGCAAAGTTTGTTTGCCAATTTATACAAAGGCATCCAAGGCACTGTCACTTTCAAGTTGGATTGCATGGTGCAATATAAACACTACAAACAGTCTGTGCCAAATACTAATTTTTGTATGGCTGGTCTACTAAAGTTCGTATTCAATTAGGCCAAACTAAATAAATAGTTTTTCTCAAAGCTCTCCCAAAGTTGAAAACCTAAAAAATGCGGAATGGGATGTTTTGGTTTTTTTGGTTTTTTTATTTAATTTTTTTATTTCTCCAGACTGCAGGATGACAAGAGTAAAATACGCTATTGTGGCGATACCAGTCATCTTAAACCATCAGACAAATGAAGATATGAAACGGCAGACAAATAAAAGTCACATCTGCAAAACAAAATGTAACTTTGTGTTTTATTTTATTTTTTTAATGAAAAAAAGAAATTTAAGGGGAAAATAAGGAGGAAAAAAAAGAAAAGAAAAAAAGCCAATAACATGGGCCATTTTTATAATGCGCGCGGGAGCTTTGAGACAAACTATTAGATTAGTTTGGCCTTACGGGATATAGTCAATGTTCTATAGCGGCCTCTGTAATTATATCACATCCGATGAATTTGTATTTTATCATGTTTTTACGGCATTTCTTGTTCAATTACCTACAAAACATTTCAAATACTATAAAAGACTATAATTTTGCGGATACTTTATTTCGCAAATTCAAAATGACTGCTATTTTAGCGGGCATTTAATTTTGCGAATCTGGAAAAGTTACTGTTACTTTATTGTTAGTTTCGCAAGTATTTAATTTCGTGAATCCACATCCCTTGCAAAATTCGTGAAATTAAATCCCTCGCAAAATTAAGTGGTTTTACAGTACGTTGACCTTTTCTGGTTCTCTCTATTTTGGCGTTCGAGGGCGACTAGAATGCCTGTCGGCCATGTTAACATGAGAAACAATTACTTAGTTTTCTGTGTTCGGATGGCCATATTGCAGGGCTTAATTTTGCGTACTTGGATAACTTTTTTTGGCGGAAAGTTGATAAAAGTGTCTAAAAGTTGAGGTCTTTATCTTTAAATATTTGCATAATAAAAAACAGATTGAGTTTTTTTATAGCCAATTCTGGGTTTTTTTCATCACTCAATACATATTTTTTGTATCACCCGATACATATTTTCATATCACTCGATACATATTTTTCATATCACTCGATACATATTTTCTACTCATTTCAGCAACTTAACCATGTTTACGGAACAATCTATCAGACGTGATCTACGAACTTTAGTAGACCAGCGGTGTTACGAAAATTGGTATTCGGCACAGACTGATAAACCACCACATTTCTTTCATAAAACAAGAATAACTATCGGATGATAGGAAACGAGGCATGACAGATGGCTAATTTAGCATCAAACTTAACACTTTTCTTCACGTGGCAGGCAGCTGCAGACGACATTCCAAAATTTCACAAAATGTTTCAAAAATGTCAAAATTGTTGAACTTCATTACCATATTTGGAATCACCATGTGGAATGCATTGAAATAAGTATAATCATGCCTAGTATTGGTTCAGTAATCCTTGAGATAGACTTTGAAGACTAACTTACCGCCCATGTGATCGGATGATAGGCAACAATGCATGACAGATGTCTAATGTAGCATCAAAATTGGTTGCCATGGTTACCTCTGCTTCTACGGATACGGGTGCTGGATCAGCCATCTACATTTAGGAATAAAACAAATTCATTTTTATAGAAAAGCTGTCAAAGAGAGCACTCTTGCATGATCTGTCGATCGTGTGGAGGGATCAGATTAATAAGCTTTGGACAATCACAAGGCGCACGATAAATCGCGTGGTCACAGACAGTTTACGGCGCGCAGAATTGCGCGATCACGCTTGCGCGCCTTAAAACTCAGTCCCTGCTTAATTTTAAACAATTTCATGTGATAATATATTGTGACCCACTCCATCGAAACCTGACGTACGTAAGTGAGGAAAAGTAATTTTTCTGATGTGTTCATGCTGAAAATGCTGAGATTACAAGCTATAAAAATTTTGTCCATGAAAAACCAAAGTGTTTTTCAAATTTGATTAGTAAGAACGCAAATTTTCATTCTAAAACCCACAATTTTTCAAAAAATTGGGGCTTTGGAATGAACATTTTCGCGATTTTTGAATTTTCAATAAAATGGGAGTCTTAAGAGCTGATGCAGGGTGAAAAGGGGGTCTTAAGAGCTAGCAGAATAGGGTGAAAAGGGGGGTCTTCAGGGCGGCTCGAATACCCCTTTCCAATGTCAGTGCCCCCCCCCCTCCTGGGTTACACCCTACCTTGAATGCAATCCCTGCATTATTAACCAGTATATCCAGACCACCATGTTCTTTAACCAGATGACCCTTGAGCCGGTCAATACTGGACTGGTCAGTGATGTCCAGCTGATGAAATCGAGGGCTCAAATTTTCCTTCTCTAACTCGGCCACAGCAGCTTTTCCCCTGGCTTCGTCTCTCGATGTCAAGTAAACGATCCCATTGTCTAGTTGCTTGCAAAGTGCCCTCACAATGCCAAATCCAATGCCTTTGTTACTTCCGGTTACCTGTGAAGCAATGTATTGATACCAGAATTATCTTTATTAACTTTGATTTACCTTAGTTAAGAATTGCTTTTAACTCTCATAAGGGACCGTTCATTATTTATGGTGGAGGGCGGGTTGGGACAAATTTGAGACTCGCATGTCAAAACATGAAAGTTACTTTCATGGTCAAAATTACCTAACCCCTACAGCTGAAACTGAAAATTACATGACCCCCCCCCCCCCTTGCTAACCAGTAGCTTTTTACACAATCCCCCCTCCCCATCCCCCCCAACAAACAAAAAACACCTTGTCACATTCTTTGGAATTTTGTTCATGGATACGTTCGCAAATTCTGTTTGTGCCCTATCTAAACGGCCAATAATGTTATAATGCCCCTTCTTTATATTGTGTGAAATTAGGAATCAGCGAGCCGGAAAATGCATCATATTTTATACATTTTCGGTGGTTTTGTGAGTCTTAATAAACCCAAACAAGTTAGAACATCCTGGGCACAGAAACGCATCGTCGTATTAGTGATCCAGTGCCACACATCCTACTTTTGTGAGCATTGGTGCAAAGCTGAGACAAGGTGAACTGAAAAGCATGCAAGAAATTTATTTTTTTATTATCACTAAGTTGGATTTTGTAACATAGGCTAATTTACATGTTTTTATACACCCCATCTGCTTCTTGATATACATGCACAATTCAAGCACCAGCGAAATTCTAGAAACAATCTTGTGCGTGATGTCAAAATCCATCACGTTACGGTATTTACATTACCACACTCAACCCTTGCACTGTGGGAATTCGTGCACAAACAAGTTCACCCAAACAGAACTATCGATTGTATTGTGATCGTCCAGGGTACTCAAGTGATTATTATGCTAATTCAAGTCAATCGGTTCAAAGTCGATTTCCAGATCTATATAATCTCTATCTGCTGGAGTAAACGGTAAACAATGATATCCACTCGACAGAATGACATTGTATGGGCGGCCATTTGAGTTCATATATTGAATATAGTCTTAAAATCAGGGTAACTGCTAGTACAGGAAACCCATACGTTGGTTGTTTTTTGGGGGGTTTTCCCCCTACCAACATATGGGGAAATTGTATTGCTAGAAACTGTCAATTTGATTTGCTGTACAAGTGAATGGTGAGGCTCTCGAATGATTGGTGGGGGGATTACAGCAAAACAGCATTCCCGTTGATTTTCATACTAGCTACACAAATTCATAAAGTCCTCATCTTTCTTTTCAGCCACTTTTTAAAACATGAAAATGCTAAATTATTCCATTATAATCATAATTCTCCGCCGTGTAAACGCAATGGCAGAATTTGTTTCAGACATTTACCGAGTATCCCGGTAGGCAACGCGGTCCAGATTTAGTCTCGTCCCCCATCGCAAAATAACAAACGTCTATATACGCACATCACTTACGAACTTACGAATGTATTAAAACAAGTCTATTAATAAACATGGCGCCGATTTCGATAAACATCGCGAGTGCCGTTAAGTAAATTGGCTTAGAATTTCACCTTAAATTTCAAGGGAATATTGCATTTGTACAAAATGTTAAACGAATGGCAAGATAGATGAGAAAGAGTAGATAAGAACAAGCACAAAGAAGTGTGTTTTTGAGCTCTGGTAAGCGATACAGAAATTAAAACAAAAATCATATTTAGAAGGAGTCATACTTAGGATGGGGACAGATAGTGAAACATGCAAAATACCCTATGATGAATAATACCAACTGATGACAAATAACACTAAGTATGATTTGTTGTACTAGGTAACTGCCATGAATATTAATTAGCAATATGAATAGTTATAGTTAATGATTCTTATTAATTAGCAATATGAATATTCATGATTAGGCTCATGAAAGTCAACATTAATTAATGCATATTACTACCTAGTAATAGTAATACTACTTGGCAAGGAGGCCCCTGGCAAACTTGGCCATGTTGGCCTTGACTTGTATTGCATTTAAGTATTACTAGAAAATTTACGCTTTATAACATTTTTTTCTTACCACAGCAACGCGAGCCATATCCAATCTTTTATATGATGATGAATTGCAAGAAAGTATAGCCTTACACTTTCCTGCAAAAAGTAAAAGTTATGAAAGCAGCAATGTCAGTGTAGAAACTCTGGTGAAAACAAGGGGGCACACCACTAAATACGTCTCCCATTGAAATACACGCGTTTCGGCCCTTTTTCAAGACCGTATTTTTACCCCACGTAACAATGATGGAAGTTTTTATTTCGCATGAATGTATTAGATATGTGTTGAATTTTATTTTAAACTTGATTTTTCTTGACCCATCTAGATGAAATTTTTCGCTACGGGCACCTAAACAGCGCCCTCACCATTTTAAACCGATATTTTCGCTTCCTCACCGGTTCCGGCATCGATATCCTTCCGCAGCCTAGGCTCCCGTGCGTATTCGATTCCGACGATTTTTGACCACATTAGCAATGCTGAGGTTCTATTCTATCTTTTTCATAACAAATAAGCAAGATTTACTTCTATTTGCTTCCCCTGGGACGATGATCAAATTGATATAGGTACTATTTCTCCGAACCCTACACCAAACGCGGAAGGATTTAGTGTAGTGCCCCCTTAGAAGCAAAACTTTTTTTGAGTTTTCATTCTTTTTTCTACATATTTCGAAAGAACAAGTATTTCTAAGATAAATTGCCAAAGCATACCTCTGGGCGATCTGTGGTTCTCAAATAAGAGCATTTTTCTGAAAAATGACGATGTCCCAAATGTTCATAAATCGTGTATAAATGCAAGAAATCACCCAGTCCGGCACCATCTGGTCCGGCACCATCTGGGCTGACATCGATTTTGGCGAACTATAGTGTATGCATTATCAATTGTTTCGTGAATAATGTAATACGAACTAACTTAACATTTAATAAACATTTGATTATAATATTACATACAGACAAAGTCCGACACAAATTCACTATTCTCTAGTTTTCAGTAATGGTAGCTCTAGAAGAGCTGTTTGGGTTTAAAAGGGTCTGTTTGAGAGATATTTCATGTGATCTTTCAATTCATGTGGTGATACACACCACTAATGAACGTTCGTAGAAAATGTTTCCCTATTCACGCTAAATTTTCGGCAGGTGTCTTGATTGACAGTTACGTGAAATGACCTGCCTGACCCCCAAGTCACGCCCACCCACCCGATCAGCTGTGTTTTGTTTACGATATCTTTCCGTTCTTGTCAGGGATTCCTTGTCAGCTACAAAATAAGAAATAAAGCCAAGAAAAATACCGTAAACTAAAAAAGTAATATTAAGTAAAATAGCCAAAGAAAAGATGCACGGTCTCTACCGTCTCTTGCCTATAATAGGCAAATAGTAGACACGTAGTTTACTGTGACATGCCCGGGAACATGCCTCAGCAGCCTTTTTGACTTGTTCTATAAAAAAAAAACCACTGTGAAATAAGCTTATTTGATACGTCTTATTTCATGTTTGTTTGTTTGTTTACATGGTGGGTCCGCACGGAAACATGTTTGGGTCCTGAAAGAGACCAGGCTCAAGCAAAAAGCTCGGGCCAGGCTTAAAAAGCCTATATAAGCATGATGGCTGAATGAAATGAAAGTTAGAAAAGAAAAGAAAAGATGGAAGAAAAGAATGGAAGTAAAAAGAGCCACTCCCAACAAATAAAGTTAACAATTGAAAGTCTAGAATCATCATCATCTTCCTATACTTGGCAGAAACCTCTTTGTTTTAGTATACTCTCGTACAAAGAATCCCTGGAACATAGGAAAACAAAATATGATGGATTAGATCGTAAATCAATTAAAGTAAACGCAATAAAAAATGGGCAAAATTGGCAGAGTGGAAAAAAAACTGTTTCAAAAACATTGAGGTCATGCACGGACCATGGTTATAAACCTGGGATTGAATGCAATAATTTGAATCCGATGGAAATGGATATTTTCAACCGTATATCAGTTTCATCTCAATAGTGTCGGCCACCGTTTCAACTCAATACCGTTTCATCCAAATAGTTTCGGCTACCGTTGCATCTCAATACCATTTAATGCAAATGCCGTTTCATCCCAATACACTTTTATCCCTTTACTAATTTATCCTAATTGAGATATTGATTGGTTGGTTCAGGGGATAAAGGTGAGAGGAACTTAAATGCGCAAAGTTAGAGGGAGTGGTTTCGCTGTGTGCTATAAGCCTTTTCGCCATTCATTGCATGCTCAGAAAATGTTATCGTTGGACAAAAATTGGAGATAAACAAGACCACCTCGACCGTAGACGGTTGTGTGATGAACTGCAACTCCTTGGAAATCCCCTGTGATTCCCTGTGTGTCATCAGTAATCATTTAATTTATTTTCAGCTGCACAATCATTTAAGGTGCAATGTTCATAAAAATAGAGATGTAACGGTAATCAAATGAAACACATTTTCCGCAGCCTGGTGCTAAGAGTGGTTTCCAGTTTTCAATACGATTTATTCCGGGGCAAATGTCCCCCCCCCCCCCTGACGGAAAAAAACCATTTGTGCCCCCCCACCCCCCAAAAAAAATAAAAATAAAAATAAAAGGGGTGAAATAATGGAAATCGGGGAAAAAAATGATTGAAGACCGAGGTGGCCTGCGAGGAACTGGTTATGTTGGGGTATATTCAACCCAAATAGTCAAATAGAAAGCAAAATTGTACATGTAACACATGTACTGTGCGACTTTTTTGAGCGTGCAAAATGTTTTGTCCTCTACCCCCCCCCCCCCCCACTTACATGAAATTCATGAGTTGGTGACTGCAAACTTTTTGGGGGCAACCTTTTACGAAAATTTCAGAAATCTTGCCCCCCTGAAAAAATCCTAGCTACGCCACTGCTAATAAGTGCCCAAGGTGGTTAGCAAAGTCATGCTAGATCGGTGGTTCAACGATCTTTAGTGGCATGTTTCTACAGAAAAACAAAGTACATTTTGGGATTCAGTGTTTTAAATTGTGTGATGTGAATCGTCTCCAAATGTATGGTTATTTTTAATTACAATTAGTGTAACAGACCAGTGACAGTTAATGAACAGACAGAGAGCTATGATTCAAAGCTGCAATTAAGTGGTCTTTATTTCATATAAACTTAACTTTTTAACTTTTAAGGTGGATGGTTAACACGTTAAATACTTTTTCAAAGTCAATTAAAATTTAGGGGTGGGCGCTTATTAGGGCATGGGCGCTTATTAGGGATAATACGGTATGTTAGGTGTGTACAATTTTTAAAACTGTTTTACTTTAGGCAGTATAACTTGAATCATATAAAATTATAATTGCAAATAAATACAAGAATTGACATATAGGGTGAGAGTGACCCATACATTATATACACAGGGTGTTTAATAAGTAAAATAAACACAAATAATAATACATGTATAATACATGCATGTGCTGCATCTGACAATTTCACATTTGATCATCATTTTGAAAGCGTCTGATACGCACCTCATGTTTACCCACATACATGCAGAATAAAATGCTTGTTCATAGCATATATAAGCAGGGGTGTACCTTCATTTTTTCTCCAACCAGCCAGCCGGGCTGGTAGCATGAACAAGTTACCAGCCCGACTGTAAACTTACCAGCCAAACAAGTAATCTTCATTTACCAACAGCAAAATTCTTACCGGCCAGCCGGGCGTGCATATTTGAAAAGTTACCGCCCGACGTAACAGTTACCCACCACGGGCGTGCGGGCGGGTACTAAGTACAGCCCTGTATATAAGGGTATGCTTGGTATCCTGAGTATCTGGTCAACTCAACATTCGGTCAAGTCAACCGTTACGCAGGCATGAGAATGACTTTGCTTGAACAAAAACCTGAACATCCTGAAAGTGTGTGGGAAATCTCATGCCTACATACATGAATTTATAGGAGGGGTGCAATCAATCAGAAGCATAGCCTTACGGGCAAGGGGGCAGGTGCCCCCCTGTAAAAAATTGACCAGGAAAATCGTGAGGCAGCGGAAAATCGGAAAGGCAAAGAATGGGAGAAGAGGAGACAAAAGGGGAAGGAAAGAGAAAGGAAATGGACAGAAAGGAGAAAGGCAAATTAGTTGGAAAATGTTAGTTTTTCACTTCGACATCGGGACGCAACGCCTCTAACCCCTTCCCCCCCCCCCCCCCCCCCACCCCCACCACGGCAAATCAAAAGGTTACATGAAAAACCTGGCTACTCCACTGGTGTTCGCCGGGAAAAAACACCCTTCCCCCCTGACAAGTGACCACGCCACTGGGTGCAATATCATTTTCTCCCTACCATATGATATGATAGGGGGTCGGAAAAAATATGTTAGCAATGGGACAATCGTAAATTATTTTGTATTGCTCCGGGGTCACATTCTGCACGAGCATGTGGTAACGATATATATGTCTGGTGCCAGAAAATAATTTATTCCGCCAAAGAAGTACATGTCTGACATGCGTTTGGTATTATTATTTTTTTGCGTAAATAACAGTCATACTTTAGACATTTATTTATTATTAAATAGTATAGGACCTTGCTGGCTTTTTAAAAGTCTGGACGAGAATCACGTTATTCTTGTTATTTGGCCAATTAAATAATGATAATAGTTTGATGGTTTATCACAGTGGGTTTATTGAGAACTGAGAAGTCAGCCAGCATGCATCATGAAGTATGTTATACCCAAGGGGTATGTACATACCTGTGTCAGATGAGACTTTCAGCATTTCCTTGCCCCTCTCAATTTCGTTTGTTTTTACATTTCTATAAAGACTTGAGATCCCATCTGTTTCTTCTTAACTTTCTTGATAAAAAGCACCAACTCAGCAGCTTCTTCTACCAGATGATTCTTTGTGACTGGCCAAACAGATATTGTTGAGTTATAGTGAGTACTATTGGGTCACACATGGTTTGTAATGACTTTAAATTTCACACTACATACCGCTGTGTAAATCTATAGCCTGCCTATATTATTAATATCCTGCCAAATGAAGAACAGCCTTGACATAGTAGAGGTAGTCCATACAGTATAAGTTGTGGTGCTGAAAATATGAAAATGAAACAAAATTTCCATTAATTTCTAGAAATATGATATTAATATATAATGCAAACATTTATGAAACAAATTAGTTAAAATGTCTAGGCATGGCTACAGTGTTCGGATGTTAAATTGGTCACTTTTATTCAAAACAGCGTAAAATAAGTTTCCCTCAACTAATCTAAACCAGATAAAATTCATATTAAAGCTAATTGATTTGTCTTTATACCGTAGTAAATTGTTTTGAAAACAAACAAATACTTTTTCTAAAAAAATCGCTGAAGTTGAGTAAACTTTTTGTTGACTCACCATGTACGTGCACAAAAAATGTACTGGTAAATACCACTAGCAGCAATTGAGACCTGAAGTTAATTAGGTCTGTGCACTGGCAATGGTATGAAAAATCAGCCCTAGTATTAAACATGCTAAACCTATTTTTTCTGGACCGGGTCCCCATAAGATAAACACATTTCTTGCAAAATGGAACTATTAAAGGTAGATGTTCCGATTTTCAACTTGAAGTTTTCTTTTCGACATGAAAGGTCATCCTCAAAAAAGTTGTCTTCCAAAGTTTGAGTTGCATAACTCTAATGGTTCTTATTTTAGACGCACAAGATGCCGTGAAATGTGCCCATTGAGTTGTACACAAACTATATTGGTGGTTACCACTTTTCGCGGTAATTCGATGTTATTTCACCGATTTCTTTGTAATCATACTGATTTGGACCGTCAAATTTCAGTATGTTAATCAGAAAAATATGATCTTTCATATGATATGAAAATCTCAATATGTTTGAGAAAAATCTGTGTTATGAAAATGTGATCGGGTCATCTACCTTTAACTTACCACATATTCCAAAACTTGTTGGGGAGTGGACCCAGCTTAGAAATGGGTATAAAATGACATTCGGCTTAGAAATGGGTACAAAATGACATTTAAATTCTGGCATTTTTGGCGATTGACTTACGTGCGTAAAGGTGTGCCCATAATTATACTAACACAACAACCATCTACGTCACGAGCATGAAACATTGGCCCTATAAAACCTGCTAAAACTATTTTTTCTGGACCGGATCCCCATAAGATGAACACATTTCTGGTACAATAGAACGATTATCTTGCCACAAATTTCAAAACTTGTTGGGGATCCAGCTTAGAAATGGGTATAAAATGACATTTAAAATCTTGCATTTTCGGCCATTTTCCCCATTGACTTACGTGTATTGCCCATAGACTACACTGTACACAAACATCTGTGACTATAGTCTATAGCATGAAACGTGCAACCATCGGCCATATTAAACCCGCTAAAACTATTTTTTTCTGGTCCGGATCCCCATAAGATGAACACATTTCTGGTACAATAGAACGATTATCTTACCACATATTTCAAAACTTGTTGGGGATCCAGCTTAGAAATGGGTCTAAAATGACATTTAAAATCTTGCATTTTCGACCATTTTCCCCATTGACTTACGTGTATTGCCCATAGACTAACACACAGTTAACTGTACACAAACATCTACGACAATAATATTAATAGCGTGAAACGTGCAACCATCGGCCATATTAAACCTGCTAAAACTATTTTTTCTGGACCGGATCCCCATAAGATGAACACATTTCTGGCATAATAGAACGATTATCTTACCACATATTTCAACACTTGTTGGGGATCCGGTTTAGAAATGGTATAAAATGACACTTGAAGTGGTGCATTATCAGTCATTTTCTCCATTGACTTACGTGTAAATCATCTCGGCGAACAATAACAACACAGTGAAAAGTAGGCGGAGCAATGGGCAAAATATATCTAGAACCGGGACCCCCCGCAAAGCTAAAAACACCGATTAATAAGTTATGATCAACGTTCATTAGTGGTGTGGTGGTGATACATGGAGGTGAACACCCGCTGTAATTCTTCAAACCGTGGCATGTGATTCTCCTCTTGTTATCTGTCGAAGATTCTAACACCAAGTGGTCGCCTAGTTCTGCGCACGTCCGCTTGACACACTCTATGGGACCCCCCCCCCCCCGGTATGGCGTTTCTTCCATGCATGTCAGGTCAGGTCTGCGGTTCTGTAAGATGTACACGGCTCTTGGAAGCGTGGTGATTACCTCCCTGTGTCCAGGATACCGCAGGTGACACCGGTGGTAACCATATCCTTGTTCCTACAATACACCCAATACGAACCAACTTCAATTTCTAAAACATTTCTGGTTAGGTATGCTGTAGTTTTGACAGTATCTACTGCTCATCCGTCAAGCTATCACCGCTAACCATAGAGTACAATGCCCCTTTTGATGATTCGTCAAAAGTTTAGTGGCCAAGGCTAGCATGATTGTGTTTAGATTTGATTTAAAATAATGTATTGTACTTTTATCCTAATGGTAGTAATCTTAAGAAACTTTATTGACAAATAAAACTGCGAAAATAGAGTTAAAATGAGAGTTTTTCAAGTAAAAGGTACCATAATAGGCCAAAAACAACACGTCTTCGAAGGGGGCACACCACTAAATACGTCTCCCATTGAAATACACGCGTTTCGGCCCTTTTTCAAGACCGTATTTTTACCCCACGTAACAATGATGGAAGTTTTTATTTCGCATGAATGTATTAGATATGTGTTGAATTTTATTTTAAACTTGATTTTTCTTGACCCATCTAGATGAAATTTTTCGCTACGGGCACCTAAACAGCGCCCTCACCATTTTAAACCGATATTTTCGCTTCCTCACCGGTTCCGGCATCGATATCCTTCCGCAGCCTAGGCTCCCGTGCGTATTCGATTCCGACGATTTTTGACCACATTAGCAATGCTGAGGTTCTATTCTATCTTTTTCATAACAAATAAGCAAGATTTACTTCTATTTGCTTCCCCTGGGACGATGATCAAATTGATATAGGTACTATTTCTCCGAACCCTACACCAAACGCGGAAGGATTTAGTGTAGTGCCCCCACAAAAGCCAATGCGAGTCGGTAACGAAAGCCCGTGTGTTAGTCTCTCACTCTATCATGCCCAACACACTCATAGTTTGTAATGTACAAAGCATGGTGGCTCACATGTTGAGTAAGAGACTTTTGTGAACACGAGCTTTCATTACTGAAGAGTGCAGACGCATGCGCACTAATTTTGGGTAAACAAACCCGGGGGTGGGGGAAGCGTTTATAGTAATCTTGTGTTAGGGGATGAAGTTAAGGAGGAGGGGAGGGGGATAGTTGATATGAAGACTGTTGAGAAAATCTTAGGAAGTGAAGAAGGGGATAGGGTAGATGGGGGAGGTGAATCAAACTTCACATGAGACACCTCTCACATTAGTCACAACAATTATGAAGGCTGAGTCTTTCTTTTTGCAGAAGCCATCGGACTGCTGAAATGCACTGCCAGCTACTGATCTCCCAAACAATATCAAATCATCCAGCGACAAATCACCAACGACGAACCAACCCAACGACGACATTTGTACCCCTCCCCTTTACTATTTTACGACTGGGCATCGTTCGAGTCAACCTCTAGTCATACTCCCATTTACTTGCGGATGTTCTCAGAGGAAGATTCAACGAGGTTACGAGGTAACGCATAGGCTCTATAATTTGGGGCTAAACGGGTACCCGGGGGTAGCGGGGGGGGGGGGGGGGGGGGGGGGCACTCGCCTTTTTGTTTGTTAGGGGTGTGCCTCCCAGGGTCTCAAAAGGGGGGTGCTTCCGTACTGAACTGAGAGAATTTGATGACGAAAAATAGGGATTTTCTTGAAAAAATAGTCTTAAAGGCATATTATGTGAACTTTTCCAGGGGCGCCCTCAATTCATGATTTTTTTTAGAAAGTAGATTTTCTTGCAGATTTACATTTCTGATCATAAATAATCGTAAATATATTCCGAGCTACAGAGCGATATGTATATGATTCCTAATTACTTCAAAATCATGGTTTAAGGAGTGAAAATAAACTGTCAGGTCTGTGCGACAACTTATTCACTCTAAAACCATGATTTTAAAGAATTAGGAATCGTATCGCTCTGTAACTCGGAATATAGTTATGATTTATGAGAGGTTGGGGGTTGCCTGAATGTTTATCAAATATTGGAAGAGAGCGTGTTCTTTCATTACAAAACAAGATTTGTACATTTTTGTTCGCGAATCATACAATGTGTGACTATATCTTTAACTAACTATATACAAATCAAGACTTATAAATTTGTCTGCAATATTTTGTTCTTCAGTATAATTATATCACATCACTTAAAATATTTCTATTTACAATGTTTCTTGTACAGATTTTTGCGACCGGTGTCTTGAAATTCTGCAAGGGCATGTTACCCACAGCACCTTAACAGGGCTAAAAATGTTTGATGAAACAACAACCTTGTTCTACGGGCCCAACTGACCCACTTTTATTAGATTGTGCACAACAAACAAATTAAAACGATTTACAGACATAAAATTGGACATTTTTTGAAGAGAAAAGGATTTTCTTATTGAAAATCTCAAACATTTTGGTCATGTGGTATGATTTGGGTCATATTTAATGTCTTTTAAGATTAAAGACAACAAAACAAACCCAGAGAATATCTTTATTCTTTGGCAAAATAATTGTAATAATAAAGAGTTGGTTCAGGTCTTAATAAAAGATACGGCAGGTTACGTCCACGCCAATCAAACCGTTTTAATCTCATTTTGTACCTTCGATAAAAATTCTGTTTGAATCGAAACGTCAGTCCTCTTTTATTTATTACATTTCAATCCCAAGTTGAAATAGTTCTACTTTCAATAAAATAGTTGTATGCCTTATCATGCACAATGTGATTATAAATGTGATGTACATAAAAGTATACATTTTTTGTAATGAAATGAGTCAGAGAATCCATTTTTGGTATCAAATTTTACTAAAATTAGTGATTTTTACATTTTTTGCCCAAAAATCACCTTTTTGGCGTCAAACATTTTCAGACAACTTAACAATATTAGTTTTTGATTAAAAATTCCAAAATTTCACCAAAATCATCTAAAGTCAATTATCTAGGAGCGATTTTTTTGGGGGGGGCTTAAAATTTGTTTGTTTTGAAAATATTGACCAAAAAGTGCCAAAAAATGGTTTTTATCTCAAAAATCTCATTTTTGGCACTTTTTGACGGTTGTTGACGCCAAAAGGTGATTTTTGGGCAAAAATGTAAAAAACACTAATTTTAGTAAAATTTGATACCAAAAATGGATTCTCTGACTCATTTCATTACAAAAAATGTATACTTTTATGTACATCACATTTATAATTTAAAAGTTACAGTGCTTGATAATTTGGCGCCAAACAGGGTTGACACCAACCTTAACACTTGTATTACATACCAAAGACTCTTAAGTCTATAAAGTGTCTGTTTTGTCAGGCTGTTAGTCTGCTATCAAGCAAGGCAACATGTGAAAATTACATCGAAACAGTACTTTAAGGCATGAACACTGGCCAGCCTTATCTGGAAAATGGAGATTTTGTTTTGTTTTTGCTACCTTAAATGTCACCAAAATCTTCAAAAATCCGGAATTTGTGAAAATAATTTGTGGAAAAAGAATCAACCGATTTTCGGCCAAAAACCGGCTGATTTCACATGATTTGGGGGTGGGGGGGGGGGGGGAATATCTTAAAAAGGAGAATAAGGGGGTCAGTCGGGCCTGTAAAACAGTGTGTTTTTTTCCTCGCCTAAGTAATGATTTTTTAATTTTATATAACTACACGATTTGGGCTCGATATTTATTTTTCAAATAATGAGCAATGTTGAATTGGCTGGACAACTCCTGTAAATGTACCTACAGTAGCAAAGTTAAAGGAGGTGTCACGCAAGCATAAAAGTGTGCATTATATTTTAGAAAAATAACTCTCGAGTCCAACTTTTGTAACTATATAGAACAAAACACCACACTTATGACAAAAACAAATAAAAACCGCAATCTCTCAACATGCACTTTTTAAAATTCGCGGCGATCGAAAGTCCCAGTGTCGATGATATCATAGTTATACAATGCACATGCGCAAATTTGAGCACCGATACCCATGACGTCATCGACACTGGGACTTTCGATCGCCGCGAATTTTAAAAATTGCATGTTGAGTGATGGCAGTTGTTATTCATTTTTGTGACTAGTATGGTGTTTTGTTCTATATAATAACGTAATTTCGGCTCGATAATTATTTTTCTAACAAATAATGCTCAATGTTGTGCTTGAAGGACCTTTCCTTTAACCAGGATCTACCCTTCAAATAGTCAAACACACATAAAACAACAAGCATATCAAATGTTCTATTATAAGAATTAGTACTTTTATTATTGGCAATATAGCCTGATGTCTAACACACAATATGTCTTACTATACAGCCATTTTCTTATTTGAGAATAAAATAAAGTTCGTAGCTGTTTTGCTATATACGATGGTCTTATCTGAGACTAATATAGGTATATTAGTCTCAGGTCTTATAACGTATAGGCCAGGCTTTCTCAACTAGATTAAGCGATGCACCACATTTGAGTAACCAACTTGTTGAAGCTCCACTTTGTCATATTTTTTAGAATTTACAATGGCAAAATTCCCTTTATAACATTAATTTCAAAATATTTTAACATATGTAGGCAGCATATTAACTAATATTACTGTTTTGAGGGCACATACGCGCGTAGCGTGAGAAAAATTGCTGTATTTATATATCTGACTGTCATATGCCTATAGGAATTTGGCTATATCATGATATGATTTTTTTTTTAAACAAATTTTAACCACTCTCGCGCCACTTAGGATGCCTTGATGCGCCACAAGTGGCGCGCGCGCCACCATTTGAGAATGACTGGTATAGGCTGTACCATATTTGGAGTCGTGCAGCGAGCAGCCATACACGACGACACAAATATGGTACAGCCTATTTATAAGACCGTCGTATACTGTAATAAGCACATAATAACTCAAAATTGACTTCACCTGCAAAGTTCCCTCTATTGATATGTGCTGCATCACATATTTCATTATGTAGTTCTACATCTCAACCTATATCCCTGTTATCTACAAGCTATCCCTGAACCCTCTCCAAACTCAAAAATATTACATCTTATCTAACGTGACATACACCTTGAAAGCAAGATTCAATCCAAGTTATAGATATCTGTTGAATGATGTCATTTTAAGCTTGGAATTGCATAATTGGAAGAAATTATACTACAAAGATAATATTTCAAAAACATGCATGATTTTCAATATTATTTTCTATATACTTTGCAAACATTATAAGCTTATATCTCAATACCGTGTTTACCCACAAACTGTTTTTGTGTTGTGGTGTTTTTTTATTTTTGTTCTCTGCCAATTGATTACAACTCAAAATATAAAATCACCTATGCTGTATTCAATTTCATATTTTCTTTTCATCACCAGAAGTCAACAAGTTTCTTCTCCACATAGAATTTCCCCTGTGCTTCCGTGGCTCCTTGCGGTAATAGAGCCAGATATACAGGAGTTGTAGCCCCCTGATCGATTGTCAGGGGACCATTATGGCCGGACATGTCGGTTTGAACGTGGCCGGGGCAACACTGGAAAAGAAATATTCAATATGTGTTAAAATTGTAATAGTTCCAATTGATAATTATTATACATTGTGTATCTAAACTCGGTGGAGTTATGTCAGCATGTAGGCCTACGAGTACTCTAGAGATTGACAAGTATAGACGCGTTCATACTCCCATCGTTATGCATCGACCGACATTGACGGCCATCGGCGCGTGAGTTGAATCAATGTTAACGTTTATCTATTAACGTCAGCCAACGCGCAACGATGGCAGGGCTGGCACTCACGCTGGCCGACCAGCACTAAAAAAAAACCCGGCACTAAAAAAATAAAATTTAAAAAAAAGAGATTTTTTTTTCTTCTTTTCTTCTATTCTACATGGATAAAATCATTAAACTGCCTCATAAAATAAGAAATTATGTGGCAGGAACCCCCAAATAGGCCAAATTGCATTACAAAAAACCTAAAAAAACCCAAAGCAGGCCCCTGGACCCCGCGCCGTGATCTGCTGCGCTCCGTTTGCTACACTCACTCCGCTCACCATCAGTAAAATTAGCCGGCACTCAAATTGCCCTGGTGACAGCCCTGAACGATGGTAGTATGAACGCGCCTATACTTGTCAATCCTTAGAGTACATGCATCTGACATAACTCCACAGAGTTTTTACTCTACTTGTAAAGGGGCATTGAGAGATGTATCGATATACTAAATGAGCAAATTACGTAAAGATAATCATCAACATAGCCCAAATCCAATGTCATACAATTTCGACATCGCCTTCATGCCAAATAAGCAAATAACGGAACTTCCGGGTTGAGATTTGCCGCCAAAGTCCGCGAGTAAAACGATAGCATAACTTTCAGATGGTAGTTAGTATGCCTAAGTATTACTTTGATGCAAAAAAACCTGATTTTCAGGATAATTGAGGGCGCACTCCCATACGTATCTCTCAATGCCCTTTAAGGGGGAAATGTAAATTGTAGGTTGTCAAAGTTGAAAAAAATATAAAATGATGCAACCTTTTTCTTAAATCTTTCACCTTTTATTGCTATCACCTAAACATGCTTCAACTTACACAATTAATGAGTATATCTTCCCTGGTTTTATCATCCTGTATGTCTTGACCCCAAATCTTTGTCACTGTAGTAAGAGCCAGTTTGGAGGTGGCAGAGCATCGCTCTTCCCAGCCCTTTTCTTTCAGCGTACCATCCTTGGCAGCTCTGAAACATAAAACAAACCACCATGCTGCATTAACACTTTCCATGCGGCAGGCAGCTGCAGACGACATTCCAAAATTTCACAAAATGTTTCAAAATGGCAAATTTATCTAATTTCATTACCATATTAGGAATCACCATGAGAAATGCATTGAAATATTAAGTACAAACATGCCTAGTATTGGTTCAGTAATCCTTGAGATAGACTTTGAAAAATCTGTTTATTTATCGAAAATTGAACAGTACGGATGTCTCCATGGGGGACTTATAATTAATGAATTAGTAAAATTCTGACATTGGTCATAATCATATTATCAATTGGTGCAGCATCAGATCCGCTATTTAACTTTAGGTTTTTTGGTACTTTACTAGGCCTTTTTAAATTGATTAACCGAAACTGTTTATGAAACTGAACAGTCGGTATTTCCTATTATGACCTTCCAATCATGGGACTCTTGGTCCCACCTGTGTTATGAACGTATAGATTAACATTATATTTAAATGTACTGGTATGATATCAATTAATATATTCAATTCATCTATATTATTATATGTTCAATAATTGTATTATCAAATAATAATGTCAAATAAAATTTGACATTGTTGAATTCTGTAGTGTTTAAGGAATAAATTCTCTCAGCAATAGCCGACCAGCTATCTATCACATTTCATGTGTCTTGTCCAATTCCGTTATCTGAGAGTAACTACTTACAAGACAAACTCTTTGGTCAGCTGAACCACATCTTCCTCTTTGATTGCCGTCTTGAAACGAATCTTGAGCTCATCACTGAGTTTAGAATAGGTGCTACTAGCACTCACGCTGCAGATATTCGACACTCTATAAACAGACATTTTTATGATTAAGAAAATTAGGTACATGGGATTTTCTTTCTATAGAATTCTTTGATTCATAATGAATGGTTGATGACATGTTAATAGCCTTTGTGATCTGCAACAACTTGGTGTAAGTGTAGCAGCACTGGTTCTGTGGTTATCTGCGAGCTTCCAGACTCCATACCACCAGTAGTAGGCCTCAATATCTCATGGCTCAAGCTGGACTTGCTTGAACAAGCTTGGCTTAGGCAAAGTTTGTATGCTAATTTTTACAAAGGCATTCAATACCAAACCTAATATGAAGTGTTACAAGGCATATATTGTCACTTTCAAGTTAGTTTGCATAAGTGCACTATAAACAGTCTGTGCCCATACCAATTTTTGTAACACGCATGGCTGGTCTACTAAAGTTCGTAAATCAATTACAGGATACAGTAAACAGGACTGGACTTAAGCACCCGCCCACCCGCTCGCCCATCGCGGGTAAAATTGGCGTAAGGCGGGTAAAATTGCAAAAGTAGCCGTCCGACTGGCGGGTACCTTTTTTTGGAGGCGGGGCAACGGCCTTCGCCTCCTCTATGGGTAGGTATTGACATTTGGGAAAACGACATCTTACGTACGGTTTACATGCGACAATAAATCCCTTACGTTTTACGTATGTCACAATACATACAAAAAGATTCTCTCTGTAGCGTAATCCTATCAACAACGAGTGTTTCTGACCATTTTCAATTAAAACCTGTTTAACAGTTTATTTAACCAGGGTTAGGGCTCAATTTCGCAAATAACACTTCTGTGTATGCAGCTGTTGCGGTCAACTCATGGACAATAGCAACCAATAATCACGTCTTTATTGACTGAATGGGGGGGGGGGGGGTTAATAGAATAGATAATAGAATGTGCCTAAGATCAAATTCTTTATAAAATGAGACGCTTTTTACTGTTTTAGCAAATTTTAAAGGCAAGATATGAAAAGAACGAGGCATTATTGATATAGGCCTAGTTACCCTTTGAACGGTGGAAATCGGTTGGATATTAATAAAGTTACCGAAATATTAAAATTGAAGTTATATTTAATGTATTTTACATAAGGGTATATTTTGCGACATTATTTGTTCACGATTTTGTCTAAAGGAAATATTGTTGTTACGAATTACTTTCACAGTATTCAAATATTCATTTGAATCTAAAAAGTGTATTGTGATGATAATGGATTATTCACAAGAAGGCTAGTTATGGATTAACGACAAGTTTAATGATTAAACCACACGTCAGTCTTCAATATATTTAGATGATGATTTTCGTAGTGCCTTGACAACAAGGTTGCCGGTATAACCTCACTAGTAATATAGCTTAGAGACGCTTATAGAAAATCCCCAATCATTACATGTATGGCTAAAGTATAGTCAAAATGTTTCCTCTATTTATATGTAGGCCTACATGGTGTAGTTTCAATTTCACGCAGGAGCATATTGTGCCCAAACATGTGATCAATCATGTTTTCCATTCAATTTAAATAGCTGATTGGATGTTTGACGTTTAATGATCGCTATCGATCAGCGTCCGCAGGGTCCTATGTCCATGATGCATTCATCATTCTTGGAATTGACCTGTACCAGTTTGGAAGTATCTGTCAAGCTTATCGCGTTGTTTTATCACATGCTTTTTCGACATTTGCTGTTCTTTCGTTTTATTCTAATAATAGAAGTATCTGTTTTATCGCGTTGTTTCCAAGCACATGCTTTTCGACACTTGCAGTTCTTTCATTGTAGCAGCTTTTTTGATCGAGTGTTTGGCTTTTATATTATTAACAGGAATTTGTGATTTTCAATCATATTATAATGGTAAAATAAAACTTATGACTTTTAAACCACACTTCGTGTTACCTATAGGCTATATCACACTCTGCTATCTGTGTTTTTTTAATTTATATGACCGCCTCTTTTCCTTTTTAAAGGAATTTTTATTAAACTAACAAGTGAAAATTCCTCAATTCTACTTTAGTCGTTCAGATCATAAAAAACATGTCTACGTCTGTAAAATGCCTGGTTGATTTTTTAAAAGTAAATAAATAATAGGAAATCCCCAAGTCTGTTTTGCGAACTGAAGCTTTTTGAAAAATCAAACATTGAAGTACGCCATTTGGTGCTTGTTGACACTTTTAGGCAGTACGGAGAGCTTCAGAGTTTAGCAGAAATTGGTGCGCGAAACAAACAAACAAACAGTGAAGCAACGTAAAACTGGGGATCTAAAATTATTATTTTAATTTTCAACGAACGGAAATCAATTTTGTACTTTTCCGTTCCGTGCGCCGTTGAAGCATATATTCTTGGCCCACATTTTGGCATGTTTGGTAAGTCTTACGCGAATCCACATGGAATTTTGCGCGTAAAACACAAATCAATTTTCAGTTTCGTGTTATTCAGAGCCTAAATAATAATAATTTATATGATACTATGTGGTATGAATATAGCCAGCTTTTGTGTTACAAGACTCTACATTTTCTTTATACTGATAGTGATGAGGAAACTTATCAAACAAACAAAACACGATATGAATTATATGAGTAATGAAACATGACCAACATGTGTGTAATCGAGAAACAAATTTGGGCAGGTGAATTTCTTGTCAGGCTGGTAACTTTTTGAAGCTACCTGCCCGAGTGGATGGTATCAGCCCTGACAGTAAATGTTCGATAGTGGCCTCTGTAATTATATCACGTCCGATAAATTGTATTTTGTCATGTTTTAAAGGCATTTATTTTCAATTACCCACAAAACATTTCGAATACTGTAAAATACTATAATTTTGCGGATACTTTATTTCGAGAATTCAAAATTACTGCTATTTTAGCGGGCATTTATTTTCGCGAATCTGGACATTTTACTGTTACTTTCTTGTTAGTTTTGCAGGTATTTGATCTCGGGAATCCACATCCCTCAAGAAATTCATGAAATTAAATCCCTCACGAAATTAAGTAGGTTTACAGTATATATGTTGACCTTTTCTGGTTCTCTCTATTTCGGCGTTCGAGGGCGACAAGCATGCCCGTCAGCCATCTTTAAATATGAAACAATTACTGTTTTCTGTGTTCGGATGGCCATATTGTAGAGCTTTATTTTCGTACTTGGATAACTTTTTTTTGCAGTAAGTTTCTAAAAGTTGAGGTCTTTATCTTTAAATGTTTGCATAAAATAAAACAGATTGAGTTTTTTTATAGCCGATTCTGTTTTTTGAAATCAGCTTGTTTTGCAGTTTTTCCATCACTCGATACATATTTTCTACTCATTTCAACAACTTTACCATGTTTACGGAACCATTTATCAGACATAATCTACAAACTGTAGCAGTGGCGTAGCTCAGGGGGGGCAGGGGGGGGGGCAAATGCCCCCCCTGACGGGAAAAACCCATTTGTGCCCCCGCCCCAAAAACCCATTTGTGCCCCCGCCCCAGCCCCTCTAAAAGAAATTAATAAGGGGATAAAAAAGAAAATAGGGAAAAAAACCGAGATTGCGTGCGGGGTACTTGTTTTGTGTGGGCATATTCAGCTCAAATAGTCAAATATAAGGCAAAATTGTACATATAGTACATGTACTGTGCGATTTCTTTTTTTTTGACCGTGCGAAATTTGTTGACCCCCCCCCCCACCCCCCCACCCCCCCACCCCCCCCCCCCCCCCCCCACTTACGTGAAAATCACGAGTTGGTGACTTGGAAAAAATTTGGGGCAACCTTTTACGAAAATTTCAGAAATCTTGCCCCCCCTGAAAAAAATCCCAGCTACGCCACTGAACTGTAGTATAGACCAGCCGTGTTACGAAAATTGGTATTTGGCACAGACTGATAAACCACCACATTTCTTTCATAAAACATGAATAACTTACCGCCCATGTGATCGGATGATAGGCAACAATGCATGATAGAGGGCTAATGTAGCATCAAAATTGGTTGCCAGGGTTACCTCTGCTTGTACGGATACAGGTGCTGGATCAACCATCTACATTTAGGAATAATAAATTAGATATTAAAGTGACATTCTTAATTTTAAACAATTTCATGTGATAATATATTTGTGACCCACTCCATCAAAACCTGACGTATGTAGGTGAGGAAAAATATTTTTTCTGATGTGTTGATGCCGAAAATGCTGAGATTACAAGCTATACAATGATGTATCACTTGCCATTACTCAAACTTTTGTCCAGGAAAAATCAATATTTCTCTTTGAAATTCCTTTGTTTCTATTGATTTGTAACAACTTGATTGAGCTGTACAGTTGTATTTCCAAAGTGTTCTAACGTGTTTTTTTACCTCCAAAATCATGAAAATCACATTTTTGGTAAAAAAAATCACATTTTTTGGCACTCTTTGGTCTATAATTCCAAAAATAAATAAGATATTATTAAACAAAACAAAAACAATTCCTAGGGAATTTAATTAGGATTATAATAAAACTAGTATGACAAAATTTGACAAAATGTATTTTGAGTTATCTTTGCAGAACCTAAAATGGGTCAAAAAACGTGTTATTTATAATTTTCTCCAAAAATGGTCATTTCGTGTTCATGGTTGAATTCATTGAACCCTTTCCTTCAAGAAAATGTATACTTTTAATAGATTAAATGAATAATGAAGAAGTTACGGTAGTTTTACGGAGGCTGTACCTGAGAGTCCACACCCCCCTTAACCCTAACCCGACTGAATCTCACTAAATCTCACTGCCAGAAACTATCTCCACGCACGTGCTGCTGCATTGCCTCCATGACGTCACCTACCGCAGGCATATGTGGGCAGGAAGTTTTAGCCCGCATATGCGCTGGGAGTTTAGCTCAGTTGGTGGAGGGACAGACTTGGGTGCGGATGGTCCCGCGATCGAATCTCAGGGGTGCTGGGTGATTTTTCGGGTCCACTCACTCCTCAGAAACAAGATGCATCTTGAGGGTCTGTTCAGGCCCCCACGAAACGGTATTGTAAAGGGTACCCGGTCAACTTGACATTTGGTCAAGTAGACCATTACGTACTCGACGGTTGACCGACTAGACGGTCGAACCAACTCGACGGTCGGACCAACTCTACGTACAAACAAACTCACGGTTCGCCAACTCGACTCTCTTATTTACCAAATCGATGGACGATATGAATGATCGCAAACATGAGGACTGATGGTGGATGGGTGGATGCATTCCTCGCAATAGGACTAATGTAGGGCATGCACTGGGTGAATGAGTATGGGGATACAGCCCGGGGGGGGGGGCACTGACATTTGAAAAGGGTATAGGTATGTGCCGCGCTGAAGACCCCCTTTTTCACCCTCTGCTGCTAGTTCTTATGACCCCCCTTTTGAGCCTGCATCAGTTCTTAAGACCCCAATTTTATTGAAAATTCAAAAATCTCAAAATTTTGCATTCCAAAGCACCAATTTTGTGTTCCAAAGCCCCAATTCTTCAAAAAATTTGCGTTCTTAAACCAAAATAAATCGAAAATTGAACTATAGGCCAGTTCTCAAGACCTATTTTTTGGAAAAAAATCAGTTCCTAAGACCCTATTTTTCGTCATAAAATCCACTCAGTTCAGTTCTTTAGCCCCCCTTTTTGAGACCCTGGGCGGCACACCCCTACCCAAAAAAAAGTTGAGTGCCCCCCTCCCGGGATACAGCGGGGGATGGTTGAATGCTCACGACATGGTGTAGGAATGGGGTGTGCAAAAATGGGTGAATGAATATGGGGTGACAGCATGGGAATCCCGAGGTAATATAACCGACCACATGCATCACTGTGCATTGATGGTTAAATGCTCACAAAACGGTTTAGGACAGGGGCGTTGCAAAATGATGGGTGAATAAGCATGGGGTGACAGCGGGGGAATCCCGGGTGAAATAACTCCACATATCAACCGTATTGAATATTGAATTGAATGCACACACAAAATAGTCCATGGGGAAATAATTCAGGCTTTAAGGCCGCGACTCGTTTCCGGCATTTATTAATGCAGGCCTAATCATGTCCAGTATTATTAAAATGACAGATGGGATTTGCAAAATTTCAAGTCTTAGTTACTATTAAATGACTAAATTATTTTTACTTTTTCGCCCGCAGTACCCTCCCGCGGGATGGTTTGGAGTTGGAGGTGGGGAAAACCTTTTTTATTCCATGCTGCTGGTCAGAGATGCCCCGGTATTTTCATCCATCCTCCAGTTATTATATCCGGGATTCCCCCCCCCCCCCCCCCTGGCACCATGATCATTCAATCATCAGTCCTCATCATGTTGCGAGCATTCAACCATCCGTTGAGTTGGTAAAGAGGATACCGTAGTCGAGTTGGCGAACTGTTGAGCTGGTTCGTACGTCGAGTTGGTCCGACCCGTGAGACGGTTAACCGACGAGTACGTAACGGTCGACTTGACTGAACGTTGAGTTGACTCATATTCCTGTAAAGACCTATAGATGTAAAATCAAATCTTAAATTTTCATTTACTAAGGCTCCCCTTTAGGGTTGAGCGCTCTTCCATTGGATGATTTTACCCTCGTTATGATTAGAAAATATGTTTATCACATTTCATTTTTGCTCATTGTTTAATATTATCAATTCTGTTAAAGGGGCATTGAGAAATGTATCGATATACTAAATGAGCAAATAACGTAAAGATAATCATCAACATAGCCCAAATCCAAAATGTCATACAATTCCGACATCGCCTTCAGGGCCAAATAAGCAAATAACGGCACTTCCGGGTTGAGATTTGCCGCGAAAGTCCGTGAGTAAACGATAGCATAACTTCCGAATTCAGCACCTAGTTTCGATATGATTATATCGAAACTAAGAAAATCATGAAATTTTATATGATAAACGGCGAATGTTGGTAAACTGTTTCAGATGGTAGTTAGTATATGCCTAAGTATTACTTGATGCAAAAAAACCCTGATTTCCAGGATAATTGAGGGCGCACTCCCATACGTATATCTCAATACCCCTTTAATATTAAATGGTAGTAAGTTTAGGCCAAAATAAAATTGTTTGATTGTCCATAGATCACTTTTAAAAGTTGGGTAGGTCGGTCGGGAAAAGGTTTTTTTTCCTTTTTTTCTCACTTGCCCTTTTTTCAGGTACCAAAAGTAAAATGAGATGTACTTGTTGTGGTAACCAAAACGGGGAACAAAATCTTTAACATTTTGATGAGTATTTCTATTTTCTCAACACTTAAAAAAAATATGAAAACAATGATTTTTTTTATTTTCGGCTAATATTTGTAAAAAAATGAAATTTTCAAAAAGAAAATTGAAGTTTTTGGGTCGGAATGATTAAGAGGGTCGGGCGGACGAGGACAATCAAACAACTTTTTTTGTTTTGGGGGGGGTCCTTATTGAAAAATACATTCAGACATACAAAAAAAAATGAGATCCTAAAACTGACGTTGCTACCATGTGTGACCTTCTATAGTGATTGATTGACCTTAAAGTGTTCATACTCCCATCATAGAACATTGCCTGACGTTGACTATATCATTTGGCCATCATTTTCCACCTTTTTACCATGAGTGACACCGCCCGGGGAGGGGGGGGCACTCAACTCTTTTTTTTGGTAGGGGTGTGCCGCCCAGGGTCTCAAAAAGGGGGCTTCAGAACTGAACTGAGAGAATTTTTTGACGACAAATAGGGACTTAAGAACTGATTATTTCGAAAAAGTAGGTGTGAAAACTGATTTGTTTTTCAAATTTGATTGGTAAGAACGCAAATTTATTTTCATTCTAAAACCCAAATTTTTCAAATAATTGGGACTTTGGAATGGACATTTTCGCGATTTTTGAATTTTCAATAAAATGGGCGTCTTAAGGGTGCACTACACTAAATGGGGTTTCCCCAACCCTTAAGGACAGTGTTTAAAACTAAAATCGGAAAGTATGCATCACAAAATCCTCAATTAAAAAGACAGTAATACCATTGCATACATGCCTATGATTTTTTCATTAATTATGATATGGGACATCACCTATTTATTTATTAATGCTTTCTTTATTGAGGGTAATATGCTTCAGTGACTTGCACTGCTTTCCAAGCAGGCCCTCATTTTGATACATACATGCACCCTGACTATAAACTGTGAATATCATCTAGGTAAATTTTGAGAGATCTTTCAAATTTGTGCTTTTTACTGGAAACATTGGCGATTACGGCGACATTTCCAAGCTCGTCAGAGAGGTAGTCAACTCCATGGGCATAATTTGGAAAATCGAGCTGGTTCACCTACCTATTTTTTTCACTTTTTGGTGGGGAAATGTGATCATCTTTAAGAAAAAAGGACTCTACGGGGTCCAATTTCGCAATTTAGTGGTCTAAAACAGAGTTTTATATCAGTGTTTTTGTACATATCCCTATGGAGCTCTATTTAGTGGTGTGACCCCTTAAGAGCTGATATGGAGGCTCAAACGGGGGGTCTTAAGAGCTAGCAGAAATGGGTGCATTATGTTCCCATCCCTTAACACTTTTGGACCGGTGATTTTGACATTTCGCCGGTAATAAATCATCTAAGATTTTGTCAACCTCTGACTATGTGGTCCATTTTCAGGGTTATGAAGGTTAGTTTATGCCCTTGGAGTCTAATGATGTCCTTTGCAGTCTTTTAATTGGAACACATAGTGGGAAATAGACACATCCTTAGAAGATTTATTACCGACAAAATGTCAAATCACCGGTCCAAAAGTGTTAAGGCAGTGAGAACATAATGGAAAAGGGGTTCTTCAGGGCGGCACATCCCTATACCCTTTTCCAGTGCCACACCCCCCTCCCCCCACCCCCGGGTTTCATCCTACCTTGAATGCAATCCCTGCATTATTAACCAGTATATCCAGACCACCATGTTCTTTAACCAGATGACCCTTGAGCCGGTCAATACTGGACTGGTCGGTGATGTCCAGCTGATGAAATCGAGGGCTCAAATTTTCCTTCTCTAACTCGGCCACAGCCGCTTTTCCTCTGGTTTCGTCTCTCGATGTCAAGTAAACGATCCCATTGTCTAGTTGCTTGCAAAGCGCCCTCACAATGCCAAATCCAATGCCTTTGTTACTTCCGGTTACCTGTGAAGCAATGTATTGATACCAGAATTATCTTTATTAACTTTGATTTACCTTAGTTAAGAATCGCTTTTAACTCTCATATAAGGAACCGTTCATTATTTATGGCGGAGGGCAGGTTGGGACAAATTTGAGACTCGTATGTCAAAAATACCTAACCCCTACAGCTGAAACTGAAAATTACATGACCCCCCCTTGTTAACCAATAGCTTTTTAACACAAACTTTTGAAAAGTGACCAATTTTGTTTAAATGGTGCTAATCATGGTTATCTTTGTTGTTAGGGGGCAAATTTAGTATCAAATTATGCCTAAAAGATTCATCTAAATGCCTATCTAGCCTGTTTGGTCAAAAAATGAATGTTACTCAAAATGACGTAAACAAAGTGATATACTTTCTTTTGTTGAACCCTTTACATAGAGCAAGTTTATACCGCTCTTCTGTCCAGAAGCAGGTTCCGTCTAGTGCCCTCCGCCTTTTTATAAAAAAAAGGATTTTATTCCATCATAGTTATTAATTCTTTTTTAAAAGGCACGAATCGGGGCATGAATGAGAACATATTAATCTAAATCGTGTCCGACACCCTTTGCTTGCCAGTCAGACGAGTACCCAGTATTTCATACTACTTCTTGATATACATATTCAAGCACCAGCAAAATTCTAGAAACAATCTTGTGCGTGATGTCAAAATCCATCACGTTACGGTATTTACATTACCACACTCAACCCTTGCACTGTAGGAATTCGTGCACAAACAAGTTCACCCAAACAGAACTATCGACTGTATTGTGATCGTCCAGGGTACTCAAGTGATTATTATGCTAATTCAAGTCAATCGGTTCAAAGTCGATTTCCAGATCTATATAATCTCTAATCTGTGGGAGTAAACGGTAGACGATGATTTCCACTCGACAGAATGACGTTCGTTGTATGGGCGGCCATTTGGGTTCATATATTGAATATAGTCTTAAAATCAGGGTAGGCCTAACTGCCATGAATATTAAATATTAATTAGCAAAATTAATATTCATAGTTAATGATTCTTATTAATTATTAACCGAAATGATCCATATTGAATTGAAGTGAAATGATCCAGGTTGTGATCCATATTGAAGTGAAATGGTCCAGGTTGATGATCCCGAATTAATCATGAATATTTATATTACTATTAATTAATATTCATTCAGGGGCGTAGCGTGGTAGTTGTGATTGGGGGGGGGGGCACTGGCGCGGATCACGCAAAATTTGAGGTTGGGCCCAAAAAATGAAATTTTGCTTGTACCATCCAAGCGGTGCACAGCGAGCTATGCTCGGACAGGGGGAGTCTGAGGGGGTCTGTGCCCCCCTCAGAAGTAGAATTGTTTTTAATTATTGAACTCATTTGGTGCGATCTAGTGTATACTTTTGACCAAAATGTTATCGAAAAGCCACCTCTTCATTTCTAATAAATATTTTGTTTTTTATCAATGCAAGAAAGAAGTTGAGCATACTGATATTTTCTTGATTTAAGTATAGATTGTTTAAAAGCTCGAAGGGGGGGGGGGTTCTGAATTGATTTTTTCTTCTTCAATTTTCGGACCCATTTGGTGCGATTTGGATGTACTTTTGAGCAATATTTTATTGTAAAGCAATCACTTTATTTCCGATCAGTATTGGCTTTTTATATAGGCCTATGCCAGAAAGAAGTTAAACTACAAGTTACCTCCAAAATATCAGATTTCTCGTCAACGTACCGTACGTACGCGTATTAATCCCGACCAACTTCCAATAAATTTCAAACGTTCTTATGTCCCTCGCATGCCTCTCCTCCCGCCTTGTTGAACCCCCTCCTCCCCCTTTTCTTTTTGCTTTTTCGTTTGTCCCCTCTTCTCCCTTGTCACAAATCTCGTTGTTCAATTAAATATTGAAACCGTATACTTTACAAATGTTTTTCTCTGAAATAGGCTTATGGCACTGAAATATAATTGCAAATAATACGGCTTTTTCAAGAAACACGGCGGCGGATCCCGGAACTCGCATCGCATTTCCATGTTGTCGATTCGAAAGATTGCACGGTCTTGCAACTTTATTTGTGCGCGCCACGCCATCGTATGGATCCGGCCTTGAGTACCCCCACCCGGCCGCGCCTAATGATTCCCGATCCGAATTAAACACTGTCCTGACGATAAACAATTCTTTCTTTCCACTTTCTTCCTTTCCTTCCCCTTCCTTTCTCTTTTCTTCCTTCCCTTTCCTTTCTCTTTTCTTCCTTCCCTTTCTTTTCCCTTTTCTTTTCCCCTTCCCTTCCCTTTCTTTTTTTCCTCCGAAAATCATTGGGGGGGGGGGGCCATGCCTCCCGTGCCCCTATGACGCTACGCCACTGTATTCATTACAAAACAAATTATCATAATTATAATGTATTTATCTTGTTACAAGTGCAAGACTATATTCAACTAGATTTCGCGGTTCGTGGGTTGGGCTGTTCTCGGGTTGGGTTCATGGGATGTGTACTCTTAAAATCCAGTTATCACAGGTGCCCTTAATATTCCAGATACCCCATAATACAGGAACCCCATGTGCCCTTAAATCCAGATAGGCATACCCCATGTTCATATACTATCCATGTAATTCACTACATATGTAGGCCTAGTGTTAGGGTTGTAGTATAGTCATTTCAGAAGGTTTATAGATTTAGAGTCGGCGGGAGGAGGGGTCTATCGTAATGATCATCTGTGCCCAGTCTTAAGAACTGTGCGTGATCATCTGTGCCCAGTCTTAAGAACTGTGCGTGATCATCTGTGCCCAGTCTTAAGAACTGTGCGTGATCATCTGTGCCCAGGCTTAAGAACTGTGCGTGCAATATCCGTAAGTTATTTTTCTGCCTATTGACATTACTTATTCCTCCATAGGCATGCATAAACGTAACGTATTTCAAAATCATGCATGTTTGCGCATACCGATATCCATGTAACATTCCCATTTATATAACAGACATCCCATGATTGGCCTAGGGGCCTATCAGAATTGCTATAGTGTTAAACTACAACACTACATACTTGCACGCTCACGGTCTGGGTTTGATTTCCGGCACATAGAGACTGACACCCCCCGCCCCCCTCCATTTCACCCTTTTTCATCCTGATCATATACATAGTTTAACTCATACAAAAACACGCCCGGGAGTTTAAGTTAATTGGAGTCCTCTCTCTCTATCCTGGCTGTATTGACTTAAGTTGTTCTCGTCAGTCCCTTGTGCGCCATTTTGTAAGTGTCTACTGAACGGTTTGCACTGCCGGAGACACGGTCCGTTTACCCGCCCCATAAGATCTAGTATGTGACACGAACGCGTACGAACCTTACGGTCTGCGCCATTACGCGTGTGCCATGTTTTGGTTATACGCGAGCGCGCAGCAACAGTGCAAGAGTTTGTTTACATATAGAAAAGTTCGTAAAATATTTTATTTGTCGGTCGTATTATCCTGTATAAATGCTTATTGCGATGCGATATTTATGGATAACAAACAGCCACATATACAGGAATGTAGCTATGTCCATAATGAAAATATTTTTGGTGAAGACCATATGTCATCACTCAGTCCGTAAGCCACAATTTGAGTCCAAATAGTAGCTACCGGGGTTAAAGAAAATCATAATTTCGGTAGCGGGCCGTTCGTGACACTCACGTGACTGTTGCGTGGCACTGGTTGCTACGTGGGGTGAAGATCCCTGCGCATAGCGATTGCACGGATAGATGGGCAGGAATCTACACTCGGGGTCATTGGACAGACAGAATCGCCACAAATAGTATTTAGATATGGGCGATTCCACGGTAACACGCGTTACATTTTAGGGCGCCATTCTTTATTCTCCCCTCTATAACTGTAAAAGTAGTCTGAATGAAGTTTACAACTTTTGTATTGTAATACCCAAGACTTAAGGCTAAATCCTCATGCTAACACCAATATGAAATATCAGCTCATGTTAATGTAAGACTGCTCTGAATATCGGTAACACGCGTTACGAAAAAAGACGCACTAAAAAAAATCCCAACTTTGTTTTGCTTGTGTATTTAAACTAACCTACCTGCAATCAATTGGTCACTACTGTGAGCAAGTACCTACCCATGGTTTATAATACTAGAATAATAAGAAGAATTTAAGTTCTCACTTTTTTGTAAATTGCAAAATAGTCGGTAACACGTGTTACGGTAACACGCGTTACATTTTGTCCATCCATAATTTACTAGCTTTATATTATTTATTTAATTTCTAAATTAAAATTAAGTTTGACTTTGACAATGGAACTAACATATAAACCATAAATAGTGATAACTAACTCTAAAGAAATTAAGGTTTTAGCACGTTTTACTGAATATGAGTTCGGTAACACGCGTTACGACATTTTGATGGCTTATAGTGGAGTGGTGGTTATGAATTTATCAAATTGTTTACTATTTTTAAATAGGGCCTAACTAATAATAATAATAATAATAAAAACGCATTTTAAAGCGCCTTACGAATACACCTCAAGGCGCTGTACAATGGCAAAAAGTCTTAAACTACAACAAGTTATACGCCAATACATCATAAAAAGATACATATTACACAGACATAATACTAAAAAACCATGATACAGTAAAGTAAATATCACACAGCATGTAAAACCTGCAAGGATAATATACAGATGCAGGGAAAATAAAACCAAGAGTACAATGTTCTATACAGTATGAAAAAATTACTCATCGTCAGAGGAGTTAAACAAGAATGTCTTTAGAGCTGATTTGAAACGTGTGAGAGAGTCTATTGCACGGATTTTTGCGGGCAAGCGATTCCATAGTATTGGAGCAGCGGCTGCGAATGCGCGGTACCCATAGGTTGATGTTCGAATGGCTTTATGTGATGGTGGTTTCAAGAGTACTTCCGTCGAGGAGCGCAGTGGGCGACTTGGTTTGTAGATAACTAGTAGGATTAAAATTATAAGTGGCATCAATTAAAATCAAATCAATTAGGAAATATTTTCAAAAAAGTGTTGCTTCGGTAACACGTGTTACCATTTTGGAAGTAAGAAAAGTTTAAAAAAATCATAGTTAACAACGGTCAATGGTTGCAATATTTTTTTCCTGAACATTTGCATAGGATTTGCACAACATGAATGTAAAATTAAATCTTTTGGAGCATTTTTTAGTTTTTTTGCTCTGTCACATTTTCATGGAATCGCCCATATATGTACCCGAATGGCCGGGCATGCCAATGGCCGCCCATACAGCGTCATTCTGTCGAGTGGAAATCATCGTCTTCCGGATTAAACAGGCGAAGGTCGGGCTATCACCAACCGCTTGTTGATAACGAAAATAAGGCAATATCCTCAAATAGGTCTTACACACGGAATAAAGAACAAGGCAGCTATCATTTTTACAATGTAAAACAACTGCAAAACAATTGCTGCCTTGTGCTTTATTCCGTGTGTAAGACCTATTTGAGGATATTGCCGAAAATAATATTATAATATTACTACCCCTTGGTTTAGCCTTGGACTTCCATACTATATTACTAGTACAACAAATGGCATTATCCTCAAATAGGTCTTAAGAAATAGCGGACTCCCTAAGTTGCTGAAAAAACATCATGCAATACAAACGTGTACAATAATTATTTACCATGTAGTTTTACGGGTGAACGCACAGTACTACACACAGAAAAATGTTATGTTGCATGGAGTGCTATTAGACACCAATAACTACATGAATTTATTTAGTTGACATACTTATATACTCCTCAAATAGGTCTTACGCCTATACCTTAACTACACAAAAATGCGTCTTTAAGACCTATATGAGGAGTATAATAGAGTGTCCACTATAATTAACATAATTAATGATTGACAATGTATGCATTTTGTCGAAAACAATTTGATCAAGCCTTAATATACTCCTCATATAGGTCTTAAATACACATGTTTGTGCAGTTAAGGTATGGGCGTAAGACCTATTTGAGGAGTATATAAGGGTTGACTATATCCAACAAGGTTAAACTAAAATGCCTATGCGTCCGGAGGACAGACAAGGGGATTTCTGTTGGGGGGAAATTGCGTAGCAAAAAAGAGGGGTTTAGTAGTTTTTTGGGGGGAAGAAGGTTAAATTCGCAAGAATGAGACCTATTTGTTTCACTTACATTATGTGGCAAAATGGTCCATTTTGATGTGACACGAAAAATGCAAGTTTTGAGACTGTATGAAGAGGTATTTTGCAAAAGGGCCTACATCCACTTTGGCTCTTATTGAGAAAAAGTCAAAAAACTGTTTCTAAATATTCAAGTTGAGCAATTGAAAAACTGAATGGATTATGAAAGAGGTACACTACATACTAATTGAAATTGAAATAAATTTTAAATGTGCTAGTTTTATTTTATTTTTTAAATCATGTTTACATTTTTTGAAAATTTGGATGTAGGCCCTTTTGCAACAAAACTCCATCTGTTTGTACATAAAGAAAAAATACCACACACAAAAAATCATTTATTTTAATCATTTCAAATAAATAAGTTTGATATTGAAATGTATAGGTCACAATCATATGTTTCAAGGAAATAAAGTCATTGTTTTCAAAAATACCTACATCTCATTGTAAACAGCCATTGAAGTTGTTGTTTTGTTGCAAAAGGGCCTGTATCCCGATTTAATTCTGGATACAGGCCCTTTTGCAACAAAACAACAATTTCAATGGCTGTTTACAATGAGATGTAGGTCTTTTTGAAAAAAATGACTTTGTTTCCTTGAAACGTATGATTTTTCCCTATACATTTCTATATCAAACTCATTTTTTGAAAAAATGCACCATAGCCCTTTTGCAAAATACCTCTTCATTTGTTGGATGTATTAATACTAACAGTTTGTTTGGCATTTTGGATCATTTTTATGACCTTATGTTGTCACAAAATATCAAATTAATTTGTCATGCCGTGCGTAATATACTCCTCAATTAGGTCTTAAAGACACTTCTTAGTGTAGTTAAGGTATGGGCGTAAGACCTATATGAGGAGTATATAAGGGGTTGACTATGTGTTTTACTGACATATGTGGCAAAATGGTTCATTTTGATGTGACACGAAAAAATTCAATTTTTGAGACTGTATTTGTGTGGATGTATTAATTCTAATACTTTTGTTTGCCATTTTGGATCATTTTTTATGAGCATGCCGTGCGTAATATACTCCTCAATTAGGTCTTAAAGACACTTCTTAGTGTAGTTAAGGTATAGGCGTAAGACCTATATATGAGGAGTATATAAGGGGTTGACTATATCCAACAAGGTTAAACTAAAATGCCTATGCGTCCGGAGGACAGATAAGGGGATTTCTGTTGGGGGGAAATTGCGTAGCAAAAAAGAGGGGTTTAGTAGTTTTTTTGGGGGGAAGAAGGTTAAATGTGGAAGAATGAGACCTATTTGTTTTACTAAATATGTGGCAAAATGGTTCATTTTGATGTGACACGAAAAATTAAATTTTTAACAATGTATTTCTTTGCATGTTTTAATACTAAAAGTTTGTTTGCCATTTGGGTTCATTTTAATGAGGTTATTTTGTGACAAAATATAAAAATAATTTGTCATGCCGTGCGTAATATAGGCCTACTCCTCAATTAGGTCTTAAACACACATGTTTGTACAGTTAAGGTATAGGCGTAAGACCTATTTGAGGAGTATATAAGGGGTTGCCCTAACCCCTTAAATGTACTTTTCCCCCAAAGTACTGAGTGCTAAAAAATGCTAATGGTATTTTTTAGCACTCAGGTCTCTGGCTACTTAGTAATAAAGCATGTTACTTGTGTGTTAGAGAACTGAGTGCTAATTACTGTTACAATGTACTAGTCAGCACAAAGACCAAGTGCTAAAAAATGCTATCACCAGTTAGCATTATTTAGCACTTAGTTTCTAACCTCAATTGAGTCAGTAGCATATTTTAGCACTTGGTGCTGGAGTGGAATAGCCTTTTGTATATTTATATATATGGCTCATTCCATGAAGTTGGGGCATATTATGTGACATCCAAGTGAAATTTTCAAAATGGATATTTTCCAACTCTTTCTTCTTTTTTAGGTTCTACATTTACCAAAGTCCAATGTAGAACTTTTTATTTTAATGTAACATTTGGTGTAAAATAACCGCACATGTTCAACAGTTGGATGACATTTCCAAAAATCCTGATGCTACATGGACACCATTTCTCATTTCCATATCATTTTCTAATAAAATAGCTTAAGATGTGGGCCAAGTTTCTATACCTCGATTAACTACTTGGAACCACAAATACATGAAAAGAAACCAGATTTGTCTAGGTTGAACATAACTTAACGAACAAGACATCGTAGATTAACTGTTTTATGTAAAAACTCATTGAAAAGTGACTCTTTATTTTGCAATTTGTATAATGAATTTAAATGAAGTACATATCAATACCTGTTTGATGTAAAGTACTCTATAAACCATGCACATTGATTACATTATAGTCATAAAGTAAGTATATGAAGTATTATTTACCTGTATAATGTTATAAAATGCACTACCGATGCTACATGGACACCGCGTCTTGTAACATTGTTAATAATAAGACTATTCATACTGTTACAATTATTTGAGTGTGAATGGTTTGTCTACTTGTTCATCATATCAAGTAGATACACAGAGTGAATTGCTTGAAATTTATCTAAACACTGTTCATGTAAAATTTACCTTTTCTGTGTACTCAAGTATTACGATGCTACATGGACACCGTGCCCTAAAATATTTGGAACAGCTTGAACAGGTGCATCTTTTTCAGATCAATAGAGAGGATGTACTATGATGTTACCTTTTTATGTTATAAGCACACGATAAAATTAATAACATGGATTGTAAAACTACAAATTACACAAAAAGATAACCTGCCATGAAGCATAAATCATAATTACCTATGACACACATACACCATTTCTTACAATTACACAATAACAATACACCATTGATCAAAGAAACTTAAGATGTCCACTGAAACAAACTTCATGCAGTGTTGTGTTCTTAAAGTACCCTTTGTGATCTTAGTCTCTTTGCTTGTTTCTGATTGAATCATCCTCTATTATTGATAAAGATGATTGAAAAGTTTGATCATTTAAAAAGTCAGTTTGCAAAAAAATAATTTAATTGCCATGATGGATTTCTTTGGAAAGGTACTAGTTTTTGAAAATGATGGGTTCCTTGTCTTCATCTCCATAAATTCCAGGACGATAGAACTGTCTTCTGAATTAATGTCAAGAACCTGCAAAGCAAAACAAAATAAACCCTATGGCTTAGTATCTTCATGGAACATTGTGTATTGATATTGGAGTAGATTATTTATTCATGTTGCACTTTTTGTGTTGCAGGAAAATATTTATATTAAAATCATGCTGGAGTATTTTATTTATTATTCATTTAACATGAAAAAGAATAGCAAAGGATAGAGAACTTAAATGATTTACAATTATTTGTTTTATTTAAATAGTAAATAAAACTAAAATAAGGGAATGTTTATTGTGAATTCAGTGAAATGCTAATGGAAATGGTGTCCATGTAGCATTGTGTATTAATATATTTCATTAGATATACATCTCTCATAATATGCCTTTTTTTCTGTAAAGTGTAGTAAAATGTAGGCAATGTTTTGAATGTTTTGGGTGATGGATAATTTCAAATGGGGTAATTGTTTTAGTCTAATTAGGCAAATTTTATGAAATGCTACATGGACATGGTGTCCATGTAGCATCGTATTGGTAAGCTATATTATTAGCATTAAAAGAGCAAAAACTAATTCATTATTAACTTCAAAGTTTATTAATGATGTGATTCTACAAAAAAAATACAATTTCAACGAACTATAATGATACCCAATGCAAAATATTGCCCATGCTATGCCCGATGCTACATGGACGCCAAATTATTATGGCGTCCGTGACTCAAAATTATTATCATAACATGAAAAGAAATTCTGATTCAGTGTTTCCCTTTCAATAAAAATGCATTAATAAATACAGACATACAAGCAACATTAAGAAATAATTACAATCGCACTTACCATTCACAAAACTATCCAATGTTTACATTTTGATGCTACATAAAAGTCCCGATGCTACCATTGGACACCAGCGACTAAAACCTTGATAAAACTAGCCTACATGTGGCAAATTCCAAACAAACCTGATAGCTATTGACCTCTATCCTTACAAAAGAAATATGGAATGTTTTATTTATCTCCAGGGGGGGATTCCCACAAATTGCATAGGATGTTTATCACGATGCTACATTTTATGGTAAGGACACCATGCGCACGGCACGGTATACTTTTTCATGAATATATGGAATGGTCTTCATGAAATTTATTCTCATTTGCAATAGTTTTCAATTGATAAATGCTCTTAATTTTGGAAAATAATTTAAAAATGTATGATAGAGAACTACCCCCATTCAGCAATGAAAACTCCCGATGCTACACGTGTATATTTTGTGGACACCGTGCGTAGCATCGGAAAGGCAATTTTCATGTTGCTTGGGTGAAAAATCAGTCCAGCGTGACGAGGTGTTTTGGTCAGTAAACTATGAATACATGTATCTTTTATTAATCAAATCGATTTCCAAGCAATTCTATGATAGTTTTGCTTACATAAAACTCATATTAATTGTTGTGTTTTCCATGTCACGTTTTTTAGCAAAAATGGTCTTGGACACCACCTAATTTTTTATTTTTTTCTTCTTCAAGGAAGGGTCGATTTTTTTTCTTTCTTCATGGCTCAATACTATAACCTAGTACTGTTTTTGGACACTAATTTTTTTTGATATACACATAGAGTAAAACAGTTTATAAGCTGCCTAAAGTACCAAATTCTGCTATTTTAACAAATGCCCCAACTTCATGGAATGAGCCATATACATGTTCCAATGTTTATAGCATTATTTAGCATTTAGTTTTCTGCCCTCAATTGAGTCAGTAGTATATTTTAGCACTTGGTGCTGGAGTATTATTGCACTTGTAATACCCATGTTTATAAAAGTGTTGGTACCCTCTTGGTTTTTTATTTATAAAAGTGCTTGTTACTCTTTTTTAAATTTGTTTATGTTCTTATGTTTTTAAAAGTGCCGGTACCCTCTTGTTTATTTTTATATAAACTTTCGGCGGGAAATTTGGACAATTTTATAGGCTCATTTTCCCGCCCAAATCAAGGTAAGTTATGTAACCTTTTTTTGCAGGAAATTTTGACAATATTATTGGTTGATTTTCCCACCCCAATCAAGTAATCAGGTAAGTTTTTTTATTATTAGGATTTACATATAATGTAAAAGCTGAATGCAAACTGCTTATCCACAAAAATAGCCTGTGTAAGTAAATGTAATAAATATAAGAGGACCTGAAGTTTCGATTCATACACAACATATAGAGGGGAACAATAGGCAGGAAATGAGATAAAGTTAATGTAACACAATGGGGGGATAAAGTGACAGATGGATGAATGGGGGATGGGTAATCAAACTTGACAGCTAATTGATTAAGGGGATTATGTAACAAAAGGGGAGATACAAATGTAAGAGGCAAATGGGATATAAAACAAAATGGAGAGTAAAATCCATAATGGTGATGACTAATACATAAAGTGTCTTGCTTATTGGTGTAACTTTCCCGCCATATGTAAAATAGGATTACATATGGCGGGAAAGTTGCACCAATAAGAAAATAGGATTACATATGGCGGGAAAGTTGCACCAATAAGCAATACACTTTGATTAAAGTATGTAAATTATAAGTAAGATAACCAATGAGAGAGTAGTAGTAGTGGGGGGGCGGGGCGGGGGGGTGGGGGGGGGGGGGGCGTGGGAGTGGTAACAAATTGAGAAAATTGGTGGGGAAAAAAGTCTGGACTTTCGATGTCCTTACATGGGGGAGGGGGGGGGGGGTTATTATCTGGAAATTACCAGCACACCGGAGGGTATATAAGGAGTTCAAAATTGGGCATCATCCTCTGCTTATTTTAGACAACTTTGTTGTTAAAATTATAAGAGATCCAAAAGCTCAATCTAACCAACTTCAAGTTGTGTTACTGACTTGGAGGAATAAACTCGCAAGAAAAGCTGCTATGGAGGGTAGACCAGTAGCCGGTGGTGGAAAGTCTAAGAAGAGAAAGGAACCTGCATCTGATGAGGTCTTGGCTAGAAGACGCGCTATCATGGCAGGCATGCACAGACCATGGCCAGTGGCCAGCAACGATACATCTGCTGCTGAGAAGAAGAGGGAGAGAGAACTGGGTGAACTCACAACAGCTGATGACACTGAGATGAGTGACTCTCACCGCAAAAGGAAAAAGGAAAAGAAGTCCACATCATCAAGGAAAAAGAAGTCAAAGAAGAACAAAAGAAGTTCCACTGACACAGACAGCCAGACAGAGAGATCGAGGAAGAAAGAGGCAGAAAAGAAAAGGACAGATCGTCCAAGCACATCAACTGGAGGGACAACACCTGCCGGACCAACGTCCAAGAAAAAGACACTCATACCCAAGAAGGATCAGCAGCACTGTATCCAATCCAGAAAAAGGGAAGAGAAAGCAATGATGAGAGAAGCAGCAAGGAGGAGCATTGTAGACCAGGGTAGAGGAAAGCACCGAGCGATAGTGGAAGAGTCAGACGTTGACGATGAACAGATAGACCAGTTTGATGAAAGTGAAGAAGATGCCCAAGAACAAGACTATGACAGCAAAGATGAAGAGGACAATGCATTTTCGGTTGATAGGGAGCAGCTGGTTAATGATGACATTGACAACATGATCACCATGGTGAACCGCTATGAGAGAGGTGAGGACGAGGACGAGGCTGGCGGCTATTTTCCAAATAGTTCCGATATGGACATTGATGTTTCTGAGGCTGACGGCTATTTTCCAAATAGTTCTGATATGGGCAATGATGTTTCTGATGTTGATGAGCAAGAGGATGATGAGGAGCTAGAAGATGATGAGGGGCAAGACAAAGATCCTCCAAGACAGAAGCGTGCTAGAAGACGGAAGGTCAAGGATCCAGCGCCGGATGCTAACCCTGATGGCCCATCTGCACCATTGCCTGCTGGTCAGCAACCAAATGCTTCATGGACAAGGAGGTTAACCAATGTACCAACCCATGACTTCATAGGATGTTCAGATACAACACCACCAGGGCCGACTTTTCCTAGACTGCAACGTCCAGTAGACTATTTTCTCAAGTTTTTTCCACTGGCGCTATTCACATACATAGCCGACATGACGAACATACTCCTGAGTCAGAAGAACCTGAATCCAACCACAACGGAGGAAATCAAAGCATGGTTCGGCATAAGAATGGTCATGGGGCTTTGCGTTCTTGCTGATCAAGATGATTATTGGTCAGACCACCCAGGGTTCAGAAATGCTCTCATCTGCAAGACTATGACCAAGAACCGGTTTCAGCAGATCAGCACCCATTTATGCTGCTCCGATCCAAACAAAGATCCAAAGAAAATGCCTTCAACGACAACCAAAGAGAAACAGGACAAGTTTAACTACATCCGAGCTCACCCTAAATACTACTTCAGAACTATTTGGGATACCGTTTTGACACGATGCAGAGAGAACTACAATTGTTTGAAGAATCTGGCGATTGACGAGGCGATGGTTCCATACCGCGGATTCAAGGCATGGTGCCAGAAGTTCTTCATGCCGTCAAAACCAATCAGAGCGGGGTTCAAAGTATACGCAATGGCGGAGGCTGCCTCTGGGTACCTGTGTAATTTCCAAATTCATGTTCCATCGGCGAAACCAACCAAGTATGCAGATGTGGCATTTAAAGTGGCTTCAACCCATCTGGACAAGTTTCACAGCATATACACGGACAAACTGTACACACATATGGATTTGGCTTCCAACCTTCTTGGAAGAAACACATATCTGACAGGCGCTATCAAGACGAACTCGGCTGGTCTTCCAAACGATTTGTCACACGCCCCAAATAAGAACCCTACCAACCTGAAGGCGGTCCAGGAGATCAAGAAGACCCCGAGAGGTACCTTCTATGTGCGGCAGAAGGGACCGATTACGTACACATTATGGAATGACTCGTCCCTTCTGTCCATCCTTTCATCGGCACATAATGGGTACAGAAATAAAGACGAGGATTTCGTTACCCGACGCTACACCACTGATGGAGCCATAAGACGGGAACCCCAGAGTGTCCCAGCTCCCCCCGCAGTAATCGACTACTGTCGTCACATGGGTGGGGTGGATAGGAACGACCAACTTAGATCCTACCACGCCATCAACAGAAAGGCTCAGCAATGGTGGAAGCAGGTTCTCTATTTCCTGGTGGATTTATCTCGAGTGAACTCCTGGATTTGCTACCAGTATTACCAGAAAAGTGCCGCTGACATGCCCAATAATTCTGATGATGAGGTGGTATCAGATGGAGAGTCGGAACCCAGGGCAAAGAATCTCACACACACGCATTTCACAATGGAGATTGCCAGTCAATTGATCGACGGATATTGCCATGGGCAGAAATCCCCGAGACAGGCTAGAGCAGCTCCAGTGTCCCTCCAGAATTTCAACGGACTGCATTCATCCGAGCACATGGGTTCCCCAAACCCTAAGTCCTGTAGGCAATGCATCGTGGACAAGAAGAAGACGCAAAGTGGAGGATACGTCAGGACTCTCTTTGGCTGCCCTACATGCAACGTTCACCTATGCCCAGTTTCCTGCTTTCCAAGGTAAGCATTCCAAATTTTAAACCTACTTTTGTTGTGCAATCCATTTGCTAGATATTACGGTACTCACTTAATTCATAAATTGTAATTCAAAACTTTACTGAATAAAATTTATAAACATGGAACTAATTGTTTGAATCAATTTCATTTACACAGATTCCATGCTCGCGTCGGGATTCCGGTATAGACAGTGGCAATTACTAATGATGAGACAAGGAACTACAGGTATGTACAAGAAAATGTTTATATTTTGTGAAACATAAACTAAACTAGTAAATGGTTTTATAATTGTGATCTTTTAAATCTTTATATAATTTAATTGACACATTACTTATACTTCGCCTTTTGTTTTGTTTTTCCTACAGGTCCTAGAGGAGAGTTCTACTAGACATTTGAAAGCTAGCTAGCTATTTTGGTATTGTTTATGTTATTTTGCGTTGTCTTATAAGTAAAAGACTTTTTTTTTTGTTTATGAAAAAGAAAAAAACAAAAAAAAAACAAAAAAAACCAAAAAAACCAAAATACCAACAAAAAAAACCACCTAAAAACAAACAAAATGAAAACAAACTATGATCGAGATAGCCATTCGGGTCAATTAGGACAAAACTAATACTCTTATTTTGTCCAGGAACTGATATGCTAACAGTAAAATTGTATCGTCTGTGGGAGAGAATCAATGTTTTAGTTGGTTTTTATCCTTGATGATTACAAACAAACAAAGACACTATAAATTATACAGCCTATTTGTTGGAGATTACGAAATTTGACACCATTGATTGTATATTTGATGACATTCGTTTCTATATAAACCGTGCTCGTACATAGTATTAGTGTCAGCGCACACACAGAGGAGTTGTATAGTGATGCTTCCCCGCATCAACAATCTCCCCGCCTCACCAAGGCAGTGCTGGCACCCGTGGTACAGTGGATGGAGCTTGGAGTAACTATACATAGGTTCATGGACAAAGCCTGGGGTCCACCATGATTCTCCCCTGAAAGACTCGCCATCCACTCTCAATTTTTTAATTTCCTGCTAAATTTGACACCATTGATTTCATATTTGATGACATGGGTTACTATATATACCATGATAAGTTATAGTATTAGTGTCAGCGCACAAACAGAGGAGTTGTATAGTGATGCTTCCCCGCATCAACAATCTCCCCGCCTCACCAAGGCAGCGCTGGCACCCGTGGTACAGTGGATGGAGCTTGGAGTAACTATACATAGGTTCATGGACAAAGCCTGGGGTCCACCATGATTCTCCCCTGAAAGACTCGCCATCCACTCTCAATTTTTTAATTTCCTGCTAAATTTGACACCATTGATTTCATATTTGATGACATGGGTTACTATATATACCATGATAAGTTATAGTATTAGTGTCAGCGCACAAACAGAGGAGTTGTATAGTGATGCTTCCCCGCATCAACAATCTCCCCGCCTCACCAAGGCAGCGCTGGCACCCGTGGTACAGTGGATGGAGCTTGGAGTAACTATACATAGGTTCATGGACAAAGCCTGGGGTCCACCATGATTCTCCCCTGAAAGACTCGCCATCCACTCTCTATTTTTTAATTTCCTGCTAAATTTGACACCATTGATTTCATATTTGATGACATGGGTTACTATATATACCATGATAAGTTATAGTATTAGTGTCAGCGCACAAACAGAGGAGTTGTATAGTGATGCTTCCCCGCATCAACAATCTCCCCGCCTCACCAAGGCAGCGCTGGCACCCGTGGTACAGTGGATGGAGCTTGGAGTAACTATACATAGGTTCATGGACAATGCCTGGGGTCCGCCATGATTCTTCCCCTGAAAGACTCGCCAGCCACTCTGTATTTTTTTTAATTCCTGCTCATTTTGACACCATTGATTGTATATTTGATGACATTACTATTTTAAATGTAATTAGTTAATGAACCTCGTATAAATATACTACGGCAATTTACGGCTGGTACCGGCACATTGTACGACTTGTAAATAAATTATGAAATGTGGTCCATATTCTGTTAATTACAGTATTTGTCTTGTACATTTATATCCCTAGTTGGTCAAATACTAAATGCTAAAAAGTGCTAAACATACTGTCCTTTTCACCCCAAGCACTGAATGCTACATGTAAATAATGCTACCTATCTGTACTCCACTAAAGAACTAAGTGCTAAAAAATGCTACACTCATATCCCTAGTTGGTCAAAAACTAGTCCTTTTCACCCCAAGCACTAAGTGCTAAATAATGCTACCTATCTGTACTGCACTAAAGAACTAAGTGCTAAAAAATGCTACTCTCACTGTGTACTATCATGGCAAAGAACTGAGTGCTAATAAATGTTAATTTAGCATTTTTTAGCACTCGGGGGGGGGGGGGGGGGGGGGGGGGTTAGGGTTAAACAAGGTTAAACTAAAATGCCTATGCGTCCGGAGGACAGACAAGGGGATTTCTGTTGGGGGAAATTGCGTAGCAAAAAAGAGGGGTTTAGTAGTTTTTTGGGGGGAAGAAGGTTAAATGTGGAAGAATGAGACCTATTTGTTTTAGTAAATATTTGGCAATATGGTTCATTTTAATGTGACAGGAAAAATTAAATTTGTAACAATGTATTTGTTTGGATGTTTTAATACTAAAAGTTTGTTTGCCATTTGGGAAGAACGTTTTAAATGCAAGAATGAGACATTTGTTTCACTCAATATGTGGCAAAATGGTTCATTTTGTGGTAGCCCGAAAAATGCAAATAGGACATATTTGTTTTAGGTAATATTCCACCCAGTCTATAAAAACTTTTGAATTCAAAATGCGGAATGTTTAAAAACAACCATTTGAAACTTACCAAATTAATCATCTCCAGGTGTTTAATTCTTTATTCGGACAGAGACATTGTCTATTTCTCATTTCAATTATGAATTACGTTCCGTCTAGACTGTATTCAAATATTTCAATAACCACTGTATAGTATTATAGCCATGCTACCAATGTGAATTCATAGTTTATTGTATGATGTGGCTTCTTGAAATTCCCTTCTTGTCATGTAAATGACCCAATGGTACATGATGTAGCGCCACGAGTTCAAATCTCCAGTGATAGCATCGGGCGTGTTTAGCCAAATGTCGTGTAAACACATAGCCAACACGATCACCACTATATTGTTACGCTTTATTCCGTGTGTTCAAACGGTAGTAGCTAACGTTATTCAGCAGTCGCAAGCTCTCATCGGCTGCCTAGTATACTCCTCATATAGGTCTTAAAGACACATTTTTGTGTAGTTAACGTATGGGCGTAAGACCTATTTGAGGAGTATTATAGAGTGTCGGCAAACAAGCTTTATATACTCCTCAAATAGGTCTTACGCCTATACGTTAACTACACAGAAATGTGTGTTTAAGACCTATATGAGGAGTATAATAGAGTGTCGACTTCAACATGATTAATGATAAAACAAACTATGATGTGTTTGAGAAAGATGTAGCTTGTCCAATGTTTTAACTTGAATTGAGTTTTTAAATGTGTTTGGGTTGTTGAAGAAATGCAATTTGATCAAGCCTTAATATACTCCTCATATAGGTCTTATTGGACATTTTTGTGTAGTTAAGGTATGGGTATAAGACCTATATGAGGAGTATATAAGAGGTTGACTATATCCAACAAGGTTAAACTAAAATGCCTATGCGTCCGGAGGACAGACAAGGGGATTTCTGTTGGGGGAAATCGCGTAGCAAAAAAGAGGGGTTTAGTAGTTTTTTTTGGGGAAGAAGGTGAAATTGGCAAGAATGAGACCTATTTGTTTTACTGACATATGTGGCAAAATGGTTCAATTTGATGTGACACGAAAAAATTCAATTTTTGAGACTGTATTTGTGTGGATGTATTAATTCTAATACTTTTGTTTGCCATTTTGGATCATTTTTATGAGCATGCCGTGCGTAATATACTCCTCAATTAGGTCTTAAAGACACTTCTTAGTGTAGTTAAGGTATAGGCGTAACATATGGAAACGTTTAAGGCCAATTGTCTCATAAAATAATTGCTACACAGCGGTGCAGTGTGTATGCTCAAATACAAGGGTCAGTGCACACAGCGATATCAATTACTTGGACTATACCATTATTAGGCATGGGGGAGTTCCCTACTTGAGCAATACGAAAATGAACTCAACGTATAAAAGAACAAGACAAAATTAATTCTTATATAACTAATTATAACCTGAAACTATAACATCTTTAATGGTTTAACATTCACACTTAGTCAGTCAGTCAGAAATTGAATCTGGATGATATCGGAATGAACAATACGAGTGATAGGCCTACCCCACACTGGAAATGTATGCTTCCGGTTTGACGACGAAGGTCAAACAGGTCTTACCATTGGCCGTTGTCTTGCAAATGCTCTGCCGCCAATACGATAGAACCAATCACAATGAGTTTTATATCAAATTAAAGCTATTAAAAAAATCTCCAGAATGGCATGTGAGACTTATATACTAGAACCTACCGGTAAGACGTTATAGCGCTATCAATGCCAAAATACCTGCAAAAACTTACAATATTTTGATCAGGGCCATTGAGAAATCGTGAAATATAGGTGCAGCAAAAAGCCTCTGCCGTGAGAACGTCACTATTATTTTAGATTATGTTTACATAATTGGTTAGAGAAATGTATTTACTACCAAATAAGAAGTGAGACCTAGTATCCACACTCAACAGATTTCTCGCTATGGATACAATTACCCGAAAATATGAAAGTCGGCCCCATGCGTAAGAGTGTAATTGGGGGTAAAATCAGCAAATGAGACCACGTTACCATATGGACCTATATGAGGAGTATATAAGGGGTTGACTTTATTAAACAAGGTTAAACTAAAATGCCTATGCGTCCGGAGCAATTGTGGCGTAGCAATATAGAGGGGTATAGTAGGGGTTATTTTGTTGGGGGGGGGGGGGGGTGGAAGAACGTTTATAATGTAAGAATAAGACCTATTTGTTTCACTCAATATGCAGCAAAATGGTTCATTTTGTGGCATCACTTTACGGAATAAAGCTAATCTAAATATATATTGCGCTTTATTCAGTGAGCAGCTATCGAATGTTTTGAACTTGTTTTTATCTTCCCTGCCCGACAACCCATGCTAAATACGGAATAAAGCTAATCTAAATAATTGTTATTACGCTTTATTCCGTGTGAGCAGCTATCGAATGTGTTGACCTTGTTTTGATCTTCTCCGCCTCGGACCCATGCTAATACGGAATCAAGCTAATCTAAATATATATTGCGCTTATTCCGTGACCAGCTATCGAATGTGTTTGGCCTTGTCTTTATTCCCCGCCCGATCGCCGACTGACCGACGCTAATAATATGAATGACGCTAGTAAATATAATATTGCGCTTTATTCCGTGAGCATTTATCGTATGTGCTTGACCTTGTATTTATCTTCCTCGCTTCGGACCCATGCTAATACGGAATAAAGCTAATCTATATATTGTGCTTTATTTCGTGAGCAGCTAGCTATCGCATGTGTTTGACCTTGTTTATAACTTCCCCACCCGACCCATGCTATTTGGGAATAAATTGATTTGCGTTTTATTCCGTGAGCAGCTATTCAAATTGTTTGACCTTGTTTGTTTATCTTCCCGGCCTCGGACCCATGCTAATACGGAATAAAACTAATCTAACTAATGTATATTGCGCTTTATTCCGTGAGCAGCTATCCAATGTGTTTGACCTTGTTTTTATCTTCCCCTCCTGACCCATGCTACATTAATACGGAAGATCATCTAAATATTTATAAACATATAGAAATACAACATTTGTTTTGGTAAATTGTCTCATTCCGTTGTGTAATTGATCGGCTTCTATTTTCAAATGTGAGTATAATATTTGTTGAAGAAATCCAATTTGATGAGGTTATTTTGTTACAAAATGTCCAAATAATTTGTCATGCCGTGCGTAATATACTCCTCATATAGGTCTTAATGACGCATTTTTGTGCAGTTAAGGTATAGGCGTAAGACCTATATGAGGAGTATATAAGGATGTCAACATTACCTCTCCAAATATTGAATACTCAATTAATGACCAACATAACGTTTTACCAATACTGTGCTTAGTGTGCGTTCACCCGTCTCACTAGTCCTTGGTACCAAAATCTAGGATTTTGGTACTTACTCAAGGCACAGTGTTAAAGGGAACCAATTTAATAACCTAACCATTTCCTTGACCAGACTTATTGCATAGTCTATTAAAGGCATATTATGTGATCTTTTCCAGATATCGCCCTCTATTCATTATTTTTTTTAGAAAGTAGATTTTCTTGCAGATTTACATTTCTGATCATAAATCATACATACATTCCAAGTTACAGAGCGATACGATTCCTAATTACCTCAAAATCATGGTTTTAGAGTGAATTTAGAGTAAAAATATAAACTGTCGGAGTTATCCGACAGTTTATTTTCACTCTAAAATCATGATTTTGAAGTAATTAAGAATCGTATCGCCCTGTAACTTGGAATGTATGTACGATTTATGATCAGAAATGTAAATCTGCAAGAAAATCTTCTTTCAATTTTTTTTTCGATGTTGAGGGCGTTCCCTGGAAAGATCACATAATATACCTTTAAAGCAATTGAGTCCCCTGTGGATGTCAATAACTTATTGTTATATTCATCAATTTATTAAGTTTATTGATTCTTTTGTCATGTTTGTATGCTTGGCATGCATGGATTAACATAGGCTTAATCCCAACTTATCTTTTCTGGCATTTCTAAGGAGCAATCAATAACTTATTTTCATAACCATGATGCCTTTCTTTCAAGATGAGATGCTAATGCTGGCTGATTATATGCAATCGGCTACGGATTAGTTTTTTACAAGCATGGACTTATTTTATAGACTGATAGTGATAAGTCTGATTAAGTCTGTGTTTCAAGAGATGGTTAGCTTCCACCTTACACACTTGCCTGAGTAAGTACCAAAATCCTAGATTTTGGTACTAAGGACTACCGTCTCACTAACTATTGATTGAAATACGAAATTATACACACACGTTTTGTATGATCACTTTTCAGCAACTTAGGGGGTCTGATATTTTCTAAGACCTATTTGAGGATAATGCCAACATACCCTATGATGAATAATACCAACTGATGACAAAGTATGATTTGTTGGGCATTATCCTCAAATAGGTCTTAGAAAATATACTTTGTCATCAGTTGGTATTATTCATCATAGGGTATGTTTCACTAAAAAAGAAAGAAAAAAACCACCAACGTAAACTATTATGGGTTTCCTGTACTACTATACTAGAAAAGTTACGCTTTATAACATTTTTTTTCTTACCACAGCAACGCGAGCCATATCCAATCTATGTTATGATGATGAATTGCAAGAAAGTATAGCTTTACACTTTCCTGCAAAAAGTAAAAGTTATGAAAAAAGTAAGAGTAAAAACTCTGGTGAAAACAAAAGCCAATGCGAGTCGGTAACGAAAGCCCGTGTGTTAGTCTCTCACTCTATCATGCCCAACACACTCATAGTTTGTAATGTACAAAGCATTGGTGGCTCACATGTTGAGTAAGAGACTTTTGTGAACACGAGCTTTCATTACTGAAGAGTGCAGACGCATGCGCACTAATTTTGGGTAAACAAACCCAGGGGTGGGGTGGGGGCTAGCCTTTATAGTAATCTTGATCTTGTGTCAGGGGATGAAGTTAAGAAGGAGGGGAGGGGGGGGGGGGATAGTTGATATGAAGAGGATGAAGACTGTTGGAGAAGAATCTTAGGAGGTGAAGAAGGGGATAGGGTAGATGGGGGAGGTGAATCAAACAGAAACTTACTCATGGCGAGCACAAAAATCATGATTTTCCAAACAATCGCCGGCGCTTTACCCAGATTGACCTCTAATGACCCCTATGTGACCTTTGTCCCCATGAAGGTGAATCTCCCAGCCAGGGGGATTTGCAAGTTGTGACTTGCGGTAATTTTATGATGAACACCCGTCACAACAAATATGACTCTTTGGTAACTTCAAAAACTGTTTGTAAATTTTATGTGTCGATATAAATACATAGAATAAAGTGTTTTGGCCAATTTGAAGTTCTATGGACCAAGATTGGTCGATTCCAATAAAGCAGTTACCCATGACATTTTAATATAATCACATCCCACAAATCACTTCTGATGTCTGGGCCTACTGGTATTCCCAGTCGATATCTATTATGGCCAGAGCCCCCGGCCAGAGCCGCCCTTATTTCATCACAAAGCGTCTACCGTCAGCAAATCATTACTTAAGGCCTTTTATATACGCATTTACCAGACCGGTGAAAAGGCGGAGAACCCTTAATCCATGTTTTCGTTAACGCGGATGATTACAACATTATACCTGACCCCCCCCCCCGGTGATCATAATAGTAGTATTGCTTTATAATGTTTAAAAGAGATTATATACTGGCCAGTTCACCCACTCGCTAGTCTGGGAGACATGCTTTGCAATGCAGAGGTCCATGGTTCGATTCCCATTAGGACCACTTTTTCCAACTGATTTATTTCCTTTTGTAAAAGTTATAGATATACAGGTAGCTTCGCTGACAGATCATTTTCTTGCTATGGACCTAAACTTTGGAATGGATTACCAAATCATGTTAAATGTGCTTCCTCAATTGACGTTTTCAAGAAACTGCTTAAGCAACATCTCTTCTATCCATGCTTACAATCAATAACTTTATTAATCATGTTTGCATTTACTTTTCTCCTGTTATTTGACTTATGTATTTATTTTCATCCATTGTTTGTCTTTTTATGCGCCTTAGTGCAATTTTATTGGTTTTTTGGCGCGGTATAAATGTCAGGTAGTAGTAGTAGTAGTGGTAGGTGCCGTCCAAATCCCCTATGGGATATGATTTGTGCAGGAAAAGGCCCCAAATCACACAAAAACACCTAGACATGGGTCCCAACTTCGAGAAAAAAACCACCACAAACATGGGTTCCAACTCGCAAAAAACAGTCAAATCAGCCATTATTTATTGAGGTAACAATAACCTTACAAGTAGATCAGGATATCAAACCTCCGGCGGCACTTCCCCCCACCCCCTTTAAATCCCACCTCCCCAGTACATGCCCTGCAAGCCAGTTGTAGATCAAACAAACAAACAAACAAGTACATTAGACAGGTAGAAAAATACTTTGTATTTAGAATGACTTTTATTTATTTGGCATTCATGGACGGAAACCACACATTGTTCATTCATATCTATATGTGTCAAATGTGGCTCTTTGGTATAATTATATACTATCTTACTACAGTGGTACAGAAAAGGGGGACAACTGGTGGATATAAAAATACAATATTTGTAGTTTGATTTTATTTTGGTATTAGCTTTTGGATAGATTTTGTTCAAAATACTATAAATTCTTAAAATAAAGATCATTTTACAGTAAGTCAGATAATGTCCCAAAAGTATAAATCATACTGTTTTAAAACTTCATATCTCCAGTAAAAATGTTCATGATGTAAAAAAGTGGATGGAAAATACTAGAAGAATTATTCTAGTACCAAACCAAACATTCAGTATGACTACACATTACATATGTGTCATTTCATTTAAATATTGTAATTTCTTGCTTAAAGGTAGATGACCCGATCACATTTTCGTAACACAGAATTATTGCAAACATACGAAGACTTTCATATCATATGAAAGCTCGTATTTTTCTCATCATCATACTGAAATTTGACGGCCTAATTCGGTATAATGACAGAGAAATTGACGAAATAGTGTTGAATTACCGCGAATGGTGGTTACCACCGATATAGTTTGTGTACTACTCAATGGATACAGTTCACAGCATCTTGTGCGTCTAAAATAAGAACCATAATATCTATGCATCTCAAATTTTGGGACACGACGTTTTTAAGGATGACCTTTCATGTAGAATAGAAAACTTCCAGTTGAAAATCGGAACATCTACCTTTAATAGGAAATATGAAGTGTATTTAAAAAGGTATATTATTTTTGGGACACCCTGTACAAATCCGATTTTAGGAGCATGTAAATGATTTCAAGAAAATCTCAATACTGAACCCCAAATCTAACAAAATCCAACAGATGCACCGCAGGTGGACCCCAATCCCTCATTGCATATTCACGCAAAGGTACATATATAGGCTCCCAAAAGATATTTTTAGGAGCGCATTTGATTACACACGAGGTCATGAAATACACAAAAACATACAAAAGGGCACAACAGTAATTGTATCAGAGGGGCATTGATAAAGGGTGTTTTGGGGGCAGCACAGCAACCATATGGGCATCAATTGCCATAGGTTATTTTGAGGCTTGTATACAGCTAGGCATTACGGTTCTGTTCCCTCTATATTCTGAGCTTTTTTTGACCACGGATATGCCATGGTATCCAGGGTTGTAAATCATCATTCCTTTCCCCCAACTCTTTGAGTTATTGCACCAGCTGTTAGTGCCTACAGCGCTTTGGGTACCTGCTCTGGCCCGTTGGGTACAACCCGGTTTTGACTAGGGTGTTTTGTAGCAAGGCCGTCACACTAGTGGGGTCATTGTCAAATTTAATAAATCCATTTTTTTTCTTTATATTCGTGAATTAAAGTACAAAAATGAATACATTATATAAAGATAGCACAGTCTGCTTTTTGAACGAGCAGAATTGGTCGGATATAACTTGACTTATGATATTAGAAAATATTTCATGTTCACAATTTATGTCATTACAATAAGTTGAGGACATCCTGCACGTATACGAGCATACACGCACATCATCACACTAACGTGGTATAGGGGCTTTGTACGTATGCCAGCGTTTGTGAACTCACAACTCATTCACGTTATACCTTTGCTGTAATCAACCTATATATTTACAAAGCTTAACATCTCTTCTTTCCAATCATACATACTTTTATCATAAATACTAACTTTGCACTACCGTTAATTTACACATCTTTGGCAGTTCTTTTTATACCACGGACTCAAAAATCGGTTGATTTCCCATTCATAACACCCACTTCGATCAACTTCCGACAACCGAGAATTCCCCGTGCTAGATCATAGTGTATCTCCGCGGCAGTCCCCCATTCATAAAATCAACCTAATTTTATTTGTTACATCGATCATAAGGCACAATATCATCTAAAGGTCATCGACCAAATGTTTCCTTGACCCTTAGTCATTTCTAATATTCATGATGTTTCCTACATGATCGAAAGCAGTTTGGTCGAAAACCATGAACGCCTGGCTTGAATGCCGATGTCCTATGCAAGTTAATTGAGGTCATGCACGAGTGTACAGGTCAGCGCGTGATTTCTGTGTGGCCCTTTCACGGTACGCTAACTTTGAATGGTCGGTCTGTATTGATATGCTAATGACGCATGGTAGTGGCAATACGTCACACCTAATTAATAAATGTCCGAGCTGTGCACAAAGTTGTTGTAATGTCATACTCAGTAGCTGTCTATAAATAGCTTCCAAACTCCAATAATAATTTGGGCGAGCAGCAGCAAGCCCAAAGTGTTAAGTTTATCATTTGTTATGTTATAAAAATTATACTTTAAACTTTAATTTGTTATATTAGTGCTGATTCAGATTTTGTGAAATAAAATGTTCAAATTTCGAGAAAAATCACGATTATACTATTGCTTGAACAGGTTTTAGTTTTAAAAATGAGCCCAATTAGGACATTAAACTACCCTATGTGGCAACACTCTCATGCCTTGGTCAAGGGAGGAAGCGCTCAAGCAATTACCACAGCATGTGGGCTTGTCCGTGGACGGTGCAATATAGGTTTGCCAAGGCTGTATGCCTGTATTGGCTAGACTAAGTCAGGATTCATGTTCACGGAGCAATCTTGGCCTGTCATTATAGTCAAAAAACTAAATTTCAAAGTGGCTCAAATTATAAAGGCGATGGAACCGTAATGAGGTACCGACAGCAGAGTAACCATGATGCCCGACATAAGAACATGACTGTGTAGTAGAAGGGGATTGGGGGATTGCCTTAATGTGTATACAATATTGGAAGAGAGCGTGTTCTTTCATTACAAAACAAGATTTGTAAATTTTTGTTCTCGAATCATACAATGTGTGACTATATCTTTAACTAACTATATCATACACTAAATACAATGAAATTTGAAAATACAAATCAAGAATTTCTTTGCAATATTTTGTTCTTCAATATATACAGTATGTGCCTATACATCTTCAAATATATATTATACAATTATACAACTTAAAATATTTCTATTTACAATGTTTCCTGTACAGATTTTTACATTGATGTCAATAATAGCTTGGGACCTGTGTCTACAAATTCAGCAATAGGGTATTTCAACTACAACACCTTAATATGGTTAAATATGTTTGATTAGAAAATGGAAAAAACACCTGTTCCATCAGCCCAACTGACCCATTTTTTTTTAGAAAAGTTGGGAATTTCTTTGAAAAACATTGATTTTTTGTGTGAAAAGTCTCAAACATTGTTGAAATTTAACCAACATTTCCATATTGTTCAACCCCTGCCCCCCCCCCCCCCCCCCTTACAAAAAAAAAACCAACAATGGTTTTTTTGTTTTTTTTAAAGATTCCGTAGAACAGGGTGGGGTTTATTTGTCACCTTAGTGTAACTTTTTTCTTCTTTTGGTCCTAGGAGTTTGGTCATGGAGTATGATTTTGGTTCATATTAAAAAATAAATAAAAAAGCATCCTTAGAATATCTTTATTCTTTGGCAAAACAATTTCATAAAATGCAAAGTTGATTCAGGTCTGATTTCAGGATATAGCAGGTTATATCAGTCAAACGCTTGTTAAGCCCAAGTTGACATAGTCCTACTTTCCAAGTAGAAAACCATTTCAATAGATGTACACCATATCGCACACGCTGTGATCCACATTCCACCTACACAATGAACACACCTTTTCTGATCAAACATTACTTTCATTAGCCTATGTTGAAACAGTCCTACTTTCCAAATGGAAAACCATATCTATAGACATATGCCATATCATGCAGGCTGTGATCCACATTCCACCTACACAGTGACACTGAAGACACCTTTTCTGGATCTCTCATGACCATGCTCATGCAATTATACCATTATGTTACACTGCCTTAGGACCAAAAACCCTCTGCTACGGGCAAACAGACCTGTAAGCTAAGGTCGATCAGTTGGGGTGTTTTTGTTTTGTTTTTAACCAAATTGTGGGAATTTTGGTTGGGTTAGATTTTCAACAAATTCCAAAATTTTCAGAAAATATCAAAAAAAAATCAACCAACATTTCAAATGGGTCGGTAGAACAGGGTTTTTGTGTGTGGCCAAAACGTTGTTGTATAACAGACCAAAGACCCTTAGGCCACACATTTCTGTTTTACAGGCTGATAGTCTTCTATCATTGTCGGCTATAAAGCAAAACAGTGCTTTAAGCCATGACCACTGGCCAGCCTTATCTGGGAAATGGAGAATTTAAAACCGGCCAATAGCTAAATCGCCGGTATAAGGATTGATCAGTTTGTAAGAAACCCTTTAGGCTTTAATGGTGGCAATATCCTTTGATTTGTGGCTGGTCCCTCTCCTCCTCCTCCTTGTAATGCTGAGTATGACTTGGCGGATCTGGGTGTGACCTGGGGATTATTTTTTCTAGTAGGACCTTCATGCAGCGACATAGCTGACATTTGGGCAAAGAGTCCTTTACGCCTGGTGCCTCCACGCACCTTTAGGGTGATGGCTCTCACCAAATCTCTGGCATGTTTAAGACTGTAAGCTGTAAAGGAAAAGGATGATAAACAAAATTGCTATGTTGATAATTTTACAACAATAATCTTATTATAATATATTTGGAGATAAGGCTATTTTCAAATAAACTCCTTAAAAGAAGTTCTGACATTTGTTTCAATCACCACTTTTTAAAAGAGTTATTTGTTTGGAGTTTATATACATGAACTTGACAACCTGTATCTTTATTACAGTAGTCCTAATTTACCTTTACCTTTAAAGGTCAGCCAAAATAGTGATTCAAGTTTGTTTTATTCGATGAATTGATATTGTAAAATACAGAATACAAAAAGAATTACCTTTTGATATTGCACCAGAAACAAAATATAGAGTTTCTAAGAAAGCATAATTTATAACATATACAGCGTGTCCCAAAAAACTGGGTCCAAAACTTTCAGAGCTTATAACTTAAAATATGGAAAATATAGATGCTTCATGTTTAGGAATATAAAAGTAAATATATCTGACATTATTTGGTGAAATTATAAGACCAACCAAATGTAAGGTTTTAGAAATACAAAGCTTTGCATACGGCGTGGTCAGAACCCATTTTTTCAGATTTTGCCCATGAACCGTCCATACGTTGCATTTGCGCATCGAACTGACGTCATCAAAGTTTTGCCTTTGACTTGATAACAATGACTTACTCAAGGAAATCTTCGTCATAAGGGGGATTAAAAGTGTAAATACCTATGATTTTTGTTAGAAAAATCAATAAATAACCTTCTGAGACACTGGCATCTTAGAAGCAGTTCAAGAACCATTTCTTCGAAATTGGAAACCAGCCGTTAAGTCAGTCATCTCATCAAAGGAATTAGAGGCAGGCTGGAACTTCAGATTTTTTTCAACCAGTCAATCGGGATCTGGCAGGTAACTCACAAAAATACCTGCCCGACAGAAATTCCACCAGCCTGTGTAACTCTCACACTTGCACCGTGAGTTTGAAATTGTTTACCCGTCAATCGGTTGCCGGGGTCCTTTTTCCCGACACAACATTTACCCGCTATGGGCAGGTGGGTGGGTGCTATTTCCAGGCATGGTATCAGGGTAACAGTTGCTCTGTTTTTGTGTATATTCAACGACAAGGTTACTGCAATGGGTATTTAAAATGCTGAATATTGATCTAAAATACCTATAATTTAACCCTTTTCTACCAAATATAATATATTTCGGAGAATAAGCACTATGCACATGATGAAGGGAAAACTTGCACACAACGCAAATGCAAGGCATAGGGCGGTTTATTGCTAAATTGGAAAAAAACGGGTTCTAACCACGCTCTGTTGAAAGCTTTGTAATTCAGAAAGTTGCCATTTGATCAGTCTCACATTTTAACCAATTAAGGTCAGGTATATGTACCTTAATATTCTAAAATATGAAGCAGCTACTTTTTCAACTTTTTAAGCTACACGCTCTGCACATTTTGGACCCAGTTTTTTGGGACACGCTGTATGTGTGGTGGCATGGGAAAACCCTTCACATGGTCATTTTTTAGCAACTTGGTTTTTTCCTTGGCAGAGAGCTTCATAGTCTACCGAGTATAGGAATGTTTAAATTTTTCAGAAATTCCATCTAGAACTACAGTTAAAATATTTTAAAGTCGGCAAGTTTAAACGCAACACTAAAAATTGAAACTGACATTTCAAAGGTGTACACCAAATCTAGTGCTCTAATAATTAATAATAAAACTACACTGTTATATCACACAGAGCTTGTCATATGAAAAGGACTTTTGATATGAACCTAGTTTTTTTGCGATATTATTAACAATTGTAAGTTCTTCTCTTTCAAAATCTTTACAATGCATTGTCGGAATTCACAAGTGGTTACCATGGTAACAATGTCATTTTACGTAAACATAGCATTTTACACATAAAATGTGATAAACAAGGTTCAGAAAAGTACTAAAATAAACTTAACATCTGGAATTTTGCATAAAAAACTCATGGAGACTAAAGTTCAAGGTATAATCTCTATCTTGGGACCAAAGTTGGAAAATTGACATGGAACTCATTTGTTACGAATATTTTGGTATGACCCAGATATCTCAATATTAACACTAGCGACTTCCGACGGGCTTTCCCATACCACCACACATATGATGGAAGGTTACTACTCTATATATACTTAAATGGGTAAAACTTGATAAAAGATGGCATAATCACCTAACTCTTATTGTGTATAAATGTTTGAGAAATTTAAGTCCATCATACATATATCTGCCCAATTTGAATTTGTTCATAACAGCCATTCACATCTTACAAGAAATCACACCAGTAATACATTGGCTGTGCCAAAATTTAAATCCAATTCAGGCTTGCGCACATTTCATGTTAGGGCAGCCTATGCCTGGAATAGCCTACCAGCAGCAGTCAGAATTGAACTGGAGAACATGACCGTGCACCAATTTAAGTCTAAGATTAACGGACTCTTATTGTGTGCAAAGTACTTCATAATTATATTATATTATTTTGCTATTCTGTTTGATTCATGTATTATGTGTAAATAGTTGAACATATCTTTGTAAATACTGTATTATTTTCTGTATGATGAGGGCCTGCTTGGAAAGCAGTGCTTGACACTGAAGCTGTTTACCCTCAATAAAGAAAGATTAAACTCTGTATACATCATAGGTGTTATACCCAGACTCGCACACAGACCCTCAATAGGTCGGTAGCGTAAGCATCCACTCATGACTTTTGTTTGTGCAGACCTATCTACCGAGACCCGAACTGATACTGGGCCAAGTATTAGTGGTAGCTAGTGACCTATTGTCTAAAGTTTGTTGGGTTGTGGCGAGTGTATATATATACATGAAATTGACAACCGGTATCCTTATTGACCGCCCCCCCCCCCCCCCTAAAATGACCCCTCGACAACGCATGCCGTCGGTACATTCTTGATTTTGACCATGCAATTTGTTTAGGCCCATCTTGAAGACCACCACATCATATACCCCTCCCCCTCTTATCAAGTTTTCGAGCTGACTGAAAAAAAATTGTGGACAACTTTAACATTTTTTCGTCGGTACATCATGCCTTTCGTCGGTACAACTATGTCTTGCACCGCCCCCCCTTCCCCGTTTCAAAAAGCTGGCTACGCCACTGTCAATTAACTGATTTACCTTTAAGTCTTGCTTTGATTTCATCAGTAAAGAATCCACATTCTAACCACTCATCAAAGTCTATGATGCAATCAAATGCTGTCAACCCCTGGATACTCTTGTGTCTAACATTTGCACCTGCGAAGGAAACATTTATTTATTCATATTTTTTTCAAAATAACATACAGATGCATTTTTCTTAGATATAATCATTTCACATAGAAATATATTAAATAATATATAATATTAACTCAATCTTAATTAAATAATTAGCAAACACATTGCACCAAAACAAAAACATATTCTTTACATGGATACCCTGCCTATAGTTGGCAAACCTGCTTACAGTAGCTAACTAATACTAAAGAGTGTAGGCGCGTGAAAAGCCAGCATGACGCAACATGGCACATTTTGAATTATATGTGCGAAACGTGGGCATGCCAAAATAGCGTGCCTACACTTGAATTACTTTTGCGGGCGGAGATATAAAAATTGCATATTTCACACCAATTTAGAACTGATTAAACTATAGACAAATTAATTGACAAGGCATATTGAAGCCATATTTGACTGTTGTGTCAATAGATTTGTATGCTAAACGGCAAAAGACAGTGCATCAAATTGATATGTATGGTATATGATGAGGTTAACAATATGGTGTATAGTTAAATCAGTTCCAAATTGGCAAGAAATATGCGTTATTTATCGCTTTGTGCGCAAAAGTAATCCAAGCGTACATGTGTAATTGTAATCACACACATACGATGTTGGCCACATGCACATGATTTTGGTCAACATGCATACTGCACCCCTATGATGCACAATGCGCTTGTTGCCTTCAAGCACCCTCGCATCGCTGCTGTAAGGATTGTGAGGCTTCGCCAATTTGGAACTGATCAAACTATAGTAGAGTAATCTTTTCATTCAATGAGGTAGAAGCAGGCCCAGACAGGTAGGACATTGTCTGAACAATATTTGCCTCCAAAATTAAAAATATTACGTAACAATAAATAAGATGGAAATAAAATAAGTTTTATTTCTAAATATAAATTCAAAATCAAAACCGTTGAATGGGCCAATACATCTCATGTCATTTGGATAGGAGAAGACTGCCCAATCTCCTCCTTTTTGGCTGCAGAATGTAGTGTAAAATTTAAATGCCTGTGACCCTTGGTATCAGGGTTCTAACTACGGTGGGCGGCACTGGGCGGCGCCACCCGGCACTGTCATGGTTTTTTTAACAATTTGTGGACAAAATCATTAAACTGTCTCATAAAACAAGAAATTATGTGGCAGGAACCCTCAAAGTGCATTAAAAAACCCTAAAAAGACATTAAGAAGGCCGCTGGATCCCATGCCATGATCCACTGCACTTCGTTCACTACACTTTCTCCGTTCGCCGTCAGTAAATTTACCCGGCACTAAAATGGTCCTGGCTAGAACCCTGCTTGGTATATTATCAAGCATATATTATATACACTTACCAGCTTGGAGTAAAGCACTGGCTGCATAATAATTATTGGCTTGCGTAGCAAAGAATAACGGTGTGCAATAGTCTTCATTGATAGCATCAACATCTGCTCCATACTCTACCAGTAATTCTAAGATATCTACAGGCCCTGTCATATATTATATACACTTACCAGCTTGGAGTAAAGCACTGGCTGCATAGTAATTATTGGCTTGCGTAGCAAAGAATAACGGTGTGCAATAGTCTTCATTGATAGCATCAACATCTGCTCCATACTCTACCAGTAATTCTAAGATGTCAACAGGTCCTGTCATGGCAGATGCATAATGCAGGGGGCTGAAGAGGCAAGAAAATAAATGTAATAAAATAAAAATGTAACAGGGAGATTTTGTCATTAAAAATGAAGATTGAGATTTTATTTTTATGCAAAAGTGTATTTTGTAAGCTTTAAAATGACACCTCGATTAAAGCATTTGGTCAATGCATTCAGATTTTATGTGAAATGTTAGATGGAAATTCTTTTAGTTCTTATTTTTTCATGCTTCACTTCGTCAATATCGTAAAATGCATACTGCCGATAAAAGCCCCCAATATTGATCTTCAATGATAAAATCCTAAAAAGCTTGTCGGCATCCCACTCTCCCCGGCCATAAGCGCGTACACATTTTCCGCAGGCTGGGGAGTCTCACTGCATAAAATCCCCAGCCCTATCCAGACAAGTGCCCAGTAGTTGCCTGGGTACACGAGGCCGGGACTGCAAATAACAAGTGCATGACTCTCACCTGTTTCCACCTGCATATCTCTGATCTAAGTCTGCTCCGTGTTCAAAGAGGAACCTCATGATTTCTAATCTGTGCTTACTGAAACAAAAAATATTCAGGAGAAACATAAATAAAAATATTTAAGGGAAAAGTCATGATAGATTATCAAAACCTTTCACTACATATCATTATTAAAATTGATACTTATTCTAAGTAATTAACATTTCAAATTGGATTTTTCTTTTGTGTGTGGTTCAAGACAGATTGATACTCATTATATGGCTTGGGTCATCAAAGGTCAACTGTAATTCTAGCCCTAATTCATGTCATATTTTATGACAAATTCTTATAATACTTGGTGTGGATTTGGATGTCAATGATAATACATTATGAGACCAATAATATATAGTTTGGGGCGGGGCTTAATTCATACCATCAGTGCGTATGGTCATCGTGTTAGGATGTTCAAATGCACCCTTCACAAAGTTGCTGGTGTAGAGAACACAGTTATTCAAAGCAGACAAGTTGGTAAATGACTCAGCGGACAAATTACACATTTTACAAAGGGGAAATTTAATGTTGTATAAATAATATATCTAACAAAAAGCGTTACTTTTATGATTTAAAGACAAAAATAACCAATAAAGTTAATAACAATCAGTGCTTAACTTAGGGCGCATTCCCACTGTGGCTGTTTGATACCAGGACGTGGACTCGATGCTACATCGAGTCTACTTCCAAGCCTAGTGGGAACGCACAATAAGGGGTTTCGACCCTACATCCACGATGTAGGGTTGAATCCTACTCGAAGATGTTGTCTCGCACCTAGGACGTGGTATCAAAATCGCTAGTGAGAATCCGTTTACATTATCGTATGTGGACTTGTACCCCTTGTTCCACAATAACAAGCATATTGCGCTGCGTTACACTGCTCCGCCATCAGTAGCGCGCTTTAAAATGCAATTTCATGCGGCCATATGTCATGCATGCATGGTCATTTACGCAGTAAGTACGCACGGCGCACTCGCTTAAACTTGTTAAACAAGTAACATCCGGGTAAGTGGACTCGATACCACATCGGTATTTTGATGTATTTTATCGCACATTTGGAAAGCAACATCAATGTTATGCATGTAGACTCGCACCTAGGTATGAGTCCACATTCACACAGGGAGAACACGCCCTTAGTGGTAATTTTATGTTCTCGAATCACTTAAAGCCATTCTTGTTGGTCATTAAATGCAATAAACATGAGCAAATCAGGGCCGCCACACAAAATGAGTGGACATTCCCACAAATCAGTAACCCCAAACAAAATGAGTGGACATTCCCCCTCATGGCCTCTTCAAACACTAATTACCTCTTAATTTGTTCTGTCAGCAGCCTATGCACCAAGATATCTTGCTCATGCTCCTTGAAATGAAACCCATTCTCAACCAACCAATTGCCACAATCTAGAAAATCATTGGCCAGGGCAAGGTGAGCAAGACTTGGGGGCGTCTTTCGGTCTTCGTTTTCGATGGCCGCTGTTAGAATGCCCTCTGTGTCTGCTTTTAGTAGAAGCTGGATGGCGTCTACACGTCCCTGCATTGCGCAGCAGTGAATGGCTAGCAGCTCTTTGTTATTGCGGTGGGTTAGGTTGATGCCTCTACCGAGCTGGAAAATAAATGATGTTATATAATTTATGCTGATTTTTCAATCTTTTAATTGGTTGTATTGATCATTGTAACCGGATGTACATCAATTGAAATGATTTGTTTCTCTATTCTGTGGCTTACATCCCTCATCGCACACTTTTGTGTATACTAATTCATGTGTAGCACAGAATATAAACAGATATTACAGCTTCAGTGGGAACTTATTGTTTGGCTGAGGAATGGATGACAAGGTTTAAGCCAAACTGATGGTTGCCATCAGTTCCTGATTCATTTCAAAAAACTACTTTCTAAATAGGCCTACATGTTTGTTGGTTTATGTGGTAAATTTGTTGTGTGGACACCCTTGTGGTTAGTATCTGAAGTAAAACCGACAACCCTAAGCTATGCATTACTGAACAAAATATTGCTCGTAGCTATTTTTTGCAAATAAAAACACAACAAAACATTGTCCTTCTGAGTCTATGATGTTAAGCCTAGCTTAAGGGGGCTGTGCACCTTCAGGTACAGCCTCTGTAAAACTGCCGTAACTTCTTCATTATTCATTTAATCTATATAAAAGTATACATTTTTTTGTAGGAAAGGGTTCAATGAATCCAACCATGATCATGAAATTGACCATTTTGGGGGGAAAAAAATCAAAATGCGATTTATTTTATTTTATTTTTTATACCAAAAATGGTGATTTTCATGATTTTAGAGATAAAAAAATCATGTTTTTTAGCACTTTTTGGTCTATAATTCAAAAAATAATAACGATTTAAAAAAAAAAAACCTGATTCCTAGGGAATTGTATGAGGAATATAATAAAACTAGTATGACAACATTTGACACAATATATTTTGAGTTATCTTTGCAGAACCTAAAATGGGTCAAAAACATGGTTTTTATCATTTTTCCAAAATGGTCAATTTCATGATCATGGTTGGAGTCATTGAACCCTTTCCTGCAAAAAAATGTATACTTTTATATAGATTAAATGAATAATGAAGAAGTTACGGCAGTTTTACGGAGGCTATATCGAAGGTGCACAGTCCCTTTAAGGATTCACACCACTAAATAAATAATGGAAGAGTCCACAAAAGGCCTGTTGAATTGGTTGGGATGACACTCCTCTAAGTGAAATATATAAAAATGCTTCAAAAGTAGTATTGTTGGCCACACTTTTGATCGGATGATTATTAAATGAAGATTATCAAACAATATCAGTGCAAATTTTCTTCTTTGACCAATTTTTTATGATTTTTTAGTCATTTTAGAGACTTCAGATAATTGATTAGAATTGCTTAGAGCTACAATCTTGGAAAAAAGTCCTTGGAACGCGAACGCTGAGCTGAGCACACGTGCTGGGTATTGTGTGCATGTATTGATACTTAGTGTCTTCTGTTATAAACGGAAATTGTTCAAATGAGATTTTTCCTTCCCCACCCCCCATCGATCAATGTTGGGACACTCTGGCAAGCTGCAGGAGCCACTGGCCTTGGTCAACATTGTATGGGGGAGTGGGGGTGACACCTTTCCGTTAATCACACGCAAGTGTTCCAAGACTTTTTTCCAGGATTGTATAAGAGGAATGCAAAATATTTGATCTAAATTTGGTTTTTCTATCATAAATCAAAAACCGAATGTCATATAAATCTCATATTACACACGATTTGAGTAAACAATAGGGGCATCACAAATATGATAAAAATGATGATAGGGAATTAATTTTATTTAGGGAGTGGTCACTGAAAACAATTATTTATGTCATATTTAACTACAATTTGACCCGTTTCTTGATCCCGCGCGTAATAATCTGATGTTTATAAATCAATAAAGCAAAAGTATAACATAGTCCGGACGGCACGCTTTATAAAGGGTGACACTTCAGAAATCAAAAAATCAACAAAAGGGTGGGGGTCAGAATATTTCTGATATAAAGGGTGTAGTTGTATAAAGCGTGGAGATAAAATAAAAAGGGTGGGGGTTTCTCAGCGATCATCAAAATAATCAATATACCGACCTTGTCGGCTTGCTAGCGCTAGTTATATCATAAATATGTATCCAATATCGGGTCTGATATACTTCAAAATTAAAAAGTCGCCATCTTTAAATTGAGCAGGGATTGTGTTTGTTGTTATATAGTGCCATCTATTGTTGAAATCGTGACATTTTTTCAAAATGGAAACTCACCGCGAGCTACGAAAGTGTCGTACGCTGCGTAATATCACATTTTAGGGAGCATAAGAGTAACAAAAATGCACTGATTTGATGAAATAAGTCCATTTCAAATGAATCTCCTCTATAAATTTGCATTAAATAATCGTGATTTAGCCGACAAAGTGGTTTTTAAGTAAGCTTTTTTCCCCTTTTTTCAATTATTTTTTTTGATGAATAATTTCAAGAATCCTGGGACCCGCCCGAAAATAAAACTTGTCCCGGGATGTTTCTGTCACTTTCTTCCAATGAGAGCCTTTACAAATTTGAATGCACAAAATGTCCCCTTTTCGGTATAAAGGGTGGGGGTTGAACATTTCAAAATAAAAAGGGTGGCTCTGTAAAAAGAGTGGGACAAAAATAAAAAGGGTGGGGTCTAACCCCTGTCCGGACAGTGTATAAAGTTCTTGCTGAGAAATTAACATTTTTATCATTTTAATAATGTTATCACATTGCCTATTTGTTTGTTATTTGAAATATGAAACTATGCATTTACGCTTTCCACGCGACAGGCGTCTGCAGACGACAATCCAAAATAGCACAAAATGTTTCAAAAATGACAAAATTATTGAATGTCATTTTACCAATATTTGGAATCACCTTGTGAAATGCATTCAAATAAGTACAAACGTGCCTATTATTTGTTCAGTTATCCTTGAGATAGACATAAAAGTTAGACAAATCTGTTTTGTACCGTGGTTTAACCAATAGCCGCGTTGAAAGTGTTAACATTTGCCGAGCAGTAAACGTTTATTTGCAATACTATTCCTATCTATTGAAGATAGGTCATAACAGAAAAAAGGAAAAAAAGTCACGCCATGAGAGCAACTCGAACCAACGCCAAGCAGGCTATAAAGGGTGCCAACGAACGCTCCTGTCCACTAACTAGGCCAAGCGGTCAGTGCTTACACAAGCGTGGATTTGTTTTATTATACATGTTATAGTAATGCATTATTGCAAAGTGTCACACACTTTACCAACACTTTACTATCAGTTTACCATTGGGACATTTTGCTTAAAATAGGCAATTAAACGTTTTTTCATACTGCCTTTGAGTTATCAAGATATGCATATGTGTTAGCTATACCAATCATGCATGTTGTAACTCCGAAATATAAGCCGCATGGGTCACATCTACGCATTTTGATAACAGTTTACCATTTAAAATAAAAACAAAATATATATTATAATATTATACTATAGAAACGACGGTAAAGTGTTCAATGAACACGTGTTTCAAGGCAACACTTTACCATACACTTTACCATACACTTTACCATTACCGTCCCAACTCGTCTGATGATTACTTTGTGAATAAAGCTAAATTCATTTATCGCAGCGCTATTTTAATCAATAAAATATACTACTTAAATGGTTTATTTATGTATTCACGTATATTATATATTACTTAAATGGTTTATGTATTCACTTATTTAGTTGTTTGGGTTGTTTTTGAGGATGAGATTGAACTGAAGGCCTATAGATAATATTATCGTCATGCTTACTCATCTGACTCATTAGCTCAGTTGATAGAGCGCTGGTCTATAACCATCCAGAGGTCCCAGGTTCAAATCCTGGATGTGCAATTTCTTTTACTGACTATCATTTATAATTTGTGGAGTAAGAAGAAACATTTACTCATCATCCAACCATGTCCAACTATTGTTTTTCCAATTATTGTCAAATATTTCCAAAAAATAAATACCAACAGTTTTGAAAAAAATGTGTAAGAAAAAAGTCATATTTGAAAAAATCCATAAAATAAGGGTTTGAGAATAACGTGTCGGGAAAAAATACCAGCAATTTCAAAATGTTCAAAATAAATTCCAAAAACTGTAGGCAAAAATGCCCTTTGAAAATTTGAGCCAAAAAATGTTGGTTAATAATAGTATGTGGAAATGTAGAACTAAATCCAAATGTAGTTTTTTCACAAATTCTTTTTAATAAAACAGCCAAAAAAGTGTATGTATAGGCCTATGAACATTCGAGCAGAAAAAAAAAGTGTTTTGAAAAAAAAGGTGTTTTTCTTGCATTATTTCTTGGTGATTATTGGGCCGGGGGATTCATCGTCCCTTTGCAACACAAGTGATGCAAAACAACGACCGCAAATCAAAAAATACATAATAACAGATGGGCATATGAATAATGAGCATCTATTATCATATTACAACCTGTTAATGCAATACGAAAGATAGCTATCGAATCTGTCAAACAGAAGTTACTGCTATCTACTGAAGACTTTATTTACAAGTAGGCCTAAGTTGTTTTACAATTATTTGTGTTACTTTCAACCACATATATAGATTCCGTTACTTTTAGATACTCTTTTACATATCTGACAATACATGAATAAATCTCGTAGGAGTATCTGAAAACGCCACATTATGCATTGCAATAATGGGCAATTATTATACATCTTCGAAATGCATTAGTTAGTTAGTTTCACTGAACGATCCCGTATTAAATGAATGTCTTTATAAAAAATAAATACTGGGGTTGCCAAGCCTATGGTCTACTGCCAAATACTGTGCAATTTGAGATACATGTGACATTTAGTTTTTGAGATGTGATAGAAAAAACAAATTTAGATGAAATTTTTGGTAAACTGCGTATACAATCTTGGAAAAAGGTCCTTGGAAAGCGAACGCTGAGCTGAGCACACGTGCTGGGTATTGTGTGCATGTATTGATACTTAGTGTCTTCTGTTATAAACGGAAATTGTTCAAATGAGATTTTTCCTTCCCCATCCCCCATCGATCAATGTTGAGACACTCTGGCAAGCTGCAGGAGCCACTGGCCTTGGTCAACATTGTACGGGGGAGTGGGGGTGACACTTTTCCGTTAATCACACGCAAGTGTTCCAAGACTTTTTTCCAGGACTGTAGGCTAGGCCTGGGCAATCTACAAACATGCGTATCTTAGACGCTGCATATCTCGAAAATTTTGCCTTGACCTTATTTTTTTTTTTTTTTACAGGAAAGCCAAGACCATAATCTTCACACAGAATGCAAAGTTGAAGCAACCAGTTGCTTTATAAGCGAGAAAATGGCGTATAATTATGGTCCATTTTACACAGTAAGCAATGGGGAATTTATTAGTGGTGTGGTACCTTTAAGCTTATTTAAGCGCATGATTCTAAATGTGGATATTGACCATTCTTTTTAAAGTGATCTCTTACCAGTTCTTGCATACAGTCTATCTGTAATGGTTGCCCAGCTTCAACATAACACTTGACATGTAGCGGTGTACTGGCCTCAGAATCTATGGCATTTAGCTTTGCTTACGCTTATTTCATTCAGAGCTTTATTATTAACCACTTACCATTCATTGCTTGCAGTGTATTTGACAAGGTTGTCCAGTTTTACCAATTTTCAACAAAATTGTCACAAATTTCATAATTTTTTTATAATTTACTAATCGTAATAAATATAAAAGGACCTGACGTTTTGATTCTAACAGAATCTTTATCGAAGGTTGTGAACATGTTTGTTGTATTCTGTCATTTTACCTTCAATATAGATTCTGTTAGAATCGAAACGTCAGGTCCTCTTATATATATTACATTTATTTACACAGGCTATTTTTGTGGATAAGCAGTTTGCATTCAGCTTTTACATTCAATTTAATAATCTACAAAAACAACCCATAAAATAAAGATATGGGTCAGACATGGGGAAACCCAACAGATCTTTTTCTTTACCATACACGGCGGCGTTAATGCGGAAATTGTCCATTTTTCAATAAGTAAATCACTTACGAGTTCTTGCATGCAATCTATCTGAGATGGTTGCCCAGCTTCACCATAACATTTGACATGTAGCGGGGAATTCCCTTCTGAATCTATGGCATTTAGCTTGGCTCCATTCTCTATGAGTAACTATGTAAAGAGATTGACAATAAACAGAAATCAGTGTCAGAAGATCTTATTTTAAAAGTTATCTGTAAAGTAAAAAATATGTATCTAGGGAAATAATCAAAGCAAAGAAATAGATAGGAACATGAGAAATGCAGTTCCCACAACATTTTGAGAATTGGCAGAATATAATGGGTTGTGGGTTTGATTTGATTCGATTACATTTGGGTCCTATGGCCCTGGATAACCCAATAAGCCTCTTTTGGCTTGTTTCCATTGGGGTCCGTTAGATGTGTGAACAGATACAGACCAGGATGATCCCATACTCTTTACGAAAGAATCTGTAACCTTATAATATGTTCGGGTATTGCTATTCCGATGCACGGGACCACCATTTCTATGTGACTTTTTTTTTGCTGCCATTAGAAAATCGTCACAATCACTTCACTTCATTTACCTGACTGCCGACACGGCACACAATGTATCAGCACTTAGTATACAAATATGGACTGCTCATGAGGGAAATGGGGTGAAATATTGCCCCGAGGTGATGTCTGGCTTCGGGAAAATAGTAGGCTTACGGTCTCCAGATCACAGAGGGACAATATTTCACCCCATTTCATGAATAAAGAGCAGTCCATATTTGTTTTATATAACGCATGAAAATATTCATACTTGAACACATCTTAGTGAATATGCTAGTTGATTCTCGACAAAAATAAGCTTACTTTTTGAAGTTAGTTTACTCCGAGCAAGTCGCTGAGGAAAAATTACTCTGATGCTGAACTCATCTCATCGATAGAGGTCTAGACCTCGTTGCAGAATGCCCTCAACCTCAGGTGAATTGACAACAAATATTTATGATTCATGACTAAGATTCACTGAAATGTTAATTCAGCCGATAAAAGATCTGTGCGGTAAACCAAATAATAATAATGCAATGCAGACGACTTGTTTACGTTAGAAGCGATTCCTCTTTTGCTGTTGTGCACTGAGCAGAGTCCGTACACACAGATGGTGGTGGAATCGATTTATTGTTTATACTGAGTAGGGCCTTCTAGCGGGCTTTCTAGATTTGTAGAAATTAGAGAAAACTTAATGTAGAATGACAATCACATTCAGGTTTACTACAGGGTCTCTCAAGACGCTCCATGTCGGGATCGCAAGAGCCTACGAGGGAGGGCATATTTTGTCTATTCAAAAAGGACTCCATGTCGGGATCGCACGAGCCTACGAGGGAGGCCATTTTTGGTCTATTCAAAAAGTACTTTTGACCGCCCGGTCAATAGTACTTTTTGAAAGACACAAAATGACCTGGAATGACGTCAAGCATGAAATAGGCCAAAATATTTTGTGTTGTGTAATGTATTATCCACCAATCAGATGGCTAGAATATTTTCATGGGTTATATAAATTGTAATATCCCTAACAGCTTACCAATCTTGCTTGGGTAGACAAGGCATTTAAGACTAAGTACCTTGCCCAAGGATACAAATTTAACATGTTGGCCATGGCAGGGCTAGAACTCACAACCTCATGATTATGAATCCTGCACTGTTCCACTGGACAACACATGCTCTCTCGACTTGTAAAACAAATAAAACAATGACTACAATGACTACAATCATTATGATTTGTGTATGTAATTGTAACTAACATTATGTTTTGTATAATGTTTAATAGTGCAATAAAATTTGTATCCAGAAAAAGTTAGGATCAATGCGTAGCGATATGTCTGTGACAAAAGCAGGATCTCACAAGTAAACATCTTCTCATTTTTGCTAAGACTTTCATAGAATGTCATGTTTATAGGCTTATAGCGTAATCTGTTAATGTCAATTTCAGAAGAAAATGAGGCAATTTTAAGCAAGTTGTCTTTTTACAAGGGACAATGTCTTCATATGGTGCGTATACACTAGGAGGTTAAAATCAGACTTCTGTCAACAAATGAACCAATATGAAATCAATCTACAATCCTAGAAAAAAAGTCTTGGAACACTTACTTGTTAACAACAGAAAACTAACACCCTCTCCACTGTGCAATGTTAAGAAATGTCAATGTCTTCAGCAGTTATTCAAGGTGTCCCAACATTTATTGATAGGGTGTGAGGAATGGAAAATTGTTCTTTAAGGTGTCCTTTTCAGCTCTTAACAAAATAAACGTCATTTAAAGATCAGAAGAAAACAAATTCTGCACATAATGTCTAGGACATGTTATACGTTCCAAGGACTTTTTTTCTGAGATCGTAGTTGTTGACACAAGTTTGTTCCATCAGTTCCCAAGTTTTATAACTTATAATAATGCATAATACTTTGTGTAAAGCCTCGATTTAGGCGGGCACTGGGCGTTTTTTGCCCCCCGGTTCCCGAGAAATTGCGCCCAGTTTAATCCAAATTTGCATGCCCGGGCGCACCATATTTTGCTGTCTGTAGCGCCTGGTCATTGATTGAAGAATGATAATTTTGATCAAATAAATGAGTTGTACCAATCTCTGACTTTGTTTTCTCTCTAGAATTTCATATTTTGTCATTTGTATGAGTGTGTGAATAAATTGTAGTGCTGTTATCGAGATCTTTTTTTCATGTTGACATGTTGCTATTTTAGAATCTCGATATCGACATGATGTCGACATATTATGATCCAAATACCAAGCCGATTGTCCCCGCAAATTAATGTCCGCGATAGTATAGAATATTACCGCAGATCGAAAATATCGCCAAGTCAATATGCGAAGTGGTGAGGGGAGGAACTAGCGTAGGCCTAATTACTTTTAACGATTTGCTATCATTGGATATTGGGTTTTTTCACAACTCTTGCCAATTTTCATTTATAAAAATCACTTTGCCGATTATTTTTTTCTCAAATCATTACGAACGATTTAATGTCAATTATATCAACATCCCAAAGTTGATATCGACATGTCGGGATAATAGCCGATATCGACATAATGTCGACATCGTCCATGTCGATGACAGCTCTAATAAATTGTACTAAAGTAATATGTTCAGAATAAAATAGTTTCTGTGTTTTTATTGCTGATGAAACTAACTTGCTACCTGCTGTTTTCCAGTTTCCGATAGCGATGTTTCCCCATCCCCAATGTTTATACAACAAATGTACAATGTGGCATTCCGTGCATGTACATTTGCGACCTCTCACCTCTTGCACATGCGCACGCACGGCTACAAGCTCTTACACATCATGTATCAGCACCAAGTTAACCAACTAACTCCATTCAATATAACAACATGTTGTCTGTAGCAGCGACTGAATGCATTTCCTTCCCAAATTGTATTTTGTAAACATTGGTCGACGGTCAGGTCAAAATTGTTTTGTGTGGAGAGAACTGGGGTTGATGTTTATACTAATACTACCGCGATGTTTTGACAAGTGTCCCAGTTTCTAAATCCCATTATTATTTTTAAACTAAATTATTGATTTGATGAGTGCTGTTTTTCTTGAAATAAACAGTATTTTATGGAGTAAAACCAACTTGAAGATCATGTCAATTGACTCATATTGAGCCCTATGAATTTTGCATACTTGCAAATAATTTGTATACAGGTTTTCTTTCGGCAATTCGAATCATCATTTGTTACTTTTACAGTACCTACCTTAGCTGTTGGTAAGTTTGTTTACATTTACAGTACAGTATACAGGTGCAAAAACAAATAACAAATGAACATTTATGATTTTAACAATAACTCCCAGTTTGTCAAAAATAGCTCCCGGTTCCCAACCAAATTGAAGGACCGGGAGCAAAAGATTTCAAAACAGTTGCTCCCGGTTCAAAGGCTATTAATTCGAGGCTTGATCCCCAACTTACTTTGATAGTTTCTGTATCCCTGGCCCTATGTAAAGGCGTGGCACCCTTGTAGTCTAGAAGATTAACGTCTACTCGCTCCTTGAGCAGGACTTTAAGCGCAGGTATTGCCCCAAAGTAAGCGGCTGTGTGGATTATGGTACAATGCATAATGGATCCCTAACTTACTTTGATAGTTTCTGTATCCCTGGCCCTATGTAAAGGCGTTGCACCCTTGTAGTCTAGAAGATTGACGTCTACTCGCTCCTTAAGCAGGACTTTAAGCGCAGGTATTGCCCCAAAGTAAGCGGCTGTGTGGATTATGGTACAATGCATAATGGATCCCTAACTTACTTTGATAGTTTCTGTATCCCTGGCCCTATGTAAAGGCATTGCACCCTTGTAGTCTAGCAGATTGACGTCTACTCGCTCCTTGAGCAGGACTTTAAGCGCAGGTATTGCCCCAAAGTAAGCGGCTGTGTGGATTATGGTACAATGCATAATGGATCCCTAACTTACTTTGATAGTTTCTGTATCCCTGGCCCTATGTAAAGGTGTTGCGCCCTTGTAGTCTAGCAGATTGACGTCTACTCGCTCCTTAAGCAGGACTTTAAGCGCAGGTATTGCCCCAAAGTAAGCGGCTGTGTGGATTATGGTACAATGCATAATGGATCCCTAACTTACTTTGATAGTTTCTGTATCCCTGGCCCTATGTAAAGGCGTTGCACCCTTGTAGTCTAGAAGATTGACGTCTACTCGCTCCTTAAGCAGGACTTTAAGCGCAGGTATTGCCCCAAAGTAAGCGGCTGTGTGGATTATGGTACAATGCATAATGGATCCCTAACTTACTTTGATAGTTTCTGTATCCCTGGCCCTATGTAAAGGTGTTGCGCCCTTGTAGTCTAGCAGATTGATGTCTACTCGCTCCTTAAGCAGGACTTTAAGCGCAGGTATTGCCCCAAAGTAAGCGGCTGTGTGGATTATGGTACAATGCATAATGGATCCCTAACTTACTTTGATAGTTTCTGTATCCCTGGCCCTATGTAAAGGCGTTGCACCCTTGTAGTCTAGAAGATTGACGTCTACTCGCTCCTTAAGCAGGACTTTAAGCGCAGGTATTGCCCCAAAGTAAGCGGCTGTGTGGATTATGGTACAATGCATAATGGATCCCTAACTTACTTTGATAGTTTCTGTATCCCTGGCCCTATGTAAAGGCGTTGCACCCTTGTAGTCTAGAAGATTGACGTCTACTCGCTCCTTAAGCAGGACTTTAAGCGCAGGTATTGCCCCAAAGTAAGCGGCTGTGTGGATTATGGTACAATGCATAATGGATCCCTAACTTACTTTGATAGTTTCTGTATCCCTGGCCCTATGTAAAGGTGTTGCGCCCTTGTAGTCTAGCAGATTGACGTCTACTCGCTCCTTAAGCAGGACTTTAAGCGCAGGTATTGCCCCAAAGTAAGCGGCTGTGTGGATTATGGTACAATGCATAATGGATCCCTAACTTACTTTGATAGTTTCTGTATCCCTGGCCCTATGTAAAGGCGTTGCACCCTTGTAGTCTAGAAGATTGACGTCTACTCGCTCCTTAAGCAGGACTTTAAGCGCAGGTATTGCCCCAAAGTAAGCGGCTGTGTGGATTATGGTACAATGCATAATGGATCCCTAACTTACTTTGATAGTTTCTGTATCCCTGGCCCTATGTAAAGGTGTTGCGCCCTTGTAGTCTAGCAGATTGATGTCTACTCGCTCCTTAAGCAGGACTTTAAGCGCAGGTATTGCCCCAAAGTAAGCGGCTGTGTGGATTATGGTACAATGCATAATGGATCCCTAACTTACTTTGATAGTTTCTGTATCCCTGGCCCTATGTAAAGGCGTTGCACCCTTGTAGTCTAGAAGATTGACGTCTACTCGCTCCTTAAGCAGGACTTTAAGCGCAGGTATTGCCCCAAAGTAAGCGGCTGTGTGGATTATGGTACAATGCATAATGGATCCCTAACTTACTTTGATAGTTTCTGTATCCCTGGCCCTATGTAAAGGCGTTGCACCCTTGTAGTCTAGAAGATTGACGTCTACTCGCTCCTTAAGCAGGACTTTAAGCGCAGGTATTGCCCCAAAGTAAGCGGCTGTGTGGATTATGGTACTGCCGTTAATACACCTGGGAAAAGAGAGCAAAAAATGGTGGTCAACGATGTACACTTATTTAGAATGGAAATTATTTGTTGAATTTCGCAAACTGACTTACAAGTTTTGGAAATATTCTTTTCCCGATCCCTTGATTTAGTGGTTCTTTTTTAACAGTGATGGCTATAGGGAATGTGAGTATGAGTCTGGTTTATACCTGCTACGAAGGCTTGCAAATAGCCTAGCATTAGTAATATGATCTTTTGATTTGATTTGATTTGATTTGATTTGATTTGATTTGATTTATTTCGGTATCTCCACATATATATAACAATGACAATGATAATAATATAAAGAATCTTAAGATACAGTTAAAATTACAAAACCACACAAAATTGGGGGAGATACAAACAGGATAACCCTTTAAGCCCGGAGGCTTATTTCCGAAGGGGTTCTAAGGAAAAACAAAAATACAACACATACATCAACAGACACTGTATACATATTTAAAATTGATACAAAATATTAAAATATTTAAAACTATTAACAATTGATTTGGTTAAGATGATGAGTTTTTACAGATTTTTTTAAAATTGCCTTAGAAGGCAACCGTGTTTCCTCGTATGGGTATACTACATACATACATACATAATCTTTATTTATTCACGATACATAGGTCAACTTTACAGCTGTTTTTCACTGAGGCCGTGATAAAGTCAATATAATTAACATTTTATATAATAACTCTAAAATTACATAATATAACATATTTCTTTAATCTTATAGTATACCGTGTAATAAAACAAGATTACAAAAATTGAATTTTAAGATATCGAAAATTACAACTGACACATTCGTTTAAGACGGTTGATAAATATACTAATATTGGGGGAGACTTGTATATTTTTGTCAAGTTTGTTCCATTCAATGGCACCCCTATAAGAAAAACTGCGTTTTTTATAATTTGTTTTAGGTTTAGGAATAATAGCATTAAACTTACTTCTGCGTAAATTGTAATTAATTACGTCATTATACAAAAGTAAATCATTCAAATACGATGGTGCAATATCATTGAGTATTTTATAAGACAAAATATTACAGTTGTATGTCTGTCTACTATCGAGTGGTAACCATTTAAGTTTATTAAGAACTTCAAGACTAGGTGTATCCCAAGCTACTCCACAAATAATACGAGCAGACCTGTTTTGAATAATTTGAAGACGAGATGCTGAAGTTAAGCCACAATTTCCCCATACAATATTACAATACTGTAGATGAGGAAGTACTATGGCGCTGAATACAGTTTTAAGAATATCATGTGAAAGTAAAGGCTTCGCTCGTTTTAACATGTGTAGAACCTTTAATGCTTTTTTTCGGGTATATTCAATATTTTCATTCCAAGTTAAATTGTTATCAATAATTACACCAAGATGCTTACATTTATCAACTTTAGCTAAATTGTTTCCATTAATTTGTACTGTCAAATTATGATTTTCTACATTTGCTAAACGTTGCCTTGATGAGATCAACATGAACTCTGATTTTGTTACGTTTAAACTGAGTTTATTGACTTGAAGCCAATTTCTTACAGACACAAGGTCTTCATTTATACATTTTATAATATCATCAACTGAGTTAGATGCATAATAAAGAACTGTATCATCTGCATACATGCTAACTTTAGAGTGAGATACACATTTAGGTAAATCATTAATATATACAAGGAAAGCCAGAGGGCCATCGATTGAACCCTGGGGCACTCCACACTGAATTGGCTTAGGGCTTGAGGAAATTCCATCAATACATGTAAATTGAGTACGATTGCTTAAATAACTACAAAACCAATTTATAACATATTTACTAACTCCATATAACTTTAGTTTTTCTAAGAAAATATCATGATTTACAGTATCAAATGCCTTTTTTAAATCTAGCGTACATAATCCAATTATATTACCTTTATCAATTTCATTGTACCAGTCTTCAGTTAAATTAATTAAAGCTGAAGCAGTGGAATATGATGGCCGGAAGCCAGATTGATTTACATGAATCAAATTATTAACATTGAGATAATCATATAGTTGATCAAACACAGCCCTTTCAATAACCTTTGAAATAACAGGTAGAATAGAAATAGGCCTGTAATTACCAGGATCAGCTGGATCTCCCGCCTTAAAAATAGGAGTAACTCTAGCTTTCTTCCAATTATTTGGGAAGGTACATGTAGTAAAAGAATGATTAATTATATGTGTGATGATTGGTGAAATAATTGGTGCTGCTAGTTTTAATAATCTTGACGGGATATTATCACAACCTGTAGCTTTATTATCTGACAACTTAGAGAGATACTTGAAAACAAATTCATGTGTAACAAACTCAAAGTTGAATGTTTTATTAGTATTGCAGTTGGTATTTGTGTTGTGAGAGAAATTACTACTATGATCATCTGTAGTAATTTTTGATGCAAGTCTAGGCCCTATTTCAGCAAAATAGGTATTCATTGTATTTGCAATATCTATGGGTTTATTTACAGAACCATTTCTGTATTCAAACAAGTAATGCTGGTGTTTTTACTTTTAGACGGTACTACAAAACGCAGTTGCTCCCAAGTTTTCTTAATATTATTTTTTCTCTCAGTTAAACCCTTATTTATAAATGGTTTTTTACTGGTACGGACTAAAATATTACATTTATTCTTGGCATCACGAAAATCTTTCCACTTCATAATGTCATTACCTGAGCGGATGGCTATTAATTTAAGTTTATCTCTGTAACGCATAAGTTGGATGATATCTTTAGTTAACCATGGTGCTGATTTCTTACGTACCCTGTGTCTTTTTAAAGGAACGTGTTTGTCAATGACTTCCAGAAAAAGTGTTTCAAATGAGAGAGCAATTACATTAACATCGCCATTCAACATAACTTTATCCCATCTAATTAACCTTAAATCACTTAGAAATGCCTTTTCATCAAACATTGTGTAAGAACGAGATATAGCATATTTATGGTTTTGTTTACAATTACCATGTCCTTGTGACATAATCTTATTTGGATTTGTAACACTTCTATGTTTAGACTTCCTACTTTTTTTACTGCTCCAAATTGCATATGTCAAGGAGTGATCACTTATGCCAACATGAATAACACCAGAATTTGAAATTGGTGTTGTGTTTGTACAACACATTACATCAATTAAAGTAGCACTTGTTTCAGTAATTCTAGTTGGTTCATCAATTACCTGTTCAAGGTGAAAATCGTTACATATATTATTGAGTCTAACAGTATAACAATGTGGTACTGGAGACAGCAAATCAGTTTAAGTCACCCATCAATAAATAGTCTTTACCCTCTAATTCAATTGAATGTAATACTTGCTCAAGATGGTCGAAGAGATTAATATGTGTACCTGGTGGTCTATACCACACAATAACAATAAATGGTTTACATTTATAAGGTATAATTTCAACAGTTAAAAGTTCAAGCATATTCGTAGAAATGTCTTTTCTTACTTTATGAGTACAACTTTGATTGATATATAAAGCTACACCACCCCTTCTGACATTCTCATTAACTTCATTATTTCTATCTCTCCTATATAAATAGAAATTATCTATATTTACATTATTATCACCAACATCATCACTAAGAAAAGTTTCAGTAAGTCCTAAGATATCAATATGAGTATTTGTCAAAATATGTCGTAACTCATCAAAGTTTTGAGTAAGGCTGCAAATATTTAACTGTGCTATAACAATACCCTTTTTATGAAGCACATCGAACATTTTATGACTATGACCATCAGTAGACAAGTTGGCATCTTGGTCTACATCATTTTGATTACTATTATTACTAATATTATTAAAATTATGGTTTTGAAATACATTTCTGTCAGAAGTAAGATAATGGTGCCTGGATTTTTGAATCACATTCATGTGATATGCCTGAAGTGAGGATTGTGAGGAAAAACTGGTGCCCATGTAATGGCGTTCCGAAGGTTAATAACCAGTCTTCCCAGCCCTTGATAATTAAGATGTACATCATCCCAGTATAAGTCTCTAATTAGCTCTCCTGTGTGTGTAAGAAAATGAGGAACATGGTCAACAAAACTGACCCTTGGGCTTACTTGGCAGTTCTCTGAAAAACTCCTGTTTTAGTTCGCTGATACTCTATTTGCTCCATCATCCCAGAATCTTGGCGAGATTCCACTGATGGTGACATGGGCAGAAGGGAATTTGCGAAGGGCAGCCTGAATGAGATGACGAGATTGCCTCTCACATGTTTCCAACGTGTCTCTGGCAGTGTTATTAGTCCATGCTTGTAACACAACATATCGGGGATTTTCATTGTTTGTGTCCTCAACAAGGCGTTCGATGTCAGCAATTTGAGCTCCTCCCTTAGCTATAACCCGTGTGGACTTGCCTCGGTAAAACTGTGATGGATCAATCTTCTTACAGATGGAGTTAGAGAAGATCAGGACATCAGCATGTTTATGTGGAGCGATTTTCTCAGACCTGTTTATAGAAGGTGGTGAGGCACTGGTCTGTAGATGATCATATAGAGGGACTATGAGACTCAGGCTAGATCTTACCTGCTTCTAAGGCTTGCAAATCGTGTGACATTAGTGATATGATCTTCAACCAGCTTAGTTAATAGCTCTGTATCTCCTCGCATTAACCGTGGTATACTGGTCTGTAGATGGTCATATAGAGGGACTATGAGACTCAGGCTAGATCTTACCTGCTTCTAAGGCTTGCAAATCGTGTGACATTAGTGATATGATCTTCAACCAGCTTAGTTAATAGCTCTGTATCTCCTCGCATTAACCGTGGTATACTGGTCTGTAGATGGTCATATAGAGGGACTATGAGACTCAGGCTAGATCTTACCTGCTTCTAAGGCTTGCAAATCGTGTGACATTAGTAATATGATCTTCAACCAGCTTAGTTAATAGCTCTGTATCTCCTCGCATTAGCCGTGGTATACTGGTCTGTAGATGGTCGTAGTACTCTATGAATGGTGTAAAAAGAACAAAGGATGTTACATTAGGTATGCTTTGTGGCACCCCGGTTAGGGGATTTTGAGCGGAATCACGATTTGGGCACAGAAATCACACGAAAAAACTCCAGTTCCCCACCGGGATTCAATCCGGGGACCTCCGGCGCCACAGTCCCACACCCGCATAGGCAAACCACGGCTGCCAGCTACTCGCTCGCTCAGTATACTGAGCGAGCTATATCAACTCGGTTGCTTACATCATCGAAAACCGTTCCCACATGCGCTCAGAGATAGGTTCCCGATTAGTATTTCATAGTATTTAGGGGGGTTAGGGTATATATGATAATTGCCACCAGAAACTCTACAAATGATCTCAAAATAGGAATATTTGTCTTTATTACCAGCTATATTATAATAAACATACCCACTAGCTGTGCTTTTTGGTCTTCATTCCTGGCCACTTCAAAAGCTGTTTTACTCTGCTTATTCTTGTGGTAGATATTAGCGCCCCACTCAACTAGAAGCTGTTGATAATACACACAAATAAAAATTGTTTGTGAAGACAGTTACATGTTAGCATTTTGTATAATTTTACTATCTTTTGAAAGATATTAACTAAATTCATTTCAAATTTATGTAGCGAGTTTTGAAAAAAAAATTTACAACTTGAACTATACACATGGAAAAAAGTATCGCATCACTTGTTGAAAAGTGCAAATGTGGCCTCGAATTTTGCCACCATGGTGTGATATTAAGGATCATTTGTTTGCGTAAGCTGTCCAACAAAATGTTATGCAATAAAAGGGCCACATTTTAGTTTGTGATGTAATCGATGTAATGTTTTTCAAGGCCAAAGTGAAAATGCATAAAACAAGTTTGGGTAAAACGCGATATTGAGAGGCCCAATGATCAATCTCTATAGTTGTAATCCTTGGTAACACATTCAAGTCTTCCAAGGTCAAAGGTCATCTGGGGTAAAATTTAAAAAGTTGCCCGATTGTCCTCAAACATGAAAAAACTCAATTTTTCGTACGCCCAACGGTTATGGGGTCAAAGGTCAAAATAGGTCAAATTTTAAATAAGTTCAAATGACAAAAGAAATATTGCGGAAGTGTAATTGACCTAGGTCAAATAAATTTTAAAAAATCAACGGTGACCTCAACGTATATGCTGAATTTATGAGCAACAAAAAAATGGCATGTTTGGACTCATTCACTGTATTGTAGCCTATAACGTCTAAATGAAACATTTCTTGCGCCAAATACAGAACTAATATAATGACTATTTTAAGTATTTAAAGTCTATTCAATATCGAGTTATACCCAAACTTGTTTTATGCATGTTTTTGGACAAAAGCATGCATTTTGCCCTTGGCCTTGAAAAACATCACATCGATTACGTCACAAACCAAAATGTGGCCCTTTTATTGCATAGCATTTTGTTGGACAGCTTACGCAAACAAATGATCCTTAATATCACACCATGGTGGCAAAATTCGAGGCCACATTTGCACTTTTCAACAATAAAAAAGTGGTGCGATACTTTTTTCCATGTGTATATATTTGCCCATTCAGCTTCAAAATGACAAAATTAACATGCAACTTTAGCACCATCAAAGGTATTCTGTGACCGGAGGGTGATAGATAATATTTACTTCAGGATATTGATATAAAGCCAAACTTCCAATGTCAAAAAGAAATTTGCAATATGGCATGAATGAAATAAGTCATTAATAGAATGACACAAATTATAAATTAAAGGCCATACAAAGTTCATGATATAAACAACACCATCAGTGCAATTTCAAAAAGGCTCTAGAAATCAAGTGGCTCATTTCAAAAGATGATCTAGCTTATCTAATTGCAATGTTTTCCATAGTTGGTCTTATAGTCAGTGTTAGTTACAATGTAAAGAATTTAGAAACAAAACCAAAGCGTTGAATTCTGCCCTAACTTACATCGATATGCTAAAACAGGACACCTGTTTGGATATATGTCAAAGACTTAAAGGCAGCAATGCAGGACAGGAAAGTGTGGAGAGCCATTGTAGATCGAGAACACAACTCGAATTAAGCAAGTAAGCAAGTAAAAGAATTTTATTTTCAAATATTTATTTAAATAAATATAAATCATTGATGAATCTTACCTCAGCAGTGTTATCATGTTGTCCCTGTTTGGAAATAAATAAGAAGAGTCAAATATTACAACACAAATCATTTTGAAAGCTATAAAGACTTCTCAAATTAATTAAAGGATGGCTGTAAAGGACCCCAATGGAAATAGGCTTCCTATATGAAGCCTTTTTGGGCTATCCTTGGTACTCTCCTGGTATTTTATACATTTTCCCAATCTAGCAAGCATCTTGCTTTTATATCTTTAATGTGTGCTTTTATATACATGTGATATTTGATATTGTGCAATTATGTAATTTGAGTACTGAATAAATATGAATGAATGAATGAATGAAAAATCTGTGTAACTATAACTATGTTTCTTAACAAATAGGTTCATAAAGATCATTGATTATAATCTGATATGGAAGGTTCATACTGATCCAGTCTAAATTTAAGGTACTCATATGTACGTTTCGAATACATCTGTATCCTTTGTCAACACTTTTGGTAGTGATATGATCTTGAAGACTCACAATGCTTTTTGTAGTCTTGGAGTTGCCAGTTGCAAGCATTTTGAGTCATCAAGATCATCACTACCAAAAGTGGTGACAAAGGACGATACAGACGTACATGTGAGTGCCTTTACACTTGATCAGTATAATGAACCTTCCATATCAGATTATAACTATGTTTATTGTTAGTTATCTTGGGTTAGTGAGCCATGATCCACACATGTATTATATCAGGATTATTGTAATGAACGAAATATTGTCAGATTTGTCTAAGCAAAAAAAAACCCAAGAAGGTCTGTCTCACATACACTTGGGAAAATAGCTATGCGTTATGCGATTTTAAAAAAAAGTTTAGAAAAAATATCTATGCTAAATACAGAAATTCTTTTTTTATGTTTTTGACCCACTTTTTCACCCTTTCGGAGCCAATCTTTTTGCGATTTTTTTTCAGACGAACTATAAAAAAAAGCAGCCCAAAATTGGCCTCATCGCGGCAAAAGTAACCCCACATACTTATGCAAATTAAAGTGCCAAAATCAATAGATAACATGAGAACTAATAATGTGTTCAATCAGATCAACAGCCTTTTTAATATTTTTTCCAAATATTTTGTGGTCACTTTCATGAAGAACACAGAAAAGCAAGGCTAATGATCCGATTTGGTTAGTTTTAGTTAGTATCACAGCAACATGTGCACAAGTGCTATACTACATGTACAGTACCAGGCATGAACAGCATGATCCAAAATATGTACGCACTTTACTACATTTTACTTGTGCATGTTTTTGAGGTGCATGTTTAAAAATCTACTGTTGATCGAGAATGATTTATTTAGATTATAGTAGGGTTAGTAATGGAAGTTATTAGTAGCTATTGGGTGAAGTTAGGGTATGGCATGGCAAACAGGCCTGAAAATAGCACCCGTCTGCTTGCCCATAGGGGTAACTTTTGCGTCGGGCAGGTGAATGCAAAAGTACCCGACCGGCTGGCATGTAGAATTTTTCAAACTCACAGTATAAGTGAGATACACTGGCTGGTGGGATTTCTGTTGGGCAGTAATTTTTGTGATTTACCTTCCCCATACCACTGGCTGGTTGAATAAAGTAGCAATAGTCTCCATATTGCAAAGATGGAACACTGTCCTGCAAGGGCTAACAATAAACTTGTTCACACCAGCCTGAAGATATATCTTTAGCAGATCAATGGTCCTTTTGTAGGGGCAATAACAGTCATTTTGACGATTGATCACAAAAAAGGGCCACTCCTCTGTGTGCACCCCATGATCGATGATAGATCACATTTCTTGGATTTCAAAATGGCTGAATTAGTCTTCACTTAGCAAAGATCGATTGTCAGACCAGTGTGGAAAGGCTTGATAGAACCCAAGAAGACAGTGAGGACCGATGAGCATGTGTATACTATAGTTTGATCAGTTCCAAATTGGCGTAGCCTTCTTACAGCAGCGAATGAATACAGAAGGACGTGGATGCGCATGAAGGCAACAGCGTACTGTGCATCATATGTGCGATGCGTGCGTGCATCCAAAACCGTGTGCGTGTGGCCATAATTGCGCGTGTACATCTGGATTACTTTTGCACGCGGAGAGATATTAGGACCTAATATTTCTCGCCACTTTGGAACTTATTATAAACTATAGGGTTGGTATCATGCTTGCAATGGACCCTAATAGTTCCACAGTTCTCTACTGTAATTGGTGAAAGCTGTTCCTGAGTTGGTTACAATAAGTGGAAGCATGCCACGACAGGTCTTACCTATAATAGTAATGAACTATAATGTAACTCCATGTTGACCTCGCCATGTGGTAGGATAATCCAATAATGAATATGTTCTATGGCCTAAATTAGTGCTAAAATGCATAGTGTTGTCACTTATTGTTTAAACGGCTACGGCAAACTTTTGCTTGACCAAGCATGGAAGGTTACAAAAGTATTCTAAAGCACACTAGTGGTAGATAGATACGATTGCAAATACAAGAAATTATATACACATATCAAACGAAAACACATGCAAAGAGGAGCAAAATATGATATACCGATTTAGCAGAAAAAACTGCACTGCCTGTTGCATCGCTAACTTTGTATAACTGCAAAACAACATGATAAATAACAAGGATGAAAAGAAATGATGCAAGCAAAAACAAGCTACAAATAATGAAGGTAGCTGTAAGTTTAATGTCTAGTTGTGTTTATAAAGACCTTATTTGTTTGACACCTTTTTTCACATTCTGTTACGGAAACTACCACCAAGTTATTAAAAAATACTATAGGGCATATTGCAAATGTATGTATACACCAATGACACCATTTGTAATAGCAGGGTCCACCAAAGTAAAATTAGTACCCCCTTCCCCACCCTCAAAAAAAACAAAAAAAACAAAACAAACAACGAACAACAAACAAAACAAACAAAAATCAGAAAGTAGTTATTTGTAATAAGGGTCAATCAATCACGCTATTCCAAAGCCACTGGTGCAAACTATGTATGTCCCGATCAATAATTTGACAATTGAGCTCAAAATATGTTTTAACCCTAACTCCCCGGGCGTGGGGAGAAAAACGGGTCAAATTTGAGGGAATAAATCAGTCTCCACACGCGCCGCGGATCGAACCCGGGCTGTGTATGTGCAAGTCCGATGCTCTACTGACTGAGCTACACAGGGGATGTTCAAAAAACTTCACAAGTTGATCCACACGTTGAGCGTGGCACAAGATTGATGGGGCGCCGTGCAGTACAAGATTGTAATACTGTTGGGTTTCGTATGGTTCAGGAAGGTTGGTTAATGTAAATATATTTCACAATGGCACTTTTTAAGGGACATCCTATTACTTGGCAAGTAAAGTGCACCTAATCAAGTTATATCATGGATTCTAAGATCCAACAAATAAGTCAATATTTGATTACAATGCAAGATAACTAAGCTGTGGAGTGTTGCAAATGATAGAAAAGCCAATTTAAAGCATTGCAACAGATAATGGAAATCAATGTCATAAAAGCAACCTTGTATAAAATAGCAAACTTTTCATGAAGATGCATCACTCTTCAGCAATATAACATAAGAGTAGCAAATGTAAAACAATGTGTCAAAGTAAATTTCAATTCTATGAGACAACTATTTCCAACGTATAAGACTTCTGTCACTACTAATCATGTACATTTATTTTTTATACCTGACTAATTCCTCTGTGTAAACCCTCAACAGCATTGAAGAAAGGCGTTGTCATGTTAGAATTTCTGGCGTCTACGGTGGCTCCATTCTCCAACAAGTACAGTACAATTTGCTGAGGATGGAGCAAAAATGAAATCGTCAAAATAATGAATATGGGGTTATCTGAAGGAGGAACCAGGGGGACGGGTACTCAGTGGATCTGAGGATGAGCCATTATTTTTCTTATTTTTTTATTTATGGGTCAATTATCTCAGGAGTAATTCTGTTATACCCTTCACAGAGGTATTCATAGTGCATGATTTTTAAGAACGACGCATACTACCGATGTTGGTGTGTAGGTATAACAGAATTATGCCCAATTATTTGTCAATGGGGTCGTTAGTGGTAAAAAAGGTCAGTGATAGGTGGCAAAACAATAATTAAGTGGTAAACATTTTGGTCATAGTTCAATCCTTGGCATCACACCTATACCAAAACAGAATAATGAGTACCCCCTCCCACGGGGAGGAACGCAGTGGCATTTCTAGCAGCAATGAGAGAAAATGCAAGGATCCATGTATTTAACACTTTTTTTGTACAAGGAAGGTCTCACTATTATCAAATTTGTCTGTAGAACTCAATCATACCCCATGGAAAAAGAGGGTAATTTGAAAGAAGGAACACAGCGGCATATTTAGGGTGCAAGGCGCAATGCTCCCAAGTGTCACTTGGTGGCAGGTTGCCAAATCAGTCTGAAACAAAAAGCGTTTCACTTTTTTGGTGCGATCACTCCAACAGGTCTAATTCTTCATAGATTATTTGAGCAACTGGATCTTTTTTTCAACACCTTTTATGACTCCTGGGTGCAATTTTACTAACTCTAAGTCCCACATGCCCTGGGAAGACAGCTTATAAGGAATAGGATGAATCAGGCAACATGGGGGATCAACTGGAAAGAAAAGCTTGAATCAAGGTGCCGGGACCTGTTACAGAAATTTGTAAGTGTAAACTGTAAATGAATTTCATGACGAAAAAGTAAGGAAAAGGTCTAAAATGTTTATCTCAAAAGACAACAAACTTACAAAGTGTCCATTTCTTGCCGCCATGTGCAGGCTAGTATTCGCTGTTTTCTTCTCCCTTGCATTGATGAATCCAGGTCGAAGGTCACCGAAGAAAACAATTAGTTTTTGCACTGTGTCCAGTTCACCGGCCTTACACGCTTTGAAGAAAAGGTTTTCCCATTGGCTGAAATTTCCGGGGAAGACTTGGTACAGAAAGCTGCATTAAAATTCATGTTAAAAATGTGTTACTTAAATATTTAACACTTTCCACGCGGCTATTAGTTTTACCATACACAAAACTTTTTCTTTCTTTTCAGAAACTTTTCGCAATTTGCAACGTCTAGCTCAAGGATTACTGAACCAGTACTAGGCATGTTTGTACTTATTTTAATGCATTTCTCAGGGTGATTCCAAATAAGGTAATGATATCCAATAATAATCTTGACATTTATGAAATATTTTGTGAAATTTTGGAATGTCGTCTGCAGATGCCTGCCACGTGGAAAGTGTTAAGACGTCATGAGAGTGGAATCAAGAATTCTGATATCAAACTAGATCTGTTATTTGTTGAAGGAGGTGTCCCACAAGCACAACATTGTGCATTATATGTTAGGAAAATAATTATCGAGCCCATATTATGTAATTATATAGAACAAATCATCATACTTATCACAAAAACAAATACACAGTGCCATCTCTGAACATGCAATTTTTAAAATTCGCGGCGATCGAAAGCCCCGTGTGTCAATGAAGTCATAGTTATGTGCAAATTTTTTAATTTGCACATTTGCACAAATTTTTACATTTTATTGGTGCTTAAAAGCACCAATAATCATGACGTCTTCGACACTGGGGCTTTCGATCGCCGCAAATTTTAAATGTCGCATGTTGAGTGATGGCAGTTTTTATTCGTTTTTATATGTGTTGGTCTATATAACTACGCTATTTGGGCTCAACAATTATTTTTCTACCATATAATGCACAATGTTGTGCTTGCAGGACACCTCCTTTAAGGTGACAAAACAAATACCTGTTCTAAGTACCGACTTAAAAAAAATGTTTTAGATTTTTTAACAAACAATTCACAGAAATGTTGTCAACAAAACCAAAATGTGCATGACCAACCAACCCTACCTGAGAGGTTTTGTGTATGGTGGTATGTTATGTTGTGAATCTTATTGCTACATGGGCAGAAATGTGTGGTGATTCTTTACATCAGACACAAACAACAACAGTATGGTGTATATCTAAAGGAAAGTGACCAAATGAATTCAAAATGTATCAATGAAACATGAATTACTCATATTTCAGGCTTGTACAATTGTACAGCATGTTTTATCATCTTTTTATCAAATGTTATGTGTAAACTTCAGTTAAGTCGACACAAGTCAGATCTCTTTGTTTTTTTTGTCTTGGTGCAACAAATGATGTAACCATCTATCTGACCAATTGGCAGGTAGTTCTCAACGAAGGGTTTATAAACTTACATGGATCCACTCTTGAGATTCTTGTTCTTGGATGGGCTTTCTACAAATATCTGTCAAAGAGAAACAACATTTATTATGGAGTTAGATTGAAATGAAAAGTTAGATTGAAGAGAACAAGTTTTTAGTCAGTTCCAAATCGGTTTTTATCTCTCCACGTGCAAAAGTAATCTAAATGTGCATGTGCGGTTATGGCCACACGCTTGCAGTCACTAAGGTTTTGGCCACACACATGCGTTACATATAATATATTATTATATATTATGATGCATAATACGCTTGTTACCTTCATGCGCACCAGCATCCTGCTTTCATTATGACAGGGGATAAAATAACTCAATACCCGCTATAGAGGGCGTTTATGGAATCATACCCTATTGCATCGTTACCGACCAGATCAAATACCCCTCACTCGAACATTAAGACCACTTTACTTTAAAACCGAGACCCACTATAAAACTAACACTCAACCACTATAAAACATAATGTCAAATAAACTGCTGTGTGATGTGTAACTTTGAAGTTACATGTAAAGGATACAAAAATATAATAATATATTATAGCATAGTGCAGTTATGCTCCACGGCAAACGAGCGACAACCCTTGACATGCATACCAGGTTTAACAAAACTTTAATCCTGTTTTACAAATTAGCCCGATTAGTCAAGTGATACTTAGCACTCTCAGCCAATGAATGAGCTGGTCAACGACCTACGGGTTGACCCGTCCACGTATTGTTTAAGCGGATACTCCTCTCGGCAAATAAGTAACAGGTCTGGAATAGTCTATTTCAGAGACGAAATAGGGGTGTTTGTTAAGAAATAGACCCGATATAGTAGCAAGCATGGACTTATTATGAATAGAATAAGTCCATGGTTGAATTAATATCAACGCCTGATAGGATGAAAGCATTATAAAAAGGTATTATTGTTTAGAAGAAGTATTGTCTAAATTATCTGCAATTAAATGAATAATTCTTATATATTATTCCAAATTCTGGTTCTTGTTTTATGAATCTTATACTTTAAAAGTCTTTTTTTGTCATGATTTGCCTCCACATTTAGGGCCTACTATGTATTTTATACCCAGATACTGTAAAACTACTTAATTTGGCTAGCAATTTAATTTCGCGAGACGGTCAATTCACCAAAAGTATTTGCTCCCAATTGTTATATTTTATATTTTTATTTATCAATGGCAATATAGCCTACAGAAAGATTATATGAATTTGTAAAATTGAATCGCCCCAAATACGAGGGGGTATCAAAAAGTTCTTGACATCACCCAGAAGTGAAGAAGCTATATCGATGAAATTTTGTCTGAGTGATCACTGGTCCTTAAAAACATTATGGTGCAAAAATGGTCTCCAATATAGTTTGTGTACAACTCAATGGGCACATTTCACGGCATCTTTTGCGTCTAAATTAAGAACCATTAGAGTTATGCAACTCAAACTTTGGAATACAACTCTTTTAAGGATGACCTTTCATGTAGAATAGAAAACTTCAAGTTGAAAATCAGAACATCTACTTTTAACAAAACTGCTGCCTAAGTTAGTTGACACCCTGTATAGTATTGCCAAAAAACAATTGTTGGTGTCTAAACTTTTTTGACCCCCCTTTTACAAATTGACAAACTTTTCTGACCTCCCTTTAACAGGGTGAAAAACCTTTTTGACCCCCCCCCCCCCCCTCCACCCCCACTGTCAGATGTAGATAGACATTTGACTCAAGTTTTATGACGCTTACAGTCAGAACTGTGTATAGCTGGCAATCTTTGAAGCCTCCGAATTGTATTTTTCGGTGATTTGTATTTATCATGTTATAGCCTTTTTAAAAACGGTTTATTTTTTCCAATTGTAGAAAGTTACTCTTTGTATACAAGTCCTTCTATCTACACAATACTTTCACAAAGATTTGCGTGGAGAATGAAAAATTTGGTCAACTTGCTAGTACAAAATGTAACAAATGAGTTCAAAATCACGCGTAGTGTGCAAAAATGTGTATCCTGTTGTTGATCACCCTTATCAACAGTTCTAAAGTAAAAATTGTGGACACTGGTTAGTCACATTTTGTATAACAAATTCTGCTGTCGGCACAATGTTTTTACAAAGATTTGCGCGGAGCGTGCAGAAATCTGTATAATTTGTTATAGAAAGTTAATACTGTATAATTTTCTTGCGCGTAGCGCAGACAATTTTAGTGTTTTTCCCGTTAACGACTACCTATTTGGCCTAACTTTTTTGACCCCTCTTGAGTAGGTAAAACTTTTTAGTCCCCCCTTTTTTGAGACTTCAAACTTTTTAGACCCCCCCCCCCATTTTGGCCCCCCCCCCCCCACCAAAGTATTTCTGAACACTCCCTAAAGGCCCCAGTTTTTGTTTTGCACAGAAGGATGGTAAATTTTATACTTTTAAAAAATATCATTTTTTATTGATGGTAGCCATCTACCTTGTAAATTTCAATCAGATTTATTAAAGATTACGAGATTAGACAGAACAGAAGAAGGAATTGAAAATAGCTACCGCTCAGCTAATATTAATAAGCATGACAGACATTACTGTGTGACCTTCATGAACATTCTTGCATATTTACTTTCACAACGAACGGTTTTTGTATGTGCTAACAACTGACTGGTTTTGCATAATGGTATTGCTGCGTCACAATGGTCTATTATTGCTATGGATGCCAAGGTTATTTATTTTTTTAACCAATGAGATTTCATATCAACTACAGGGTGTCCCTGAATGATTTATACCATGTTTGGAAAAGAAGAAGAAGAAAAAAAAACCCATTGCAGACCATGTCTTATGCCTGCAATATAATGGGGAACTTGTTTTCTACTTACTCTGTTAATTTTATCAAAAAATATCCGTTCCCTCACACAACCATTCAAGTCCCAGGATTCAAGTATTACTTCAAAAAAAATCACCAACAATTGATATCTATTAATTTTGAAGTGGGGATGAAAGAGGATGAGGCAAATTACCAACATATCATTGAAATTGAGCATCATGCAGAAATGGTGAATGATTTTATGATGTAAAAGCTGAATGCAAACTGCTTATTCACAAAAATAGCCTGTGTAAGTAAATGTAATACATATATCTCCCCTTTGTCTATGTCAAACCTTTTGTTATATTATCCACATCTATCAGCTGTCAAATTTGTCAAACCTTCCCCTATTTATCCATCTGTCACTTTGTCCCCTATTGTGTTACATTATCTCTTGTCACTTCCTGCCCATTTTTCCCCTGTCTATATATGTTGCGTATGTTGTGTTCTGTCATTTTACCTTCGATGAAGATTCTGTTAGAAGCGTAACGTCAGGTCCTCTTATATTTAATAATGTTGTGAGTTAAAAAACAGGGCAATTTGATCAAACTTGGAATCTACCATTTTTACAAAAGAGCCCATAATTTCTGTCAGAAATGTAAAAAAAAAAATTAAAAAAAATTCTTAAGAAAAGCTGAAAATATGTAGATGTTAGAATCATATCAAATAAATTAAATAAGCAGTTTGACAAATGACAGTGGTATTCATAGCTAAATATATGCACCTTTCCTGGTATAAATCATTCTAGGACACCCTATATGTCATGTCATGTCATTCCTATTTGAACCACTTTGTCATTGCTGTGAGTCATTGTAAACTGCGCCCGTGCACCATATATATAGACAGCAGGAAACGTTATAGCTCGATCTATCCTATGATGAGGAAATGAATGTTGTTTTATTGTACGTTATATTTTCTGCATAATTTTTGCATTTTATAAAGATTAGTGGATAGAAATTGTATCAGTAACAAGGTAGGAACAATAAATATTAATTCCCACTTTCTATACACAGTAGATTAAATATGTTGTAGCCCTTACTGTTCAGACAATATAACCGTTATAACTGGAAGCATGAAAATTGTATTCTGCCTAAAAGTGCCTATTTTTAAAGCTTTTAACAAAGGTATTGGATTGAATAGAAGCAGATCCATGTCCGCGCTTTCAACACATTAGGGGTGTTTTTTTGGAAGCTATGTCCGCGAAAAAGAAAATAGAATGAGAGTTGTGTCATATATCAAATTGTCCGCGGAATAGGAAAAAGGGGTATTTTGAACCAAATGTGTCCTTGTCTTTGAAATGGTAAAAAAAGGGGTTATTTTCAGACAAAATGTTCGCGCTTTAGGAAGAAAAAGGGGGTAAAATTAGTGAATTAGATATGTTTTTATTTCGAAATATAAGTGTTTTTACAAATGTAAAATGGATGATTTTTGCATACATTACCAATCTTTTCTTACACAAACAATTCACACTCAGACAAATCAGATATCTATAAACTTGATGTAGTGCATATGGTGTTTTATTAAAATTGCCCGAGCGAAACATGTGAGGTGAAATGTTATGTTTCGATTGTCGTGTACCTGCTCTTTTAGCATCAGCCTAGAAGCTCCTAGAGAGGAATAAAATATGTATGGCCTAAGAATATGTGTCTGCAATACATTTTAAATGAACAGCAACCGTAATTCACCATCTCGTAAGCATTTATATTCATGAAATCGATTTTTTTTAAATTTTTTTTTAAATTTTTTTTTTTTTTAAAAACAAACAAAAAACCGCGACCGAGATTTTTCAATATTTACGGTCGGTCGGGAAAGGGCAACCAAACAAACAAAAATTTGGCCTCATGGCTAGGGGAAATCCCACAATCATGCCATTGACGGCACTACATAATATAGACACAGTGAACACAATTAGAATTGATTTTTGCTGATAAAAATGACTATGTTTGTGCTAAAACTAGGCTGTTATGAATTATGGAGACTTCGAAACAACATACTTGACTCAGATTTTAATCAAAATATCCAGCATATGGCAGCATTATCAAATCAAAATTTTGATGTTTTGTGCAAGCTTCCCGAACGTCAAACGGTAGCTGGTTTGGACAAAATATCAGCGCTCGTATTTTTTCAGCATTACTGGGATGCTATGACTGAAGTGCCCGCTTATCTTGAGCCTTGCCTTCTTTCACGCGCTTTCCCCTCTGTCTCCCTCACCCTCAATTTCAGAGAATAAGGCCGTCTTTTTCAACCTGAATCTGCACTAAGGGCTGCTTGGGCGAATATGTGTCATCATTATAAAATTAAAAATAGCCCAAAATGGTTATCATAGTTATGCCTTTAAGACAAATTTACTAACAAAACTGACACAATTACATCATACTTTTTTCCAGTATAAATCTGAGGACCTATATCATTTGCTATGAGTAATTCGTCTATCTATAATCCTTGTTAAAAGGGTCACCTTTTCCTTCTTTGAGAAACCGCATTAAGGGTAGTTTTTAAACATTCATTCACAAGGATGCAGGGGTCGCATTCTGACTCGTCTCCGCGTCCTAGACCTCAATTTCTAATAGTGACGCGTCAGGTTTCAAATTGGAAAGACTTGTGGGTCCCGATCAAAATTGAAGGGACCCCTTAAATTTGACGATATGGAAATGGAAACCTTAAGAAATTCTGTACATTACATATCCATCCTTTGCTCACAATATAAATTCATTAAAACTGCCCGTAAAAAAGTAAAATTTTCAAATACCCAAACTTCAGGACCCCTCAATTTCTTGGGGGACCCCTTAAATTTGTTTTTTGAAGTCCTACGGGGTCCTGAAAAATGTCATGGGACCTCTCACATTTTGGATCCAGTGCTATCCCTGCAAGGATGATTACAACATTTATACATGAGTGGCCCCCTGTAACCTGATATGAACCCTATTGTTTATAGTTACAATTAGCCCCACTATAATGGCTGGATGACCAAATAATTTTGACTTGAGACTGGCTGATCAGTGATCACATTCATAATTATGCTAATACAAACAAACCACTTATATTTTTCAGATCTGGTAATACCAGTATAATAATGGCCTGTAGTGATCATGCCGAAATGGAGATAGCTTGGGATCAAGGTAACTTAAAGTATTTCATATCAAATCATTAAAAAAAAAAACTATTGTAATAAAATATGTTTAATTATTTTACCATTTTGAATGTGGTGAAATTCATTTTTAAAACAATTATTCATGTTATGATTTTCTGTGTACAAAGCTAAGCACAAAATAGTTTACAAATGACTAAAAAAAAGGTTTACCTCAATTCTGAAGCATAACAAACTTGGCATCTTTTTAAGAGAAAGTTAAAACTTTCTCTTCAAAATTGTTATAATAATATTTGCTATGAACTAAAACTGATGACCATATGAATAAATATTTCCAATAAAATATTAATTAATTTATAAACAAAACAACAACAAACAAACATTAATAATTATACATTAAATGTATTAAAAATCTATAAAAGATTCTTGTCATTTCAATTTTTAATAAGTCAAGTTTCTGTAACATACATTTTTTCAGTTAATAAATAAATGTGGACTTTAAGGTTAATTCTTCAACCGCAATGGCATCTTATGAACAAATATATTGAAATTATTTTAAAATGAAATGTAATTATTTTAAATATATATAAGTTGTATGAGTAGAGCAAAAATGTTTTTCATACTATTCCAAACCCTAAAGTTTATTACATTTGGCATTAGTTGGTTTGTGTCTATTCTTGTAATTCATACAGAAGTTTCAGAAGAAGATGGTTTAGACATCGTAGAGACTTTCAAACTTGCTGATTTAAATGATGTGTTCACACGACTTGGTCTTGGAGAAAAAGATACTGAAGATGCCAAATTAAGGGATACTCATAGTCCTACGAAACAGGCAAAAAATATCCTTAATCTCTGGCGTAATAGGAAAGGAAAAGAAGCTACAAGAAGTGTATTTATAGAGGCTGTGGAGAAGTGTCCAAATTGCAGAGCCTCGTTGGCGAAACTGAAAAGAAAATGGATGAGTGAGTAATCTTTTGAATTCAAAACAAATTATCATAAAGAAAAGTACATTTTATAACAATTTAGGTTCACTTGTATGTATTACTTGCACCCCCCCCCCCCCTTCCCTTAATCATGAACCGAGATCGAGATGCGTACACATAAGTAATTATTAAAGTTGAATGTGATTCTAGTGTATAGTTATATATCATTGGAAAGCATAGAACTACTAGAATACAAGAATATTTTTCAATTTTTTTTCTTCAAAAGGATTGAGCAAGCCACGATACCAATTTTAAGATTGTTGGTACCACCCTCTCTATAAAAAGAATCAAAAATCTTATAAATTGGGTGACTACCGGTGACGTCAGCAGTGGGACCAAATTACAAGGCACTCACATCGCATTTCAAAGAAACCATAGAGAGTATCCACATCACTCATGCATGCCCGTAACAAACGCTCATCGTAGTATTCGTTGTTCAGATCAATTAAATGCACGACCTCTTTAATATACACGCTTCACTGGTCAAAGAACCCCCCCCCCCTTTTAAAACTGTAAGTGCGCTTATGTGCCACTAGGAACCCGGCCATTGTGAGACTGTCTATATCAATTTCCGATGTCTACGGGTACATGTAATGATCAATAACAGGCATATAAGCTGGGCTTTAAAATAAAACACTGACAATTACAGCCGGGGACCAGGGGACTGGACCTGGCGGGATCGAGGGGGCAGCGCTATAGGGCTTCCATGGTTTGAAAACCATTTGGAAGCAAGCCCTCCTGGAACACAAATTTTACAAGAAATAAGATGAAAACTTAACTATAAATATTAGTTCACTGACCTTTTTGTGGTGTTAGGTGTCATTTTGGGGTTAGTTTTTCTTTTCGCTAATAAGTTTTGCTATGGCAGAGATATTGTCAAGCACGGGCCTTTCATATAGTTTGCACTAAGTAAGAAGGCAGTTACCGTTGATGCCTTTCTGCCTTTTAGAGGAAGAAAAAAGAAGCAAAAAGCGCGAAAAAGTTTCTCAGCAAAATTAAAAAAACTAGGAAATCCGCAGAAACGCAGAAAATGTTCATGCCCTACAATAAGCAAAAAATAGAAATTGGTAAAGAGTGCAATAGCGTTTTTTGACCAGGTATGACTTCTTTGAGGGAAACTTTCGAGGCATCTGTGGAAAAGTCAATTTTGCACATGATATCTTTAAACTACCATATTTCATGAACAAAAAATAATCCAGATATTATATTTTTTGCCCAGTGATTCTCAATAACCACTGTTTTAATAAAACGCCAAGACATTTATAAAGATAAATGAGTAAATAGAAGAAAAATGGCTGTCAGTTGTTGGTTTGTTTTCTTTGAACCACCCAGTATATTTTAACTTGAAATATACATATCTGACACTCTTGTACTATCAGCTTTCTACAAATGTTAACATTATTTTGATTGGATGCACACAACAAAAGTTATGTTCATATGAATACAATTGTCTTAATTCTCTCGATTGTAAGTGTAACTTGTTGACATCAACTTGTGACATGACCATATATGTTAGTTGCAAACAATGTTGGTTGGTGGTGCACTCTGATGTTTTCGTCAATTTTCCATAACAAATTCTTTCAAAAAGTTCTTATTGTTATTAACATGTTCACAATTTTGTTCTCTTTGATTAGATGAGACAACTCCAATGATTGATCAAGGTATGTTACTCAGCATTTTCCCACAATTTAGTGACATTTTCTCCCTCAAATATGTGTTCCTAATTATGAGCATAATAATCTCTTCATAGAGTCATGGTCATCCACTGATTTTCAAGTAAAACAAAACAAAAAAACAAAAAAACAAAAAACAAAAAACACTGTTATGATAAAATAAAAAAAGTTATGATTAATTAATTCATGTGATACTCTCAGATGCCACCTATTGAGCAAGAACTACCAAAACAGATTTAACTTAGTGTTTATTGGAGTGGATCATTTGAAAATTCTGCCTCTTTCTGTCACATCTAAGAAAGACATGTTGGCACAAAAAACTGTGCTTTTTTTTACACATAAATCAATATTTTTCCATAACAATATTCCTCTGTAATAGAGGACACATTTGAACATTTGAACCAATAGTAATCAGTATGGTAATGAAAACAAAATTATATCACCTGACCCTTTTCCATGGTAACATCAGTCTGTGTGTTCTGAGTTTTTGGCCTTCCAATGCGTGTTGCCAAAATACAGTCATCAAAATAAGTAACTATACAGGTAATAAATGGACTTTTAACTCTAAAAATATATATCCTACCTTAAAATATTAAAACATAAAGTTGTAGAGAAATTTATCTTCTTTCATATGAGACATTGCACGCTAGGATCAGCTGAATATTAAAGAAGTGACAATCCGAAATGTAAGGTAAAGTCACAATTTCATTTTCACATTTGACATTTCAACACGGGGGAGAGTATGACAGGTAGCGTGTGTGTGACTGTCCAATCTGCGCATGCATCACCCAATTGCACTACCGGTTATCGATAGGGTACCCGATAGATGGGTCCACGTGTAGAAAATAAAAATGTGAAAATGAAAATCGGACTTCACCTTACATTTGGGAGTGTCATTTCCTTAAAAATCACCCGATCCTAGCGTGCAATATCTCATATTAAAGAAGATGAATTTTTCAACAATTTTATTTTTAATATCTTTAGGTAGGACATATATTTTTAGAGTTAGAAGCCCATTTATTACCTGTATAGTTACTTTTTTTGATGACTGTATATGATTTTATCGTTTTGTTTTGTTTTAAATGATTTATAATTCTAGAGCTGGAAGCTTTCAAAAATGAGTTGGTAGAACACTACAAGAGAGAAATGGCACAGCTCCCTCTGTTGCCATGGCTGGAGGATCATGAAACGAAACACATTAGTGATATATTTGTAGATCTAGAGCTGGCAACGAAGAAAGAAAATTTAGATAACTATGAAGATTTAGTAACTTTAAAACCACTAAATGAAGTAGATAAGTATGCTAAAAGGGTTCTAGTCCTAGGTAATGCCGGTAGTGGTAAGACCAGTCTGATGTCAAAAATAGCTTATTCCTGGTCACAACAAAATCACCCCTCACCACTTGCTCAGTTTGAGCTAGTATTTCATCTCAGAATGAGAGATCTACATTCTTGTAATAATGTAAAACATTGTTTAAGAAAAGGCACTACTGAGGAGGAGCCAGACACAGATTGTAGTTTGTTAGGTGAAATTTTCCAGCAGATGCCGCAAACTAATGTAAATGTGAATTCTTTACAGAATTATATCAAATTCAATCCAACAAAGATATTGATATTGCTTGATGGTTGGGATGAGTCAGTTCTAGATCAGGTAGACCTTGACAAATCAAATGTAAAAAAGGCAGAACATGATATAGAAAATGTACTTATCAGTAAAAAACAACCATCAAGTAGTGTCATCGTAACATCTCGCCCATATAAATCTTTAGGAAAAGTTGAGGCAAAATACACTGTGGTAAATCTGAGAGGATTCTCCAATAAAAAGGTGAAAGAATACATTAGAAAATTCTTCCATAAAGAAGTCAAAAGTGAGAGAGACCTTGAAATAGCAAGTGAGAATGTGAGTGACAATGAGAGTCAAAGAGAAATGATTCAAGTGGAACCTGATAAAGAGAGGGGTGAAGCTAGCAATTTAGAAAATGTCTATGATAAAGAATGTGAAAGTGGTGATGACAGCCAGTGGAAATACAGTGATGATAGTGATGATAGTGATGATAGTGAGGAAGATGATTGGGATGGTGAAAAAGAAGGTGAGGCACGAGCCCTGTATAACCGTTTAAAAACATCTGACCCCCTAACAAATTTAGCTAAGATACCTGTGATGCTAATGTTGATTTGCTGGATGTGGCAAGAAAAAAGTAGTTTACACGAGCAACAAACAGAGTTGTATTATCAGTTTGTATGCGCAATTTGGGACAGATATTGTGACAAAGAAAAATATCATGGAGATGAGGTTAATGAACTTTTAAAAATAGGAAAAATTGCATTTAAAGGACTCAAGGAAAAAAGGCTAGTGTTTGAAAAGAGTCAACTGAGTGTATGGCCTGATACCGGTATAAAATTAGGGTTACTTATCGAGGAAAAGAACATTTCAGGGGTAAGAATGAAAAAGTCAGTTTCATTCTTGCATAAATCTTTTCAAGAATATTGTGCTGCTTATTATTTAGTCAAAAATCCTGATGTGTTAAAGACTTTTTTACAATCTTTAGATAGTTTGGATGCGTTGTTGAGACAGCAGGAAGTGTTGTTATTTTGTTGTGGACTGTGCAGTAAGTTCTCAGGTAGTGATGCAGATATCAACATTATCAAACATGCCATAGTTTGTTGTATCAAATATGGTACTGAGAACCAGTGTAATGAGATTGATGTTGGTGTCACATTGCATCATTTTACAAAAAGATACAACATACTACCACTGCTCAATTTATTAAATGAATGTGGTCAAACTAACCACGAGGGTCTCATTAAGCTATGTGGGAACCTCATTATGTTTAATAAATTGATCATATACAACTACCCACAGACACTGCCAATACATGTTTTCCACCAATTTGTGAAATCTAAACTTGGAAGTTCACTATGCAACATCCAGACAATCAAGTTTGATGGACACATCTATGCATCACTGGATGTAATATCCGATACACTGAGGTGCATGCCAAGTGTATCTGATGTTACCATTATTGATACATATGAAAATGATGACATATCAGGTGTAGCAAGTGAGACTAGCACAACCCAACTTTGTGAGAGTATAGCAGCATTATCTAAATTATCTAGATTTACATTAATTAGTGTACGCAATAGATTAGATATTGGTGTTATATTAGATCTCTTATCTCAGTCTCCTAGCAAGAAACTTACAGACATTCATTTGAGTTGTCCTCATGTAGGTGATGCTATTAGTCACATGGGTGGTATTATACCTCACCTTGTATCCTTTCAACTATATGATTCTGCATTGGAGGATAGACACATTACAACATTGTGTGATATCCTACCTAATGCAACATGTCTGGAGGAGTTGGATTTGCTAGAGAATCGTATAGGTAATAATGCATTGCACACATTATTTACACACATTCATCATTGTGTAAGACTGACAAACCTGTACATCGGTGCCGCTATTGATAACAATTGTAGTCCCCTTGTTAAGGAATGTCTGACAGCTGCAGGTGTGCACTTTCGTGTATATAACTCAGGTGATGACATTCCTGTAGAGGCATATTATATGATTAGGCTTCCATGTAAGGGTGTTAGAACACAGTCACTACTCAGTATATCAAGGAATGCAGCAACAAAACCTAGTGATTAGATACACAAAAACCAACACAAATATAAACAACACGTTCCATTTATATTTGTGACTTATTTGGTAAACGCAAACACAATTGTGTATAAATTAAATGTTTACAAAACTAGATCATTTCACACAGTTGAAAAATGAACTGTGTGACATTCATTTGAACATTTAATTAATACATGTTACATGTTACATATGTTACATTTGTTCTTGTTTTACTGGTGGGTGCTGTATTCTTTTTTTCTTCTTTCTTTCTAATTTAAATCATTAAATTACACTAAACATACAAATATTAATAACTTATTTTGTTACTTATTTTTTTAATTTATTGATAAATTTCCATAATTTAGGAAACCATATTTTGACAGTGACAGGTTTGCAATGTGTGCAATGTATTATATACCTAGACAATGTGTTTTGCATTATTACATTAAAGCATTAACCTCTATGGGACAAAGTAGGGCAACAAATATTGTTTGTTTGTAATCCTACTGCGCATTTCCAATGTATAAAGTATGACTGTTTACGAATGATAATAAAGGTACTGTTTTTAGATCGTACCCGTTTTATATTGTTTGACATAAATGGAAATGGAACAACGACGTCATCCACTTAAAATAATAATAACGCCCTCATTTATGTCAGACAATATTATACGGGTACGGTCTAAAAACAATACCACCGTTATTCTCTTTATTACAAAGTAATTTACCAATTCTCTCTAAAAAAGACACTTTTCCACCAACTCTATCCATGAGCAAGAAGTGAACGAATGGACAACCAAACAATCTATTGTTAAGGCCTGAAATAGAAGACTGGGACAGGTGTTGTTAAAAAGTATTTATATATACATGTTATTATCTTACTATAATTCACGCAATGTTGTAGGGGTGGGGGTGTGTTTGTTTGTGTGTATCCATAAAAGGCTCTCTCATTTTACATCTAAAAGCTGTCTGAGCGAAATCCTAAATTCACCATCTAAGATAGTTTTTTGGCCATTACTTTAAAACCAAATGTCCCATGTTATTGTGATTTTGCATGATTATATAAGGGAATATTGATGACATTTCCTTAAAATTACACACATCAATTAATTAAGTCATTTAGGGATTGGTCAGTCAATACTTAGGCAGCATATACGTAAAAACATGTTATTTTTACAATTTATTTTCATGGATTTGAAACAAACTGTTGAAGAACAATTATATTTTGTATATTATTTCTTAATATATTTATAATCAACATTTGACAAACGGCATAAGGTCAAACAACAGTGTATTAGAGACTGGTCATTAATTACTAATGCTATCTCTGTATGTTAAATGTGTGCGTCTATAGGTCTATAATAGGCCTTGCAATTATTATAATTCATGCAAACATTACTATCATCAGAAGATAGCAATTAATGACACAATGACATGTTATTATCTCAGCATTATAATATGTCATTATGGAAAATAAATAAAGTCACATATAAAAAATGTGCCATTAAGACGAAGCTCTAAGATAACGTGCTGATTAAATAAAAATATTGGAAATTATGATTGTTAGAAGTAAGCTTAGAAAAAGAAGAAGAAAAAAAAGATTGATTATCAAATAGAAGTTTGGACAAGGAATCGAACCCGGGCCAGTGACGGGCAAGTCTCTCATGTTAACTGCTACACTAACCGGGCTTGTGTGCATGTTGTAACTGAATTATACGCTATCAAAGCACGTGCATTTGTATTGCAATGGTGAATCATTGTCATCGGTTCACCATAACAAATCATCAAATTTGTCACTATTGTGAAATGCAGAACTGTTGTCGCCCCATCCCGTAACGCAATGCACAACACGGTGTAAAACCACTGACACAGTGTGACATGATGTTTATTCACAAGTTTATCAGCACATACATTTGGAACTGGACATGTATTTTTGTCAGTCTTCAGTCTAGTTCTTATCTGGCCATATTTATACGCAGGGATGGAAATACCCACATGCCTTTCCACCCGGGGTTGACTAGGATTTGTGGACTTAGAATATTTCTAACCATAGACGGTTACCCTTTATGTTCTAACCCAACTTTTACAAAAATAAATAAATCAGTTGAAAAGGTGGCCCTAGTGGGAATCGAACCATGGACCTCTGCATTGTAAAGCGTGTAAGTCAACCACTAGACTAGTGAGGGTTGAACTGGCCACAGACATGATTTTAATTGCTCTTATTATTACAGAATAAAGCTATACTACTGTTATGATCAGTACATACAATTATAGCTGCGACACACATGTTCGTCAACCCCGGGTTGACAGTCATGTGGGTATTTCCATTACTGCATATTTATACCGTTGGTATAGTAATGAAGAGTTGGTTTTTACACCTCCATCAATTAACGAGTGGTTAGAAATATCAAACTCATTTATAATTTTTTCTATACAACGGTGAGAGGCTGTAGGTATCATAAGATATATTATATGTATGCATAAGGCGACAAAAAAACACTGTTCTACCGACCCGACCAGCCCTTCCAAATATTCTATTTATTTATTTTTGTAGACAATTTTGGGAATTTTTTGCCATTTAAAAAAATGTTTGTTGAAAATTTTGAATTTTTGTTGTTGACATTTTTAACTTTTTATAAATTGCTGAAAATTGCCCGAAATGTTTGGGTAAAAAACGCCCTACTGACCGACCCTACCTGAGAGGTCCGTTTTCCAGTAGAACAGAGTGGTGTTTTTTCATCGCCTCTTTTAATTGAATACACATTGCAAATGCTAAATGTGTATTGATTTATTGTTATAATTTGTTCTCATTTCAATTATGACCTTATTTGTGAATCCATGAACCACTAGATATTGACCTTATTATATCTATACCATAAAGTACCTTAATATGCAATTATGCTATCAAATCTACTGAAGATGGCAGTACATTACATAGAGATGTTATCCAATGAAGATAGCAATACATTAAGTATAATATGTAGAAAAGCTATCTACTGAAGTAAGGGTGGGCATCGCCACCATTTTTCATGTCGCGATATCGCTGCTAAATATGTCACGATATCGATAATATCGTGATATATTTTAAGACTTAGAAAATGCTATTAATGGGTCAGATTTCTTGCCGAATATGCCATTTATGCCATCATTATTTCGGCAATATCAGTAGCAAACTACACAATCACAACCAATCGCGGCGATCACTATTTTCTCTTTCTTTCCCATCATGCAATAGCAACACACCAAAATTATCATTACGCATGCGTTGCGACCATGGGAAAGGTCAATTTACAATTTTTCATTAACAACATTTCTTTCGGATGTTTTCGACTTTCCGAAGCCCGAGAAAATGACGTCATGCTAGTAATTCGATCGCACATGTTTTGACTCGAGATTTCGCGAGATATTGCGAAATTGTCACTCGCTAGTAAAGGCGCGGTTCAAACATGTGCAATTAAGCCTTCAATCCACAAAATTGCAGTGTCTGTTAGCGAGGTTCTTTTTTTATGAATGAAAAGCCACGGGCAGCATTGTTTTATTTATTAAATAATAACAGAACAGAATTAAAAAAAGAAATATGAGTGCTTCATTATTATTATATTTACAAAGGTAAAAACGGACTATAATCTTACGATATTATTGCCAAATTGGCGACTTTATTAAGCTTTCTTGTGGGCATTTTTGGGTCTATAATTTATCGTGAGGACATCGTTGAAGCATGGTAAATTATCGCGATGGGATAATTAATATTTTATCGCAATATTATCGCGTAGCGCGATATCGCCCAGCGTTATACTGAAGATAGCAATACATTACATTATGTATTAATTGTAGTATGAAGAAAAGCTATCTACTGAAGATAGCAATACATTACATTATGCTGCACCTACTCTCTGGAACAATGTCCCACGTACTCTTCGTTCTGCGGTCTCTGTTAATGTTTTCAAAAAACAAGTGAAAACTCACCTATTTCCTTATTGATATTGCTCTTTAATGTTTTGTTTTTATCATGTTTTTTATTTTGCTAGGTTGTATATTATGTTCTTTGTATCATCACAAACCGCTGTGATCTAAATGAAATGGCGGTATATAAAAGCTTATTGTATGTATGTATGTATTATGTATTAATTGAAGTATGAAGAAAAGCTATCTACTGAAGATAGCAATACATTACATTATGTTTTAATTGAAGTAGCTATCTACTGAAGATAGCAATACATTACATTATGTATTAATTGAAGTATGTAGAAAAGCTATCTACAGAAGATAGCAATACATTACATTATGTACAAATGCTCTATATTGACGATAGCGGTACATTATATTTTGTAAAAATGTGATCTATTAAAGATAGCAATTGTGTAGATATGCTATATACTGAAGAGAACAATACACTTCATTATGAAGAAAAGCTATCTACTGAAGATAGCAATACATTACATTATGTTTTAATTGAAGTAGCTATCTACTGAAGATAGCAATACATTACATTATGTATTAATTGAAGTATGTAGAAAAGCTATCTACAGAAGATAGCAATACATTACATTATGTACAAATGCTCTATATTGACGATAGCGGTACATTATATTTTGTAAAAATGTGATCTATTAAAGATAGCAATTGTGTAGATATGCTATATACTGAAGAGAACAATACACTTCATTATGTAGAAATGCTATCTACTGAAGATAGCAATACATTATATTGTGTAGAAATGCTTTCTACTGAAAATAGCAATACATTAAATTATGTAGAAATGCTATCTACTAAAGATAAGCATACCATAAAGTACCTTAATATGCTATCTACTGAAGATAGCAGTGCATTAAAATTGTTTTTATGATCATACATTGTATTTGCAGCTGCTCCACCGCATTAAATGATGTGTTTTGTTTATATTTTGTTAGTATGTGTTATATAATTTTTGCTGGGCTTTATGGTGGTTTTTAAGGTGTTGGTCTGTATTCTTAACCATGTATATTAGGAAATGTGTATTTTTTTGTGAAGCGCTTTGTGTTGTTTGTAAGGCGCTATATAAGCATGGTCTTGTTATTATTATTATTATTACAGTATGTATACATGCTATATAACTACTGAAGATAGCGATACATTACATAAGGTATAAATGCTATATAACTACTGAAGATAGCAATACATTACATTAGGTAGAAATGTTATCTACTGGAGATAGCAATACATTACATTGTATAGTAATGCTTTCTACTGACGATAGCAATACATTACAGCAAGCGTGTGCAACCTGCGGCCCGCGAAGCAATCCCAAAATTCCCATTGATGCGGCCCGTTTTAACCGGATACACAAATGGCGAATTGATTTAGTGGTGTCCTCCATTATAATTAGTAGGGTGACGCAGTGGCATAGCCAGAGGGAGGGCGGAGGGGGCAATTTTCCCCCAATATTGACTGTCGTGTTGGTTGAGAATGGCACTGTCGGTTCATTTGACAAGAAGAATCATGGAATTATGATGGTCAAAAGTACACAGGCCTAAATGTTTCGCGCGCATGTGTACCCCAAATGGAATATTTTTTAGTAGAAACTTGTTTAAAGCAGAAATGTACCTCAATCATAGCAAAATAGTGTAAAGTCAAACACTTTCGCGCGCTACACGCAATTTTCTTTGGTTAGAACAATCTTGTGATTGAGTGTTAAAATCCCTGGTTAAAATGGCTCTTACAGCAGCAACATTGAGTAAAAAGAGGAAATTACACGAAGAGAAGCGGGTATCCGGACATGTTTTGGAATGTTTGACAATCACTAAGGCCTGTGAATGGATCTCATAATCACAATAAGGCCCGGGTGGTGGAAAAGGTTGCACATGCTTGCATTACAGTATATTGAAATTTTCTCGACTGTAGACAGCAGTACATTACATTATATGAAATGTGATCTACTGAAGATAACTATGTAGATATGCTATCTACTGAAGATAACAATACATTAATTATAGTATGTAGAAAAGGTATCTAATGAAGATAGCAATAAATTACATTAAGTATACTTGCTATCTCCTTACGACACATTGCATAATGAAGATATACTATCTAATGATAAATAATCATGAGTTCTTGTAAAGGACCAATTTGTTTACCAGTACACATGGGTTTCGTTTTTGTTTTTGTTTAAATTATAACTGAACATCTGGTTGATATGACATAATTTACTTTCTTGTATGTGATTGTTGAAACAAATCTGGGTACAGTACATTGTGTTTTACCTCCCCTCCCCCTTATGATGTCATCCCTTTGAAGAAGCCACCAAAGCCTAGTATGATTGAATTGTAATCTTTGTGAATTGTTCATTGTACACCATTGGAAAAGTGGCATTGCTAGACATGATGTTAAATGAGGCAAGGAGTCAAATTTATTGTGCAATGTATGCATTATATACAACAACAGAGGGTGTCTATAAATGTTTGCATGTGTTGACAAATGCTTTGGCCCATATTCTTGTACATATTTCAACACGGTTTTAAGCTAAACACATGTTTAACTTTGACTTTAAACACGTCGTTTAACTAATCGCAATTGTCAAAAATGTGTTTAACTTAAACATGCGTCTAACTCACTGAAAACTGTCCAACTTTAAACATGGGTATGGGGTAGGTTAACGCACGTTTAACTTAACTCATACACCAACTGTATGACTTGAATGATTACTCGACCATGCCCAGTGCAAGCTGACGTGAAGATTGTGTAGTCTTAAAAATACATGCGCATTTGAGGAATTTGGTCGATATCTATTGTAACCCATTTGGGCCACAATAAATTGATACCTGTATACTGTGAATGCATGACCACTGAGTTTATGAGCGGGTTTTGTTAAACACATCTTTTAAAAGATAAACTTGCGTTTTATTTAGAGTTGAAGTTTAGTTAGTCAAGGTTTTAAGATGAAACCGTGTTAAGTATGAGAATATGGCCCTATAAATACATGCTTATAGAACATGTTTTTGCCATGCCTTTATTGAATCACATGTTGAAAAGAGGGAGTTGTTGTGTAGAAACACATCTGACTCCGAGGTTTTATTGTATGTAAAATCATGGTATTTTAATGTTATTATTACATCATGTGTGAAATTATCGTAACACGGATGAACAAGTTTTTTGGAATAAAAGCCAATATTGAACTGTTTATTACATCAGTGTGGTGTGTTTTATTACTTATAATACAAGGTATCTCAATAAAACAGTAAACATATCCAGTAAATAATTTAGTTAAGGAAAGTAGACCTTTCATAAACTCTATTTAAATAGATGGTCCAGTACCAATAAATAGGCTAAAAATTGTATTTTCTGATGGGATAGGACATTAATTTCAATGTTTTGTTTTGTGTATTATATGCCATTTTAGGGGGGTTCAGTGTGGTGGACAAACGTGAGGCGGCCGTTCTACAATCAAAGTTTTGAGAAGTTTTGTTGACTTTGATAATAAATATGAAGGTTAGATACTATAATCAAGATGTCTTCTCGGTTTTTAACTGATATATTGCTGCTACTTCTGCACTGCAATGTACTGGAACTGTAATTGCCATAAATGAGCATAGTTTTGAGGTCACCTGTATACAAATCCCATCGTTCCTATTCTGTCAAAACCCTTTATCCTATCCGGCCCTTCAGCATGTATATACTATAACCTTTGGGCAGTCTGCTCTAAACACGTTCAAAGGCCAAAAACACATTTACCATAAGTGCTCTTGCCCCTGAACATGTATAAAGCAATACTTCTTATGCATAACCGTTGTGCAATTTTACTTTATACATGCTGAAGGGCCAGAAAAGCATACAAGGTTTTGACAGAACAGCAACAATATCATGGTCAGGTGTGGATTATAAAAATGGTCCCAAAGCAATTACTTTTTTCATAAATCACAGACACCCTAAATATTAAAGTAAAGGATGCACGTCACATGAGGTCAACCTTGCCCAAGAATCGATGAAACCAACATCTGTGGCCCGTGTGGTCCAGTGGAATAGCGCAGGACTCCTAATCATAAGGTTGTGAGTTCTAGCCCCGCTGGTGCCAATGTGTATTTGTCCTTGGGCAAGGCACTTAGTCTACATTGCCTATTAGGGGGTTACTATATATGGGTTATGTATGTTTGTTCATTTTGGTTTATGTCGCAACTTCGACATAAAGTTTGAAAGAATTTGTTACAATTTTTTTTCAAATAAAAAGCATTTGTAACACATTTTTTCAAACTTTTTTGGAAAAAAGAATCTAAATTTCTTGATTTTTAAAAGATAAATAAAATTGTTTGAAAATGTCAAGAAATTATAAAAAATCACAACAATTTAAATTGAAACACATAAAAACAGCCAACTGACTGACACTACCTGAGAGGTCCAGTTGCCTGTAGTACAGGGTTTTATTTTGACAACTTAAGGTCATGCATCCATTAAATAGCACCTGTAAGCTGCTGACGAAATGTGACACACTTCAATTGAAAATGATAGTATTGTATAAACAATCTTGTGTTGTGATCACTTTTCATTACTATAACTGTCAGTGTTTTTGTCTTACCTCATATTGTTGATAGTCGCTAGGATTTATGTCAACAGTATCGTGGTTGGATAGGCTAAGTAGTTTCCTCATTGTCACTGTAAAATAAAGTTTAAAAATATAAATGAAAACCCGTCACAACCAGATGCGTGCGTTGGTCGGCTCAAAGGTTTGCTGTTCTATTCCACCAATGGCATCCGCACTTAAGTGTTTACGCTTAGAATGTGGTTGTAACAGAAAGAAATGCTGAGCTTCTTTGCAGCTGACTATAACAATTTTGATTACTTGTGCTAATTTTTGCATCCCACATGCCATTTGACTTGGCTGCATCTGACGTGCATGATCATAAGGTTACAGGTGGGGGGCATTATCACAGGCCGAACACTAACAGACTGTTGTCACCATGTGATCTGGGGGTATTTGGTGGGTTTTTTTATTTTTATTTCGTTGTCAAGTTGTACGGCGCATGGCGTCTCATTTTACCATTTTAACGCACATGCAGGCATCCAATGCATCTTTTTGTCATGGCGCGAATCTGTTGCGTTGCTGAATATTTCCAATCCGGCACAGCTTCACCCACTAACGCAAAACGCATGGCATAACGCAGCAAAGTTTCATGCACAAGGGCTTGTGTTGCATTTTTAATTAGTGTGGAATGTCACAATAACAAATTACATCAGATTTTGGATTTGGGGGCCAGTGCTACAGTTTAGTATTCTTTGGTTTTACTATATACAAAACAGATTTTTCAGAAACCTTTCCCACCTTTTCAAAGTCTTATCTCAAGAATTACTGAATCAATACTAAGCGCATGTTTGTATTTATTTTAATGCATTTCGCATGGTGATTCCAAATACGGTGATGAAATTCAATAATGTTGACATATTTGAAACATTTTGTGAAATTTTGGAACTGTCGTCTGCAAACGGTGCCAATCACTAAGCCAAAGTATGTACAGGGAATGACAATCATCACACCATATAAACCAATTACAAACCTTTAGCAAGACCCTTCCCATGCGTGAAATCATCTAGAAACTCTCCCGTCTGTAGATCTCTCAGCACAATCCTCCTGTCGACTGTAACACTCTCATGGTTCTTGAGCAAGTAGAAACCACCGCCATTTGTCAGATTCAAGTTGATCACCATGGTTAGGCAGAGATCACTTATTGTTACAGATCTTTGAACGAAAAAAGGATAAACTCAATTTTAAGTCAAATAATTGCTACTCCATTAAACAAAAAAGGTTTATTTGAGTGACAAACATTAGAAATGGATGTTCATGAACACTACAGCAAAAAGATTGTACCCTTTTATAACACAATGCGAAGTAGAGCATATAATTATCAGTTCATACTACGTCAGCATTGAGTTTGTACCGTTTCACACCCGTCTTGCATATGAAAGGTAAATCTATCAACATAAGATTAGAACTCATATCAACGTGTCGCCACAGACATAAACCGTCCAACCGTGCAAAGTAGAAAGATAATAATAGTAATGTCAGTTGGCCGGTGATCCCCATTTAACATAGACTGACGGATACCAACTCCATGCAGTAGTTAGGTAAGTGGGGGTTCTGGATCATTTACCTTATATACCACCTCATCAGTAATTACTACCAATACCCTCGCTTTGCTCTCTCTCAGCTTGGATTTTTTTTCTTTTTCTTGTATACCAGGTACCCAGTAATTTATAACTATAAATCCAAACTGAAAGAGAGCAAATCGAGGGTATTAGTAGTAATTACTGATGAGGTGGTATATAAGGTAAATGGTTCAGAACTAACTACTGCAAATACAACAAAGGGAATTTTGAGATTTCTTTTTTGGTATGATTTTTGTAGTTTTAAAATTGGTTAAGATATTTAAAACTAAATGTATTACATTTTATGTAAATAAATATTAAATAGGTAAATAAATTTAATTTGAACTTTTTTATTTACTTTGTATATAGAAACAAAATGTTACTAGATGACTTCAATACTTTTCATAATATTACAACACCAATTGTATTACCGTTTAAGGAAGAAAATGGTATTTTGTATGTAGTATATAAATCGAAGGACTGGGCGGTATCATATATAAGAGGCGGAATAAGTTCATTTTATACAAAGTCTGTGTTAAAATTGAAAAAGAAATTTGGGGTTGAATTATTACGCGCTTTAAAATTAGAGCCTGAAAAAATAAATATAAAACCAAAAAAAGAAAAATCAAAAACAATTAGTGATGGGCCTCTTAAAAATATGGTATATAACAAGGAATCAATAGAAAATGAAATTTTAAACGAAACAAATCCAGAACCCCCACTTGCCTATCTACTACAAATACAACGAGGAGAATATTTTTGTATGATTTTTGTATTAATTAATTTATTTAAAAAAATTAAAAATCCTCAAATATATATGGATTTGCAAACAGCACTAGTAAACTTTAAAAAGTTTTATGGGATACCAGAGAATACAAACATTAATCTAGACTTCAAGTTTGAGGATAATGACTTGTTCGTAAAGTACAAAGAGAATTGGATACAACTAAATTATAAAAAAAGTCCCGAAAAGTTTAAAATGAAGTCAAGTTTGGGGATTAAGTTTTCAAACAAGTTTATGGCAGAACTTATACCAACGCCACTAATTGATTATCCAACGGGTGAATATCCTGAACTTAAAAACGACCCATCGTGTCAGTGGGTTAGCGCAAAAGCAAAGAAATGCAATAATGACCGAAGACCAAAGAATTTATATTGTTGGAATCATAACACTCAAATACAAAACGGGGCAGAAATACCAAAACCACTAGTTAAAGAAGAAATAACAATAACAGAAGAAATACCAAAAACTGAAGCAGTGGTATTAATAGTTGATGATAATTAAAAAAAATATTTGAAGATTTAAATTTACTTAGTATAACAATGACCACAACTAACACAACTGAAACAACTTATACAAACGAAAGTACAGAAACTATGTTATCGGATGAAGCGTTTGACCAACTTCTTAAAACACAATACCCAGAAACGACGAAATGGAGAGAATTAGTAATTGGCAAAATTTATAAAGTGGTATCGAAAAAAATCATTGACACAGAAAAGGGAGAATCAACGATCATAACCCTTGCCGATGGAACTCACGTATGGGCATGTTCAGCACTAGAAAAGCGTTTAGAAGAAGATAAACATAGAGAATTGCCTTGTTACATTCGATCCAATGGTGAAATTCAAAGCAAAAAAAATAAAGCCTATAAGTATTTCGGCTTTGATCTTGTATGGCATGTTAATAAATAATTAGTTAACACAAATTTTTAACAAGTTGCAAAACGAAATAAGAAATGCTAATTGTTATAAATTGCACCAATAATTCCGTCGCAAAATGCTTTAAATTTATCTGATGTAGAGCTTATACGCTCAGATTTACTCTTTTTTTTCTTCTTTTTTTTTTGTTAATTTAATTTTGATAGTCGCTACCAGGCGAGCAACAAATAATGCTTAGAGCCAAGCTGGGTTTACTAGAATATGTTGAAGGGGTTGATGGATTTACGTTTAAGGGGCTCCAATTTTCATAAGAGTATTCACAGCTTCTTTCTTGCCCATTTCCATCCCTTTTTTTTCGGCATCTGCACGAATTTGCTCTCTAACTTCATCATTTATTTCTTTGACTTCTGTACGAACTCTCTCGCGTATCTGATTTTTATGACCGCGATAATTCTCTCGCTCAGCCAGAATTAATTGGAATTCTTCATCGCTGATTTTATTATCTTTTAGGGCATTTGATACTAGGCCATTAATGCTGGACATCTTGGACATGGCTACATTCTTAATGCGTTCATGTTTTTCAACTTTCTTAAGTATGATTTTACAAATTGCAGATGCTCCGACAGATGCGGCACCCATTCCGATAGATACAATTCCTAAAGGCAAAGCGATGGGAGCTCCAATCCCAGTGCCAAGCGCGGTCATACCAGCGGTGCCTGCACCAACGGCAATAACGCCAGATGTGGTGCTAGCATAGAAAAAACTATTGTATATTGATTTATATCTGCGTCTCAATCTACTTCGTGTTTCATTTTCTGATTCGAGAAAACTTTTTATTTCCGAAATTTGTTTAAGTCTAAAAGTTATTCCATTATCATTAAGTTGTTGTTGTGCAAGCTCATCTTCTAAATTTGGGTACAATGGCGGGGCTGTTGGTTTTTTACTAGGCATGATATATTATTATGAATATATTTTTTTTAAATTAATACTTCATCGTCTGTAAAATTTTCAACATGATGATCTACGAAATGTTGAACTATTTCCCCTTTGTTGAGATTTCTGTCGTAGAGACTCACGATGCCTAATTCCTTCATTCCCATTCTGATATAATGTAAAGAATCGAAGTTTAAATTATGTTGTCTTATTTGTTTACCATTTATCCACACATTAAGTTTATTTGCAACACATTGAATGGTAACATGATTAAGCTTTGTGGTGTCTACAATATGAATTATAGCATTTTCATTGCTTAACACATTATCAGTAATTGTATATTTAAAGCTATCTGCTGTCCACATCATTGTTAGATACGTAACAGACTGGGTAGTAGGGTTATAAAATGTTAAAATGGAAGTATTATTTTCCACTGGTGGTGATTCTCCAGGCCGTGCTGAAAAGAGTAGAGTCCACGGAGTTGATAAATTTGGTGTACATTCAATATGAAGTTTAGAGTTTAATTGCATAATACCCAAGTCTTTACTGGGGTTTGGTAGCAAATTTACATCATAAGTTGTTGTAATAGTTTGTGGACGGTTATTAATGTAAGTTTCATTGCTACCTTCATTATCGTATTTAATTTCAACCAGAAGTCCCCTTTCCAAATTGATATTTTTTCTCGCTCTAACAGAGAAGTATACTTTACTATCATCTTCAGGTAGTACAATATATCTCGCTATAACATATGGTCTGGTATCATGTTCATGTTGTTCGATTCTGTCCACGTACTGTTTATTTACAGCGTCTGTTTCATCTACAGGGTTTCCAACCTCTTTGATTGCGTTGTAGTCCATTATAAGATTTCCTGTCATTGTATCACCAGCTTTGCTTAATTTTTCTGTATTAAGGCGTGATGTTAAGTCTAAAACAAAAGCAGCAGTTGCGGCATGATGTCTTTGTCTTGGTTCAGCCAAGTTAATAATTTTGTGCTGTTCCATATCAAGGTCTTGCGATGTGGAGGTTAAGGAGGTTTGCATGGTTGTATAGTTGGGTCCATAAATGCTCATTGTTATATATATATTATTATATACTTTTTATTTCAAGATTTAAATCGATTGGCAGTAAATTATTGTCTAGCTTGTGTGTCACTCCGTTTCCCCATTCTACTTTAAAATCAAAATCAAGCTCATTTATATCCCCTGAGTTCAGTGAAATATAATCGGGATTATCAAAATTAAATGTGGAATGTTGTCCAAAGGGCTCTGGTGATATTGGAATGATTTCTAACAGTTGAGATCCTCTTAGATTTTGATTTAGATTATGGTAATTACCCGTTGTCGATAATTGCTTTAAATATATAAGTATTCTTTTAGGTGCAAGTTCTACCGGACGATCCCCTACGTAATCCTCATTAATCCAGCTAGATCCATCGATACCTAACGCATATCTAACTGGGTCCGGCAACCAAAGTTCAATGTTTGGAGGTAAAGTTATATCCACGAGACCACTTTCAGGATTAACTGTTATACTTAAGTTTTCAATTCCATCCATAATAATTTTAGTAAGATGATTAAAATTGTAAAACCCTGGCTCAATCGGTAGTTCCTGTGATTCCTGTTCATTTCTTCCCCATCTAACCGTTGTTTTTTCATAGATATTATACCATCCAGACCACACTGTAATTCTTTTAATTGCAATTTTCATATCTCCACTTTGGTTGCAGAGGGGTATATTAAAAGTAAATGGTTTGCCTTTACTCGCGTTAGTAATTCTCACAATCATTATAATTAATATATATTATAAATATATAAAATTGATTGTGCTAATTTAAAAGACGTGCCTTTACAGATGTTATTTATTGTAATTTTCATATTTTATATTATATATTTATAATAATGGCAAAAAATAATGCAACGAGTCAAACCGACCCTAGTGTTCCAAAAATGTTTAAATTAAACTCTAAAGCATCTTATAGCTCTGGTAGTGTTTATGAACCAACGCATCAATTTAGCTTAGTAAATCAACACATTCAAGTAAATCCGCATAACAGCTTTTTAGTGAAGTTTAAAAATATCTGGAATCGGTACAAGTTGCCCAAAGTGACGGATGAAGCTGTTTACAACGACTGGATTAACAACCCAATGCAATTTTGGCAAAATCAATTAAATTTTGCAATTTGGTGTGCAACTACAGGATGCGGCGTGTCAAAAGAACACTTACAATATAAAGACCCCATGGTCAAAAGCATATTTAGATTTCATACATATTACCAAATTAGGCGCATTCTTATTGTTTTAGGATGTCCACTGCCGAGTGAGAATGATTTTGACCCTTATGACAATCCAATCAAAAGAGATGTGTTAGAAAAAATGGTTAAAGATTTTAATTGGGATGATAGAATACCATCTACTCAAAGGCTTGATTTATCTTATGGTCTTGGGTCTGTACGATACAATTCTTTACATGGGTTAAGAGGAGAACAAACAAAAATACTAGAACGTGGAGGTGACTACGACCCAGCTAACAAGTGGACAGTTCATATTCCACCTTCAGGCAAATTTGCAGTGAATGACCGACACACTTATAAAATTGAATATATCGAGCAATACTTTAAACCCACAGTTATTGATTCGCGGCATAAGGCAGTAAATCCGCAAGTTGGTTCAGAACTTGATGCAATTGGATCGTTTATACTCGATAAAAGCAATGGGTTCACAAAAGAGGGTATTTTGCGAATTAATGAATCGATAAGAACATATGTATACACAATCGTTGGGGCACAAGTAAAAACAAAAACATCAATTATAAGCGGCAAGAGAGAGCTTGAAGCCCAATCTCAGTTTTATACAAATGTAGATGCCAAAATCAAAGGCATAGAAAACATTGAAGAGTCAATAGATCAATACCAAGACATACTTCAACATGCAAGAAGCAAATTAGATTTTGTTGTTGGACTAAACTTGTACATGATACCAAGTGACATGGATCTTTACATAGGCACAATAAACGGATATAACAACTTGCTTACAACAGCAACGACAAGTGATTTTTATATTGGGGTAAATGACGCTGTGAACAGCATAAAAAAAATACCACCGGTTTCAGCCACTGAATTTGATGCAACTCCAGTAATACGGCCTAATTTGAGCGATCAACCTGTAACCCCTACGTTAGTTCCTTTGCCAGACATTCCTTCAGAATTTGACTTAGCCCCAGCTCCCGAAGATAATTTGCGTGATAGCTCTGATTTTGATGCTTCAGATAATCCTGAAGAAGATTCAACAACATTAACGCATGAAGAATTTAAAATAGGCTTAACTGTAGGAGGTATAATTATAGGAACTTTAGCTTTGGGGTATTTAAAATAACTCGCTTACTTTGAGGATATAAGTTTACTAGCAAATTCATACAAAAGGTACCCAACGGCAATAAATAGCACCCACAAGTTTTCTGCAAGCACACCAACTACAGAAGCCGCTGATTTCATCAAAAGGCTAATAACTGCCCCAATAAGGCCAGGCAGTGCAGCCAATGCTTTATCTCCCAATTTTATAAGCAAATTTACTAACTTTTGCAGTTGTGCTTTGATCCATTTGCGAGAGCCTGGAGTTGGTTTGGGATCGGGTTTTGGATCGGGTTTTGGGTCAGGTTTTGGGTCGGGTTTTGGATTTGGTGTTACTGATTTTACTGCTGATGTTATGGATTCTACTAATGTGGTAATAGCCAAGCCTATTGCTGTTAATATAACCGTAATTGTGACTCCCTGTTCGCGAAATAGTATGCGGATTTTATCACCAAGCGCCAGTTCTTTACTTAGCATTTTTTCGTATGTGTGTTTTATTGCTTCAATTTGAGTTTTAATTTCCGGTACAAAGCCTGTTATAATATTTTTTTGAAATTCGATTTTAGAATCTAACTCTGCAATGCGTTCTTTTCTTATGGCTTTTTGTTCTTCAGTTATATCAACACTAGAATCAGCTACTTCTTGCTCTCGTTGCCCATCATATTTATTAATTTTAATCATCGCTGCTTCAATTTGCCCCTTAAGAGTCAGTCTGTGTAATTTTTTAGAATTGATTCTATCCTTCAAATAATAGATTTTTCTCATAGCTTGTGTATTGGTAGGCCCTTGGGCACTAACAACTAGGGTGACTTTCAAAAAATAAAAAATCGACTCGTTGCCATGGTAACCCACCAAAAACCAATTTGGGCCATTTTGGACCATATTTGCCCTGAAATTTACTCAAAATTGTCTTATGTCAAGAACTCACTGTACCAAAACGGAATAATACTGGAACCTTCCAATACAATCATCTCAAAGGACAACTCTTCCCCTACTGACTGCATCATTTAAAGGTAAATATCTTACTCCTAAAGGTAAATGCCAAGTATTTAAAGGTTGCCTGTTTTCAGTTTTGAAATAAAGGCGATTTTTGACCAAATGTATTACCTTAAAATTAATTCTGCCAGGGGTGCCAGAAATTTGTCTTTGCTGGTGTGAGTAGTTAAATGTATTGCCCTTCCAAATCTGTAAAAATTAGCTTGGGCAAATGATATTCCTAAGTACAGTGTTGCCAGGAACAACATCCTTTTTGAAATCTGAGCATTTTGACTAAATAAGCCTTTTAACCCTATTTGTTATAAAAGCATGTGTTTTTTCAATGATATTCAATTAAAACATATTCTATTAACTCAGTTACATTCTTGTGGTTGATTGCAAAGGGTAATCTGTAATAACAATTCGACCTGTTGCCATGGTAACAACCAAAAACCAATTTTGGCCATTTTGGACCAAATTTGCCCTGAAATATACTTAAAATTATCGTATGTCAAGAACTGACCATACCAAAACAGAATAATACTGGAACCTTAGAATACAATCATATCAAAGGACTTCTCTTCCCCTACCGACTGCATCATTTAAGGGTGAATATCTTATTCTTAAAGGTAAATGCTAAGTATTTAAAGGTTGCCTATTTTCAGTTTTGAAAATCAAGGTGATTTTTGACCAAAAGTATTGCCTTAAAAATCTTCTTTTCAGGGGTGCCAGAAATATGTCCTTGCTGGTGTAAGTAGTTCGATGTATTGCCCATTCAGATCTGTAAAAGGTAGCTTGGGCAAATGATATTCCTAAGTACAGTGTTGCCAGAAACAACAGCCATTTTTAAATCTAAGCATTTTTTACTAAATAAGGCTTTTTAACACTATTTGTTATAAAAGCATGTGTTTTTCCAATGATCTTCAATCAAAACATTCTAATGACTCAGTAAATATTTTTTTGGGTTGATTGCAATAACAATTCGACCTGTTGCCATGGTAACAACCAAAAAAACATTTTTGCCATTTTGGACCAAATTTGCCATGAAATGTACTCAAAATTATCTTATGTCAAGAACTGAAACCAAAACAGAATAATACTGAAACCTTAGAATACAATCACCTCAAAGGACAACTCTTCCCCTACTGACTGCATCATTTAAGGGTGAATATCTTATTCTAAAGGTAAATGCTAAGTATTGAAAGATTGGCTATTTTCAGTTTTGAAAATCAAGCTGATTTTTGACCAAAAGTATTGATTAAAAATCTCCTTTTCAGGGGGGCCAGAAATATGTCCTTGCTGGTGTAAATAGTCGATGTATTGCCCATTCAGATCTGTAAAAAGTAGCTTGGGTAAATGATATTCCTAAGTACAGTGTTACCAGAAACAACAGCCATTTTGAAATCAAAGCATTTTTGCTAAATAAGGCTCTTTAACCGTATTTGTTATAAAAGCATGTGTTTTCAATGATATTCAATCAAAACATATTCTAATAACTCAGTAAACTTTTTTGGTTGATTGCAAAGGGTAATCTGTAATTACAATTCGACCTGTTGCCATGGTAACAACCCAAAAACAATTTTGGACCAAATTTGCCATGAAATGTACTCAAAATTATCTTATGTCAAGAACTGACCATACCAAAACAGAATAATACTGGAACCTTAGAATACAATCATCTCAAAGGACACCTCTTCCCCTACTAACTGCATCATTTAAGGGTGAATCTTATTCTTAAAGGTAAATGCTAAGTATTTGAAGGTTGCCTATTTTCAGTTTTGAAAATCAAGGTGATTTTTGACCATAGATATTGCCTTAAAAATCTCCTTTTCAGAGGTGCCAGAAATATGTCCTTGCTGCTGTAAGTAGTTCGATGTATTGCCCATGCAGATCTATAAAAAGTAGCTTGGGCAAATGATATTCCTAAGTTCAGTGTTGCCAGGAACAACAGCCATTTTTAAATCTAAGCATTTTTACTAAATATGGCTTTTGAACCCTATCTGTTATAACTTATAAAGCATGTGTTTTTCAATGATATTCAATCAAAACATACTCTAATAACTCTGTTACATTATTGGGGTTGTTTGCAAAGGGTTATCTGTAATGAAAATGTGAACTGTTGCCACGGTAACAACCAAAAACATCTTACTCTTAAAGGTAAATGCTAAGTATTTAAAGGTTGCCTATTTTCAGTTTTGAAAAAAAAGAAGCGATTTTTGACCAAAAGTATTGCCTTAAAAATCCCTCTTCCAGCTAGTAGCAGTTACATGTATTGCCCTTTCAAATCTGTAAACAGTAGCTTGGGCAAATGATAAGTACGGTGTCGCCAGGCGCAACAGCCTTGTTAAAATCTGAGAATTTTGACTAAATATGCCTTTGCTGCTGGATTTATGTACAGTCTATGTTTATGAAATTGGGTGTTATCCAGTAACCCAGGCAACACTCTTTTTCATATTACTCTTTGAAAACAACCACAAGAATGTTACCGAGTTAATAGAATATGTTTTGATTGAATAGCATTGAAAAAACACATGCTTTCATAACAAATATTGTTTGAAAAGGCATATTTAGTCAAAATGCTCAGATTTTAACAAGGCTGTTGCGCCTGGCGACACCGTACTTATCATTTGCCCAAGCTACTGTTTACAGATTTGAAAGGGCAATACATGTAACTGCTACTAGCTGGAAGAGGGATTTTTAAGGCAATACTTTTGGTCAAAAATCGCTTCTTTTTTTTCAAAACTGAAAATAGGCAACCTTTAAATACTTAAGAGTAAGATGTTTTTGGTTGTTACCGTGGCAACAGGTCACATTTTCATTACAGATAACCCTTTGGCAAACAACCCCAATAATGTAACAGAGTTATAAGAGTATGTTTTGATTGAATATCATTGAAAAACACATGCTTTATAAGTTATAACAGATAGGGTTCAAAAGCCATATTTAGTAAAAATGCTTAGATTTAAAAAGGGCTGTTGTTCCTGGCAACACTGAACTTAGGAATATCATTTGCCCAAGCTACTTTTTATAGATCTGCATGGGTAATACATCGAACTACTTACAGCAGCAAGGGCATATTTCTGGCACCTCTGAAAAGGAGATTTTTAAGGCAATACTTTTGGTCAAAAATCACCTTGATTTTCAAAACTGAAAATAGGCAACCTTTAAATACTTAGCATTTACCTTTAAGAATAAGATTCACCCTTAAATGATGCAGTCAGTAGGGGAAGAGGTGTCCTTTGAGATGATTGTATTCTAAGGTTCCAGTATTATTCTGTTTTGGTATGGTCAGTTCTTGACATACGATAATTTTGAGTACATTTCATGGCAAATTTGGTCCAAAATTGTTTTTGGGTTGTTACCATGGCAACAGGTCGAATTGTAATTACAGATTACCCTTTGCAATCAACCCAAAAAAGTTTACTGAGTTATTAGAATATGTTTTGATTGAATATCATTGAAAACACATGCTTTTATAACAAATACGGTTAAAGAGCCTTATTTAGCAAAAATGCTTTGATTTCAAAATGGCTGTTGTTTCTGGTAACACTGTACTTAGGAATATCATTTACCCAAGCTACTTTTTACAGATCTGAATGGGCAATACATCGACTATTTACACCAGCAAGGACATATTTCTGGCACCCCTGAAAAGGAGATTTTTAAGCAATACTTTTGGTCAAAAATCACCTTGATTTTCAAAACTGAAAATAGGCAATCTTTCAATACTTAGCATTTACCTTTAGAATAAGATATTCACCCTTAAATGATGCAGTCAGTAGGGGAAGAGTTGTCCTTTGAGGTGATTGTATTCTAAGGTTTCAGTATTATTCTGTTTTGGTTTCAGTTCTTGACATAAGATAATTTTGAGTACATTTCATGGCAAATTTGGTCCAAAATGGCAAAAATGGTTTTTTGGTTGTTACCATGGCAACAGGTCGAATTGTTATTACAGATAATCCTTTGCAATCAACCCAAAAAAAGTTTACTGAGTCATTAGAATATGTTTTGATTGAAGATCATTGGAAAAACACATGCTTTTATAACAAATAGTGTTAAAAAGCCTTATTTAGTAAAAATTGCTTAGATTTAAAAATGGCTGTTGTTTCTGGCAACACTGTACTTAGGAATATCATTTGCCCAAGCTACCTTTTACCGATCTGAATGGGCAATACATCGAACTACTTACACCAGCAAAGACATATTTCTGGCACCCCTGAAAAGAAGATTTTTAAGGCAATACTTTTGGTCAAAAATCACCTTGATTTTCAAAACTGAAAATAGGCAACCTTTAAATACTTAGCATTTACCTTTAAGAATAAGATATTCACCCTTAAATGATGCAGTCAGTAGGGGAAGAGGATTCCTTTGATATGATTGTATTCTAAGGTTCCAGTATTATTCTGTTTTGGTATGGTCAGTTCTTGACATACGATAATTTTAAGTATATTTCAGGGCAAATTTGGTCCAAAATGGCCAAAATTGGTTTTTGGTTGTTACCATGGCAACAGGTCGAATTGTTATTACAGATTACCCTTTGCAATCAACCACAAGAATGTAACTGAGTTATTAGAATATGTTTTAATTGAATATTATTGACAAAACACATGCTTTTATAACAAATAGGGTTAAAAGGCTTATTTAGTCAAAATGCTCAGATTTCAAAAAGGCTGTTGTTCCTGGCAACACTGTACTTAGGAATATCATTTGCCCAAGCTACTTTTTACAGATTTGGAAGGGCAATACATTTAACTACTCACACCAGCAAAGACAAATTTCTGGCACCCCTGGCAGAATTAATTTTAAGGTAATACATTTGGTCAAAAATCGCCTTTATTTCAAAACTGAAAACAGGCAACCTTTAAATACTTGGCATTTACCTTTAGGAGTAAGATATTTACCTTTAAATTATGCAGTCAGTAGGGGAAGAGTTGTCCTTTGAGATGATTGTATTGGAAGGTTCCAGTATTATTCCGTTTTGGTACAGTGAGTTCTTGACATAAGACAATTTTGAGTAAATTTTAGGGCAAATATGGTCCAAAATGGCCCAAATTGGTTTTTGGTGGGTAACCATGGCAACGAGTCGATTTTTTATTTTTTGAAAGTCACCCTAGTTGTTAGTGCCCAAAGGCCTACCAATACACAAGATATGAGAAAAATCTATTATTTGAAGGATAGAATCAATTCTAAAAAATTACACAGACTGACTCTTAACAGTTTTTAACTGTTGGTTAAATCGTCCCACATCACGAACTAATTGCGCATCAAAATTGTTTTGTTGTTGTGTTGATTCATTTTGTGGGTTGTAATCATTTGAAGTTTTTAGAAAAATATCTGTGTTTTCTTGAGTGGAATCTATGACTTGTTGTAAATTTGATGAAGTAACGGATTCAGGTAAACCGGATAATGCCTCATCTACGGCGACTCTTACTAGTGGCGAAACATTCCTGGGAGTTTGATTTTGTCTGTAATTACTCAAAAGTAGTCCATTTCTCATAAAATTAGTGCCACCTTGCCCCCTGGGAAGAAGTCGTCCATAATCATTTTCTATAGTACTTGCTGACTTAAATATTTTTTTATCTCTTACTGTAGTTAGTTCTACCTCAAAACCTTGCCATTTTGCATATATAGCACCATCACTTTCTACTCTTAATTCCGCAAATGGTACAAGAGTATCGCTTGTTGCTATTATATAATTGCGAGGAGGGCTAGTAAATACTCTATTAAAAGCAGCACCGGCTATTTTATTTTTTTGCATATTAAGAGCATTAATAGCATTAATTTGTGTGTTGTCTACGGACATGCCATCATTACTTCTTAAGTTTGCCAATCTTTGTTCTAAGGCATCAAAACTAGTTATTTCGGTTTGATATATATCATCTGTGAATGATGTTTCTTGAGTGTCTCCTGTTGTATCTTCGTCTCTACCTCCTCTCGCAAAATCATCTAAGTTAACGTCATCCATAATTAATTTTTATTTATATATATATTAGATATATATATAATAAATAATAAAATGAGTATGGAGTATGGTAATAAACTTAATCCTATGAGAAAGTTACGTAAAGCGAAGGGAATTAAAGGCGAGCGCATGACAGTATACAACACACACAATCCAGACACAATTGATCCAAACGGCATTCTAACAGTACGATTTCCAGATTTAGGCCCTCATGATGTAATTATACCCGGGACAGCAAAACTATCGTTTAAAATAGCCCTCAATGCACCTGCAGATGCAAACCGCACAATCGTTAATAACTTGGGTCGCGCAATCGTGAGCAAAATTGAAGTTAAGCTAGAAGGTCAAAGCGTTTACACCCTTAATGACAGTGATATTTTTCACTGTTATCAAGATCTCTGGATGACGCAACAAGAGCGTAAAAACGCAGTATATCAAGGAATTCAATCTGAGGCCCTGCGAAAGATTAGAATTAATGCCGGCGATAAGGGTGCCAATGCCTCTGATGTTGCCCTGGGAGATGCCTACAGCAACTTGTTTAGCATTCCGCTTGATTTTGAGTTGCTCGAGGCTAATATGCCATTTCATCAATACGACCTTAAGGACAGACTATCTTACGAGCTAACTTTCAATAATTATGGCAACGTGATTGTGTCCAGTGATAATACTGCAACTTATACAATTACTGGAATTAGTATGGAATTTGAAGTGCTAAACTCTAAAGCCTTAGCAATGGACATTAAGCAAAAGCAAAAAGGCCGCCATATTGTGCTTTATGATCGTGTTATAAGACATACTAAACTACCCCTAAACAAAAGCGAATCAACTTGGAACATTACTCTAGCACCTCAAGCATTCTCAATGAAAGGAATTCTAATTATATTCAAGGAGCCGCAAACCGCATTCAACGGAGACAGTGAAGATTTCTACAACCCCAAAATTACTAAAGTTTCAACTACAATCGATGGTAAGCCCAATCAGATCTATTCTAGCGGTATGCGGGCTCATCAACAGTTCCACGAGATCAGGAAGCATTTCTCAGACGGCAAGAACCGCGATGCTATAAATGTTGCAAAAGAATTTGACTTGGCTGATGTAACAGCGGCAGAATACTTTACTAATAAATATGCTCTTTGGCTTGATTTCCGTAGTAATGATGATTTGACATTACACGGTAGCGGCAGGAAAATTGAGGGTGCTAGCCAATCTATACAAATTGAAATTGAGAAGACAGCCCAGGCAGCAGGAGCTCTAAACGCCTACATTTATTACCTCGCTGATGCCCAACTTAACTTTGAGAATGGCCGTCTTGTAAATGTTGCCTACTAGCTGGGGGATTGCACCCCACACCCCCGCGTTAAATGAGTTAGTGTTGTTGGGGGTATTGTTGGGAAAAATAAAAAATAAATAAAGATATAATATAATGAGTTTAGTGAAGACACCGCATTCAGCGATTATTTGTGGAGCAACAGCTTGTGGAAAGACTGAGTTTTTATTAAATTTGCTAGAGACCGAGAGAGGGCCTAATATGCATGCTGGTAAATGGACCCAAATGACCTATTCGCCCAAATACAGATGGATTTTTATATTTTGTCCAACTCTTGAAATAAATAAGACATATCATGCACATAAATGGCTATTTACAGATGACAGAGTAATGTTGATTAATCCTAAAAAGGAGGGTGGTTTGAATCTTGCCCTAAAAAAATATTATTATTTGAATGCGCGACAAGAAGATGGGGAGAGTCTATTTATAATTGATGATTGCAGCGCACTGAAAGACCTCAAAACTAAAAACCAAATGCTGTCAGAAATTGCATTTAGTGGGCGTCATGCTGGTTGCTCTATGTGGATTCTTACCCAAAAATATAACTCTATTCTTACCGACTTCCGCGAGCAAATTAAGTGGCTATGTTTGTTCTATTGTAAAGATCGTGACAGTTTTGCTGATGCTTTGCGCGAAAATGATGTTATTCCGTCAAAAGACGAACGAGATAGAATGCGAGACTTACTTGCACAACATAAACACTCAAAGTGAATATTAGTTACTGAACAACCAACTTCTTATAATTTCTTAAAATAATTATTTTGTTTTAAAAAAATAATTTCTTAAATATAAAATGGACGACGCTAGTATTGATGCATTAATGAATAGTATTCAAAAACTTGAAAACGAAGGTGAACCTTCAAAAAATCTACCTCCTGTAATTCCACAACTTGATCTATCACCGATGCGAGAACGCTTAATTGGAGTTGTTGCGGGAGGGAATAGCAAAGAATATTTAGGCAAAAACATTACAGTAGCTGAGATTGAGAGCATGGAAGAAAAAGCACTGTTAAAAATATACTCGCGATATGATGCATACATCGGCAATGTAATGGCAAAGTCAGTAAAATCAGCATTATGCTCAGCTTATGCAAATGCAGTGGGATTGCTAGCTTCTACACTTTCAAATAACAAAGTAGTACTACGAGATGGTGAAGAATTAACAGAAAAGCTAATAAACAATCCAGTAATTAATATTGCTTTGAGTACATATAGTTGCACGCTTTACCATAAGTATGGACATTACTTAGCACCGCTTACAGCAACTCTGCTTACTTGTGGATACATTCACAGAGGGGATTGCACCCCCACAACTCCTGAACAATCAGAAGATAATGAAAAAGTTAAATCGTCAAAATCTCAAAAAGAGAAATAAATTTATGGGTAATTGTGGGTAATTGTGGATAATTGAGGGTAATATTATGGGTAATTGTGAATAATTGTGGATAATTGTGGGTAATATTATGGGTAATTAAGGATAATTTTTAAATAAAAAAAATTATAATTTAATATTATAAAATGTCAGAGCAAAAAGACGATGTTAGTGTATCTGAACCTAAGGCTAAAACTGAGGCGCCGATCGAACCAAAGGTTGTACCACCTCCAGCGCCAATTCCAGTACCTGTAACAGCCCCAGCAGTCAAAATAAAAAATCCCAAGAGACAAGAGGCAGGGCGAAAAAATGCCGCAAAACAAAAAGAACTAAAAGCGCAAATGCAAAAGCAAATAGAAGAGTCAGCAAAAATAATAACTAATTATAACGATAAACCATCACAGCCTATTTCCATTCCTGAACTGCCTAAAAAACATACACAAATTAGCACTGATAACTTGTATTGGCAAGTTCCTGCAGCACTTACTATTTTAATTGTAGGGGGAATTTTAGTATTTCTTCAACAAGGTAATAAAATACAAACAAACAAATTTTCTTCCTCCGCTCCAGTCGCTAAAACAACTGATTCAGCTCCATCAGATAATGTATTTGATTGGTAAGGCAGGGCTTTGGTAAAAATTATAAAGAGCATTGTAGTTAATTATTTTTAAAAAAAAATTTGTGTGCATAATATATAAATGGACACTACAACAAATACACTAGTTAATTCAGCATACAATACAGCCTTGCTGAGTGGGCTTGTTTTCACCAACTGTTTCCTCACAGAAAAGGCATTTGGCACTAAACCAACTAATCTAGGCAAATTTAATATTGAAAATATGGCCAAATTTACTTTTAATCTTTATCTTGCAGATTTAACAAAAACTTGGGTCCAAAAACAAGGATGGCTTCCTGAAAATATTATACCAAGCTCAAGCGTTACACCGGGAAATTAAAATAAAAAAAATAAAAAAATAAATTAAATATATATAATGGCGATGTTAATAGGTGGTGCTGTTGTAAATGCATTAGCTTTTACAGGAAGTAATTTTTTGTTTAGTTTAATTAATGGTGATGCTGAGAGGAAAAGGCATGACTTAGCTTTAGAAGAATTACAAAAAGGTAGAGACATATGGAATCAGAAAAGACTAGACAACATCGATTATGCAAACAGACGATTACGTGAAGAAGCGAACTCTGAAAAAACATTCACTCAGATATCTAAAGCCGCTGCAGAATATTATCTCGTTACGGGGCAACATTTAACGCTACAAGATACAGGCCCAGAGCCTATGTTAGAAGATTATTTAGACGAAAATCAAGTCTCAAATATACAGACTGGTGAAATATTTGTTATTAGCACAGGTCTAGTTCTCACTGGTTATTTAGCATACAAGTATTTATAAGTGTGGTTATAATTATGTAATGATGAGCTGGCTTAGCAAATAATGTGGTATTTACATTAGCCACACGTTATTATCACACACCTCGAGTTCACACAGAAGACTTGTTCTGTAGGGGTCATAAGGTCACCACAGAAGACTTGTTATGTAGGGGTCATAAGGTCACCACAGAAGACTTGTTCTGTAGGGGTCATAAGGTTTCCACAGAAGACTTGTTCTGTAGGGGTCATAAGGTCACCACAGAAGACTTGTTCTGTAGGGGTCACCACAGAAGACTTGTTCTGTAGGGGTCACCACAGAAGACTTGTTCTGTAGGGGTCACCACAGAAGACTTGTTCTGTAGGGGTCACCACAGAAGACTTGTTCTGTAGGGGTCACCACAGAAGACTTGTTCTGTAGGGGTCACCACAGAAGACTTGTTCTGTAGGGGTCACCACAGAAGACATGTTCTGTAGGGGTCACCACAGAAGACATGTTCTGTAGGGGTCATAAGGTCACCACAGAAGACTTGTTCTGTAGGGGTCATAAGGTCACCACAGAAGACTTGTTCTGTAGGGGTCACCACAGAAGACTTGTTCTGTAGGGGTCATAAGGTCACCACAGAAGACTTGTTCTGTAGGGGTCATAAGGTTAATGAGGTTGATATGCCTATGTAGTAATATATATAGGTAGTCTTTGGAACAAGATAGAACAGGTTTAAACCGACACTGGGTTGTATTTTTGTTAGGTTTAATTGCACAATTCTCAGATTGTTATCTATGTATGGGCTCGTGCATTATCAATTCGGTCTATGCTTCAATCTTTATCTAGTGGACTTTGACACATTGTACACCAATAAATTAAATTATTTTCTGCGGTCTTATTTAATTCAAGGGTACATGTATAGTGTTAATTGCAATAAATTATTTTGTATGCATTTAATATATCATGGCTTCAAAAACAGAAGTAACCCCCCGCACCTCCACTAAGCTATCTAAAATTTATTATAGCCCAAAAGGATATTGGCGTGGAATTGCTGCCATCAAAAAGTTGTCATCCACCGCGAGTGTGTCAGAAGAAATTGCAAAAAATTGGCTAAAAAAGCAAGCAATTTGGCAGATATATCTTCCTGCTCCAAAATATATTCCAAGACCTAAATTTGATATAATTACACCAAATGAAGCCCATCAAGCCGATCTATTATTTTTACCACATGATAAATTACCCCGCGGACGCAAACTATATAAGTATGCTTTAACAGTTGTCGACATTGCCTCGCGCTATAAGGAAGCCCACCCGCTTTCATCGAAAAATTCTGATGAAGTTGCAAAAGCATTTTCTAATATTTATAAACGCGGCCCACTAACATGGCCTAAATTGCTACAAGTTGATTCAGGACGTGAATTCATGGGTACTGTTAGTAACTTAATGACATTAAATAATGTTGCAATTAGACGTGGTGAAAGGGGTTTGCATAGAGCTCAGGGAATAGTTGAGAGATTTAACAGAACACTTGCTGAGAGGCTATTTGGGCATCAGTATGCGCAAGAATTACTGTTGGAAGCACATGGCAAAGATGCACGATCGAGAGAATGGGTCGCTAGACTTCCAGCCGTTGTTAAGGCTTTAAATAATGAGGTAACTCGATTAATCGGTAAAAAACCTTCTGTGGCTATAACAAATAATCAAATTGAAATAAAATCTTCTGCACCACGGGGTTCCAAATCTGAACAGCGCATACCTACAAACATTGGAGTACGATACTTATACCAACCTGGTGAGTTAGAAGGTGGTGAACAAAGGAGAGCAACTGATCCAATTTGGTCGTTAAGCATAAATCGAATAGGTAATACCATCGTAAAACCTGGAGACCCAATTTTGTATTATTTAGACCCAAAAATAAACCCTCACACACCAAAACGCGGTTTTGTACGTCAAGAATTATTAGTAGTACCTCCTGATACTCAATTACCACCTGGTGGTATTCTGTAATGCCCATATGCTAAAGTGCTAATTCCATCATTTGCAATCCATCGCTTTGTGTCTAAAGGTGAAAGTGATATTTTATTAACATGTATGCCGTATATTTGATGCTTTTCACTCCGTAGCATATTCATGCCATGCCTAATAACTTTTTGATCTTTAAGTACATTTTTATATTGTTCATGCGTAATGTGTTTTTCAACCACGTATTTTTTTACGCCTTTTGCTTTGCGGATATTACCATCTGATGTAACTATTGAATACATTTTAGGTCTTAAGCCAACATATTCCTCAACCGCTGCTCCACCGCATTCATCTTTCATTTTGCCAAGAACTTTTTTATTTTTTTCACTGTAAAGAGGGTGTTCTTTAGGATAATTGCTAGTATCGTAAAAATCTGCATGTTGCGCCATATCACGATAAACATCCTCAGTTTCAATATGTAAAAGTAAACTATCTGTGTCGGTGTAAAGCAATTTGCAAGCGCTTCCATACTGTTTTTTAAGATGGTTGTAATAAAAGTCATACATCAGCAATTTACTTAAATCCAAAATACACATTCCTACATATGCGGGCCGATTAAGACATAGCTTACTTTTATACATATGCAATGCAGCTAATTCATTGCTAAATATTTTCTCTCTTGCAAATGTTGGCTTTGCAATTAGCTTTCTTATTTTATTATGCTCATTAGCACGTACCAGATGGACATCAACACGTTTTCTTAAATTTTCCATGGTTTTACCAAACACAGCATTATTCATTAGCTTATACAAGTCCTTCTCAAAATCACTAGTTGCTTGTTTTCGAAGTTCTGTGTTCATTTGAATATATGGCTTCATCCAAGGTGAATGATTAAAACGTAATACTCTATGTATTTTTGTTAATTTCATACCTAAATCAATGCACTGTTGTAAATTTCTGTAATGTAACACATATTTTTTCTTATTACGCAAATTCGGTACAAGTTTGTCTGTATTAAGACTAGTTTTTCCAATCAAGTTATTTTGATAATCTGATAGCCATGTTTTATCTATTTTCATGCGCTCTGGTGCTAAAGGATAATCATTATGCTCATTGTGCATCTCTTTTAAATATTCAAGATCAACTTCTAAAATATAACCATTCTTTGAAAAATCACCATTCTTTGAAAAATCACAGTTTGATAAATCTGTAACCCACTCAAACCCTCCTGTTGGTAAATATTGACTCATTGCCCAACCGTACAAGTTATTCGCATCGTAATATTGAATGTAGCTTGTTGGTTTAGTTGGATCATAATCTGGAACTTTATCATTGTTTGCTTTAGCATATCTCTGACTTACCATAGAAACACCGCCTCGCATACCTTTTTCAATAAATAAATGTCATAGTCTGTTAATAACTCAAGTTTAACTTTTGTCTTTTTAAGCAACGCATCCCACGATAACCCCGGACCTGTATAATAGTGAGCCGGATCTAGTTTATAGTGTTTTAAGCATGTATTTCTAAATTTCTCAAATACATCCGCAAGCAGCATTGTATCAGTTTTTAAATACAAGTCATGATAGTCTCCCATGTTTTTACAATCGAATGTATCCCAAACTTTTTGTGCATAAATATAGTCTTCTTGACTAATTCCACAATCCGTTAAACTGCTGTAAAAATCCTCAATAGGAGGTAGTTGTTTATCTTCAAAACGCTCCCAATCATCCATGTACTCGTAAGGATAAACTCCTTTTCTGAGCAATAATTTACTTTTTTCTTGATCTGGCTCATTTAATTTTGTTATTTTAAATACTTCAGCTGGATTTGCCTTAACCAAATTATCTAATGAAGCTAGTAAAAATTGTGCGCTGTCAATAAATCGTAATTGTCGTAAAGAAAATGAAATATATTTTTCCATGTTATTCGGAATACACTTAATAACACCTTCAGTTTCGCTAATAGCTTGCATAATTAGATGAGAATCATAACCTCGTAAATTATGAAATACTACAGGGATAAAGAACTCTCTATTCGAAGGTTTAATTCGCAGTTTTAAATTACAATCTGAGTGGGCGGCCCCTCTAAATTCCCCTGTAATATGACAATGATCACGTACTTTATATCTTTGAGAAAACTTTTTACAGCAAATTGCACATTCTTTCGCCTCAAAATAGCTATTATTTATTTCGTAATTTACATCTTCAAACTTACCTTCAGGACGACAGCGCTTATGGACAGCCTTTTGATTATAACACACTTTCTTATTTTCATTATCAAAACCACCCTCTTCACATATCCAACATTGTTTAGTGTTATAATACTTACTCCACTCTTTAGAAGTTAAAGTATCCATCTTTTTGGGGAATTTTAGTGATTTAATAATATCATTTTCACATTTTTCAACCTGTTCAAAAAACTTACTCATCGCGTCAGGTCCTCGGTAAACTATAGGCTTCTCAGATACTCCATCAGATCTAACAGCTACAATCGAAAATCCGCACACATTGTGAACAGATGTTTTTTGCGTGTTTTTTCTTTCTGCAGGCGCTGGAGCTTCTATTTTCGTAACTAGTGCTTCTAAGTCTGCATATATTACCCATGGTACTTTAAGCTGTTTGCGATAGTTTTCAAACTTTAGAATTGATTTGTTTTTCGTTGGCATTTCTATTTTAAAAGACCTTTCTCCGATCCCTCGACATTCAGGTTTATGCTCCTCAAGTAAATCTGCTCTAATATATCCGTGATGACATCTATCGCAAAAATACTTTTTTTCTTTATGCAAAGTCTGATCATATAAAAGACCATTTAAATTTTTAATCCAAGTATAATGCAAATTTGCTTTTGTGTCTTCACCCCACTCAAATTCCTCCTCATTATCTTTTAATTTTTCAGTTAATAACATCAAACAAATGCGAGGTATTTCTGAAGGCTGACTACTAATATAATAATTTACAGTACATCCTTTTTCCCATCCATACACGTTAATTGCCAAGTTATTTTGTTTTTCTACTTTTTTAATCTGAGTTAATGGAGTAGGAAATTCTATACCTGTAAAATTTAACCCATCATTAGTTGGATAACTTGAAGTTCTATTTGAGTTATCCTTTATTGGAAATAACGCTGATCGTAATGCCCACCTCAAACAATTATCATCTTGGTTTTGTACATTAATAATAACTTTCTTGTTTGCTAATTTTTTTGGTAAAGGAATATAAGAGCCGCCCCTTAAAGGTGAGTATTCCGCAAAATTTAAAAACAATCTTTCAATTCTATCCACAACCCACCCAGATCCCAAGCTAACGTAATTTTCGATACTTGCTATTATTTTAGCATGTGCTTGAGCAAGATCGATGTTTACTAAATTCAGCTTAATATTGTCTTCATCTATATCAACTTTTTTCAAAACGGGTATTTGCTCACTATAAAAACTTGGATGTGCGTATGTTGAGATATTTGTTTGTGGATTGTCTTTTCTCATTAATATTTGCAAAACTAAATTAAATTTTACTCCATTTAACTCTGCTGCTTCTCTCGCTATCCGTGTTGCTGTTATTGGCTTAACTTCTTCTAAAAATGCAACAGGATCATTTCTATTTTCTAAAACTACCATTTCATAACTTTTAAGAAATTTACCAAAAGTATTGGTTAACTTCAAATACATAGCAGTATTAGACGGTTCTAAAGGTGCAGGAAGATCTTCTAAAATTGGTGAATTAAACATAGGATCAATAGGGTTTACATCTGCTAATTCGTTTAAAATTTCATTTTCTATTGATTCCCTGTTATATACCATATTTTTAAGAGGCCCATCACTAATTGGTTTTGATTTTTCTTTTTTCTTTTTTGGTTCAATTTTTATCTTTTCAGGCTCTAATTTTAAAGCGCGTAATAATTCAACCCCAAATTTCTTTTTCAATTTTAACACAGACTTTGTATAAAATGAACTTATTCCGCCTCTTATATATGATACCGCCCAGTCCTTCGATTTATATACTACATACAAAATACCATTTTCTTCCTTAAACGGTAATACAATTGGTGTTGTAATATTATGAAAAGTATTGAAGTCATCTAGTAACATTTTGTTTCTATATACAAAGTAAATAAAAAAGTTCAAATTAAATTTATTTACCTATTTAATATTTATTTACATAAAATGTAATACATTTAGTTTTAAATATCTTAACCAATTTTAAAACTACAAAAATCATACCAAAAAAGAAATCTCAAAATTCCCTTTGTTGTATTTGCAGTAGTTAGTTCTGAACCATTTACCTTATATACCACCTCATCAGTAATTACTACTAATACCCTCGATTTGCTCTCTTTCAGTTTGGATTTATAGTTATAAATTACTGGGTACCTGGTATACAAGAAAAAGAAAAAAAATCCAAGCTGAGAGAGAGCAAAGCGAGGGTATTGGTAGTAATTACTGATGAGGTGGTATATAAGGTAAATGATCCAGAACCCCCACTTACCTAACTACTCATGCTGTATTTGTATTATGCTGGTTCCCTGCACCCTGGATCACGCCCGTTTCACACCCGTCTTGCATATGAAAGGTAAATCTATCAACATAAGATTAGAACTCATATCAACGTGTCGCCACAGACATAAACCATCCAACCGTGCAAAGTAGAAAGATAATAATAGTAATATCAGTTGGCCGGTGATCCCAATTTAACATAGACTGACGGATACCAACTCCATGCTGTATTTGTATTATGCTGGTTCCCTGCACCCTGGATCCCCGGGCCAACTTATCCATGGGTGCAGGTACAGGGTTCGCGTTTGCCGGCCGTTTCCGTAGGCTCAACACATTGCATTGTCGCTCTGTTATGGCATAAGGTAAATAACGATCAACACACTGTAGCTGAGATACCGCATCGAACGCTGAATGCATTGTCGCGCTGCCATAGCTACGGCGCAGTGGGGAACGCGCTATGACATGCGTATGAAGTCCGGCTCTGTGGTGAGCGCAGATACACGTGTAGTTTGTGCCAATCAGCAAATTTGTTATCATTCTAAGCGTGAAGCTGGCTTGATCGAATTTATTTGTGAATCTATTTTATTCGTCAATCATGAATATGCATGACTTTTATGCCAGCAAATCAGGTTTGAGTGGAAATCGGCGCGTACCTGCATCTATGGATAAGTTGTGTGCCCATTGATGCAGGGAACCAGCATATATTTGTATGAACTAATAATAACAATTGTTACAGTAAGTATACTGTGTTCCAATATTGAGTATAAGACCTATGCTTCTAACTGTGACGGTACACATCATTCTACCATTATGTTCCACTGCGCCGTAACACTTTTGTATTACAGACCAAAGACACTGAGGTCATATAGTGTCTGTTTTTGGGCTATTAGTCTGCTGTCACTGTTGACTAAGCAAGGCTAATGGAAGACTTACATCAACATTGTGCTTTATGACCACTGGCCTGCCTATTTTGGGAATTGGAGAATTTATGACTGACCAATAGCTAAATCTCTGGTATAGAAGTGATTAGATATTTGAACATAATGGCAACTACACTTACCTTGGTAGCGACACAGTGTCAAATCTATCACGCATCTTCTTAGCAACTATGTCACGAGTCTATGACATGAAAAAAAGTAAAGAAATGAAATGAAAGTATTAGTAAAGAAGAGCATGTAGAACCATACTAGGTAAGCTTAGGGGTTTCCCGTGTTCACGGTATTCATGCCTCAATTCACGGTATTCATGCTAAAATCATCAAAATCGCGGATTTTGTAAACAGTACCGTAAAATCGCGGAATTGTTATTTCAGCCGCGATAATTGTCCGACAAGCCGATTTTTACAGTTTTATTTAATAGCAAAAATCAATTTTCCAAATTCCTATTGAAATATTTCCTTTCAAGACGATATCGACGCACAATGTACAGTGCATTCAACTCTAGGCCTACTTGACACGACTGATTGAAGTTCAATTGTATAATATCAAATTTATTTGAATGAGATCAAAAGACCGTCTTCTTCTTCTAAAGAAATATAGGTAGGCCTACTTCAAACCATGGACTTGTTCAAACCAAATTCAAAAGAACGAAGAGATTGTTTACAAACGCCACCCCCTTCAGAAAGGTTGCTAGTTGATAAAAAAGTTAATCCAGGGCGTTCAATGGGTGATTATTCATTCATATCGATTGCATACAATTACTGTTGTAAAGAAAATATGGTACCGAAAATACTACACCCCGGGAAATACACGCACGTGCTAGTAATCATGAACGACGCCATTGTAGACAACAGCAAACAAAACTCATTGACATGTGATGATGAATAAATTACAATAATAATGTTGTAAATAGATCGGAGTCTCCGATTGGTTGAGATAAGGTTTGCCGACAACAGCAAACAAAATTCATTGATGAAAATAAATCACGTGATGATGAATAAATTACAATAATAATGTTGTAAATAGATCGGGGTTCTCCGATTGGTTGAGATGAGGTTTGTGTACGTGCGACTATAAATGTTTTCAGGTCACGTCATGACCTCTCGCAAGGAAAAACAAAATAATAATTTACATACAATGTTTATTGGGCTATTATTTGTACAAATGGTTGCGCAAAACAGCTTTATTATTAATATTAACATCGTACCAAACATTTTGTTTGCATTTAGTACGAAAAATATAGATTTTATTACTACTTTCATGCGTAATTTCTAACAACACGTGTAGATCAACGCAGCTACGGGCTGTCTTTAGTCACTGGCAAAAAAATGAAGAAAGGCCGCCTAGGCCGCCGGGAATTGGTACTTGTTTACGGTGGCTTTTCGAATGCCTAAAAATACGACCGCCGCTCCGTAAATCAAGGAATTTCAGCGCGTTTTTTTCTTGAAATCTCAATAAACACGGTAAATCGCGGTTTTCACAAAAAATGCCCACGGTTTTCCCCTAAAAAATTCACGGGAAATCCCTAAGCTTAATACTAGGCCACCAATGCACTACCTACTCCGAATCCATCACACAGTGCAATATGAAGAGGTTAAGTGATAGAAGAGTGGACCACTGTCTTACCTTTGCACAGGGACTGGGTGACAATCAGAGAACCAGTCACCTATTACCCCTCTAGAATTTCAATCCATGGCAGAAATCTGAGGAATGCCAACAATCTATCCCACCCCATGACCAAGACCAACCGCTTCAAGCAGAGACCAATCCCTTACTTTGTGTCATTATTGAATATGCAATAAGATTTTGTGGCAATATTTTATATTTATAATTTTAAAAACCTGCTGGAGGGGCTAGCTTTGCCTTTTTATAATTGGTATGTCTCTTTTTAAAATCTTCTATTAATTGTATATACTCTTAAAATGTAGGCATGTTTCAGTGTACATATAATATACATGTTCCATATTTAAATCATGTTGATTTAAATGTTTTAATATTTTAAATTTTTGTGCAATTTTAATGTAATATTTCCTGTAATTTGGCCTTTGGCCACCATTGCGAAATAAAATATGAATCTATGAATCTAATCTATAAGTGATATTAGACTCATGTTGATAAGGAAGTTAATACTTTATTCTGATTTTGTTTGTTATTGGAATTGTTCTAGTCACACAGGGACTGCATTTTAAAATGAGCAGGGGAGCAGTAAAAATAGCTCTTTTGGAGCTTCCAATGGGAGCAGTAGGGGAGCAACCAAAACGGTCTCCTGGAGCAATCAAGATGTGCATTAGTTACATAATTACAAGAATTATAACTGATACAGTCATGTTTTATTTTAACACCTTGACGTCGACAAACTTCACACAGGCAAGCTTTACGAAGGTAATTACATCTTCACCAACCGTTTGAAAACCTATATCAGGGTAGTTCCAGCCTTATAGGGTACTTAGCTTCACTTTCACAATCACTGCACTATAGTTATAGCACAACAACATTCACAAACAAAGTCAACAAACAAACAGCAATCACAACACAATTCCTGCAGCATTACAAAACCAGTTAAACATAAGCATCCAACAATTGCCAACTCAAAAATAGAACGGTCACATTATGTTCCAGATCATTCCACATTATCAATTTTTATTGTATGCTGGGTATGTAACCCGGAGGTACAGTTGTTTGCCAACTGTACAGTGTTTGCTTTTGATTTCATTTTCATTTCAGGAAGCGTGGCATTACATAATTGTTGATTCATTGTTCACATAGTAGCAGTAGGTATTACATGTTTTTATTCATTTGGAAGTATATACTTAATAAAGTATAGTTGTGAATGTGTGGGTCAATATTAGGTCAATACATGCTTATGTTAGTTTCTAGAGAAACAAGACAAAATCAACACACTTGCCCCGGTGTTAATACGCTTACAAAGGGTTCATGCCAGTATTCATACATCAAAATCAGCATAATTCTCTTGCATTGAAATGCCTTTTTCTTGAAACAACACATTTATATTGTTGAGCTATAATCGAATCCTACCTCTGCCTGTACTTGGTCCACATGTTCCTGCCATTGTTTGCATGCACTCACATCATACTTCACATTAAGTATTTTAACCTCTGAAAGAAAGTAAAAGACAACAATGTAACAAATATCAAATATGATGAATGATTTCGAAGGTTTGTAGCCAAAGACAACAATGTAACAAAAGGCCTATCTACAATGGCTGCCATGTGTAGGGTTGCATGCTTGCAAGGGTGCACCATTGTGTAACACGTGCATGCGACCAAAACCGTGGGGATGTGGCCATAATTATGTGTGTACACTTGGATTACTTTTGTGCGCAGAGAGATAAAAATCAACTATTTCTTGCCAATTTGGAACTGATCAAACTATAGTGCATTTATAACACCTGTGGCAGCTACTAGAGTTAAATTCACACGTCGTGTAACTACTGCGTTGTGCAAATACGGCATGCGTTCATTGCATTACGCAAATTGCTTTGATGATCGAACTTGATACTCATTATGCACAGGGTTATTTATGTTTACGCAGAGGTGCTTGGTTCTCTGTTAGTGACCTGCGCCTATTTGTGCGTACCAGTAATGGACAACATTTGATAGGGTCACACGTATCGCGTATATTCATGAGGTTAAGAATTGAGTTCAAAAACCATGACTTCTCTCTAAAATGTAGCTGATTCTGTGATTTTTCACAATTTTTAAATTGGCCTATGTAATACCTTTTGTGTATTTCTCCATAGCGTCTCGTAATTCTTTGCGTAGTTTCACCATGGGTAGACTATCTACAATGGCAGGAAGGTTCTCTAACTCATGATTGATACCTCTCATTAAATGCTCAAGTTCTTTCTGAAAATATAACAAGATGACCAAAAACAAGTAAATGAAACATGTATGTCATTTCCTTTTAAAATGTTTTGTTCTTTTAAAGATTTATGTTCTGATTAATTTTTTGGGCTCTGATTTTCTTTTTCAAAATCAAGATATTTTGATATCAGAAGAATCCCAATATTTTTCTCATTATGTCTGTAAAATCTTAGGGCTAGAAATGTTCCATTTAGAAATTATATTTATTTCAATAGGCTGAAGAGCCAGGACAAACCCAATAGTGAACAAGCACTAAATTAAAGGGATGCCCGAAGAATAAGCTGTACAGACACAGACCGGGATGATCCCCTACTCTTTACGAAGGAGTCTGTGACCTTTTAACGTGCTCGGGGATAGCTCTTCCGATACACGGGACCAACATTTCTACGTGACTTCCGAACCAAGGTGCGCCTATGTACATGCCTACTTCAGTCTGTACGATCTGAAGGAGGCATGGAGACGAGGCTGTGTTGGTGTATCGTATTGAACTCACGCTCAAACGATCCACCAACAGAACTACAGTGCACAGCAGTGTAACCGACTGCGCCACCTCGCCCCGTCTAAAATGTGGTGAATTACTGCCAAAGGTGGTTAACCACCTGCTAGTGTGTGTACTACTCAATGGGCAAATTTCTTGTGACCATGTGCTTCTAAAATAAGAACCATTGGAGTTATGCAACTCAAATTTTTGAATGTGGCAATTTTAAGGATGACCCTTCATGTAGAATAGAAAGCATCAAGTTGAAAATCGGGCCAGCAATCAGAACATCTACCTTTAAAGGAACTAGTATTTTGAGCTTCTCAACTGGCATGGTTATACTTCATTCATGTAACTCCGTGCAGTGATTTCAGAGTGTGAACTAGCAAATATTGCCTTGTTTAGATAGATAATACATGTAGAAACCCCCTCATGTATTGATTTCTAGAAAAAAGTAAATTTATACAAATGAAAATACAAGCCATTTGCTGAGCTTTTTTGATGCTTTAATGTGTTTTAGGACGTTCATTTGTTGGTATTTGGATTAAAGATCACCACCAATTGAATCTGGGAGGTCATTTTTAGCTTCAGATCACAAATCAATGGTGGTCTTCAAGGATAATCATACCTAGACATAATACAAATGGATAGAAACTATCTGTAGCAATCTACATGAAATAACAAAATAAATAAACTATCAAATTCATGGAATTTACATGAAAGATTACAAATTTAGCTCAAAGATTTCCAATGATAAGCATTTCGTATGTGTGAAAACCTAACTTATTGGAGGATCCTGCCATACCCTTCCCTTTAAAGGGGCATTGAGAGATTACGTATGGGAGTGCGCCCTCAATTATCCTAGACATCAGTTTGTTTGATCAACGTAATACTTAGGCATATACTAACTACCATCTAAAACAGTTCACCAACATTCGCCGTTATCATATAAAATTTAACGATTTTCTTAGTTTCGATATGATCATATCGAAACTAAGGTGTTTAATTCGGAAGTTATGCTACGTTTTACTCACAGACTTTTGTGGCAAATCTCAACCCAGAAGTGCCGTTATTTGCTTAGTTTGGCATGGAGGCGATGTCAGAATTGTATGACATTTTGGATTTGGGCTATGTTGATGATTATCTTTACGTTATTTGCTCATTTAGTATATCGATACATCTCTCAATGCCCCTTTAAGGAAAGCTATTTTACATATCGTCAGCCTGCTTCGATAATTGCCTCACTCACCTTTCAGCGAAATTGAGTTTTTTGCATAAATCATGACTTCATTACATTATTAAGTCATTGACCAATCAAAAGTGTTGATAAATGCACAATTTAAATTCTGGCTAAGTCAGCCTTGTGAGTTAGGCAGATTGTAATAATGCTGTAAAATGTTTAAAATGGGTCATATTAACCTGTAGTAGGCCTATAACAAGCCACATTTCACTTAAAGGTATATCTCCAACCTAATTCTATCCAACAATTACTGCTTCTGTTGGAATTCACCTGCACTATTCATGGTGCTATTCAACATAGAAACTATACAAAATGAGTTAGGCAATTATCAAAGCAGGCTGACGATATGAGGCTGGTGCTCACTTAGACTGGGAACCCACAGTCCCTCTTAATGGTGTCCATTTCTACAAATAGAAGCCCAAATTGAAAAATTACTAAAGACAAAAAGGATTCAGTAATACTCACTAATCGATTGATCACTGCCCTCGCTTGACGTAGTTTATACCCGCACATGAAGTAAACACACATATAAGCACATATTGCCTCAGTGTTGGCCTGTAAAAAACAAATCAAGAAAGAATGATATAACCAACTGAGAAGAATGAGAACTGTGGAAGAGACAGAATTTCTATAGTTCAATCAGTTCCAAATTGGCGAGGAATAATCTTTTTTCGTTTCTCTGCGGTCAAAAGTAATCCAAGCATATTAAAGTTTTCCCCACATCGTGGAAAGCATGTTGATAAATCGTCATCACAATAAAAGAACAATATTTAAAAATACTGCAAGTCACGACTTGCGAATCCCCCTGGCTGGGAGATCAACTAAATGAGGTCAACGGTCATATATGGGTCATGTTCCCCCGGTGTTAATGTTTCTTTTCTCCAAGTTTGAGGTCAATCGGTCAACTTTAACGATTTGACCTCTGGATGACCTTTGACCTCAGATGACCTCTGATGACCTCTAATTATTTTTTTACATGTTCCCACGGTGTTCATTGCTCAAATTAACCCCTTGTTGACCTTTGACCTTGGTTGACCTCTAATGACTGTTGACCTCGGATGACCTCTAATTTATTTTAGACATGTTCCCCCGGTGTTCATGTTTCTTGTCTCCAAGTTTGACGTCGATCGGGCAACTTTTACGATTTGACCTCTGGATGACCTTTGACCTCAGATGACCTCTAATTTATTTTAGACATGTTCACCCGGTGTTCATGTTTCTTGTCTCCAAGTTTGACGTCAATCGGGCAACTTTTACGATTTGACCTCTGGATGACCTTTGACCTCAGATTACCTCTAATTTATTTTAGACATGTTCACCTGGTGTTCATGTTTCTTGTCTCCAAGTTTGACGTCAATCAGGCAACTTTTACGATTTGACCTCTGGATGACCTTTGACCTCAGATGACCTTGGATGACCTCTAATTTATTTTAGACATGTTCACCCAGTGTTCATGTTTCTTGTCTCCAAGTTTGACGTCGATCGGGCAACTTTTACGATTTGACCTCTGGATGACCTTTGACCTCAGATGACCTCTAATTTATTTTAGACATGTTCACCCGGTGTTCATGTTTCTTGTCTCCAAGTTTGACGTCAATCGGGCAACTTTTACGATTTGACCTCTGGATGACCTTTGACCTCAGATGACCTCTAATTTATTTTAGTCATGTTCACCTGGTGTTCATGTTTCTTGTCTCCAAGTTTGACGTCAATCGGGCAACTTTTACGATTTGACCTCTGGATGACCTTTGACCTCAGATGACCTTGGATGACCTCTAATTTATTTTAGACATGTTCACCCGATGTTCATGTTTCTTTTCTCTAAGTTTGACGTCAATCAGGCAACTTTTACGATTTGACCTCTAGATGACCTTTGACCTCAGATGACCTTTGCAAATTAGACCCCCAAACAAGCAGCTACAGTGTTTGACCATGGCCTACCTATCACTGAAGGTTTGAAGTCAATCCGTCCATCCTTTCAACAGATACAGCATTCGGGCAACTTTTACGATTTGACCTCTAGATGACTTTTGACCTCAGATGACCTTTGCAAATTAGACCCCCAAACAAGCAGCTACAGTGTTTGACCATGGCCTACCTATCACTGAAGGTTTGAAGTCAATCCGTCCATCCTTTCAACAGATACAGCATTTGGAAAAAAAGGCTAACCAAAAGGCACACACACACACCCCTACATACACACATACATACACCCCGACAGACAGACGCACATTACATGATGACAAAATCCCCTTCTGGTTTTACAAACCAGGGGGATAAAAAGTGATAGAATTGAACTGAATTTAGAATGAGGTCATTAGAACAAAATAGACGGTTAATCATTTAACCGACCGTAAAACCAACAGGTTAAACATTCAACAAATTACACGTATCCTCACACCCTTATAACCATCTTTATAACCAATCATGATTGGTTTAGTACAGAGATATAAATCACCAACCTCTGCCATATCTTGAGAATCCACGGGAGTATTGATTCGCATAATCTTCTCAAAAGTCCTCAACGCCAGATTGATGGTCCATCTGTCATTCAGCATCACTTCCGTGGTAAACGTCCCGGGAGCAAAAGAGTTGACAAGAGCACAAAGAACACGGCTGTCAACAAGATCATCTAAAGACTGCAAATTATAAATTATGGAAAAGGTTATGGCAAACAGACAGCTGGTATCGAGTCATGTGCGTTTTGTTTACTCACACTAGAATGTTCCCACGACTCTGTCAATCTATTTAATTTGACCTTCAAACTCATAATTTGACCATGGGTATCCAACTGATCGCAGCACTCGATTGATAAGCTGTAAGACTGCCCATTTCTAGTGAAACAATTGATTTTTGACAGAATTATGTGAGCAAATTCTGTCATTTTCTCAATCAAAATGGAGCAGGAGGAACTTTCTACTAATAACACAGGGACAATCAATTCATACTTTGAGAACAATCAGGGCGTAACCAAAATTAGAATGAATGTTCTCTCGTGTTGGTAATAAAAGAATTTGAAGTTTAACTCGCTAAATCAGGTCATAAATCTGCTGATGAAAAATGTAGCAACAACTGAAAACTCCCAAGTAATTTTTATCTTGAGTTGAGATCAAATGTTTAACACTTTCCACGCAGCAGGCAGCTGCAGACGACATTCCAATATGTCACAAACTGTTTCAAAAATATTAACATTATTGAATTTCGTTACCATATTTGGAATCACCATGAGAAATGCATTGACAAACATGCCTAGTATTGGGTCAGAAATCCTTGAGATAGACTTTGAAAATTCTAAAAAATATGTTTTGTGTATGTTAAAAATAATAGCCCCATGGAGAGTGTTCAAATCAAATTTTTATATGAATATTAGTAATATTTACCTGAACATTCAACTTGGCCCCTTCTCTTGTTGTCTGTGAAAAACATACATGGTTAAAGTTATTTCAAGAAATATTTCAAATATGTCTTTTGTTTCTTGTATTCAAACACCATGGAAGATCCAACTCATGGCTACAAATGCATGTATTTTCCAGTAATCTTAACATTTCAAGTATAGGTTGCACTAATTTGGAGGTCATTCACCATGTGGTATTGGATGACGAGGGTGTGGGTCTGAAACTTTTCCGTCCCCACTAGAATGGCAGCTTATCCAAAATATGGGATCTATTTATACGTTTGTTACTAATTCTGTGATTAAAGAGAACATTAGATTCAAATACAGCGAGTTAATTCCTAGACTTCAGTTTCAGCACTGTTTGTGGCTTACATTATATCTACAACAAACAACAAAGGTTATCCCTAGCCCTACTTTTGTCAGAAATGATTTCCGCGCGGCTAAAGTGACCCAAAATATCGCCGCCACCCCTCCACCGTGATTTGAACCACGGACCTCCGGCACAAGGGGCAAGGGATTCTCCACTACACTACTAGTGTCAAGACTACTTGGAGCAGTATACTGTGCCAAATATATAGACTGAGTCCATTTTTTCATTAAAAACCTTCCACAAAGGGTTATACAAACAGATTTGGTTGTGGTATTTTGTAGTAATTGGTAGAGTTAGGTTTTTGTACTTACCACTAATTGTGTATTGACAATCTCTAAGATGCAGTCATCGGGGTCAGGGGTCGGTATAGTCCGGTAATGACGCTTAAACTTTCTCACATAATCTTCTCCCGGAAACTTGATGTAAGGCTCTTTTGGCTCAGGAGATGGCGAGGGTTCCTGTAAGTGACCATAAGATTTGTGGCATCATTATTACTTGTCATCAAAACATCACTGCAACTGCTGTGCGTTACAATTCTATAATTGATATTACTATTAGGCCACAAATAAAATGGCTTGACCGACCCTTTTTCTTCAAACAAAGGTCGCGGCGATAAGTGTTTGTTTTTTATCAACTTTGTTCCAATTTTTGTCAATTTGAGATTATTATTTTTTCATTTCTTTATTATTGTTGAAATTTTCAAAAAATTACTGAAAATTCACAAAGTATGTTCGTCTCAGCTTCACACTAAGTATACAGGACTGATGCAAAGAATATTTTAAAGCAACCACCACAATGCATTGTGGTTTTTGCAAAATATCCTAATTCTGGTCTCCAATTTGTCTCGGTTTCTCAACTTCCCATCGACATATACACACAATCATGACTATAATGCATTCATCGTTGGAGCTCTTAGGTTCTAGTTTACATCAACGAATAAATTAGTTATCAGTGTTCCTTTTTCTTATTTCTAAAACTTAAGAGCTCCACAAATGCATCGTGTGAAAAAATATTTAGTTGGCTGGCGTTTGCGCAATGCATGGTGGGAAGACCTCAAAATCTTCTTTGGGACTGATGAGAATATTGTTCAATCCCTGGGCACTACCCATGTTCCGTACAAGAATTCCCATTGGTCAATTACATGATATAATCATCTTGATAACCAATCACAATTTTGCTTATAAATATTTTAAGTTAATTGTTTTAAAAATTGTAAGTATTCTAACAATGTCTGTGATTGGCACAATATTTGACACATCCTAAATGTCCACCAATTGGCAGGTAGTTCTCATGGGGTTATAATCATTGGCAGGTAGTTCTCATGGGGTTATGTACCTGCTTGTTTTATCCCACCCGGGATGTTAAGCAATATCAAAGAAGAAGAAGAAGAAGAAAAAGAACTGGTTCTTCTACAAATGCTGCTCCACCAAACCCAGAGAGTAGAGACTTCTGATACTTGATCTTCTTTTTCTTCTTTACTATCTGTCTTTCTTACAAGAATTCCCATTGGTAAATTGCATGATATAATCATCTTGATCTTGCTTATAAATATGTTATGCTAATCTTTTTGAAAATGGTATTAATTCTAACAAAGTCTCTCATTGGCACAATATTTGATACATCCTAAATTTCTACCAATCAGCAAGTAGTTCTCATGGTTACCGGTTGAACTGGATCTTCTGTAAATGCTGCTCCACCAAACCCAGAGAGTAGAGACTTTTGATACTTGATCTTCTTTTTCTTCTTTACTGGCGGTGCTTGTGGGGTCCACTATAATTATGAAAACATTGATCAAAATGATTGAATTAGTTATTAATAGGTATTCAAACCTCATGATTATACGCGATATACGTGCTTTCCAAATTACCAATCAAACGTCAACCCTTACTGCTATGCACAAATAAGTGCAGTTTCTAACAGAGAACCAAGTACCGCCGTGTAAACATTAGTGACCCTGTGCATAATGTGTATCAAATTCGATCAATAAAACAAGTTCGCATAATGGCGCAAACACACAGTGTATTTGCATTATGCAGTAGCTATGTGACATGTGAGTGGTTCGTCTACACGATGTTCCTACCAGACTGATCTAAATGTAATGGGGAAGAATTGTTAATAACTTTAATAACCAACTAATAGTACAAGTCAATTGAAGCCATATCCATATTTAACTTGATGGTTTACTTTGATCAGTTGTTTTGTTGGTAACTGTGAAGAATCAAAACCTTTAACTTTGGTAATTTGAGGGTGCAAAATTCCTAAACCAGGGCACACATTCTTATTTGATCACATTTATGCATGCACTAGAATAGGGGCTGACATCACTATAATTTACATATGCGATCTGTAAAAATATGTTCAATTGAGTTAAAGAAACATATCTATGGAGAATGCCTAAGATTGCCACTGTAAAAAAGAATAAACCCATCATTTACTCTTTGAATTTATCAGAAACAGTAACTTTTTATTCTAATTTTACTTCAAGGACTCACTTCAAAAGGGATTTCACACAGTATCTTATCGTCTCTATGCATGAGATACTCCATACGTTGCCAGGTGAAACAGATATCGTGTGAGACAAGTCGCCAAAGCAAATCAAATAACTGAAAGGGAAGCAAATTATATACAAAATATGCAGGGAAATTAAATAAAAAGGATCAAATCAAAATAACGGCAAAACGGTTCGTTAACTGGGTACAAAATAGTAAAAAATAGGTAAATTAAACAAATTATATATTTATTCTATATAGCATAACAAATCTTTGAGGTCATTACACATTGGATAAGACAGATGATTAAGATCTAAAAGCCAGAAAAGGAACATAACGAAACGGGTGAGAGCACCTACTACCTAATCATTTGCATCATTCATTCCTATCATACTTCTTTCGCCACCACAAAAACTGAATCTGTCGAAAAACTTTGTTTTTTTATCAAGACGGTACAATGCTCTTTTACTTGGATGAAAAGTTTTTAACATGTGCTCCGGGTTGGGGCTGACACTGTATACAAATGTGAAAATCATGCTCAAGTATGAGCTTTCAAAATTGAATAGTCAAGAATTTTTCTTGTGGCTTAGAAATATTACTGAATTAGTATTTCAACAAACGTTTCTTCCTGTTTTTATTTCCGATTAAGTACTTATGCTCAAAAACATTACACAAATGTCTATGTTTTTTATCATGATATCTAATTAACAAGTGTCTACTAATATGTACAGATATTCATAATGCACATGTCAATTGATGTCCTGGGCCCCCAGGGATGGCCAGAACTTTCACATTAAACGTTGTTTCAAAAATGTCACTCCCTGACCAAATCCTGGCCTAATCCCAGTAGGGCCAAGTATGAGTTGTGTGTAAATCCCAAGCCAAGTCCCAACCCCGCCTGACGAGAACTGCAATTCAAGCCCGGGTCACCACTTCTTGTCCCGGCCCAATTTAAGTATTGTGAAGTGGCATGCCCTGATGCTATGACATCTACGGTCAACTTAACAGCAAAACCCGGCCAATACAGGTGAAACATCTCACCCTAAATCCGGGCTCTTTGACTAGAATTGCAATCCCTCATCAAATCCTGGTATATGCCTGGCCAACCCGGGCAGCAAAATTGATCAAAATCACAGCTACGTGCATAGCAAGTCTCTAGACATCCCTGGGTACCAAGGGCCAGGACATCAGTATTGACAACTGCATAAGACTAGGTGTCACGATTATTTACAACTGAAACAATTATCCACATCTTCAGAAGGATTAGGATATGATTGATACTGATTTTACTTATAGATTTGTTTTCTTAATTTTGAGATCATTTAGATTTTGAACAAGGCAATTAGTTTTATCAATGTTACAAACTGGTGAGAATATTGTAATTCATTTCTACCTAGCTTATAAGTTAATATATATGTTGTTCTTATAGATGGGTTGACAGGTGACGTCACACCGGGCAAAACGTGGCTAGTTGCTATTGTTCTTTGCCCGGCAGTTTGCGCGCGTATCATGTTTTGTTTAGGACCCGTGCTTTTAAAACTCGCGCCAAAGCATTATAAAGGGCAATACGGCATAGCGGACAGTGTTGTGGTCATATGCTGTTCCCTCAAGCGTGTATCGACTGTCCAGTCCCTTCGCCCGTTGCGTTTGTTGATAAACATTGGATGTAAACAACGGTCACCTCATCTATATTCTAAGCTTTATTTACCACTACCTACATGGTCAGCATGCCTCATGGCAAATAGACGACAATCCACATATACATCCTCTGGAATCACATGACTGAAAAGACGAAGTAAAAGAGCAAAAAGATATACTAGGTTAAAGTGGGGAGGGGAAGGTGAGGCCGGGGGAGTGAGGGGGAACATTATGCGCTGTTAAGAAAGTGGTAATATGTGCGTAAGGCAAAAAGAAAATTGTTGTGTTGACCTCAAGTGCAAAAAATCTGTCCATCGATTTTCCCTTTTTTTTCTTTTTCTTTTTTTTGCTGACAAATATTACTGACAGACCACGGTTCATGACAAGACGGATTGGTAAATGTCAATTTGACTAATGTTTCTAGTGTGATAAAAGTTTAAAAGCACTCTATTTAAGCAAACTTATTCATTTCAAGCAGAACATAGTAGTATTTTGACGAATAGACGTTATTCGTAATTGGCGCACTTACGTCAAAAGAGGGCCGTGCTATCCAACTGAGCATGCTCAGATCAATTAGTGCTCCGAAAACGAGGCTAGTTATGTAGCCGAGACGAGAGTGATATAGTTTTTCAATGTAGTGAACTTTGCACTAATCATACACATTTTTCATACTTTAATACGTTCAATATTTGACCTTATTACATTCGTGAAATAAACTTGAACGTATAAACTAACTATTTTACTAGTTTGAAATGAAATGTTTTCTGGTAACCTACACTATCTAGGAAAATGTAGAAGTTCACAGTTCATTATATTGCAGTAAAAGTACAAGATTGTATGTTTATCGGCGTGACATCGAGTATGTCTCCCTCTTTGACATGAAATCGCCAATTACGAATAACGTCTATTGGGTAAAATGTTAACCTTAAAATAAAAAAGTAAAATATTGCGACCCTGATTTTTGAGATTTTGGCCTAATTATTGGGATATGTTGTTCAATACGAAATAAATATAACCTTGTTATTACATCCTCCAACTGCACAATGTTTGTCCTATTGATGTAACACTTATGGAGATAAGACATGTGAGCCTTAACCTTGAAGGTAGATGTTCTGATTGCTGGACCGTTTTTCAACTTGATGGGTTTTTTTTTAAAGGTCATCCTTAAAATTGTCTAATTCCAAACTTTGAGTTGCATAACTCCAATATTTTAGAAGCACAAGGTCACAAGAAATTTGCCCATCGAGTAGTACACAAACAGGCGAGTGGTTAACCACCTTTGGCAGTAATTCACCATATTTTAGCCTATAATTTCTAAATGGAACATTTTTGGCCCCTAAGAAAATATGGGCATTCTTCTGATATCAAAATATCTTGATGTGAAAAAAAAATCATAGCAATGAAAAGGGTGATCGGAACATACACCTTTAAAAATACGATAAAATAATAGCAATCCAATGAGTTTACCTGTCTTTGAGCTCTTTGATGATCCATTCTACTCTAGTGGTTTTCTGTACTGCTGTCAAACCATCAAAACTCTGTAGCTTTTTGTTGTCAATGCCGGTCATACCTGTTAAGAACAGGTGTTTGAGTAAGATATTCATAATCGGATTAAAGCTCATCACCATCAACTGATTATAACACAGTAACACCTATTGAATTATGTTAGCTTTTCAATATGTTTGATCCATTTCACCCTGGTGGTTTTCTGTACTGAATCAAACCATCAAAACTTCCATCAAAACTCTGCAGCTTTTTGTTGTCATAAGCATGATATTAAGAAAAAGGAAAAAGAAGAAGGAAAAAGGCTTCACTTTTGAACAATTAACGTAGTAATACTTGATACAGGTGTTTGAGTAAGATATTCATAAACGGATTAAAGCTCTTCACCATTCAACTAATTATAACACGGTAACACCTATTGAATTATGTTAGCTTTTCAATATGTTTGATCCATTCTACCCTGGTGGTTTTCTGTACTGAGTCAAACCATCAAAACTTCCGTCAAAACTCTGCAGCTTTTTGTTGTCATAAGCATGATATTAAGAAAAAGGAAAAAAGAAGAAGGAAAAAGGCTTCACTTTTGAACAATTAACGTAGTAATACTTGATACAGGTGTTTGAGTAAGATATTCATAAACGGATTAAAGCTCTTCACCATTCAACTAATTATAACACGGTAACACCTACATATTGAATTATGTTAGCTTTTCAATATGTTTGATCCATTCTACCCTGGTGGTTTTTTGTACTGAATCAAACCATTAAAACTCCCGTCAAAACTCTGCAGCTTGTTGTCATACCTGTCATAAGCATGATATTAAGAAAAAAGAAAAAGAAGAAGGAAAAGGGCTTCACTTTTGAACAATTAATGTAGTAATACTTGATACAGGTGTTTGAGTAATATATTCATAAACGGATTAAAGCTCTTCACCAATCAACTGATTATAACACGGTAACACCTACATATTGAATTATGTTAGCTTTTCAATGTTTAATATTGGTGCTTTCATGAATTGATCTTACTCATTTTATGAGTATCTTACTCATAGGTAGAACCTTGATGTAAAGAATGGGAGGAAGAAGCTGCTAAGAACACTTGTTTAAAGGGGCACTAAGAGATGTGTTGGAGGATGCGCCCTCAATTATGATAAAAACTGGGATTCGTATATTTTTATAATTGTATTACATGTATGAACTTACACCTACAAGTATTAAGAAAAATCAGCCCTCTATGTACAAGAAAACGTCGATTCAAAAAAATGCTCTTCCCGCGGGACGAGCATTTTACGTCCGACAGTATCCCCCTGCAGTACGTGTGATACATAACGTGAACCATATTTGCATAGAGGGCGTTTTTCACTAAATAGCAATGATATTGTTTTAATCAAGTTTTGCTGTGTTTTTGCTAGTAGAAACAACAGTAATGGCCATTTTTAATGTTCATCTTGAATTCTGAAGTAAATTTTTAAACATTTAAAATTTTCAACACCACTTAATGTGCCTTTAAGGGGGCTGTACACCTTCGGTATAGCCTCTGTAAAACTGCCGTAACTTCTTCATTATTCATTTAATCTATATAAAAGTATACACTTTTTTGCAGGAAAGGGTTCAATGAATCCAACCATGATCATGAAATTGACCATTTTGGAAAAAATTATAAAAAACACATTTTTTGACACATTTTAGGTTCTGCAAAGATAACTCAAAATATATTTTGTCAAATTTTGTCACACTAGTTTTATTATATTCATCATACAATTCCCTAGGACTCATTTTTTGTTGTTGAAATCTTTATTATTTTTTGAATTATAGACCAAAAAATGCTAAAAAACATGCTTTTTTAACCTCCAAAATCATGAAAATCACGATTTTTGTTACAGAGCGATACGATTCATTAATTGAGCCCCTCAAAATCATGATTTTAGAGGGAATTTAGAGTGAAAAAAATAACTGTTAATTTTCACTCTAAAACCATGATTTTGAAGTAATTAGGAATCATATCACCCTGTTACTTTATAACAACTTTCAAGATAATAATACAACAAATGCTTACTTTGCATCAACATTTTGAGGTTTGTTCCCTTCAATAGATCCATTACCATATTGCTGAGTAACATGTTGTAAGGTTTGAGGCCATTTAATTTGATTAATAGGTCTAACCAATTGTTGCCAGTCTTATACTGGTAAGCAATTATGCCTGCCTAATTCATGGATGGAGATGTCATTTTGGTACAAGTTACAGCTAGTAGTAGACAAAACCCAAGGGCATTAAAAGTGAAATTATTTTTAAATATATGTCATAACCAATCAGCACTTTGATGTAAGACAGTTAAATTAAAGGTATATTTTATGTGATCTTTTCCAGGAGACGCCCTCAATCCTCGATTTTTTTTTGGAAGCAGATTTTCTTGCAGATTTATGTTTTTGATCATAAATCATAAATATATTCCGAGTTACAGAGCAATACGATTAAATTGAGCCCCTCAAAATCATGGTTTTAGAGGGAAAAAATAAACTGTTCATTCACTCTAAAACCATGATTTTGAAGTAATTAGGAATCGTATCGCCCTGTAACTTGGAATATATTTACGATTTATAATCAGAAATGTACAATGTATATCTGCAAGAAAATCAGCCTCAATTTTAGATTTATAACAACTTTCAAAATAATAAATAATACAACAAATACTTACTTTGCATCAACATTTTGAGATTTGTTCCCTTCAATAGATCCATTACGATATTGCTGAGTAACATGTTGTAGGGTTTGAGGCGTAGATTCACCCAGGCTGTGAAGCCGTTTACTTTAGTTCTTAACGACATGATGATTATGATGATGTGCCCCTGTCGTCAAATAAAGATCTGATGGAGAAAAAAATAGTCACAAATGGTTTGTTAAAATTGTAGCTACTGAGATGTGATAGACCAGTAGCTCCATGAGCTCCAATGATTTTGAGTACCTTCCTTTGGATGTAGTTAAGGGAAGTGTCAACCCTATTATTTTGAGGATCAACTTCTGCTTCTAAGTTTGAAAATATTTAATAAAAGTACATAAAAGTATTCATTTATAGAAAGGAAATTTGATAAGGAATCCGATGGTGATATCAATGTGATACCAAATAAACTAAATTTTGAGAAATGAACTAAATTTACACATTTTTGTAAACAAGACAATTTTGTCTAGGAAGCAATTTTTTCTTTTTCCAAAATAAGGCTTAGTTTTGGAAATATTGCTTAAAACATCGGAAAAGTGTAAAAGTCATGTTTTTTTGCATACATTTCGCTAGAAATAAATGCATATCTCGAGTTTAAAATCCATAATCGAAAAAATAAAAATTGCCTCCTAGCGCTGAAAGTCCTTTACACAATGGTAGTAAAAGCTTACCTGATAGTTTGATATATTTATAGTTATGTTGTCTGAAAATTCGTAAAATGCCTTCAAATTTGAACTTCTAGAAAACATAGATTTAGTTAAAATATTGACATTTTCCACCATTTAAAGCTAAATATTCTCTGAATACACGGGCGTGTGACCTAAAAGGCGAGTATACTATTTAATGAACAATCAAAATAAACTATCAGATTCAATTTATATTGTCACAATGTGCAGAAATTGGAAGAAAACTGAAATTTAAATGATCGTAAGATTGGCCTTTGTTTACATTTTTAGGCATTGTTATTACGCACGGGAAGATTCAGCGTGCGACGCAATGATCGAACAGCTATCGCAGCATTTGAAAAGCGCGGAACTCCGCTTAATTTCCCGCCAAATAACCATGCGCCTTTTCCTAACTCAAACTTACCAAAACAACAATTTTAAATCACCCAAAAGAACGGGAAATAATCGCTTCCGATTAGTAACTTATGATCGTAATGATAGAAAACATATATATAAAAGTATAAAATAATAGAGAAATATGAAATTAAATTTTTGAGACAAGTGCCGGGTTGACACTGCCCTTAAGGGGGGTGTGGACTCTCAGGTACAGTCTCCGTAAAACTGCCGTAACTTCTTCAATATTCATTTAATCTTTATAAATGTATACAGTTTTTTGCAGAAAAGGGTTCAGTGAATCCAACCATGATAATGAAATTGACCATTTTGGAAAAAATTATAAAAAACACGTTTTTTGACCCATTTTAGGTTTGGAAAAGATAACTCAAAATATATGCTGTTAAATTTTGTCATACTAGTTTAATGATAATCCTGATAACATTCCCCAGTAGCGTTTTTTGGTTTTTTTTGAATAATCGATTATTTTTTGAGTTACAGACCAAAAAGTGCCAAAAAACATGATTTTTTACCGTCAAAATCATGAAAATCACATTTTTTGGGCACTTTTTGATCTATAACTCAAAAAATAATCGATTATTCAAAACAAAACAAAACACGCTCCTGGGGAATGTTATCAGGATTATTATAAAACTAGTATGACAAATTTTAACAGCATATATTTTGAGTTATCTTTCCAAACCTAAAATGGGTCAAAAAACGTGTTTTTTATAATTTTTCCCAAAATGGTCAATTTCATTATCATGGTTGGATTCATTGAACCCTTTTCTGCAAAAAACTGTATAAGTTTATAAAGATTAAATGAATATTGAAGAAGTTACGGCAGTTTTACGGAGGCTGTACCTGAGAGTCCACAGCCCCCTTAAGCTGGCTAAGGATAGTACAGTAGGTGAAGCATACTCTATTACGCTACAGACTTGTGACTGGTACACAGTGGATCTGCCTATGTCCGTCAATTTATTTGCAACCTTGTGAAGAGCACCAAGCTACTGGCCAGCTTTGGTTGAGTTAGCCGACATGTGTTTTGACCAAGTCGGCTTGCTATCATCAATGGTAACACCCAGGATTTACGTTGCGATTTAGGAGACATTTAGGAGACATTTTGTTAACAACCCTGTGACGCAATAATAAAGAGGATTACGATGGACAGACCTGGGTTTAGTGCTGCCAAACAACTAGCTACGAAAACAAGCATAGACATTCAGTCGGTGCAATAATTTACTGTAGCGGGAATAGGGTGGTCCAAATTCAGGTCAATTTTCTTGGAAATTGAAATAGATTTAGTTAACCAAGACATGTATATTCTTTGAAGATTAAACATGATATCTGAAGCAATAGTTTGACTTATTTTATTAGGCCAAGTAACAAAAATAATGTTTCTCGTCCGGACTTTTTTAAAAATCAGTGAGGGCGGCCCTTACTATTTGTTATTTTTGGATTTTTTGTTATTTTTCAGAAGCCTAATTACAAGCTTTTTGCAAGAATTGTTTCGATATTCGTATCATTATCTATTCCAACGAGTGTTTCTCACGTCTTTTTCATTGAAATATAGTTGAAAATAATGACACACAAAAAAGACAGGTATGATTCTTTTAGAACTTTTTGGGAAATTTTGTAGGAATTTTTGAAAATAACAAATAACAACAATATTGGAGCGGTGTCAAAAATCGGTGCGGGCGGGGACGAGAAACACATAATTTTTGTTACTTGGCCTAATGAAAAAATTGAAAAATATTGATGAAGATATCCAATGCCGACTCTGGATGCTTTTATTTCATAGCTCTCAGACAATGAGATATGATTTAGACTTTAGAGCTACCAAGCAACCGCGCTAACAAAGGCAAATTAATAATATTTTATTCAGAAAAGTTGATATATACCGGGTGGTTCAAAAAAAAGTTGACCCAAGTTCAAAGTAATTTTTCAATCACATTTAAAGTTTCAGATAATTTCTATTTGCTTAGTCTTAATCAGCAGTAAGTTTTGAAATTATCCTGAAAAGATGGCACGTTTAGCTTGTTTGGTTCTTCAGATATGGTTCATTACAGAAAACATGTACAAAACTGACTTGTCCACAGGAGCGTTATTTAGTTTTTGTCTTAAACAAAACAGCATGCTCTATTTTCAGAATTGAAAAGCCCGCCCTGACAAAGTATCCCAATCTCTATGCTTATGTGCCATTCACATTCAACAAAGAAACGATACGTATAGGTAGGTAATGACAAGCACCAGACAGATGTCTCAGATGTCTCCTTGTTTCTTTTTCTCCTATTTTTACAATTTGTGACCAATCGTGTGTAAGTCCACTTTGTGCATTCCATCTCTACTAAAGGACGCTCCCGTGGCCAAGGCAGCTTTGTGCATGCTTTCTGTAATGAACCATATCTGAAGAACCAACCAAGATAAATGTACCATCTTATCAGGATAATTTCAAAACTTACTGCTGATTAAGACTAAGCAAACAGAAATTATCTGAAACTTTAAATGTGGTTGAAAAATTACTTTGAACTTGGGTCAACTTTTTTTTGAACCACCCGGTATTGATGAAAATATCCAACGCCAACTCAGATGCTTTTATTTTAGGCAATGTCAGATGTATGTCATGCTTAAATGGAATAAACGGATATGTTTCACAGCTTATTCCGTATGCGTGAACACTTTGCGCATGTGCGATGTGCGGGGGTACAGAACACGATAATTATTGCCTTATTTTATATAGCTCTAAGACAGAGAGCTATATAGGCCTATAATTCTGAGCTTGGCATACAACTACTATCATACTATAATAATTAAGTCAGTTCCAAATTGTCGACAACTGTTTACAGCAGCAAATGAATTAATAAGAGAAGAGTGTCGTGTGCAAAACGCGGTTATATCTTGCCTCACGTCCCGTACGGAATCAACCGTGTATACATGTAGCTACATACAACTAATTTGAATTGGTTTGAGCATGCGCACTTGAGTAACAGGACGTCTAGCAAGACATTGCCCAAAACACTAGCATGGAGCAATAGCCTAGGCAAATGCAGACTTGGGTTATTTTTAGCAAATTTGTGTGGCAACAAGTGTTTCAAAAGCAAAACATTCCATACACGCACTCAACGCCAGCGCTTAACGCTGAGCATTAGGCACTTGATTCTCAGTAGCCGCATTATGTGGTTGCCTTATTAATTGATTGATCTGCGCAAGTTGTTTTCACCAGCATTTGATCATTTTCACCGGCATGACGTAGGTCCACCCCGATCTGACAGCCGAGGTCGGCCCGGAATAACGTCACATGCCGTTTGCTTGCAGCTTGCACTTCTCTTCACTTCAGTCTTACGTCTTTGCCCCGCCAAACAAACAAAGACATAAACAAACTGGCCAACAAACTTAATTTTAAACTGTAACTTTACACAAGTCAAAACGTGTAAAGTCAAGTGTGAGTGTAGCCTGTGTAGTACACTAGGCTTATTTTTATAAATTTTACTTTTAACTTTTACTTTATTTTTAACTTTTGTTTGTTGAAAAATTGAAATTAGGCCTATCTAACTTTCAACTATAAAGCGGCGGTCATACCCTATCACCAATACAGAAACAGCGCCCGAAACAGGCAACATAAAGCACATGCTTTCTACAGCATTTGGTTTTGCTGAGTCGTGAGAATCTCTCAGTCGTATAAAAAAGTAAGCTTATTTATGTTGCTTTGGTGAACATATACAAATTGATTTGCGCATGCGCATATTTACTTTTAGTCACACATATTAAAAACTGTGGAACAAATATAAATTATTAACAACATTTTTGCAACATAAACAATAAATCAAAATTAAAATGCGTTTATAAAATATTTTAAAAGGTAACTTATATTAGTTCTTTTTTGATTGAGACTTAAAATTTTACAAAATATAATCAATTTTCCGACGGAGCTTCAAGATGGCGCTGTCCTTGTGAAGAAAATATTTTCTGGACCCTGGATCCAACTCACTGAGTGAACTGCTTTGTAAAAATAACTGACTTTATCATAACAGATGCGCGTGATGTTGACAAGGTAGGCACGCCAACGCCATCTTAGTGAGCTGTCTTAAATTAATTAAAAAGCCAACCAGCCAGGCCGAGAAAATAACTTTTAGTTTTAGTTTTAGGCACTAAAAATAGTTAGGCCCTAGACTTTTTTTTAAAAAAACTATTTTTTATTTATTTTTTAAGCAGAGAGCTATGATTCAGAGCTACTAAGTTATAGCAGGGAGGTGTTAAATTTAGCCTACAGAACAATGCCTACGCCGTTTTAGGCCTAGCTTAGGTATAGCCTTTTATAAATCATTGTAAATTAAAATTATATATAATAATTTATAATAATATAGGCCAGGCTTTTAGATACAATAGCCACCAATCATCTTTTGTGCAACGTCTTTGAAATGCAATCTAATCCGCTGTCGTTAAACTTCCACTTCAACCTAGCATCAATCATAGTATTATTAAAGCTATCGATGCTATCGAATACCAATCGATGAGTGTCGCGGTCATTTCCAACTCATACAGTGAGGGCTGGACTCGCCGTTGTTTGTCCAAAAAAGCAAGGAAGTTAGCTTTCTATTCAATATACATTCTCTCGCTTATAAATATAGTTTGAATATTAAAAATAAATAAAACGCAAGTTAGCTTTTAATGAACTCAGTTTTTTGGTTCTTGAAATCCCGACTTTTCATCTATCTTATTCAAAGAATCGAATATACTTTTTATTCTGCAAGTCAGCTTTTTAGTGAATTAACTGATGTTTTTGGTTCTTATAATCCTTGATTCATTCACCAGGGTGCTATAAACAGTCTTTATTATTCTAAGTAATGAATATAATTTCAGTTCTGACGGAATAAAACTAATATATCTTCCATGACAATATGATTGATTTTGACAAGTTCCCCACCCGTGATGCCGTGAAAGTTTTGGCCGGTTGAAGCCTATTCTATTCATTTATTTAATTTATCAAAATAAATGTTTTCTGTTTTAGCATTCGTTAATCGGTGATTTAAAAGAGCATTTTACATTTTAGTGAGTCCAAAAGCAGGTACCTAAGCTTGATAACTTCCCGCCCTTTGTAATATTGGCTAAAACGCTGTGTAAAAATAAAAATATAAATAAATAAATAACAAGCCCCTCCTATTTTTTTCAAAAACCCAAACGAGAATCATGTTTTTTTTAAATTTGACTTGGCCTTAGGCTAATGAAATACGATTCCCAGTTTCCCGTTTCATATTTTTAAAAGAGTGGGTAGGTGTCTATTTCATTATTCATTATTCATTATTTCACTCAATTTCATTATTGCATCTGAAAGGGGCGTTAACTACTAACTACCTATTGATTTGTATATATTACACCTTAATTAACACTTTAACACTTTGAAAAACAATTAGGGAAGCATTTGTAGATGTGTTATTGAAAATGTCAACAAATCTGTCTGAAATATTGCAACATCAATTACATCTGAAATCTGAGTAGGTAATGCAAACAATTTCATTATTAACCATATACCATGACACCACTGCCATAAAAATCCCTTAAAATAAACAGGAAGGTATGCCTGGTATTTTGAGCCACTAAAAGTTTTGAATTTTATTCAAGTTTGTCAGAAAATGTAATTTTGCACAAAAGAATGAAAGTTTTGGTAAAACTGAAAAGTTGGGTCGGTAGGGAAACGGGAAACTGGGAATCATATTTCATTAGCCTTATGCTAGATTTTTCTGATAAAATTCTCTCTGTAAATGATGATTTTCCGTTATAAACTGCAAACAATTGATGGTCTAATACAAATTCTCATTCCTATTCAAGTCTAAACCTAACTGGATATTGATATCAATATAATAAAAGATAAGTGCCTCAACTCTGCTCATTGAAAACCAGATTATAAAGTTGTTATTAGCAATTTTGAATAGAGGGCGGCACGCTTTGACAATAAATGGGTCCTGTCACTCCTGAGATCTAACGGTGATGACTAATATCGATCACGCTAGTACTATGTATAGACTGACTGTATCGATAAACCATTAAAACCATCACGTGATCACTATTGAGAGGTTGATCACCGTGTCGTGTGTAGCTATAAGTAGCAGCGGATTAAATTGCATTTCAAAGACGTCGCACAAAAGATGATTGGTGGCTATTGTATCTATTGTAATATCAATGGGACGTACAGTCAGGTTTGAACGTCTTGTAGATATTAGGCTACTTTAACATTTTAAAAAACATTAAAACATGATACATACATAAATACTGTTATACTGTACACAGCGCCCTACCTCCGGCATTAACGGTACAGTGTCCCTGAGACCTAGGGACATGAGTTTTTGTTTACAGCGTCCCACACAAACGACTACTCAAGAAAGTAAAAGCGTACGGAATAGATGGATCGTTGCTCAACTGGATAGAAAGTTTCCTGACTGGAAGAAAAACAAGGGGTTATTGTGAAAGGAGAGCCCTCTTCATGGGAGGATGTTGTACTTAGTGGATTCCACAAGGAAGTGTCCTTGGACCAATCCTTTTCGTCATCTTCATCAACGATCTCCCTGATGTCGTGGACACCTATGTCAAGATATTCGCAGATGACACAAAGATTTTTACGCATGTACAGACCCAAGAGGATTGCGAGAAACTACAGAACGACTTAGACAAGCTAAGTGAATGGTCGGATAAGTGGCAACTACGTTTCAATGTATCCAAATGTGGCATCATGCACTACGGCCAGCAGAAAGAGTCTCACACATACAGTATGGCAGAAAATAACGAAAGAAGAAACTTGGATGTCCTACATGAGGAGAAAGACCTAGGACTAGGAGTGAAATTTGACCCAACCCTTAACTTCAGTAAGCATGTGGCGATGGTAGCAAATAAAGCAAACCGAATAGTTGGCATCATCAGAAGGACTTTCAACTACATGGATGAGGATATGCTCAAAATACTGTACAAGACACTCATCAGACCAAACCTGGAGTACGCAAATAGCATCTGGAGTCCTATCTACCATAAATAAAGACATCCTAGTGCAATTGAAAGAGTCCAGAGAAGAGCGACAAAACTAGTCAGAAAACTACAAGACATGTCCTATGAAGAAAGGTTAAGGAAACTTGATTTGCCAACACTTGCATACAGAAGGAAGAGGGGAGACCTGATCCAGGTTTACAAAATCATGAATGCGGAAAATGAAATGCAGAAAGCAAATCTCTTCAAAATGGATGATAACAGTAAAGGAACCAGAGGACATAATTTGAAGATACAAAAACGACACTCCCGACTTCGACTAAGAGAGCACTCCTTCACAAATAGAGTTGTGAATTCGTGGAATAGTCTGCCATCAAAAACAGCCAACGCCACAACACTCAACAGCTTCAAAAATGGAGTATGCTGCGGCTCTCGGACAACTATGTGACAAATACACTTACAGCGCTGGAGCAAAGTGGCAGCAGCAAAATGCTGCTATGTAAATGTATACATAGCTTTATAATGAATGACACTGCAGTGTATATTAGGATAAGTTTGGATGGGCATTTATAAGGCTTCACGCCTTACCCTTAATAGCCAATTACAGGTGATTACAGGTGATTACACAGACCGGGGTGATCTCCTACATGTACTCTTTACGAAGGAGTCTGTGACCTTTAACGTGCTCGGATTTTTGCTCTTCTGATGCATGAGACCACCATTTCTACGTGACTTCTGAACCACGAGGCAATTTAGACTAATATCTGAAGCAAAGGTTTTACTAATTTTATTCAGAAAAGTTGAAAAATATACCATCCGCGATGCCGACTCATTCCATAGCTCTCCCACAGAGAGCTAGGATTCAGAGCTACATTTTATCTAGTCTAGTCTTCTTCAGTCTTAGAGTCTTCTCCACCACTAAATATTCTTTGCCATTCCACACTTTAATAACTGTGATACGATACACTTTGTCCCTACCCTATCTGGGCTGATTTTCAAATTCAGGCCCTAAAGTGGTATCAAATTAAAGAGGACTGTGTCTTCGTTTATAATATTAATAGATACACAATATTTTATGAAAATTAATTTTTCAAATAATTGCACAGGCGATAACTACAGGGACGAGCGGCTCGAGTGAACAGTGTTTTAGGAGGATTTTCAGTTCATTTTATACTTGTAGCAAAAATTAGTGAATGGAATGTAAAAAATATGCGGGCAATTTTTTTTAAATTGCCTGCACTTTTACTTTAGGCCTTTACATGTATTCTTTTAATAGGCAGAAAATCAGAAATGTATGGTGGTTCAAAACAAAAACGTGGCCCTTGATGGGTTAAAATGCTTCAATCCCTTGTATGTAAACACAGTCAGGCCACTGTGACAGTCATTTAATGTAGTTCATATTTCGGCTTTTAATTGACACAAACCGACTTCAAGTTTCATCCGCATCTGGTAATAGAAAAGATTCTCAGTTAATTTGGTGCCATTTTAGAGTCTCAACCCATATTACCGTATTAACCGAGATATGGTTCAAAGACAACTGCATATTTATACACATGAAGTTATGAAGGTATACCGGGTTTTGCTCCGGAACTATTTAGTGACATGCTACCTTAAAACAGGAACTTTAATTTTGCAATCCTCCTTTTTGTTCATTATTTTTAAGAAATCATAAAGCAAATTTGATTTTTAAATTCAAAGTTTCATTGATATTTGTTAAATAGTTTTTGAGTTTATGTCGATTTGAATAGAAAACCCATAAACTCCAACATGCGCCCGACGAGCCAGAAAACTTGAATTACCGTGGTGTTATACATGTAGGCGTATAAGACAAACATGGTTTAACAATGGCAACTCTTGCTGTTGTAATCAAGCATTTTCCTTTCTTATCTTCATTCTATTACAATGCGTCGTCTTTTATTAAGATCCTGGAGATTTCATCTCGGAATTGAAGGATGTTTAGGTATGTTACTATCTTCAGAAGATAGCACAGCTGGAGACATAACGCATCAAATACAGGACTTATTTATAACGCGTCCGATGGGAATTTTTAGTGTACGATGTATTACACACCTGTTCGATGATTTCCCTGAAGTTGGCATTATGAGTTGCTATCTTCTGATGATAACATTTACAGGTTGCTATCTTCTGACGATAGCACTTAACAGGTTGCTATCTTCCGAAATAGCATCTATCATTTGTTATCTTCAGAAGATAGTATGAACGGCGTCCATGCCTAAGATATGAGGCTACACATCGAAAAGCTTAGGATTAGGGTTAGAGGTACAGTTAGGTTAGAGTTAGCTAGAGTTAGGGTTAAGATTAAGGTTAGGATAAGGCTAGGGACAGAGAAAACGGGACAGGGTAAAGGGTCTCGAGGTGTGTCGGGGCAGGGTTTGAACTGGAACTGGCCGGGGGAAGGGGAAGGCTTGGTCGGAGGGGGGAGGGGAATGAAAATGACGTTAGCAATAGCATTGTCTGAGCATTAACGCAATATAGGCCTACAGACATACGGCTGAAAAATGACATTTTTAAACCCATTTTCAAGTTCCCTACTCTTTCATAGAATTGGTATAATTGGAAAACCATTGAAAAAATATCATTGACACTTTCAAAATATGTTTAAAATGATGTTCGCCTCATGATTAATCAAAAATAACAAAACCAGGTTTGCAAATATAAAAATAAATTGTGGAATTAATTTGTTAGACTAGCTCAAATAGGGTCGTATACAGTTTGTTTATCAAGAATCAACTGGGATTTTCACAACTCTATATGCCTACCGTACTGACGAGAATGGATTCTCGGATTCTCATTAAATATCTGCCCCAATTTATAATCAACTGTCAAGTAGTGCAGTTTTCCTGATGTTTGTTTACAAAATAATTATTCCTGTTCTGAAAATATTTCAGGTACTCAGAATTTTATATTTAATTATTTATCCTACAGAGTTCACCATGAATAATCAGCACAAAGGATCCAATAGCGACAATGAGAACCATACCAACACCTTGACAGAGCATCATATGACGAGCGCCATTGAAATAGGATTGCAAAGCAGACAGCAAAGCTATCAAGAATTTATGGATTCATTCGTCACACTCACAAATGGTAAGACTAACCCCATGAGAACTACCTGCAGATTGGTTGATATTTACGATGTGTCAAATATTGTGCCAATCAGAGACATTGTAAGTGTAATTAGTATTTTCAAAAATATTAGCATACCATTTTTATATTAGCAAAATTGTAATTGGTTATCAAGATGATTACATTATGTAATTGACCAGTGGGAGTTCTTGTATGAAAGACGAGTAGTTCCCAGGAGGTTAAACACTTTTAGTGAAGATCCAATACAAAGTTGCATGGCAGGGGAAAATGTGGAAATCAGGAAGGTCGTCCAGTGAAATGTTGTCATCTAGAGGGAAATGTTGATTGATTCCGTGTGAAATATGTAGGAAAATGGTTGAAAACATACAAGTCCAACTTCTGGGATATGTTGTCTTTCTTCCGTGATATATACACATTTTTCTAGCCCTGCAAAGTTGTATGGCAAGACTTATTTTTTGATTCTCATCAAATTCTTCCACAATGTGAAGACATTCTTTCAGCAACAATGAAACAACAATGGAAACATTTGTCTCGGCTTTCCAAGTATTTGAACATACAATTTTGTTTTTTAAGAAATGCCAGTATTTTGAAATGATATTTTCAGCCTGGATTTGTTCAACAAATTATCATTTCACATAAAGCATAATCTTTATAAAAAGATTTTTTAAACACTTAGTTCTGAAAAATGTGCACTGCCATTTTTTAGAATTACATCAGTCTTTGCAAATCCTTATTTATTATGATGATGTGCCCCTGTTGTCAAATAAAGATCTGATGGAGAGAACTTTGCTTACCAGTACAAAACACCATGGATGCCAAAACTTGTGTTTGCTTGTTTTTTTCTTATAATGATAACTAAAGCAAAAAAAAAATGTGTGATACAAGAATATGCACTGTGAAACAACTTGATTTTTTTTTTTAAACAGTTTAAATGGCATTGAATTTTAAATTAAGTGTTTATAACATATATGTGCGACTCCTAGAGTGATTACAACTTCTTGTTGGCTGAACTTTGAGCTTCCGCTGGTATAAGAAAATTAAAAAAATTAAATAAATCCGCCCGCCCCTCCTCTCTGAAAGCTGTGGAGGACAACATTACCTTTTTTTTGTGCCTAATGATGAAAATCATGACAGACATTGATTACAACAATAATATCTCACTTGTATTTGTTCTATTTTCAGAGGACGTAGCGAAGTTTGAGGAAGCCAAAATGGAAAACCAAAGACGTGAGGAGGCTGAGAAGCAGTTACATAGTAGCCACAATAAACAGCCTAGTAAACAAATCAATCTAAGTGCATTAACACAGGGAAACAGTACAAATGTTGGATCTGAAGATGACCTGGACACGGAGGTATATCTATAGTTTGATCAGTTCCAAATTGGCAAAGCCTCCTTACAGCAGTGAATGAATACAGAAGGACACAGGCGCGCATGAAGCCAACAAGCGCACTGTGCATCATATGCGTGACTCGTGCATGCGGCCAAAACCGCGAGCGTGTAACCACAAGCACGCGAGTGAGTACGCTTGGATTACTTTTGCGCGAGGGGATATAAAAAAAGAATATTTCTTGCCAGTGTGGAACTGATTATACTACAGGGTTAGAGTAAAGAGGGGAGGGGAAAAGACAGGGAGTTGATGATTGGTATAGGTATTGCACTTCATTCCATTCTTATATTGTTGCTGATCAGGTATCCTGGTATCTCCATCCAGCCCTCTAGCATGCATAAAGTAATACTTCCTATGTATAACATTTGGACAGTCTGCTCTAAGGCTCAAAGGTTTTACGGGCGGACGGACCTGTCAAGTAGGGTCGGTCGGTCTGGTGTTTTTTTATTTTAATTTATTTATTTAATTTAATTTGTTTACCTAAAATGTCACAAAAATCTGCAAAAATCGGGAATTGTTAAAAAAAAATTGTGAAAAGATAGATTTTCGGTTTAAAAAAAAGTCTAAAGAAAACTTGAAAAATGCAAAGAGTGGGTTGGTCAGGCCAGTATAAACAGGGTGGTTTTTTCCTCACCTTACGACTCATTTTGCTTGATCACGCCACAATTTGTAAGCAACATTTTTGTTCTAATCTGACCAGTACCGGACAGTAGTTTACTGTTGTTGTTTTTTGGTCGCCTAAGTCGCACATTTTGATTTTGAGATATAATCAAACAACAGAACAAATTAATGTTGTTTTCTTTTGTTTTAAAAACACTTAAAATGGGGTTTGCTGAAAACTGTAGAATTACAACTGACCAATACAAGCAAGTAAAAAACTAAAAGTGTGGTATGATTGACTTTTTGCTTGATGACATCACAATTGAATTAAAGTCATCTGCAGCAATTAGGGTTGTATGGGGCCAAGTTGGAGTAATCAATTCCTTGATAAGGCTATATTAAAAAGGATAAAATATTGAAATCCTTGTAAAGTGAACTTTTGTATTTAAAATGATGTGATCAATGAAAATCTGAAAAATCTGTGAAATGTTTGGGATTTTTTTTCTTTTTCTTTTTTAAATATATATATATATATATATTGTTTTTTCTTTTTTTTTTTCTAACGCGCATCAATTAACTAACATGCGCGAAGCTTTGAGACAAATGATTTTTTAATATAGCCTAATCAAGTATTAGATATTTATTTTGTGGTGTGCAGACACATACACAACCATATGTAACCCATCACATTAAACAGACCAGTTTCTCCAAAAAAGAAAATTTGGATTTTAATTTTATGTAACAAATCTAATCTTTAGCTTTAAAATTGAACATAAAAACCATTACTTTGGTGTTTTTTGTATAACTTCTCAGGAGATTGGTGAAGGCACATATTCACCAAGATGCCCAGCTGAAGACAAATTTGGTAGCGGCAAGAAGTTTGTCCAGGTAAGTTTCCAACTGCAGTCTGATACTTTTGACATAAAAGCAGGGGTATGCCACTCATGTGAAGCTACTTTAAGTTTAACTTGGCTGTATCTCATATGTTAGATGGCGGTGTTTTTGTTGTCTGCTTTAGGTATAGACTAATTAAAGTTTACACAGAATTGTTGGAAAAATTCCCGAAAAATTGTGATGGTTTTGAAAGTTATGATAAAACGTATGTGCTAGCTGGGTGGTTTTTACAAGCTTGAAATATCTGATACTTCGCGTTTCATTGTTTATTTAATTTATTTGAATTCATTTTCTCACTTTACACCATACCACATTGTTTGTGTCCTACGGACTTGATGCAAGTCTATAAATTCCTTTCATTCCTGTGGTGATCATAAAATGGTGCTGTCGCATTTTTTTATTTATGCAAATGGGACCTGTTTAGCTACGTACATCAGTATAGTACTTTCCTATCCCAAAATTAATTGAATTCCTGATAAAAGCACATACAATGTATTCCTCAAGATGTTTAGATGTAACAAGTATGAATAGCCTCCGTCACATTATATACATTGTACAAAATTCTACCAAACTAGCACGTGCCTGTGGCTGAATTCAGTACGTGCTTGAAATGAATTTAGGCTACGGTAGGAAATCAATTCTGGGGTAATGCAGCATACTTTGCCTATTTTTTCCAAAGCATTATGACGACCATGGCTGAAAATGGGGAACTTGGGAACCTGGTTTCAGGGAATTTTCATTTTGGAGGAACAATTTTTATTTGGAGGGAAATCTTAGGTATCAAAATAATGAAATACAAGATTTTGAAGGGATATTTCTTCCTGAAGGGAAATGTTTAAAGTTGTGTTCCCTGGAAATTTGCCTCTTTTCTGGCCTGATGACGGCAACTATAGCGACAAGAAGTGTTTCCAAGTAGGGTTTCATTATACTGCAAATTGATTCTTTAATAAACATAAAGGCAATTTTCACATGTCAAGGTGTTGATAAGTTAAAAAGCTGCAAGTTTGTTAAGGTAGGTTTGTACTGTAGACATATATAACAAGGAAAAAAAACATAATCAAGAATGGTATCATGAAAAAGTAAATTGATATGATTAAAGGTTAAACCAATATTATGTATGTAAAATTGATGGCGATGGAAGTGAGAGAGCGAAAGCTCAGAATATTGAGCTTGGGAAGTGTGCGGAGAAGCTATTAAGACTGAGAAGACTTTAAGTTTGGCTCATTATACTGCAAATTGATTCTTTAATAAACATAAAGGCAATTTTCACATGTCAAGGTGTTGATAAGTTAAAAAGCTGCAAGTTTGTTAAGGTAGGTTTGTACTGAAGACATATATAACAAGAAAAAAAAACATAATCAAGAATGGATTCTGAGCTTGGGAAGTGTGCGGAGAAGCTATTAAGACTGAGAAGACTTTAAGTTTGGCTCCACCACTGTAAATGTCTGGATTTGAAAGCGTACTACTATGGAAGGTTATATATGAAAGATTACAATGGTATAGTATAATAGTTTAATCAGTTCCAAATTGGCGAGAAATATTCGGTTTTATCTCTCCGCGTGCAAAAGTTATCCAAACGTACGCGTGTGATGATTGCCACACTCACATGGTTTTGGCCATACACACACACGGTTTTGGCGACATGCACGCGCCACGCATATGATGGGACAGTGCGCATGTTGCATGTGTCCTTCTGTATCCATTCACTGCTACAAGGAGGCTTCACCAATTTGGAACTGATCAAACTATAGTAGGCCTGTATGAAAGGTTAAAGGCGTGTCAAGTCTTGTCCTTTTCTGTCTTGTCCTGTCCTGTCCACTTCAGTAAATTTTACTCATAATATTATTCCCTTGATTGAAACAGGTAGACAATTTCATTGAGGACCAGGGTGCGTCTCTCAGTGATGATGATAAATCTGGTGGTGATGGCAATGACTTTATGGAAGAAGAAGGTGGATATGTATCGTCTTTTGGTCAAACAAAATCATTGGTAGAAAATACACACAAACAAGAAGAGGAGGAGGAGAGTGCTGAGATTGTCAACATACATGCAGATGAAAATGGTATGAGGGATCACATATTAAAAACAATTTTATACACTTTTTGGTAATCAAAATCTAAAGTGTCTTTAGATGATTTTAGTGCAATTTCAGCTTTTTTTTACCAAAAACTGATTTTGTGATGTTGTCTGAAAAATTTTGAACCAAAATTTGGTCAACATTTTCTTAATCTGCATTTTTAGTGAAATTCGATACCAAAATGGATTCTCTGACTCAATTCCTTTCCAATAATGTATTCTTTTATGAACTAGTTTAAAATATACAGCGCTTGATAAACTTCATATAAAAAGGGTTTTAACCCTTAAAGGTGTATGTTCCGATCACTTTTTTTGGGCTATGATTTTTTTTTCTCATCAAGATATTTTGATATCAGAAGAATCCCCATATTTTTCTCATTAGGTCTGTAAAATATTAGGGGCCAGAAATGTTCCCTTTAGAAATTATTGGCTAAAATGTGGTGAATTACTGCCAAAGGTGGTTAACCACCAACCAGTTTATGTACAACTCAATAGGCATATGTGTTGTGACCTTGTGCTTCTAAAAATAGAAACATGGGAGTTATGCAACTCAAACTTTGGAATGTGACAATGTTAAGGATGACCTTTTATGTAAAATAGAAAACATCAAGTTGAAAATCAGGCCAGCAATCTAAACATCAACCTTTAACCCCACCCCCCCCCCCCTTAAATTACTGTAAAAGTTAACCAATTTGCTTTGCATTTTCATATAAGTTGATTGAAGCACAAAAAGGATAAAAATTTCCACTTTCATAGTACATATTATTTTGCATATTTTGGCAATGCAATTTTGTTTAATGATGCCTTTCTCTGCAAGATTCTCTTCAATTTTGTTCTGTTTAGAGCCTTCCTGTTTGCTTCTAAAATAAGGAGGTTCATTGTCAGTGTTGTAATGATTTGGACATAATTCCACCAATGCGTGCATGAAGCTAGAAATGCGTACCGGTAAATTGACTGCGCGTCCTGATTGGTCAAACGTGAACTCATCATGTTCATGCATATACATAGTTGTTCGTGCTAGGCATTTGGACGCAGCCCCAGGAACAACAACAAATTACGCTTGCGTGAAATAGCTTGAATTTCATCCATAGCATTATGACAGTGACTGTAGGTCAATATTTTCATAATGTGCTCTTACCTCATAAAGTCTCACAGCACTTACCTCAGAAGTATTTATGATGAATAAAGAATTTTAAAAAAAGAATCTAAAAGTATGATGCGGTAGAATATGATGTTGACATTAGGCGAAACAAGTGTCAGGTGAGAATTTGAGAGCGGGGGTGGTTCCATAATATGTTTTTGAGAGCGGATGGGGGGGGGGGTGTTCCGTAATTATTATTTTTGAGAGCGGGGGAGGGGGGTATTCCAAATATAAATTTTATGAGAGGGGGGAAATCAAGCTCAGTAACCGACAGTACACTAATATTTGAATCAACTTTAACAAAATTAACATTTTAAAAACATTTTGGGGAAATTCAAAAAAATTGGGTCGGTCGGGCCCGTACAACAGGGTTTTTTTTTTGTGGCCTTGGCACAAAATACTGAATTAATCTCTGGAATTCACACTGATGTCATTATAGAAGCTCAACCTGTTCAATAATCCATTATTTGTCCATAATCTTAACCAACCAAACACGCTTTCCCATCATACAGATATTGATGTTGATCCAAGACTGATAAGTCCTCTACCTGGTGAAGCTACGGATCCTTATGAAGAGAATCCAGTTACTCCAGAGGATCTCATACACAAGACTCAGTTGGACCTGTGTGTTATACAGCCAACAGAAGGTGCAGAGGGGGATGGTCCCAATGAGGAGGATGTGAAAGAGGTCAGTGAATAATTGGCTAGTGCTGATTAAAATCTATTTTTACCTAATATATCTCAAAAATGAAATCAATCAAATATGTCCATACAGTAAGAGCAAGTGTCATAACATTTTGCTCATAGGTAGACAACCCATGTAAACTTCAACTTCAAGAAAGAACATGTTATATTAAACCTTTTCACACAAGCCCGACGATCCATCGTTATAAAGTGTAGACTAATTCAGCCATTTCAAAACAGGCAAGAACTTTGATTGATCATTGGACATTGGATTCACACAGAGAAGTGGCCCTTTGTTGACGATCGCTCGTCATAGCTACTGTTATTGAGTCTACAAGAGGACAATCGATCATCTAAAGACTGATCGTCTAAAGATCTATCGTCAGGCTTGTGTGAAAAAGTTAATTATATACATGTCTAGTTGCTATCCATGTTGCACCCGTGCATTCCAATGAGAGAACCATGTAATAAGCATCATTCAATGATTGGCAAAAAGATGTGGTTGGTTAGATCTGGGAATTCTCTGCAAATTATACCAGAGCTTAATGTTGGAAAACTCGGCCTTCGAGACAACTCGGCTTTTGAGACAACTCAGCCTTTGAGACAACTCGGCCATTAGACAACAAAACATAGATCTCCAGTAGGCCGAGTTGTCCCGAAGGCCGAGTTGTCCTGACACCCCAGAGCTATTGCCTATTTTTACTTTTAATTCTTTCTTTATTCATTGCTCATTACAGAAGTCCACTGATGATGTGCAGCCGTTTGCCTTGGATCAGAACTTTGATTATGACAATGTTGTATTGACCCCAAAATGGGATCCGCACCACAGACCACCCAACGCACCACCTTGATAACGATCGGTAGATTATATAGAGCATTCATAATCATATTTTCTTAGACCAAAGAGAAGATTTATGTATTTTATATAACTTTGAGTGTGATACAAGAATATTTACTGTGAAACAGCTTGAATACAAATTCAGAATGTGTTCTGTGAAAACCCGCCGGATGTCTCCAGATCTGAAATAGGGATTATGGGTAAAAAGATATTTAAAATTCTTTGTATCCTCGTCTTTCATGAAATTTCAACTACAAAAACTTACTTAAATCACTTTTCTGATTGACTTCATAATGTTATTCTATTGAACTATGTATCTTGTTTGGGTTGTTTGGGCTGTTTTCATGATTTCTTGTTTTGAAGCTTTTTACAACATCACAATCATAATTCATTTTGTAGGGACAGCAGAAAAATGATCGAAACAGTTCTGTAATCAGCAGAGTTTCCGCTTTCGTATGATTTGAATATCTCTAATATAGTTTCACCATGTGGAGGGTTTTCTCACATCACATCACATATTCTTGTATCACACCAAATAAAAGCCTTGCAATATTATCATTATTATTATATTATATGAAGCGGATTGAAGGTTTGTTTTAAAGCACTTTTAAACCAGCCGCAATAATAGGCTTAGACCTATTATGTTCCACTGACTAATCACTTTTATACCTGTGGTTTAGCTATTGGCCGGTCATATAGTGTCCAATTCCCAGATAAGACAGGCCAGTGGTCATACCCTTAAGTCTATACCACCGAGTGTCTTTCAGTGATTGCTACACTGCCTAATCACTTTTATACCAGTGATTTAGCTATTGGCCGGGCATATATTCTCCAATTCCCAGATAAGGCAGACCAGTGGTCATACCCTTAAGTCTATACCCCCGCGTGTCTTTCAGTGATTGCTACATTGCTACATTGCCTAATCACTTTATACCAATGATTTAGCTATTGGCCGGGCATACATTCTCCAATTCCCAGATTAAGCAGGCCAGTGGTCATGCCCAATAGTTGCTAAAAAGATGTGTGATAGATTTGACACTGTGTCGTTACCAAGGTAAGTGTAGTTGCCATTATGTTCCAATACCTAATCACTTCTATACCAGAGATTTAGCTATTGGCCGGTCATAAATTCTCCAATTCCCAGATTAGGCAGACCAGTGGTCATGCACTAAAACACTTAAGTGTATACCCCCAAGTGTTTTTCAGTAATTGCACATTATTACATTGCCTATCACTTTTATACCAGCGATTTAGCCATTGGCCAGTCATAAATTCTCCAATTCCCATATTAGGCAGACCAGTGTAAAACCCTGAAGCAATTTTTTGGTGTAAATCCAACACATGGCCTTGCTTATAGTCAACAATGACAGCAGATAAACCGCCTGAAAATATACACTTTATGGCTTCAGGGTCTTTGGTCTGTAATTCAAAAATGTTGTGGCAGTGGCACATTAAAGCCTGTTTCTATTCGAACACAAAAGGTGGTGATTGGTGGTGATGGCTTGAATAGAAACACACGATCACCACCTCCAGGAGAGGGCAACAAGGTTCTTGAGGAAAATCCTGCTGCAAGTAGTACAAGTGATGGGTTTTAATTCAGTCCTCTCTTATTTTTTTAATAACATACATGTAAGGTTTAGTTGGGATTCAACCTCTTTTTCAAGTTATCCGAGATTGGATCGCAGAATACTTAGGAAGGAAGAGGTTAACCATTCCATACCATGCTAAATAAAAAATAGAAAACCTAATATTGGTTGAACATTTTTGTGTGGAACAAATCCATGATTTTGCTCACATTTAGGCAGTTTCATCTTTCCAGACTTCTTCAGTAATGGTTTGATCCACTTGCCATGCCCATGAGACTTGTTATTATTCTTGTCTCCAGGATGCTTTGGTGTTATCAGCTAGTGGATTGTAAACATACCCTTGTCACGATTAATGATTTTGGTCCCGTGCCTGCGCATCCAAGTCGCTTCTCTTATCCATTGCTTTTGCTCAAAGAAGATTTCTTGCTTAGCATCACTACAGTGCCGACAGGGCTTTTCTCCAAAATAAACAGTGCAGAATATCTGTTGAAGAAATTAACAGCTGATAAGGTCGCCTGACTTCCACCTCCAAATACATGGCACAGATAGGCATAACTTGGAAAATAGGTTGATTCCTGACTAAAACTTACATACATGTTATGCAAAAAATAAAGAGTCTTTAAGAAAAATAAGAGGACTGAATTGAAGTCCCATCAGTTACTTGCAGCAGGATATAAGTCTTTCATTGCAATGTAATGTCAGTGGGAACCAGTAACTGGTCATGTGGTGAAAGTGAAGCATGCTGGTGTTGCTCAAGATATCTTCATTGTCGTTATCAAACATTGTTGCCCCCTCCCAGTCGATGGCCTAACTTGTGCCATGTGGTATCCAATCTTCTATCAACAATTCTGATGATTTTATTAAAAGATAGTAGCATAACATTTAGACATGAGTGGCATCGATATACCTTATACGCTTCATATTATATAATAATAGTACAAGATAGCATTTCTCCGTCCAATAAAAAAAACTGCAGGGGCACATATCGTTGAATAGATTTCTCAGAATTTTAGATATAAAATATTTTTTCTTTCTTTGAAACATCCAAGATTCAACTTATGGAGCTATAACATTTCACGTCCTGTTACACAGGATGATGTACTTTAAAAGTGGAAATTTTCGCGCTACTTTTATTTTCGCGCTTTTCACGCTAATATCAGCAAGCGCGAAAATAAAAACACCCGAATATATTCCTTTTGAATGTATGTAAGGAAGCTCAAAATCGCGAAAATAAAAACAATCAGACTTGTTAAAAATGTGTGAAGCGCGAACATTTACACTTTTACAGTAGTTTTAACATCTACAGTCCTCAAAAAAAAGCTGTGTAAAAATATTAAATTATAAAGTAGTAAAGAAATGTCTTCTCTTCAATTTGGGGTTTTTCATGTGAAGATGGGTGGAAACAAAGTATAGCTTACATTTTAGCATTTTGTTCTTCTACACGCAGGATAGTGTGACAGGTATCACTGCAAATTATGAGCGTTTACTTTTGGACAAAATAAAAGTAAACTCAAAAGTAAACGCAATACTAAACACTTATGTGAGCCCAACAACAAGCTCTGTTTTCCACCCAGCCTCTAATCAATAACTGTCCCATTATATAACAGATGGTGGAAACATCTGTGATAATATTCACTCACTTGGAGTGTGCGTTGAGGTCAATTGGGTGCAAAATGCAAGAAACGTTTAGTTTTGCGTTTACTTTTACGTTTACTTTTGTGTTTAGAATTGCGTTTACTTTTGAGTTTACTTTTAGTTTGTCCAAAAGTAAACGCTCATAATTTGCAGTGTATGTGTATGGGCTGCATTGATCAATTGAAGCATCCCCAATCCTCATCTTAATAGACCATTGAGTTTTCGCTAATAGTTATTCAATAATCTGCCTATTGCTACACCGAGTATACTATACTGAGCTGACGTAAAAGAACAAAATTTTAAAATGAGAAATGGGCTTTGTTTTGGTTTTGGCCGCTTAGCTGTGTTAATATTCAGTCAAACTTCATGTGTAATGTCTCAAATTCAAAAGAAGAAATGTCTTTACTGCTTTATAATTCAGTATTTTTATGCAGGAGCTATAGTTTTTGAGTTAAGACCATAGTTATTACCTGGTCAGTTACATTTTTTGAGGACTATATCGAGGGTTGAGCACCAGAAGGCCGTAATTCAAGAAATGCTATTTTCAGATAATCGACTTTCTAATATTTGGGACTCATTACAATACACTGTATAGCACCCGACTTATAACTCTAATTTTAGTCAAATTAAGAGTGTTTATGAGTTATCTATCTCTTTATGGTTCTGAAAATCTAGGTTATATGGATTATTTTGGTACCAAAATCTCATTTTGCCCAAAAGTTGAGTTACAGCCTTCTGGCGCTTAACCCTCGATATATTGGTTGTGTACCACATCCTAACTGACAATAGTACTATGAAAAAGATTTGTATCTAACGATTTTACTACTTAAATATTTTATCGTTAAAGTTTCGTGAAATAATTCCAAAGAAGTGGGGTTACTACAGTTTGTATTCACTGCTGTTTTGATTGGCTTATTATTTCAGGGCTGTCAACTTTTGGGATTGCTGGGAGGGAGAGATGCAATATGATGGCCAAAGTGTACCAACAAAAATATAGTAAAAGGTAGCCCCAATTTTTTTCCCAGTCACCTCGTGAATTTCAAGTAAAGTTGGGGGGTTGGTTGAGGTCAAAAGAAATTGCACGGTCCAAAAACAAATCGCACAGTTCAAAAGGTGCAACAAATGAACGTAGGCGACAGGGGTAAATTCTGTGTGATTCCGTAGAAGTACTTTGGTGATCGAGAAAGGGTAAAGCACTGGTTTATAGCATCTTGCGAATGAAATAAACGTGTTGATAAACGATTTAATTGATACATTTTTGAGGCAGGAGATTTTATATGCTACGCGGGAGTGCGGGAGAAAGAGTGTCTAGGTGGGAGACTCCCCCCTAATGCGGGAGAGTTGACAGCCCTGTTATTTTCTTAAATATGGATGGACCCATGTTTATTGAGACAGTCAAGGATGGTACATGTTGCTGTGTAGTGTCGTAAGCACTTTTTCTGTTTTGTTGTTGTTTTTAATCTAACACAAATTTTACCAAAAGCAGGGTATATTTCTTCTATGTAAATCATATATTTTATTTTATTTATAACTGTTAATATTGATGTGTGTATGTATATATTGTAATATTGTAAGATGGCACTGCATATTTGTATAAGTGTGTTGTTTTTTGGCTGATTGACAGGGCTCAAAATAAGCAAATTTACCCCCGCTAAACCTCAAAATGCCCCGGTTCGTATGAAAATTGTGTTCACACAAGCAACCTTTACTTTGAAAATTGCCCCTGGTTATTCCTATGCACTCATATTCAAGATGACATATTTCTGTGGTTTTACCCTTAAATAGCCCCTGGTGTGTGACAAATTGCCACAGGTCCTGAAGGAAAATCTGTGAACCAGGGGCAAATTTGAGTAAAAAGTAGCTCTTGGTTCTTTATTCTTTATTTTAAGCCCTGATATTGATATTTTCACTTAATAAAGCAAGAAAATATTTTCATTTGTGAAATTGACATAAACCATTTATTTAGTACAGTGTCCTTTTCAAACTGTTTGTAATTGGACTATCTTAAAGGTCAGTCAAAATGGTATTCAAGTTTGTTTAATTTGATGGAGGATATTGTAAAAACAAAATACAAAGACTTGCCCTTGAATATTGCACCGGAAACAAAATATAGAGTTTCTAATAAGCATGCATATTTTCTATCATATAAACTGCTCACAAAAAGTTGGGAAACTTTTTTTAATCAAGTATTTTTTTTATTATGTATTACCCTCGTGTATTATTATAAATATTTTAAACAGGTTCGCCGTCGAGGGTAGAAAAGAGACAATAATGGGAAAACGATCTCGCCCGGAATTGAACCCAGGATCTGTTGCTTACTTGGCAACTGCCTTGTCCATCGGGCCACAAGACCTCGCATGGTAAAGCATCTGAAATTCAAACCTAAGCGATTTCGTTTCCCAGTCTCCTGCCACAAGTATTACCCGGAGTAGCTCAGGCCTATACAGGTGTAATAATCAAGTGCCGTCCTCCCTGTAGAGGGAAAATACATAGAAATAATAGGCATATACGACGGATATTAAACAAATTATAAATATCTTAAACAGGTTCGCCGTCGAGGGTAGAAAAGAGACAATGATGGGAAAACGATCTCACCCGGGAATCGAACCCAGGATCTGTTGCTTGCTTGGCAACTGCCTTGTCCATTGGGCCACAAGACCTCGCATGGTAAAGCATCTGTATTATGTTGCATATCAAAGGAAAGCTGAAGTGTTCTTCTTTAAAATTATACAAAATGTGCAATGATGACATGTTGCTGGACTTGGCCACATTAATGAGAATGAAACAAAGCAGGCCTATGTAACACCCTATCTGCCCATTGTTGAGATTTGGTTCAGTATAGCGCACTCTATAAAACCGTCCCCCGGAAGTTAGGGTAAACTGTCAATCATTCGTTGTGAATGAATATTCAGCCATGACTATTCCTGACCTCACACGATGTGATCGTCGCGATCCAGCATCTTTCCCAACTGATCTAATTACAATATTCATAAAATACAAATAACGCCCAGCCTCTGTCACTGTCGGACGAAGCCATCCACAATTTAAAATTCGTATTTTGTTCCACGTACAAATTAATTTCAAATAACCAATTCTGAATGTTTCGTGTCATATAAGAACTAAATTCTGCTATCATCAAAGCAAATAAGTTTTACTCTAAATCACAATCAGCTTTTTTTGACCATTGATGTACTATTTCTGTGTCACAAATCATGTTTTGAGCCGATAAAATCCACCACGTCTTAGGTCGTCTGGTTTGCTATGACCATGATAGTGCGCCCCTCTAAAACTGTCCCCCACCCCCCGTCAATTTAAGCATAGTAAACGGGGACTTTGCCTTCGAGATACTTGTCCCATAGTTATATAGTCTCTGGACAAAGTCACAAATCAAATATGCCAAAATTATCAATTTTGTGTTACTGTATGAACAAACAAATTGACAATGTAATATAAACAAGCAAGACAACTTACTGATCTTAGTCTTAAAACGTTTACCTTGTCTCAGAAATATTTACAAGTTGTAGTCCTAATCCTTTCATCACTTACCTTCATGACCTTACACCTGTAACCCAGTCTTGCAAATACCCAAACAATGGTTTTCTAAAGAGATGAGAGTTAACTTGTGTGTGTTTTGCTCACTGGTGCAAATCTTTGTGCAAACCATTCATGGTTCTCAAGCATGACCAGTTTGATTATTGATCATTACCTATTGACTGTTTCCTATTGACTGTTTAGCACAGATAAGGGTAAATTTGGCACATTTGATTTGTGACTTTGCCTCATTCTCATTCATGTGGCAAAGTTCAGCAACATGTAATCATTGCAAATGTGGTTAAATTTTAAAGAGGAACACTTCAGCTTTCCATTGATAAATAACATATACAAAGCGGGTAATAAATAATAAAAATATACTTGATTAAAAAAAGTGTCCTAACTTTTTGTGAGCAGTTTATATCGATGATGGAAAATTACTACCCTGTATATGTCATAGGTGTTACCCAGGCTCGCACACAGAACCTCAATAGGTCGGTAGCTTAAGCATCCACTCATGACCTTTGTTTGTGCAGACCTATCTACAGAGACCCGGACCGAAACCAAGTTGGGAGTAACACCTGTAACGTAGAAACGCATCATCTGTATACAGTACATCCCACACTAAAAAAGAAACACTGACAATTATGATGGATTTTATTTATATATTTTCCCCTAGACAATATATAAAGAAATTCTCTTTGCATTATATTCATACCTAAACATACCCCATCGAATAAAGTATACTTGAATCACCATTTTTGTTCACCTTTAAGATTAGTTTTCAACATTCATGTCAAACAGGTCTCCAATATGAAAGAAAGTACAAAGGTAGAAAGTCAACTGTAAAAGATTTCTGGTAGCGGTATGGTGTAGAAGTCCCAAGTATGCAAATGAGTATTATGATATAATATTCTGTTGTTGAGTACTGTGTTGTGTGGTAGAGCATGACATTGTATTCGGTGAGATCATTTGTGTGGTGGTATGGGAAAACCCGTCGGAAGTCGCTAGTGTTAATATTGAGATATATGGGTCATACCAAAATATTTCTAACAAATGAGTTCCAAGTCAATTTTCCAACTTTGGTCCTAAGATAGAGATTATACCTTGAACTTTAGTCTCCAGGAGTTTTTTATGCAAAATTCCAGATGTGAAGTTTATTTTAGTACTTTTCTGAACCTTGTTTATCAACTTTTATGTGTAAAATGCTATGTTTACGTACAATGACATTGTGACCATGGTAACCACTTGTGAATTCCGACAATGCATTGTAAAGATTTTGAAAGTGAAGAACTTACAATTGTTAATAATATCGCAAAAAACTAGGTTCATATCAAAAGTCATTTTCAAAAGACAAGCTATTCTGTGTGATATAACAATGTAGTTTTATTATTATTAGAGTATTTAAAAGATTTTGTGTACACCTTTGAATTGTCAGTTTCAATTTTGAGTGTTGCGTTTAAACTTGCCGACTTTAAAATACTATAACTGTAGTTCTAGATGGAATTTCTGAAAAATTTAAACAGTCCTATTCTCAGTAGAGTATGAAGTTCTCTACCAAAGGAAAAAACCAAGTTGCTAGAAAATGACCACGTGAAGGGTTTTCCCATGCCACCACACATTTGCATACTTGGGACTTCTACACCATGCCACTACCCAAAGTTGTTGTTAAACATGGTTAATGTTAGAGCATAACTTTGTATTCAGCGAGATCATTTGCATACTTGGGACTTCTACACCATACCGCTACCTCATTTCTGCTGGGTACAATTCCTAATGCAAGATTAATTTGGGGGAAATAGTGCCATTTGAAAAAACATTAGTTGTCCTAGGCCACTTATTTGAGTGGAATCGAGTTTAAAATAGTAAAATGCAAAAGATCATTCATTGTAATTGTATATATTTTCAAGAATTGATGGCAAAAGCATTAAACACTTAAGCGCCGATCTGTTTAGCCACTGTAGCAGGGATACTATTAATTTTGGGATAGGAAAGTCCTATACTAACGTACGTAGCGAAAACGGACCCTTTTGCATATTTGAATAAATTATAGTAATCGTCCGGAATGCGTCCGTGACCAGCGTTTAACGCGTTTAACAATGTTTAACCAGGTTTAACGGAATTGTTAGTCAGCATAGGTTTGGGGGCGCTGTAGATTTACACAGACGACGGTGGCCACGCGAAACCTACATTTTGAATTCGTAGTGAATAACACGTAATCGCGAATATTAAACTTATCATTTTTAGAAGAATTTTTATCGTTAACCGGGCGATGACTGTTAAAAATAATTCAAAATGGTGCATTCCCGTTGCCATATTGGGTCGTCTGAGAGACGCGTGGCCAGCGTCGCGTCGTCTGCTACAATTACGCCTTATCGGTAGAACAGCGCCACCAATTCTATGCTGACTAAGTTCAATTTAAAAGTGGACCCGATCGGGAAGCTCAGTGGCACACCCCTGACTGTAGCTCAATAAGTACTGTAAAAAGTGGAATGAATGAGCTACCGCAAAAGAAATAACACACAAATTTCTTTTGCGTATAAATTATAAAAAATAGGGACAGCGGTCCCAAATAGGTCGTCCGTTTATATGGGTAGATTAAAAACAAGGTGGATCTCAAACCACAGGCATCTAGAAAGAAAGAGGTTAGACCACTAGCGGATCCAGGATATAAAAAATAAAATAAACATCCTGAGTTTGGTTGCAATTGTACTTCACCTGTTTAAATGAAATTAACTTTACATATGCAGCTAATTTTACATCTTGACCTCATATGACGTTTGACCTTGGTATGTGACCTTTGACCTAATTAACATATGAATGTTTCCATGTTGCATCCATAACCCAAGTTTGATATAAAATCGGATGGATTGAGCGTGATACACAAAGATATTGGTCGAGCTATGAGTTTTAAAAAATATTGTGCGAGACGCAGTCGAGCACAATATTTTTAAAACTCATAGCGAGACCAATATATTTGTGTATCATGCGAAAAAATCCGTCCGATTTTATCATTATTATGCAGTGAGAATCTGACTTGACAACAACAAAAAAATCAACAAAAATTAAAAAAAATCACCCATAATATTGTAAAAATATCAATAACATTTTTTTGTTCCAAAGAACAGACAATTAATTTTGTTTCCTAAAAATAAAAAAAATCCTAAATTTTTTAATTTTTTTTTTTAAAAATCCCAAAAAAATTCTCAAAAAATTACAATTTTTTTTTAAAAAAAACCTAAAAAAAAAAAATCCTAAATTTTTTTTATTTAAAAATTCCAATTTTTGTGTTGTTTAAATTCCAAAAATTTCTCTTTTTTTTATTTTAATTTTTTAAAAATCCCCCAAAAATATTCCTAAAAAAATTATCAAAATATTTCAACAACAAAAAAAAAAAAAATAGTCTAACTGCATTTTGTGACTGCATTGTACTCATGCAGGTAACCAAACTGACCAAGTTCACTGACCAAGTGTGGTGTAATATTGGATGACTTGAGGGCGATACAGTGAAAATTGGTTAAGCCTTGGAAAAAAATTGGACGAGCCGCAGGCGAGTCCGATTTTTTTTCAAGGCGAAACCAATTTTCACTGTATCGCTCGAAAAAAGGAATCCAATATTTACATTATTATGTTTTGAGAATCTGACTCTAATTAAAGATGGGACATCTATGCTTGTTAAATAAATGCACAGTAATTTATATGAAATAGGATAGCCATAAAATCCTATGAAGTAGGCCTATAGGCTAGGCCCATCATCATCTAGCATCATCATCACCAGGGCTCTCTTTTAAATTCAAAGTGGGGTGACTGTTGCAGTTTTGCATCTGTGTTACATTGCAATATACCCAAAAGTAATGCTAACACATCGATAAATAAGACACTGGCTCATTTTGAATGGTAAATCAAGAGCCTAGACTTAGGCCTGCACACAAATCAGAAATAAGCTTATTTAGGGTGTATTTTGTTCTGGAACTACAACAAGAAAACTGTATAAATGCTATCAAAATGTGTTTTAAATGACTTACTATATCATTGTTATTTGATTTTTTCATTGGATTGTGTAAACATCATGGAAATATTGAGGGAATTTACGTCTAAAAATGCCAGCACAAAAATCGGAAATAAAAATAAGAGGTTTACTTTTAGGCCTAGTAAAAAGGCTATAAATTCTCCTTAAACCCACTATCAAAAGACCAAAAGTACAATATTTGTAGCCAAAGAGTATTTCACACTGTTTGTATTAATAAACCTGATCCATGTTTATTTTATTTACCCTTTTCATGAGTAATTCTGATGGAAACTTCTCTCCACACAAAATGTTACTACAGTGTCGGCCATCTTGTTAAGTTGATGTTTACTTTTTTCACAGGATGTATGGACTTTTCCATTGTGTTAAATAGGGGGTTATATTATATTGATGGTAGGGGCTAATTGACTAGTAAAGAAAATGGGTTTTCAACATGTTTCCCATCCAAAAACACCAAAATTATCATTCTAGGCTTGTGTTAAAAATATATCAATCATCATATTTTTGTGTTTTTACAGAAAATATACAAATATGGCAATAATTTATCCGGCGTCAGTTATGAAAAGTTCCAACTACAAATTACAATTTCACACCCTTCAAATGTACGGGTCAATCCAGCAAAAACATTGAACCAATCAAAAGCTCGTATTCCAAACTGTCCGATACAGTAAAAAAAATCGGATGACCGATTTTTAAACTTCATCCAATTTTTTTAAACTTACAAATACAGTCCAATACATGATTAACTCGAGTTCAAAGCTCTGTGTAAATGAATGGACGGAAGATTCTCAAAACATAATAATGGTGTAATATTGGATGACTTGAGGGCGATACAGTGAAAATTGGTTAAGCCTTGGAAAAAAATTGGACGAGCCGCAGGCGAGTCCGATTTTTTTTCAAGGCGAAACCAATTTTCACTGTATCGCTCGAAAAAAGGAATCCAATATTTACATTATTATGTTTTGAGAATCTGACTCTAATTAAAGATGGGACATCTATGCTTGTTAAATAAATGCACAGTAATTTATATGAAATAGGATAGCCATAAAATCCTATGAAGTAGGCCTATAGGCTAGGCCCATCATCATCTAGCATCATCATCACCAGGGCTCTCTTTTAAATTCAAAGTGGGGTGACTGTTGCAGTTTTGCATCTGTGTTACATTGCAATATACCCAAAAGTAATGCTAACACATCGATAAATAAGACACTGGCTCATTTTGAATGGTAAATCAAGAGCCTAGACTTAGGCCTGCACACAAATCAGAAATAAGCTTATTTAGGGTGTATTTTGTTCTGGAACTACAACAAGAAAACTGTATAAATGCTATCAAAATGTGTTTTAAATGACTTACTATATCATTGTTATTTGATTTTTTCATTGGATTGTGTAAACATCATGGAAATATTGAGGGAATTTACGTCTAAAAATGCCAGCACAAAAATCGGAAATAAAAATAAGAGGTTTACTTTTAGGCCTAGTAAAAAGGCTATAAATTCTCCTTAAACCCACTATCAAAAGACCAAAAGTACAATATTTGTAGCCAAAGAGTATTTCACACTGTTTGTATTAATAAACCTGATCCATGTTTATTTTATTTACCCTTTTCATGAGTAATTCTGATGGAAACTTCTCTCCACACAAAATGTTACTACAGTGTCGGCCATCTTGTTAAGTTGATGTTTACTTTTTTCACAGGATGTATGGACTTTTCCATTGTGTTAAATAGGGGGTTATATTATATTGATGGTAGGGGCTAATTGACTAGTAAAGAAAATGGGTTTTCAACATGTTTCCCATCCAAAAACACCAAAATTATCATTCTAGGCTTGTGTTAAAAATATATCAATCATCATATTTTTGTGTTTTTACAGAAAATATACAAATATGGCAATAATTTATCCGGCGTCAGTTATGAAAAGTTCCAACTACAAATTACAATTTCACACCCTTCAAATGTACGGGTCAATCCAGCAAAAACATTGAACCAATCAAAAGCTCGTATTCCAAACTGTCCGATACAGTAAAAAAAATCGGATGACCGATTTTTAAACTTCATCCAATTTTTTTAAACTTACAAATACAGTCCAATACATGATTAACTCGAGTTCAAAGCTCTGTGTAAATGAATGGACGGAAGATTCTCAAAACATAATAATGAGTGAACTTGGTCGCCAAGTTCACTTCAGTGACACAAGTTGCAGAATAATAGGTCTTTACCAATGCATTGCAAGTATAGGACGGAAGATTCAAACTGCATAATAATGGTTACAATTGGTCATTGTATGGAAAAGAAATGGAAAAATGTAATCAATTTTACATATGCAGCCATTTCTACATTTACATCTTGACCTCAGATGACCTTTGACCTTGGTATGTGACCTTTGACCTCATTAACATATGAAGGTTTCCATGTTGCATCTATGACCAAAGTTTGGTTACAATTGGTCATTGTATGGAAAAGAAATGGACAAATGTAATCAATTTTACATATGCAGCCACTTTTACATATACATCTTGACCTCGGATGACCTTTGACCTTGGTATGTGACCTTTGACCTCATTAACATATGAAGGTTCCCATGTTGCATCTATGACCGAAGTTTGATTGCAATAGGACATTGTATGGAAAAGAAATGGACAAAACAAAAAGTGTATACCAAATTGTTGAAAAAGTGTATACCAAATTGTTGACACACACACAGACCCACACACAGACAGACTACATACACGAAGGATGCTGCCATAAGGTCTCTCTCCTACGGACGACCTAAAAAAGAGATGGGTAAATGGGTTGGAACTTTCTTTCAATCTCAAAAGAGAGATTAAAGTTGCGTTCTGTTTACTTTAGGTTCTGAAAAGAGCGTTTGGATCTTGAAATCACCTACATTTTTGTATGTTTTAAAAAATGGAGGGTAAAATAATCAAGCGATTCTGTATGGTAACCAGTATTTAAATGTGTTGATGGACGGCCATCGGTAAAAACTAAAGTGCTCAACAACAAAAAGTCATACACTTTGTTGATGTCCTAAAGAGTGTCTGCCGATCATTTTTTGTCCAAACAGGCTAGATAGACTTTTAGATGAATCTTTTCGGAACAATTTGGTACCAAACATGCCACAAAACAACAAAGATTAACCATTATTAACACGATTTAAAAATCTGTGATGTTTCCAAATTCGCATTTTCAACGCACGCAAGCGGCGAAAAATGCTGTGTGTGGCACTTGGCCAGGAATGAAAGGGATATTGATCACGAAGTGAAACTGCGTTGGTTTGTGCCTGAGCGAGCGGGCTATTTGATTGTGAACAAATAACACATTGTCTTTTCTCCCAGCGTTGTTGGTTGAAAATGTGCATTTGGAAACGGCTTATCTTTGTTGCTTGGTGGCAAGTTTGGTACCAGATTGTGCCTAAAAGATCTACCCAAATGTCTATCTAGCCTGCTTGGACAAAACATTAATAGAAAGTGACTCTACGGGACATATACAAAGTGTATGATTTTGATTTTTTTTAAGCATTTTAATATAACAAATTGGTATATTTACCAAACAAAATGTCTTCATCAGGCCACTAAACATTTTAGGTAGCATTTTTAGGGTCTCACAGGTGTACGAATAAGACCACATTTTTCAGCACTCTATAGTCACTGTGAATCGTAACTCTTACATAAACATATTAAATTATAAAGTTGTTGAGAAATTTCTCTCCTTTAATTTGAGATATTTTCAAGAATATATTATGGATTTAAATAATCTAAAGTTTTGGTTAATACAAATTTCTAACCATGTTTTTTAAAACTTATTAAAATGCAGTTAAAAACAGCTGATTATGCCTTTTGCTGGAACAAGTTACCATTCAATCTCCAATAATATTTTCAATTACTTTTTTGTAAATTGTACAGATTAACATTTTAGTGGCCCTAGGGGATGAGAAAAATAATCCTGTTCTAAGGGCAAATGAACCTTTCAGGTAGGGTCGGTCAGTCGGGTGTTTTTAAAAAAAAATCAAGAATCAACATTTTAAAAAAATGTTTAAAAATTCCAAATTATTCTCAAATTTTCAACAACAAAATCTGAAGAACAGGGTTTTATTGTTGTCTTATCAAATATTTGCACACAAACACACAAGAAAACAAAGTAAACTCAAGAAAATCCAATAATTTTCCATTTTATTTATACATCATTCAACCCAAACTACATTAATGCTATCAGACGTAATAGTAACTACAAACCCAAAATTAAGTAATTCTAATAAAAAAATATTACAGTTCAACGTGAGTTGTGTACAGAAATGATGAGGAATAACAGACAAAACTTATCGTAAAAATATCAACAAAATCAGGTTTTGCCCGCAACTTAAAATGAAAAATTGCATTGCAAGTAACGATCTGATTATATATGATTTGTTAAGTCCCGCTTAGCAGTATATATTTTTTATAAAATGCAATGATGCGTAGAGCATAACAGCAGTGTCTTGTGTGCTGACTAATTACACAATACAATAACTTAAAAACTGTATAATAGTTACAGAATTCAGCCATGTTTATTCCATTGGGAACACCAAACAGGATAAAAGCAATATCTAGTTTGGTGACCAATTACATTACCCAATAAGTTAAAATCTGTATGTTAGTTACAGAATTCAGCATTGTTTATTCCATTTGGAACACCAAACAAGATATTGCCTCATTTAGTCTTAGTTGCAATATTGTTAAATTGATCATCTATGTGGAAAAAGCTTAAAGGGGCATTGAGAGATACATATTGGAGTGCGCACTCAACTTTCCTGGAAATTGGGGGTTTTTTGCACCAAAGTAATACTAGGCATATATTAACTAACATCTGAAACCGTTTATCATAATTCGCAGTATATCATGTAATATTTCATTATTTGGTAATTTCGATGTAGATTACATCAAAATTATCAGCAGAATTCGGCACATATGGCTTCGCCAGAATGTTTATCTAGCGCCATCACTGCAACCCTTTTCAAATGTTACATTTAATATACACCTAGTGTATGGTTTATATCTATTGCCTGATCATCTTTGTGAAAACTATATATTAGTTGCATAATTCAGCAATGTTTATTCCATTTGGGATACCAATCAAGATATTGCCCAACTATCTCAGAAACAATAACATAAACCGATTTACCATTCCCAGAATGGATAACAAACATCCAAATCCCCTCCCATTTTGATTTTATCCGAGGTCATGATTATGTGGTCCAAAACGATAGAATGTTAGCAAGAATTATCAAATCCACCCTTGCAATGATTTTACGGATATGTGTGAATCAAATTTGATTCTTGTAAACTTTGCAAGTTTATACAATAGTGAATTAAATGATTCCAGTAACAATCCTCCCTCCCGTCTTTCTTACAAGAATTCCCATTGGTCAATTACATGATATAATCATCTTGATAACCAATTACAATTGTGCTTATAAATATATTATGCTGATCTTTTTGAATATTGTCATTATTCTAACAATGTCTCTGATTGGCACAATATTTGACACATCTAAATTTTAACCAATTGGCAGCTAGTTCTCATGTGGTTAAGAACAGACTCTTGCATTCTGCGTCAAAATTCTAGTCCTGCACCACATTCCAAGAGTGACCGCATCTTTATTTCAAACGAATGAAATATGCTGCATCATTTACATTTCTTTTAAAAAAATCCATGATCATTGATCTCTCAATTAAACAACCTCTTTAAATATACACTCGGCAAAAGAAGTTCTTGGACACTTAAATTAAATTAAGATTTAATAGAATATATATAATTATATATATGATTATATATATATATAATTGTATATCAAATTAAGCAGAAAGTAATCCTCTAACAGCTTAACATGGAATTTAGACATGATCACTCATGCATGGCAGATCCCATTCACTTGACAATGGCAAGATTGCAAAAAATTGGATAATCCCTCCATTCAAATAACTGTAAATGCTCATTTCTTGCAATTTCCTTTTACGTACCTTACCATTGCTTAATGAATGTGCTCAGCCATGCATGAATGCGTACATCTTAATTTCATACAGACATGATAGAGAATTATTGTCTGCTTATTTTGACATGCAATTATTTAATTTATATTAAATATTTATGTGAACTATTTGAACTTCAACGAGTGTCCAGGAACTTCTTTTGACGAGTGTATATATAAGCTATATATCAGCAATCATAAATACTCCAGAGACACTGCTGTTTATATTATAAGCATTTGTAAAAAATAGGATTTCCATGTGCGCTATGACCTGTCCGAAAGTTACAAATGACCATAGCTACCTCTTTTATGTGTAAAAATATTGCAACTTGGTATTCATTATGTTCCCATCCCTTAACACTTTTGGACCGGTGATTTTGACATTTCGCCGGTAATAAATCATCTAAGATTTTGTCAACCGCTGATTATGTGGTCTATTTTCAAGGTTATGAAGGTTAGTTTATGCCCTTGGGGCATAATTATGTCCTTTGCAGTCTTTTAATTGGACCACGTAGTGGGAAATAGACACATCCTTAGATGATTTATTACCGGCGAAATGTCAAATCACCAGTCCAAAAGTGTTAAGGGACTCGGAACATAATGTTAACTTTCAGACCAATCAGGCTGCAATCCTATTGATATTCATATTCATCTAACCACCACATGGATGTAACATAATGATATACATCAATTTTGTTTCAACGTTAGACTTCGTTATTATTATTAACACATATATGGCACATGGCACACTTTTCGATATTAAAAAATCATGTGTTTTTTTACATTCATAATTGCCATTTCTCCATCTTGACACCCCAATCCACACACATTTGTATTTGTAAACACAATTAATGAATATATAAGCGTTTTTCAAGCGTGTTATATTTTCTTGAATGCGCTTAATATACCGCTAATCAAAGACTATTAAAACATAGTGTGAAGCGTCTTTGGAAAGAAGCCTGGCAAGCATAATTAGAAAATTGCGTACGGTTCTTTTTTTGTTTACAAAATTCTCGAAAATATATATGTCGGCTAAAATTCCTTATTGTGAATTGTGCTTCCATGCATGAAAATACCTGTACGCAGAAAATACACTTATTAACCCCTGAGCACTCCCTGCCTATCTAACAATGTTTATGATTGGTTAATTTCAAGATATACTCATTTGAATAACCAATTGAAATACTGCTTCGAAAATATTTCACTCCAATCTTTATCAGGGATACAATTATTCTATCATTGTCTGTGATTGGTGCAATAAATGATGTATCCATCTCTCTGACCAATCGGCAGGTAGTTCTCAGGGGGTTAAGTGTTTAAACATACCCTTACACAGATTTGTACACTAGTACATATTGAGTTTTTTCACATTATTAATATTGTGATAATCTTGCATAAAAATCAAATCAAAATTTGCTCGAGCTAGACCCTAGCTAGTGGATGTAAAACTTAAAAATTACTACTACTTAATGTAAATAAGAAAATAATGGTTAGTTTAAAAAATGCATTTAAGGAAATTATAATAATTCTACTGCTACTTTTTTGTACATAGTCACATTATCACCATGGCAACATGAGGTCAGAGGTCACCAGCAACATGAGGTCAGAGGTTACTTGCAACTTGAGGTCAGAGGTCACCAAGTAAAGATATACAATTTATTTATTATTAGTTTTACATCTACACAGTTGTGACAGTCACATACACATTTTACAGTGAGGTAGATAGATAGAGATACGTTTACTGGGCATTGCTTCACTTACGTGTTTGAAAGCAGAACCTGGAATCTGTTACATTGGAAACACACACAATTAGCAACCTTTAACCTTGCATGTCAATGCTAGGTCAAAGGTCATCACTAGGGGCACTTTTTGTCTTTTGAGGTCACTAGTTACAAAACCTGGTCACTTATGTATATGTTCCATGCATGGATTAAAAAACTGTTACGGAATGATGCCAACAGATGGACTTTATACTGACCCCGCAGAGAAAAACTGTAGGTATTTTTTGTGTCGTTGGGTAAATCTTTTTTGGCACAGTAATTTATATTGATCTGAAATAGCAATTGAACTTGGATTATGTAACGCTTTGATCTTTGGGCAGTTAATGCAATGGGGACACTTTAGATTCTAGAACATTCCATATCGCTGTTAATGTGGTCGTTCATTTGACTACAAAAGCTAGAAGAACTTAAGTGACAAAATGTTCAATAGGCTTTATCAAGAAGCCATGAAAAACAGCTCTCCCACACATTACAGATCTGTACAGATGATAATTCTATAAAACTCCCTTTTTATGTAAAATTAGAGATTTTGAAACTTGACTTTCAACTCAAGGGTATGAACCAGCTCTCCCACAAATTACAAATCTGTATAGATGATAATTCTATAAACCTCCCTTTTTATGTGAAATTAGAGATTTTGAAAATTGACTTTCAACTCAAGGGTATGAACCAGCTCTCCCACAAATTACAAATCTGTATAGATGATAATTCTATAAACCTCCCTTTTTATGTGAAATTAGAGATTTTGAAAATTGACATTCAACTCAAGGGTATGAACCAGCTCTCCCACAAATTACAAATCTGTATAGATGATAATTCTATAAACCTCCCTTTTTATGTAAAATTAGAGATTTTGAAAATTGACTTTCAACTCAAGGGGATGAGCAGAGATGAGATCAATTGGTTTTATTTATAGAGAGTATAGCATGCAACTCACACATAAAAATACAAGCATGTCTATAAAACTATAAATATGTATACACTGTATTTAGCACCGCCTTGTGGTCAACCAATCCCAACAACGTTATCAATCAACCATCCATTACAGGGTGTATCAGAAAAAATAGGACTCTACTCTTTTTTTGATGCATCCTGAGTTAGTTAACCATATCTCTGAGTGAATTATGTATAGGGTACAAAACAGTTTATATTTAGCAAAAATACCGGCTTGTTACAAAGTTATTGAAATCGCTAGCAATATCACATAATTCATCTTGGCAATATCAAATTGTTTGGGTTATGCTTAACCCTCTGATCACTACCTGCCTATCTAACAGTGCTTATGATTGGTTAATTACAAGACATAATTATTTGAATAACCAATCAAAATACTGCTTTTAACACATTTTACTCTTAATCTTTATCAGGGATAGAATGATTCTAACAATAGCTCTGATTGGTGCAACAAATGATGTGTCCATCTTTCTGACCAATCGGCAGGTAGTTCTCAAATTTGACCCAATTGTGAATTAACAAAGAGTACCAGTAACAATCTATACTTATTCACATTATTTTTTATCAACATTATACAATATACAACAAAGTTTGTTTTTTAAATTGTGAACGACAACACGCCACTGTTCGGAGTGGTTTTTGCTCTTGTTACTATAGCAACTCTACCATCATCATCTCCACAACTCAGTTCTGTAACCCATGGTTGTGCGATTATGACCCGACAACTGAGTATTCTAGGGATGATTTTGTCATCATACCCAGAAACCAAATGGGTCAGTATCGTAGTACACTGATCTATATGGGTCAATGAACTGTGCCGATGGCATTGAGGCTATACATTTACAAAAGCCCTCTACACACCGGTGATCCACAACAATTGAATACATTGTGGATCAACGTTAACATCCGAGCAATTAATTATCATTCACAATAGTCATTTTCACTCAAGATATTCCATCGCATACAACCGAGGCAGTATAAATCTGAACTGCGCAAAATACGAGCCCACATAACTTTAAAAGTTTGGGCCGTAATTGTACGTAAGACCAGTACGTCTTAAAATAACGCAGCTATTCTTTTGCATAGAGAGATTTAACAATAAGGACCGCCATCCCTGAGAATACACCGGTCTTTAGATTTAAAAAAACAAAACAATTACCAGTTATAAAAAATTGGCGACCTTAAACTTTGAAATCAATCTATGCAAGAAAATGTGGAATATTTGTTCTCTTGGTGAAAATACACACACATACACACACAATATCACATGCTTGTTTGCCTCCATTAACGAACAAAACAAAATGCATTTTATCATAATCATAGTTCGTCACTGTTCTGTCAAAACCTTCAGGCCCTTCACCATGTATAAAGTAAAACTGACCAATGGTTATGCATAGGTAGTGTTGCTTTATACATGTTCAGGGGAAAGAGCACATACATGATTTTAATAGATGTGTTTTTGGCCCTTAGACATGTTTAGAGCAGACTGCCCAACGGTTATACGTGGGAAGTATTACTTTATACATGCTGAAGGGCCAAATGGCGATACAAGGTTTTGTCACATTGGCCCTTGAACATGTTTAGAGCAGACTACCCAAAGGTTATACATGGGAAGTATTACTTTATACATGCTGAAGGGCCAAATGGCGATTAGAGGTTTTGTCACATTGGCCCTTGAACATGTTTAGAGCAGACTACCCAACTGTTATACGTGGGAAGTATTACTTTATACATGCTGAAGGGCCAAATGGCGATTAGAGGTTTTGACGGAACAGTGATGATATTCTCTGTTTGCATAATCTTGACAAAAGGTTTTACACTATCTCTATATATGCGCAAATACATCTGGACATGTTGATATTTTCCTACAAATTGCAAACTACATTCAACGATACAAACATGCACATAGCTTCATTTATTTTATTTTTTTGAAACACTATCGACAATTTGTGTAATTTTTCTTCATTTTTATCTTTTTTTTCTTCCTTTTTTCTTAGTCATTCATCTCCTTATCTCTCTCTTGTTCTTTTATTTTCCATTTTTTGTTTTTCAAAAATTTGACACATTTTACACCGTCACAAAGTGCACCATTGTTTCTAGTATCTGTCCAAATAGATGAGGATGAAATCGCTTCATTGTTCATAGCAATTTCGCTTCTTCATACAGCAGTAACAAGACTGAAACTGGATAATTTGTGTGTAGCAAGCTCAGTAATGGTATCCATGGTATTAAGGTCAAAGGTCATCCTCGGCATATTGGACTAGATTGTGAGGTGTGTGCAGTACCTGAAATACGGGGTGAGGGTGGGTTAAGTGTAAAAAGTTCTTAAGTAACATCTTTTTATATAAACAATTGGTCTCTAAAGGACAGCCAATAAGTGTTTACTTTGGCTAATTTTATTGTTATTACAAGTCTACAAACACCACAAACGCATCAAAATATTCCATCCTTAATAACATCTGGAAAATTTCTTTTTTGAAAAGAAAATCATCCAAACTATGCTAGCTTTACAATTTTCTATTAAACGCTTGGCGAAAAAAGAACTAATCATACACGAAAATGGAACATACTTGTTCCACTAGGATGGAACATACTTGTTCCACTAGGGGGCATAAAGTCAAAAAGGTCAAAGTTGACTCCCCTTACTTATCCAACACTGTACAATATCGATACACTACGACTAAAACTAAATAACATTTTTTTCGAAGAAAAATAAAATTGGATCAATACTGACTGTACACTGAATTATATTTGTTCTAAAAAGCGACATAAATAAATGTCCGCTTGATATTTGTTTCACCAAATACACCATTGGTAACTTTTATGATATTTATGAATATAATCTGCAAATTATACTTCTTCAATGGAATCATTGATATGCAATAAACTTCTTCTCATGAAGGAAATGTTTCTCTCCTTGGGTCTGTACAAAACACCCCCGGAATGTCAGTGGTATAGTCCGCTTCTAGCCAGAATGTGAGTGGTACATATAACTAAATACATACTACTTTTATAATAGCATCATACCCTGATACACAATTCCATAATGTGTACAATGACAGAACTGTGTCTGCAAACATGAGACACCGGATAACATAATATTTGATAAAATCTCATGGTAAAAGGGTGCAACTTACACTGCATTTACCACCATTATACTTCATATTGCCATAGCATGGATTACTCATGGGTATCACATGGGTGTTACTGTATTCATGGGTTCCACATACTTATGGGTAATCACATGGGTTAGCCATGTGGATTGCATGGGTTACTCACGGGTATCAAATGGGTTAATTTAAATGGATTTCTTAACCCTAACTCTACCCCCCCCCCCCCCCCCACTTTTTTCAGAATTTTTTTCTTCAACGCGGAAAATCGACCAAAATATCCCCCCGATCCCCCCCGGGATTTGATCCAGGGACCTCTCGCACCAGAGGCGAGGGATTCCACACTTCACCACGGCTGTCAAGCACAGTTCTGGGCAGTGTATTGCCCAGACTGTATGTATTGGGTCCATTTTTTCATCAAAAAACTTCCACGCTGGTTGGTACCAACGTGCCCAGTCGTGGTATTTTGGGGTATATGGTAGTGTTAGGGTTATTAGGTGATCATGAGTATCACACGGGTACTACATGACCAACTTATGGGCAATAGCTCAGGTTAGCCATGGGAATTACATGGGTTACTCGCGGATATAAAATTGATCATTATGATGGATTTCTCAAGGGTCCATATTGGTAACAGGTGAAAATCACATAGGCTACTCATGTGTCACATGGTTTACTTGTGGGAATCACATGGGTTATTATGGGTAGCACATGGAAATCACATGGGCTATTTAGAGGTATCACATGGGTTACTATATAACTAGAATGATAGCAGCCTCAAACATAATAAGCATCATATGATAGCCCCTATTTGTGCAAAAAGGATGTATCTCCTAAGCAACTACCAATATACTATGAAAAAGTTATAAGTGAACCTTTTCAATACCCTTCTCCATGGCAAAATGCATAAACACTGTATATAACTTACAAACACATATATACACCTTTTCTACACCAAGGTATCTGAAACGTGTAAGTCGATAGTGAGAAAGGTGTCATTTATCGGTACAAAATTACTCTTTTTAAAAAATAAGACTATATATTGAGTGAGGTATTGATTGCTTAGCCCTGATTCATCATCGTAATCTTCTGAAAACAAAATATAAAATCAAATAATTCAAAATTTAAATTAAAATACAACTAGCAATGGTGCATAAAGCAAGGAAAAACAGTTGATGATAAGTATACCGTAAACGTGGAAATTTTCGCGCTACATTAATTTTCGTGCTCCAAGTAGCTACCGCGAAAATAAAAACACACAAACATATTTATTTTGTGTATAATTCTATGTAATGAACTTTCAAATTGCAAATTTAAAAACAAGCGAAATGGCTGAAAGTCGGTAAAGCGCGGAAATTTAAATCGCGCAAAAAGTACAACTTTTACAATACCAGCCAGCCTCTTTTTCAACTTGATCATTTGATTAAAAATGTAAATCAATTTACGAAAACTGAAAGCCATTTAGACTTTGAACCTGACAGATTACAACCAAATTGTTTGGTTACATGTTGAATGTTTTAGTATCTTCCCCTGTTTAGTTATGTATGGCCTTAAACCAATCGGAGTTCCTTTAGTATACCCTACCACTGCATGTCTTCAATGAGGACTTTTAAAGAACGACCCATACACTTGCACAGTGAGGAATACAAATGGTAGGGTATTCTAAAGCTTACCCAACCAATCAGAATTTGCCGGCCTAGCATAAAACATTCTATTGAATACAGCTATAATATTCTGCAGTGTTAATTAAGTCTTTACACAAGACTAGCCTTGTGAATATTTTACACCACATGGATAAACCATATCTTTTCTTGTATGATGTTATGTGTTTTCAGTCTTCGTGTATACAAAACATTTTTATAGAAAAAAACCAAGGAACACACAAGATGGGTTGTGTATAATACAGCACAATTTGTAATTTGTGACGCGATCAAGAGGAATGAGTCGGATGTCGACCCTGGTCGAAAATGAGTTTTTAATACAGTTTTAAAGGAGACACCTAGAGCTTTCAGAAACTGAAAACCCCATGTCGATACGACGTTTTGTTCCAAAGTTATGTCAAATTGTATACATAAATTTCCATCAAAACTTATGTAAGCCGCCATTTTGAATTGGCCATATCTCAATTTGGGATTCCCCGACATCCGACTCATTCCTCTTGATCGCGTCACATTTGTATAAGATGAGTTGTGTACAAAATAGCACAATTTGTTACCAATGGAGAATCACAACTACTATAAAAGTGGAAATTTTTGCGCTACATTTATTTTCGCGCTTGACACAGCTACTGCGAAAATAATAACGCTTACATATATTTCGTTTGCGTATAGATCTATGTGATGAAGCTACAAAACGTGAATTCAAAAACACGCAAAATGGTTGAAAATCGGCAGAGCGCGAAAAATTAATCACGCAAAAATTACCACTTTTACAGTATATTTAGTGGGAAGAACCCTTCTCAACAACATAATAAAAGGGCATGTCAAACTAACACAAAGTATTGAAATATTTGGCAACTATCTGGAATGGCAAGAATTATTTTTCAAGAATTATTTTCCATGAATAATAAAGTCCAGAATTTAATTTATTAAATTCTTAAAATAGGAGTTGAACAGTTTGAATGATGTTAGACACCACTATTACCAGTAAATCAATGTTAAGTGCTGTTTTCTGATTGGTTCCTTTTTATGATTATATCAGAAAAGTAGCCAATGATTCACACTGTTATAAATGCAGTAGGGAATAAGAGGTTAGTTAGCATGGCAACAGGGAATAGCAACCATTGATTCAACCACACTTTGGGAATGATTCAATAAGCAATTGACCACCAGTTAATTCCTACAGATTATCTGGGTAACATTTCCTCAAGCTTATAGAACATTACTCATAATTTAAGTGTAAGTAAAAATACATGCGTTATTAAATTGAGATATTATAGAGAACACACTGTCTGGGCTAAAATGTAAACAAAGCTCAAAGAAAACTTGATTGACATGACAGCGATGGTTTGTTTTAGATATGATCAGGTACTTTTGGGAAAAGTGAGAGGGATACATGTATAATGAATCAACCGGTCACAGTGAGTGAGCTTCACTGTGTTGTAAACATGAATTACCGTTCATCAAAATCAAAGGTGCTCAACAAACCCAATTAGGGTCAGAGGTTCGTCAAAGGTTGCGAGAATCCATGTGCAAAGGATGATTTTGCAAGACCACCATTCAAATAGTGTGTTAGACAGAATATCTACGGGAATCAACTTGGATTCTCCTAACTTTACCAGCGGAAATCTTTGAGAGAATGGATTCTTGGATTCTCCTCAAATTTTTGACCCCCTATGTGTACATGTACAAAGGTATCAACAAGTTTTTGAAATCACCAAGAAGTGAAGGAGCTATATCGATGAAATTTTGTCAGTGTAATCACTGTTCCTTAAAAACATGGTGCATGGCCTTGGCATCTAGCGCCACCAGTATAAAAAGTAAACATACTGACAAAATTTCATTGATATAGCTCATTACTTCTGGATGATTTCAAAAAGTTGTTGATACCCCTTGTACATCACTTGTCTACGTGTATCGTTGATATCCCAGCGAATAAATAATCGATATCGCTGTAATTTGACTATGTGATAGCCAATAAGTACACGTAGCAGAATATATAAATTTCAGAGTGATTTGTGATTTGTTGTAATCAAAGAGCTCGCGACAAAAAGTGTTGCGTTTTTTTTGATACACCCTGTATAACAACCCATGGTCAATATTTCAACACATTTTCACACAGTATAGCTTAGTACTGTTTGCCTTGTTGGGTTATTCCAGTTGAAATACATACACCCCTGTGGAAGACATGGTCTCAATCTTCCACACAGGGAGTGTAGATTTCAAATGGAGTCACCCATGCAGGTATCCCATTTGAAATTCACACTCCCTGTGGGGATGGTTAAGGTCATGTCTTCCATAGGGTGCAATGATTTCAACTGGAAGAGCAAATAACAAAGACAAAATGCATATATGTACCTATATCACACATGTTTCTATACATATTTATATATCTACCAATGTTTTATTGCAATGAAAAAACACTGAGGAGTTGGGACAATAAAGCACAAATCTCCAATAGCTGCCAACTGTTTACACTTTCCACACGGCTATTAGTTTTAGCAAACAAAACAGATTTTGCAGGAATCTTTTCCCAACTTTCAAAATTTTATCTCAAGAATTACTACACTAAGCATGTTTGTACTTATTTTAATACACTTCTCATGGTTATTCATAATATGGTGATGAAATTCAATAATTTTGACATTTTTGAAATGTTGGGACATTTTGGGACTGTCGTCTGCAGATGCCTGCCGTGTGGAAAGTTTTATAATTGTATTAGCCCGTAATGAGCATCTGAAGGAAAAACAATCTGAGTAACAAGTAGCAGCTTATTGTAGATATGGCTTTCTTGTAAGATAACACACAGAGAGGGCTATGCTGGGTGTCATAGCTGCCTCATGGCAAAATTTCAACATTGTTATTTGACTTTCATTCCTTTTAAATATATGTGTAGCAGATATCAGCTATTACAGGTGATCTTTTTCCTCAGATATTCAACATAATGACATAATATGATCACTCATATCACCCAAACTATACCCAAAGTTACAGTTTGTTTTGTTGTTTAAAAGTTGTGCTGGTTTTAGTTAAAGTTTTGGGTGTTAAACAACAAAAACTAGAAACACAATTCAACTATTTTTACCATAGCACACCAAACTATTTCAAATCGGTAATAAACTAGATCTTTCGACATGTATTATTCATGGTATAGGAAAGGAGTTAACAGGTTTGCTGTTTAACTTGTCAAATGGTGAACCCATTTTTAAACTCCATACTTCTCGACCCAAGTGGCAAATAATCTCAATTTCTGTCGTCATATTTCTTTAGTCAAGATTCTTTTTCTGTGATAGAAACACTAAACATATACTAGTCCTTACCAAAATGCATTAATTTACCAATATTTCAGACATAGAGGTGCAATTTTAAATTTGAGCAAGCGAGTTGTATTTTTATAAAAGTGAAAAATGTTGGCACAGTTATTTTATCACAAGTTTGACAATTAATTATTTCAAGATGAAGTCAAAATTTGATAAATATTTTCATCACCAATTCTTGACAATTGCCGCATGTTACTATAACTTTTACAAATACACATTACTGTGATAGTACAAAATAGTACAAAAATAGCGCCAAATGTAAACTTTAACTCCATGAGCACTGCCTGCCTATCAAACAACATTTATGATTGGTCAATTTCAAGATATACTCATTTGAATAACCAATTAAAATACTGGTTTTAAATTATTCACCCCAATCTTTATCACAAATATAATTATTCTAACAATGTCTCTGATTGGTGTAATAAATGATGTATCCATCTTTCTGACCAATCGGCAGGTAGCTCACAAGTGGTTAACAAGCTACTGAGTTGTTGAACCTGTTTTCAGATAACCTGATATAATGTTAGTTACTATTATAAAATGAAATATATGAGGTATAACAATTGCGAAAGATCAACAATAAATGGACAAACCCTATATTTAGACCTCAAAATCGCATCGCAATTTGCACACAAAAACATGTCTATTATGAAATTAATTTCAAAGTTAAGTGCAAAATTGCGATATGAGTTTCGTAGTTCAATTTTTGCCGAATACAAAATGCACCTGACGGAAATGACCGATTGTACCCATATTGTTGTATGTATTTAAACGTGGTTTTAAGCTAAACATGTGTTTTTACTAAATGCAATTATCAAAAATTTGTTTAACTTAAACATGCGTCTAACTCACAGAAAAGTGTACTTTAAACCTAGGTATGGGGTTAGTTTAAGGGCGTTTAAATAAACTTGTGCACAAATTGTATGTCTTGATTGATTACTTAACTGTGTCCGGTGCGAGCTGACGTGCAGATCGTGAAGTCTTAAAAATACATGTGCATTTGAGGAATTCGGTCCATATATATTGTACCCCGTTTGGGTCACAATAAATTGGATACCTGTAGTGAACGCACGACCACTCTAATCTGGGGATGAGATTTGCGGAGTTTAAAATCGGGTTTTGTTAAACACATCGTTTATAAGATAAACTTGCGTTTAATTTAGACATTTAGTACAAGAATCAGCCCATCATGAATATCTTATTGGCAAATTGCATTGTTATATCACTCCAGTTTGCCAAGAGTGAACACCATTACTTACAAATTACTTTTAATGGAAAATGTTTTATTATTCACAGTTTTAGCAACATGCACCACTGCCAGGGGAACTCATTACCATAACTGTATAAATATAACGATAAAACAAAATATGATTCATTACCGATACTGGCTACACCATGCATAGCATCCATTGGTTTCCCAAACAATCAAACCAGCTCAGCAAATTGAGCACATGACTATTTCAAGCCTGTCTCCAAATCAACATCGTGGACCCACAGTATTGCTTCCCAAACCAAACACACCAGTCCAACACATTTAGCACATACAAATTGTTAAGCTTTCTCTAACAAAACAAACCTTAAATAAATTAAATACAACTACTAAATTTGAATCAATCTGCTTGTACATTGCTTCTTAAAACACTACTATTTCAGCATACTGGTATATGAGACTTTTGTACGGTTCAAACCGTATTCAAGTTCTTCTGTCATTTTATTTAGTATTTCCTACAACTATAAGCTAACTTTTAGGCAGAGGGTTAAAACAGGAAGCGGCAAAGCATTGTTGGTAATATTAATTATAAGCAGCTAGAGTTAGAAATAGAGAAGAAGATGCACACATGCTCATGTGTATTAGTTAAGCCTGTGAATTGGAAAATCTCAAAAGCATTTGTTTTGTTTGTTTGTTTTTTGTTGTTCTGTCAAAATGTTGTTAAATTTAGGGTATTATGTTAATTCTTTTGCACAAAGCACAACTGTAACAGTGTAAACTTGTGACAATATGTAGAGCCTGAGAATGTCCTCTTTTATAGCAGTATACTAAGCTGGTTCTCTTGTCTCAACTTCGCATCATTGACAACCCCTTTCATATGTTCATCTTTTAAAGCCTTAAAATCGCAAGGAACCAGCTTAGTAAGAGTGGAAAAGCATCTTCAATGATAGTATCACTCTTTTGGCAACGCTTCAAAAGAACAAAATTGTCATTATATTCATCATTTGTGTCGTGGGTTTTAGATAGATCAAAGTAAATTTGCATATTTTTCACTCCTAGCATTTTTTTTATTAATAAGCTTTTTCCTTTTTGTCGGCCAGGCAAAAGAAAACATAGCCAGGGTTGTGAGCAGGCATGATGTTAAAAGCATAGTTTGAAAAGCAATACCGCAGTTTAAAGGTCAGCGTGAAGTACTTCCTAGGTCAACATTGCAAAGGATTGTGGGATGGCAAGTGAAATTCAGATTATCTTCATTCAATTTTTTATTCCAGTTTGAGTTTCTAATTATATCATATCATAAGGATAAATATTTTTAGTAAACACAATCTAAAATATCTGTCAGACGATCATAAATCATATGAAATTAAATTTTGTCTGTATTTTTTAACCACAATTCTTTTCATGTCACCTAGAAAGCGGGTTAATACCAAATAATGAATCAAGGAATGCCATGGATGGTTGATTATTCCAAATGGGTGCTCACTCAATATCCAGGGATATATTCCGGGGTGGGGGATGCACTCATATTATAAAGATGGATATCATACTCAAGTGTTTCTCAGTTCAATGATCAAACACATTCTGATTTGACATGCATTTTAAGGGCAAAATAACCCTTTTTGACAAGAATGGCAAAAAAAACCCATTTTTTTTCATGCATTAAGCGCTCGAAAACAGGTTGTTTCAGACATATCTCTTGTCAACAAAATGACCCTACCTTTTCAAACCCATGCGAGGTATAATCAATATGTAGGTGTTCCATTGAATATTTTCCAAAATTTCTTTTCCAAAATGTCCATTTTCTTTAAAATATTACCATTGTCAAATATGTCCTCACCCTCTGAAAAGTTTTCTGAATTTAAAAGAAAAAACAGGTGTTTTTTTCAAACTCAGGGTACAATGTGTCTTTTAAATATATCGGAGTGGGTTCTTTTTTCTCCTGAAAGTGATCAATTGGGTCCATTTTCATTTCCCAATCAACATACTGGATCCCTACCAAGATAACATGGTTCAGTTGATTCAGCATTCATCTGGGGTTGATAGTTAACACTTTCCACGCGGCAGGCGTCTGCAGACAACATTCCAAAACTTCACAAAATGTTTTAAAAATATCAACATTATTGAATTTCAGTACAAAAATTGGAATCACCATGAGACATGCATTGAAATAAGTACAAACATGCCTAGTATTGGTTCAATAATCCTTGAGATAGACTTTGAAATTTGGGAAAGGTTTCTGAAAAATTTGTTTTGAATATGGTAAAACTAATAAGCTGTGTGGAAGTATTAAAAAAGCAGTGAATGCATACATGCAAAGGTGAAGAGGTGAAAACATTTGGTAATTTATTCAACTACATATTGACAATACAGTTTTCTGGTCTACTGGTCTAGCATATTTTATTGCTTGAGTTGTATCATACAGAACCCAGGTATTGCATTGTGAAAGGAGTATCATGCATGTCTTTGAACGTTAGATAGAATTCAAGTTTAAAGTCGTAAATACATATTTAGGCCTTTAGTCTTAAAGGTGTATGTTCCGATCACTTTTTTTGAGCTATGATTTATTTTTCACATCAAGATATTTTGATATCAGAAGAATCCCCATAATTATGTTCCTCATCATGTCTGTAAAATTTTAAGGGCCAGAAATGTTCTATTTAGAAATGATAGGCTAAAATGTGGTGAATTACTGCCAAAGGTGGTTAACCACCAGCAAGTTTGTGTACTTCTCAATGGGCACATTTTGTGTGACTTTGTGTTCTAAAATTAGAACCATTGGCGATATGCAACTCAAACTTTGGAATGTGACAATTTTAAGGACGACCTTTCATGTAAAATAGAAAACATCAAGTTCAAAATCGGGCCACCAATCAGAACATCTACCTTTAAATCATAGATAAGTTTTACAAAATAAATCAACATGATATAAACATTTGGATACTTTTGCATTAACACGTTACGTCTGTACAATGATACATTCAACTATTCAGCTTTTTATTTTAATGCGATTTAAACATAGGTTTTTTCCTGGCAAACAACAAATATTGATTTATAAGTTGGTAATCACAGTACCCAGATACCCATTGGGTCAAAGTCTCTTGGTATAGACCTATACGGGTCAATAAATAGCCCACTGGGGATGAGAATATTTCAGTTAATTCAACAGGCAAGTCTTAGAAATGTTTCACAGAAGCAGCAGCAATAGTACGGCTATATTTTTAAAAATCTTTTGTCTCAAAGCTCTCTTCAGTCTTTCAAAACCTAATGCGGAATGCAGGGTTTTTTTAGGTTTGTTTTTTTATAGATATAAAATACTGAAATCCTTGTAAAATTGATCTTTTGTATTTAAAATGATGTGATCAATGAAAATCTGGAAAAAAATCTGTGAAATTATGGGATTTTTTTTGAATTTTAAAAATGTTAAAAAAATATGTTTTTTCTGGCGCATCAATTAACTAACGCGCGTGGGAGCTTTGAGACAAAATATTTTTTGATATAGCCTAAGCATGCATTTAAATATATAATATGTTATGAGGTATATTGTTTTGTGGCATTACAGTACATCAAAGGCAAGATAAGATTTTCATTTTAAAAATAGGCAAGATGATAAAAACTACTGTTTTTGGAATTTGATTGCTTCAGTTTCTTATTTGATCCATTTTCCACTAGATATAATCTATATATTTTAGGCGACAAAAAATGGACCTCTCAGGTAGGGTTGGTCGAAATTTTCCAAAAAAATTAAACAAATTTCAAAAAGAAGATTCTACCAAAATAAAATAGACAATTTGAGAGAAAAAATGAATCCGTCGAGCCCCTACAACAGCGGGGTTTTTTGTCGCCTAATGTAAGTGTATACGAAATGACAAAACAATGGTATATTTTTATTTATTTCAATAAGGTTTATCGCGAATCAAAAAAACACATTGATTATCCCTTTCTGTTGCATTGTGGGATCACAAAAGGGCAAAATCTGCCCGTTCTGGATCCCACAATGCATCAGAAAGGATAATCAATGGATTTTTTTCCGATTGGCGATAAGGCTTATGGATCACCCATTTTCATAACCTGATGAATTTGAATATCAAGTATGAACCAATCAAATCCTGTTAAAAGAATTTTTTATCACATGAGGGAAAGACTAATTCATTAAGTTTTATAATCAGGCGATATGAGTTGTTCTTTTCCTGCACAAAATATAAATCACAATATGATAATAACAGATTATATTTATGATATTAAATGAAAAATAATTCTATTTTTTTCAAAACAAAAATCAAAAGCGAGTTGTATAAAAACATGATAACTATAGAGTTGGCAAATATATAATATTGTTAAGCATTTCATTCCTATTAAGCAGCAAAGGGTATAGCAGCATAAGCATAGCAAAGCAGAATTTCAGAGGGAAAATAACCAAAGAGTGTAGAGGATACAAAGACTTAAGGCCATAAGCGTCAGTCATCTGCAGACGACAGTTCTAAAATTTCACAAAATGTTTCAAAAATATCAAAATTATTGAATTCCATCACGATATTTGAAATCACAATGAGAAATGCATTAAAATAAGTACAAACATGCCTAGTACTGTAAAAGTGGAAATGTTCGCGCGTGTAAATCTTCGCGCATTGCACATTTTGAACAATTTTGCTTGTTTTTATTTTCGCGATTTTGATCTTCCATGCATAGACCTACATACAAAACGAATATATTCGCGCGTTTTAATTTTCGCGCTTGCTGATTTGAGCGCGAAAAACGCGAAAATAAATGTAGCGCAAACATTTCCACTTTTACAGTATTGGTTTGGTAATTCTTGAGAGACTTTGAAATGTTGGGAAAAGCTTCTGACAAATCTGTTTTTATATCAAGGTAAAACTGATAGCCGAATGGAAAGTGTTAAAGGCCATAAGCTGCCATATGCATTTCAAAATTATGAGCCATCTTTTTTATAACCCAAATAACTGGATCTAGACAGTGTTGCCAATTTAAATTTCTCCAAGATGTGGAAAAGGTGCGCAGCCCACCACCAAAAATAGCCCAAATTGTTAGTGAGCCCACAGAAATACATTATATAGCTGGCAAAGTGCAGCACCCAGGGGTTTTTCTTTGGCCACAAGAGTCCAAAGTAGCCCAATTCTGTTGTTTTGCTGAGGTTTTGGCAACACTGTATCTGGTTAAGAGTATTACACAGTGTCACACCGTTTTAAATCATACCCCATTTGTGCTGTTTTGCTGTGATTTTGGCAACACTTTATCTGGAGAGAGTATTACACATTGTCACACCGTTTTAAATCAAGACCAGAACAATTCAGAAAATTTGGCGTTACTGGTGCAGTATGGTAGTTTGGATCCCACTGTAATATACGAATGACCATTCACAACCATCAAGTTGAATGAGTTACCAAACCCCCTTTTGGAAAAAAACATTGATTTGAACAAATACTAGGCTTACCATGGTGATTCCAAATATGGTAAAGAAATTCAAAAAATCTGACATTTTTTAAAAATATTTTGTGAAATTATGGAATGTCGTCTGCAGATGCCTGATGAAAAGTTTTAAGATCTTCATATGTATCTACACTCTTCAGGTTTAGCAGCAAAATCAGTGGCGAGCACATTGGGTTGCATGTGAACATTTAGAGCAACAAAAACAATGCGCATTACAGCATCATAACGTAACAATAATATACAATCAAGCAGTGTTGCCAGAACAGGTTGTCGAAACTTGTAGCCCAAATGGAGCATGAGGGGGAAGAAATGAAGACCGATTTGTCGAACAGCCAAAATAAAATGCAGCCTAATATACACATGTTGCCCAAATGTAGAAAGATGAGAAGTAAAGACATCCATATAGAGCAAAAAAAGGAAAAATCTCCCAATTTTATGTAAAGTTGCACAAAATATGCAAGAAGTGACCATTGAAGTAGCCAAATTTGCTACTGTAACTGCACAGTTAGAGTCCGTGTGCATCTTAAGTAGCCATATTGGGCTACAATCGAGCTAATGCATCATAGTTTTGGCAACACTGCAAATAAGCGAAACTGTACTGAACAGTAAGCCTATCATATACACTACATTTGACTATCTATACTGTACTATATACATACTATGCCTACCTGTACATGCAATACATGTATGATAATACTATAATGCATACAACTATGTGTAACACTGTTCAATAAAGCAAGTACCTTGTGCTTGGCCTTCAACATTTAATGCCCTTTTTGTGAAACGTCCTAAATAATATCATGGAATAGTTTCATCAGATTCAGGAGAAAAACTTGCTACTTTTTCTGAAGAATAAATAGCAAGTATTTTCTCACTGGAATTGTCCTACAAGTATACATACAACATCATCCTACGTATCGTGAATGATTACAAAATCAGGTACATACATACACTTAATTTATGTGATAGGTTTAATTACGTTTGTACAATTTTTTTAACATTAGAATTCCCTGCCGTAGTTAAAATATTCTATGAGCCACCTTCACTCCGTCCTACAACACACACACACATGAATCAGCCAAAGTTGGTTGGGGAAAGTTTGTATCCTTATTCTCCTTCCGGTTTGACTTTTCGTGATCACATCACAGAACCGTCAACATATAGACGTACATGTGAAGAACACAGTTTTCTATCGGCGCCCAAAAATCACATCAGCAATAAGTTGTACAGACACCCTCTTTATATTCCAGCAAAGAGGCTGCAGAATCATCATATCACATCTACATGGAAATCACATGATCACCCCTGAACATCACATGATCACCTCCTGAACATCACATGATCATCACATGATCATCACATGCTCACAGCATGACATCTGTATGCACATGATTAAACACATGTTAGTGATATCTATGAGCTAATAGTATTTCGTAATCATATGCTTTCCAACATGGCTGCAATGTGATCTTCACATGATGTCTACCACTTCTAATCTTCACATGATGGCAATGTTTATAGCCTGCTCCATCATATGTTTATCATGTATTTTCAAACCACTGTTGCAGCATGATGTTTACATGAACATCACACATCAATCATGCTATATCAATACCCTTTTCAAAAGGGTAACAACATGATCTTTGGATGATCCTCACATGACTATCACATGATAAAAAATATCTATCATGTGATAGTCATGCATTTCTCAACAATTGTGGCAGCATGATGTTTACACCTTATTCATATCACATGACTATCTACACGATATCATGTGTTATTAATGCCCTTTCCATCGAAGTTACAGATGCTCACATGAACATCACATGATCACCACATGGACATCACATGATCATCACATGATGGTAATATCCATCATCTCAGCATACAACGCAGGAAGACTGGGACACAGGTCTGGCCAGCGTGTGCTACACCCCATGACGTAATCGCGATGCATTGCGCCGATGCGTCTCAATCCTTGGACTTTGTTAAACAGGGTGCTCATCAGCGGTACTGCACTAGGCGGATGGTTCCCTTCGATTTGGACTCGCAGAGCATCGAACAGCTGGTTTTGCAACTCACCGACGGCAGTTGGATTGCTTAGCCCAGGTACGTCTGCAGGGAAAGTGGAAGAAATTAGAGGAAAGGATGTTAAAGGTAGATGTTCCGATTTTCAACTTGAAGTTTTCTATTCTACATGAAAGGTCATCCTTAAAAACGTTGTGTCCCAAAATTTGAGTTGCATAGCTCTAATGGTTCTTATTTTAGACGCACAAGATGCTGTGAACTGTACCCATTGAGTAGTACACAAACTATATCGGTGGTAACCACCATTCGCTCGCGGTAATTCAACGCTATTTCGTCGATTTCGCTGTCATTATACCGAATTAGGCCGTCAAATTTCAGTATGATGATGAGAAAAATACGAGCTTTCATATGATATGAAAATCTCTGTATGTTTAAAATAATTCTGTGTTACGAAAATGTGATCGGGTCATCTACCTTTAACATACAATGTCGGTTTAAAAATCTATTTAAATCTATAACATGGATCATTTTGTTGAAAAAGCAGATGATATTGTTCGAACATGGACAATTTGTTGAAAAAGATGGTTCATGAAAGGTATATTTCGCCTTCTTTGGCAACAGTGTATAATGACTAGTTATAGTTTAGTCATCCCTAATAACTTGACATCTTCATCATGACATTTATCACTTATACATTATTAAACAATGGATTTCAACATTATTTCAACATAAATACATAACACAAACACAGGGAATTTATATCCTTCCATCCTTTCTCACAACTGCCTCAAAATTGCAGATTCCCATTCTCAACAATGCTTTCACATTCTGACATGACTCCTAGTGGACTATCATTTGCTAGTCAATTAAACTTGCAGATAATCTACCCTTTTTAGGTTTAGGTCGTCCGTAGGAAGAGACCTTATGGCAGCATCCTTCGTGTGTAGTGTGTAGTCTGTGTCTGTGTATGTGGGGTGTGTGTGTAGTGTGTGTCAACAATTTGGTATACACTTTTTGTACAATTTGGTATACACTTTTTGTTTTGTCCATTTCTTTTCCATACAATGTCCAATTGCAATCAAACTTCGGTCATAGATGCAACATGGGAACCTTCATATGTTAATGAGGTCAAAGGTCACATACCAAGGTCAAAGGTCATCCAAGGTCAAGATGCATATGTAAAAGTGGCTGCATATGTAAAATTGATTACATTTGTCCATTTCTTTTCCATACAATGACCAATTGTAACCATTATTATGCAGTTTGAATCTTCCGTCCTATACTTGCAATGCATTGGTAAAGACCTATTATTCTGCAACTTGTGTCACTGAAGTGAACTTGGCGACCAAGTTTATCCACACATGGTCAGTGAACTTGGTCAATTTCGGTTACTGCCTCTTTAATACATTTAAAGCCTCACGAATCCACTAAAAGCATGTACTAATACGCCGATGTGTAGCGACCGCACGTGTAGTGTGCAGAAAATGTAGTCGAGACCGAGACCGAGACTAAAATCGACATCCGGGTCATGGTTATTTGTGATCAAAATGGCGAAGGGTTTCTTGCACGAAGCACACATCGTTTTGTGACGCGAAATGAAAACTAATTTCCAGGAATTAGGCCGACAGTTCTGCAACGCGAAGAAGCACCGATACAAGTGTGTCTATCTGTATAAATGGTGAAGTTCCTGGCCTAAAAAATGGCGATCTTCAAAGTTTTGTATAACTTGTAATGTAAGTCAATGTTTTCAATGTAAGCTTTACATGATAAACAACATGGTTTTTTTAATGTTGAAAACAGACGGCGAAATATGTCTTTTGAATTTATTGCTAACTGTAAAACTTGAACTTGTTACGTGTTTGGAATTTGTTTGGGAGCTTTGGTTCTGTCATTCTGTTAGTGTACCAGAAATGTTGGAACAGTTTGGAAAAAGTAGGCCTACAGACTATTACTTTTTTTAGTACAGACTACAGTGTTATTCATTTATCTGACAGGCTCAAGTCATTTCTCGAGTATCGAGTCAGATTCTCACTGCATAATAATGATAAAATCGGACGGATTTTTTCGCATGATACACAAATATATTGGTCTCGCTATGAGTTTTAAAAATATTGTTTAAAACTCATAGCTCGACCAATATCTTTGTGTATCACGCTCAATCCATCCGATTTTATATCAAACTTTGGTCATAGATACAACATGGAAACCTTCATATGTTAATGAGGTCAAAGGTCACATACCAAGGTCAAAGGTCATCTGAGGTCAAGATGTAAATGTAGAAATGGCTGCATATGTAAAATTGATTACATTTTTCCATTTCTTTTCCATACAATGTCCAATTGCAATCAAACTTCGGTCATAGATGCAACATGGGAACCTTCATATGTTAATGAGGTCAAAGGTCACATACCAAGGTCAAAGGTCATCCGAGGTCAAGATGTATATGTAAAAGTGGCTGCATATGTAAAATTGATTACATTTGTCCATTTCTTTTCCATACAATGACCAATTGTAACCTAACTTTGGTCATAGATACAACATGGAAACCTTCATATGTTAATGAGGTCAAAGGTCACATACCAAGGTCAAAGGTAATCTGAGGTCAAGATTTCAATGTAGAAATGGCTGCATATGTAAAATTGATTACATTTTTCCATTTCTTTTCCATACAATAACCAATTGCAACCAAACTTCAGTCATAGATACAACATGGAAACCCGCATATGTTAATGAGGTCAAAGGTCGCATAGAAAGGTCAAAGGTCATCTGAGGTCAAGATGTAAAATTTAGTACACTTTTTTGTTGTCTCTTGTTCATTTTGTTGTTGTCTCTTGTTCATTTTTCCATACAATGACCAATTGCAACCAAACTTGGGTCACGGATGCAACATGGAAACATTCATATGTTAATTAGGTCAAAGGTCACATACCAAGGTCAAAGGTCATATGAGGTAAAGATGTAAAATTAGCTGCATATGTAAAATTAATTACATTTAAACAGGTGAAGTACAATTGCAACCAAACTCCAGGATGTTTATTTTATTTTTTATATCCTGGATCCGCTAGTGGTCTAACCTCTTTCTTTCTAGATGCCTGTGGTTTGAGATCCACCTTGTTTTTAATCTACCCATATAAACGGACGACCTATTTGGGACCGCTGTCCCTATTTTTCATTTCTATTTTTATTTTAGCATTGTTAAAAGTAGAAATCTTGATTGAGAAATATATAACAAAATCATTGTGTAACACGAGTAATGGTCATATTCATTAACCATAATTGCTGATATGTCAGGGGTTTTGTTTGATTTTTCTTGTTGGGTGGGGGGGGGGGGGTACAACACACAAACAAGAAAGAAAAATAAGATCGATAACAGCACTTCTGAATACTTTTTTTTTTAGAACGCTGTATCTGATAAACATTTCACTGTTAACAAACAAACTGAACGCAGTGATCAAGTGTTTATTGATCTTCCCCGATTGCCACCTGCAAATTCTGAAAACATCAAAATAACCATTTCCAAGAAATTTTGACGCAAACAAATGCAAGAACAAATTTTACTACAAGAGCTATATTTCCATGATGAAAAGATGTTACAGTAGGGAAGTGTAAGCTACTGCACTTGCGCAAGTTGCATCAAACATTTTTTTCCGTAAGGAAAAAATCTAACAATTCTAGACACATGAGAAAGGAATTTGTTTGAAGATTTATTATGCATTAAGTGACATTTTCTAAAGCAAATATTTGTAAACCGTGTGTTTAAATGTTTATGCCTCAAAAAGGAACTCATATTAAACAGCTAAATTAAGATAAATAAAAATATAGAACTGAAAAAAGCCTTAAAATTCATAGGTTTGAAGAAATAAATTCACAGCTTCTGCTTGTCAATCTTAGTTATTGATTAATATAAAATCAACACCAATGTCATATTCTCACCTTACATCCCTTTGAAACATATTCCATATTTTGGAAATTAACCAAAATCTGGCGGATTTTTCAAAAAAATGTCCAAACAATTCAAAAATTTCGTGAAATATTAGTGAAAATTCACTAACAATTTTCAACATTTTCAACAACAAAATCAAAAAATCAAAAAATCTGTTTAAAAATCAAATTTTAAAATTAATCAAAAAATGGGTCGGTTGGGCCCAGTTTTTTTGTTTTGTTTTTTTGTCCTTTTATCTCCCGAATACAAAACCACCTAATCAATGATTTCTACAAACCAGTGGAAAACTGTAATGATATGACAAAAATAATATATGTGTGAAAACTGAAGAAAGTGTTCGAAATTACAGATATACTTGAGATTGGTTTCACAAAAACCTTAATCTGTTAGCTGCTTCATGGCTTATTGATGGTACACCTATGCCAACATTGTGATGAAAAAGTCAAAATTACCCATAGGGCAGCCATGCTATTATCTATCTTTCAGCTAACGATAATGTACGCATGTTTTAATTGCGCTGTGAATCACTCAAGGCCAGAGCGTGGTTTTTTATACTCCGTTCACAGTATGTTGGGTCCCGACAGTGGAAGAGACCTTTTTTGTAATTCGTATACGATTTGTTTCATGGTTTGGTGTAACCTTGATACACTGAGTGGATACGCCCCAACAGAGGGAATGTTCAGGGGGTGGCGGTAATCATCTTATGAGGTATATATTTGGATGTGCCCTTGTACATCAACCTTGTGGGTAAAAGGTTTATGTGGGTCCAAGTTTTGGGTGAAATTCTTAGCTAGTTCCAACATAAGCTGAATCTTTGTCTTATCAGCCCTTTGATAAATCTTACAGCCTCTCTGATTGGCTTAATAAATTATATAGCGGTCTTTGTAGCCAATCAAAATGTGTTTTCAGGTCAGAGAGTCTGACCCATGACATTATGGTCCATGTAATGTTGTACAACCTATAATACTAGATGATTTTGACTACAATACATTGAATGGATAGAATCACAATACACAATAAGTGAAAACACCGGGGTGGGGCACTCATGTATAAAACATAGGCCTGCGCTTGCATCAAGCCTTGAAATAACTGGGCGTCCAGGAATTTTGTTATAACTGGTTGCCAAATTTTAGCTCCCGGTATTTCAAATTTTGAACAGCAAAGTATAGGACCGGGAGCTACTTTTGTCAGAAAAGTCACAAAGTAGCTCCTGGTTCACATTTGAGGCTTGGCCGGGATGCCTTGTGGTAAAATAAGCACCTTTAAAAAACCGTTGATGATAACAATATTAAATGTGACTCCCCCCCCCCCCCCCCCGGAGAAAACCCACCTAAAAGCCCTGAACAACACTTCTTTTCAAATCAATCTTTACATCTTATTTTGTGACAAAACTGCTAGTGGTTTCTTAATGAAAATACGAGGAGAGTATATCTTAACAAGAGGAGCTATAAACGGAAGCGATTGTTGTGAGATAGGAATGTGTTTTCAATGTTAATTGATGGAAGATAATTGCTTTGGTATATCTTTCAATAGCGGCTCGTCGCTGTTTATTTTTGTATCGCTAGCTCAACTGCATCATATGCAATCATCAGACTATAGTTCAATCAGTTCCAAATTGGCGAGTAATATGCATATTTTATCTCACGGCACGACGTGCGAATTTGGCAATACGCACACATTTTTGGTGAACACACATGTCACGCATTTGATGCACAATTTGCTTGCTTTGGAATATCTCTCAATTGCAGCTTGTCGGTGTTTATTTTTGTATCGCTAGCTCAACTGCATTATATGCAATCATCAGACTATAGTTCGATCAGTTCCAAATTGGCGAGAAATATGCTTATTTTATCTCACGGCATGCAAATATAATCTAAACAAACTTGCGAATTTGGCCATACGCACACATTTTTGGCTAAACACACGTGTCATGCACTTGAGGCACAATTTGCTTGTTGTGTTCATGTGCGCCTACACCCTTCTGTATTCGTTCAATGCTGTAAGAGATTCGCACATTTTGAACTGATCAAACTATAATAGCCTATTGCAGTGCAAATACATGAGGGGTTTCACTGTTATAACACTTACCACCTGCCAGCAATAAGGCAAACTAAAAAACATGTTTAGCATCCCCACTTTTTCACACAAAAATGAAGTAAGAAGTTCTTTTCTCAAAAACTTGTTAGTGCAAAATTGTTAGCTATTAACTTTGTGAGCCTTAAATCTTATTTCATGGTTTTAAAGAGTTGGTCACCACAAACTTGTTTAAAACGAAAGAAGCATAGCAAACATCTCGAACTCTGAAACATCTGCTCAAAAACACGTTTTCATCTTTCTTTATTGTTATGTGCTTCTTTCAAATTTTTCTTTTTCTTTTTTTTTCAATCTTTTTTTTTTGGAAAGAAAAAAAAATGGCGACCCTAGATTTCTGAAAATTTGGGTCGGTCAGAAAGGGCAAGTCAACTCTTTTTTTGTTGTTGGCCTAATCAGTCCATGGAATGCCGTGTAATATGGGATTTGAAAGAGGGGCATGCAGTATTCACTCAAAATCTAAAAGTGCAAACATTTTTGGTCTTGGAATAAAACCTGCACACAATTTCCTAAAAGTATGTTCAATATTCCAAGGACTGTTTCCAAGATTTCAGTATACTGCCGCTTTGTCCACTAGTTTACACAAGACATTTAAGGGTGTTAACATTTTTACCTAAGTTTACCAAGCGCTGTAAATGTCTATGTTATGTGTATAAATTTTATCTTTTTGGAAAGGAAATGAGTCAGAGAATCCAATTTTGCTATCAAATTTCAATAAAAATTCAGATTTTTAAAATTTTGACAACAAAATCAATATTTTGGATCATAGTTTTTGTTAAAAAAAATGCCCAAATTGCACTAAAATCATCTAAAGACACATTTTTCAGAAAAAATAAAAAAACGATCCTAGAAAAAAATGGATTCTCCGACTCATTTCCTTTCCAATAATGGGGGTCACTTTTTACAAATGGCTCTATTTTCATGAACATTTTGGCTATTTTTGTGAACATTTGCGAAAATTGGGTCTATTTTCCAGATAATTTGCGAAAATTGGGTCTAAAATAAAGCAAAATCCCTAGAAATGGGTACTGTTCTTTCCAAAATCACCCCTAGAAATGGGTAGGGTTTTGAATCTCCAGCGGCACACCCCAACCAAACCAAATCCGAGTACCCCGGGGTCATAAAGTAAAAAATCATGGCGCCTTAACTGTTGATTCAGCCTGTTTACACTCATTTTCAGGTAAACTAAATAGATTGTGTACATAAATGAAAAGAGATAAAGTGAAATTGTTAACAAAAATAAACTGCTTGTTCTCATCTATCAACATGTGAAGTGCTCCATTGCTTCACACCCATGGGGAAATGTTGCCTTGTATTTCGCAGTATGGTGGTCTTAACTGTATTCTCAAACATACAAAATGGGGCAAATAGGAACACATTTGAGTACAAACTGCTGAGTATCAGAGCAGTATGTTTGTCTACGAAGGTTTGTACCAGGATCTTATTGGGGCGGTGGACCGAAAGATAGATTTTTTCCGAATAATTATACTTAAAACAATGGGCCCAACCGACATATTTTTTTGGAATTGGGGGGGGGGGGGGGGGGGATTTCACATGGAAATGAACACTGACCACACAAAAAAAGAATTTATAGTTCTTAACACTTTTATTTTTATATTTTGTCCCTGATGAAGGGTGGTATATCTACTTGCAACGTCGGTCTTTATTGTTACCATATATCCTGAGTGGTCTCAGATATATCTTTGTTGTTTTATTGCACTGTCCCAGTGCATTTCCGTTTTTGTTGTTGTTTTTTTTGTTATTTATCTGTTTTATCGCGTTATTCTCCCTTGTTATTACCTGTTTCCCCACACCCTGTTGGTATATCTTGCTTTTACTCTTAGCAGAATTTTGTTTATCAAAAAATGGCAAAACGTATGGTCATTTTCAAGGGAAAATATGAAAGAAGAAAATACTGAGATGGGGAAAGGACCTATTTTTTTGGAGCAAAACCTTACCTTTAATGTATTAATCAATCGCATAAATCAAATTGATTGATTGATTGATTGATTGATTGATTGATTGATTGATTGATTGATTGATTGATTGATTTTTAAAATATGATATTCATAGTCAATACCGTGCAGCAGATTATGATTTGCTGGTAAAAATTTTATTAAGAGAAAATAATCAAACATTTAGTTTCTGAAAAAACCCACATCATTAAGTTGGTCTCAAATTTTGGCCATCTATGGGAGGCAGTGATTCTTCCCTTTAAAAATGTACGTCATTGTAATCATGATACGATTTGACAAGTAAAATAATAAAAATAATCAAACCGTTTTCATCTCCCTCTAGCACTGCACGCTTCCAAGCCAAGGTTTTCTTTATTTTTAAACAACAGATATTTATATATGAGAGTGATCAATTTATTTTGCGGTTTGGTTTCCGTTTCTATTGCGCGTACAAAATCAAATCCGATTTGTGAGATGTGTGTTGGATAGTTGTGACTTCACACGCATAGCAAATGTGGTACTGTAAAAATGGTAATTTTCGCAAGATTTATGTTTGCGCTTTGCAAATTTTTAATTATTTTTGCTAGCTTCTAAATTTATGATTTGAAACATTCTTAAATAGATTTATAATCAGATTTATAATCTAGATTCAGAAAAAAAAACCACATCATTAAGTTGGTCTCAGATTTATAATTTAGATTCTTAAATAGATTTTGTTTTTCGTGATAGCTGCTTGTTGTAGCGCGAAAAGTACGAAAATTAATAAAGCGGGAAAATATTAACGTGTACAGTACTACTGGCTACTGCCTGCTAGCAAGCACGAGCGAGCTAACAAGGTGATTGTCTTAAAGGTAGATGACCTCCATCCATTGCCACACTGACAGGTGCCGTTCAGGGGGAGGCGGATCGAGAAAATACCAACCTCAAAAACGTATAGACGGCAATTTTTACTGAGGTGCTTCTTACATCTACAAGCGATAACTTTTCTAAGAAATGTTGCGGTTTCATTTTTGGTGACTAATTTTTATAGCTTTCTTACCATTTTACTGACATTTGTACTGAGGTACTTCTGACATTTATAAGCGATTACTTCTCTAAATGTAAGTAGAAATGTTGCGGTTTCGCTTTTGGTGCTTGATTTTTATAGCTTTCTTACCATTTTTACTGACATTTTTACTGAGGTACTCCTGACATTTACACGATATTATTATTACCCTGTAGAAATATTTTGGGGTGTTGTTTTTTGTTTATGGTGCTTAAATCTTATGACTCGTTTCATGTGTTTTTTATGCGTCACTACACACAAATATTTATCAAACATTTATAATTTGGCAAACTTATCTGAAATCAGCCAAATTGAATACCCTTCAGACAAAAAAAGGATATAAGCCAAAAATGTCCCCTATATTATAAATTATTGCACCAAATTCAAGCTTTATAGTCCTTTGCTTGAAAATATCACAGTGTGTACTGTGCATAATACGCTAGACTGATTAACTACACAGCAGAATATAACACGGTTGACTGAGTTAGCAGGGTTCACGGTGAAATCAAGGTTTTCACATTTTTGTGCGGTTGATCATTTTTTACCGCACATTGTTGGGTGTAATGATAATTATAATATTAACAACAGGCAGGTAAACTGTATCGCTGATAAGTTCAATGCTGGGTGGAGCTTGGGTATTTAATAAATAAGTCTAGAAAAGATTTACAATGTGTTACTAAAATGGGTATTGGACGCCCAATTGGGTTATTTCACTTAAAGATTGAAAAGCACTCTATGGCCAAGGAAGGAACAAATCTATGCTACTGGCCCCAATTGACCCATATTTTTAGAATTGAGATTGGGTTTTTTAAAATCATTTTGAAGGAGAAAAATTTAAAATCATTTAGAAAAAAACTTCAAACATTTGATTTAAAGGTAGATGACCCGATCACATTTTCGTAACACAGAATTATTTCAAACATACGGAGATTTTCATATCAAATAAAAGCTCGTATTTTTCTCATCATCATACTGAAATTTGACGGCCTAAATCGGTATAATTACGGAGAAATCGATGAAAGAACGTTGAATTACCGCGAATGGTGGTAACCACCGATATAGTTTGTGTACTACTCAATGGGTACAGTTCACAGCATCTTGTGCGTCTAAAATAAGAACCATTAGAGCCATGCAACTCAAACTTTGGAACACAACTTTTTTAAGGATGACCTTTCATGTAGAATAGAAAACTTCAAGTTGAAAATCGGAATGTGATCGAGTCATCTACCTTTAATTGTTCTGTTTATTTATCTATTCATTTATTTACTTTTTGGTTTTTTGAAATTGCGTGAAAATTGTGAAAATGTGTTGAATTGTCAAAACATTTACCCACTATTGAGGAAGTCAGCCCGACCAACTCTACCTGAGAGATGTGCTTACATAACCCTAACCCCCGAGGCACCTTTTCCAAAGACATTTTGTTCACGGCCATAAAGCGAGGGGAAAAGGGCCCCCACTCACACCGCATCGTAGTAATTCGTAAGACTCAAGAGAGTTAGGGTTAATAGAACAGTTTGACTGTTAGTTAATTCCCAGCCAACATCGATCATGGGCCCACAGTTGGCCCTCATGGGACCCTTAGTATTAAAGTGGCCAAAATATTAAGGGTCCCATGAGGGCCCACTGTGGGCCCACTAACGATGTTGGCATCACCATTGACTGATGATCGCAGGGCTGAATCTCCCAAGGTCTAGTCCAAGTGCTAGACTCAAATTTGGACAACACTTGAAATATACTGTACCCAATTGGAAGAATTTGTTAGATGACCAATGGTCATCAGTCAATAAGGATAACATGATATATAGAGGTTCGATAGACCACTTTGGCGTCAAAATCGGCAAGCTTTATTGTTTACAAAAGGGGCCCAAAATTGGCATCTTTCCAATCATCCCAGGGCCATGTAGGAGGGTTCCAGGGCCATGAGGGAGGGTCCCAGCATCATTGGGGAGGGCCCGTGGCCATAGGGGAGGTCATTAACATCACTGGGGAGGGCCCGCATCGTCATTGGGTTGGCCCAGGGCCAAGGAGGAGAGGCCAACATAATTAGAAATGGTCCCAGCATCATTGGGAGGGTTCTAGTATCAAAGAGGGGGGCTCTAGTTTCATCGGGGCCCCAAGGCCAAGGAGGAGGACTCCATGCAGCATCATTGGGGCCCCAGGGCCATAGAGGTATAACTGGGATAAGGTGTGTCAACAGAGTGTATCATTAAAGGCACATACAGTCATTTGGCAGAGATAGAAGCACATGAATTTGCTTAAAAACTTGTGTTTTGTGCTCTTGTACTTAACCCTAAACCCATACCCACAATACCTACTACATTCATTTCTAGACTATTTTAGTTGGGAAACCATGCAGTATCTGACCCAAATGAATGAATATACTCCACGGATATCAGTAAAGTTGATCTTTTCAGATTTTTTCTAATTTTTTTTTCAAATGTAGCTATTTCCCCCAAATGACAGTAACAATAATAACAGATCATTTGCATAGTGTATTTTACTTTTTTTGAATGAAATTTAAAATAAAAATGTAGTTTAAAATTTAAGGGGAGATAAAAATCAAATAAAAATGATCCAGGCTTGGAATATACAGGGTTATTGACCTTAGGAAAAAGTACATGATGGGATCCAATGCGGGTTGTGCAGTTGCCATGACAACCAATTCAATGTACTCCTGCTATTATTAACCATATCATTCAATTTCATTATCAGGAGGCAATTTATTCATTGCATTGATTAACTGTAAAAGGGAAAGTTAGAAAGTGCTATGGTGATTTTCATGTGCCTAAAACTTGTATGCAAAAATAAAATGAGTGAATACTTGTGTGTGTGCTCGCAGAAAGTGAATAAAAGCTCATCAAAAAATGGCAAGTGTAAAAACCTTTTGTGGTATTTTATATCTAATGGAATGGCAATCCTCTAAAAATGTGCAGTTATGCACCTATCAATTGCAACCCTGGTCCTGTGGTATAGTGGGACTTGGACTGGGACAATTGGAATGATTAATATCTGAAAACTACCGGCCGATTGGTCAGAAAGATAGATACATCATTTATTGCGCCAATCAGAGACAGTGTCAGAATAATTGTATCCCTGATAAAGTATATCTTGCAATACACCAATCAATCGGGGTAATAAAACTGGAACATGGTATTGTTGTCTACCTCTGACATGTTGTGCTACGTACGATGCACATTATGACGTATTGTGGATTTAGCAAAGTATTGTCGTTCTTACGCTGGTAAGGATTTTATGGACACCAACAACACATACATTCATAGGGTCAGAAACCTTTTTTTATGGTAGCATGTTTCTAGATTATTATTTGTACAGCTTTTTTTTCTTGATTCATAACTCATTTTAATGCACAGGGTTGCCTACAAAATGACAAATATGAACATTTTGTTCAATTTGTTCAGTGTAAGTCAATTAATAGACAATGTACTGCGATCAGTTGTATTAACATCTGATAGTTCATTAGAAGAACGGTTCATTAGGTTTGTAAAGATACATAATAAGAATAATAATAGATTGTTCTTATAAGGTGCAGACAAATCTTCCAAGGAACTCAGAACACGCAAAACATATAACAAACAAACAATTAATTCTGTGAATCAGGAAACGCCTCGCGGAAGAAATGAGTTTTTAGCTGGTTTTTTAACTGAGAGAGTTTGGGGACGTTGCGAAGACTGTCTGGAAGCGAATTCCAGACAGCCGACGCAGCAAAACGAAATAAGCGTTCACCGGCTGACTTGAGATTGACGCGCGGAGTTATGAGCAATTCTTCCATAAAAGATCATAGATCAAATTTATGTCCGTCAAAACCTGGTATAACTCATGTAAATTGATATTTCGTCCTACAACATTGGAGGACTTCTGAATGGTTTAGATCCACTTAAACCAAGTCAGATCATATCACAAATCACCTGAAGGTGCATTCATACTCGCGTCGTTGCGTATCGGTCGACGTCGATGGACAAAAGTTGACATTGCTTCAACTAGCGCACTGATATCCATCAACATCGGCCGACATGCAACGACGTGAGTATGAACGCACCTTGATTGATTGGGATGACGCAAATATCATAGGCAGAGAATGTGAGAAAAAGTCTAGAGCAACGATTGAGATCAGGAGGAAGGGACCTACCTTATTAGTCACATATATGATCCATTGATAGCAACAAACATTGCAAATAAGACCTTTGAACTCAGGAACGAGGTTTCCCACAACAAAACATTCAGATGAAATTCTTCCGACATTGTAGGACGGAATATCAATTTAAGTGACTGAAACCTGGTTTTGACAACCATAAATGTCATCGACGTAACAAGATGTTGAGATTTTGTTTCAATTATAACCATTCAGACTCTTGTTGTTTCATGTTAAGATAGCTATACTGTAAAAGTGGAAATGTCCGCGCATGTAAATCTTCGCGCATTGCACATTTTGAACAATTTTGCTTGTTTTTATTTTCACGATTTTGAGCTTCCATGCATAGACCTACATACAAAATGAATATATTCACGCGTTTTTATTTTTGCGCTTGCTGATTTGAGCATAAAAAGCGCAAAAATAAATGTAGCGCGAACATTACCACTTTTACAGTATTTCATCATGCATAATTCCAATTGTATTAAAATATGAATTTTGATGAACTATTGGTGTAAATAATGCAACATATCTTTTAGGACATCAAATCCTTGAATAAGTTTATCCCTCTGGGCACTATCTAAAAGCGCTTCTGATTGGTTAATTACAAGTTTTGAATTGAATAACCAATTACGACACAGCTTTTAAACTATTTCACCCAGATCTTTATCAGGGATACAATTATTTTAACAATGTCTCTGATTGGTGCAATAAATGGTGTATCCATCTTTCTGACCAATCGGCCGGTAGTTCTCAGGGGGTTAGGTAATTTTGTAGCTATAGTTGGAACATTTCCATATTGAGGAAGCCGCCTTACAGCAGCGAATAAATACAGAGGGACGTGGAAGCGCAAAAAGACAACTATCGCACTGTGCATCATATGCGACCAATACCTTGTGCGTGTGACCAATACCGTGTGCATGTGGCCATAATCACGGGCGTACGCTTGAATTATTTGCCAGCGCGGAGAGATCAAAAAAAATATTTGGAACAGATTAAACTATAGCAAACACAAGAAACTAACAAATAGCAAAAACCAAAACCATCTCACCTCTGGCCGTTATAAGGGATGCACCATAAAGCCCCACCTCCGTCTCCAGCATGCAAAGTTGATTGAAATCCTGGGCGTTTGAGTACATGGCCTGGAAAAGGTCACCACCAAGGACCTGCATCAACTGTTGCCATAACAATGAGTTGCCTTGGGGACTGGGCATCGCCATGGCATTCTGTACTCCATTGGACTGGTGATTCATGGGAAGGAGTAGCGAGGATATCCTTAGCAACCAGAGCTCAAAGAAAGAGCCTTTGAGTAGCAAAAGTTGGTCATCCTGTAAGAGTAAGATTTTAGGGGGAAAAGGTTCAAATTTGAATATTCAAAGTAATATTAAGATAATGGTGTACAAATCATAAATCTCCTCGCAAATGGCAGATCCGTGCAAAGAGAGAATTAACCACAAACCCACTCTTAAAAACTATCCTTAACCCTTACAGCCCCAGATCCCATGAAATCCCATTTCCCAGCATCCTGGTTCCACCTGGCGCTGAGGTTTTTGTCTGAAATAATGGCTGTAAGCTATATAGCTGGGCGAATACACTCGCCCAGCACAGCTTCCCCCGTGGCGCAGTTGGTAGAGTGTCCGCCCGCCAACCGAGAGGTCGAGGGTTCAAACCCCGGGGCGTGGCACCTCTTGTTGTGTGTGCTTTTTTCGCTTGAACAAAATTTTGTTGGAAAATCCACCGGGTGGGTTAGGGTTATTGAACGATTTTTTTTCTTCTTTTTAATTTTCACTTTTTTTCTCTAATTTTACCCTGATTAACCCTTACAGCCCCAGATCCCATGAAATCCCATTTCCCAGCATCCTGGTTCCACCTGGCGCTGAGGTTTTTGTCTGAAATAATGGCTGTAAGCTATATAGCTGGGCGAATACACTCGCCCAGCACAGCTTCCCCCGTGGCGCAGTTGGTAGAGTGTCCGCCCGCCAACCGAGAGGTCGTGGGTTCAAACCCCGGGGCGTGGCACCTCTTGTTGTGTGTGCTTTTTTCGCTTGAAAAAAATTTTGTTGGAAAATCCACCGGGTGGGTTAGGGTTAACGCAGATTCTCAAAGAAAGAAAAAGTGACCCTTAACAAGGATTATAGCTGAAAAAACGTATGAAGTAATTGTGTGATTTAGTTTTGTTTGTAAATTTGTCTTATAGGCCTTATCATTTTCGGCTATTTTGACAATGATGACGCACAACCCCAGTTTTTGTTCACACGGATGATACAACACATTATACCTGACTGACTGCCCCCCCCCCCCCCCCCCCCCCGGGCGAATTGCTCAGCATATTTACTGCACTTTAACACATCGCAGCTTTTTCTAGATAGACCTTTTTGGCACAGACTATCAACATCTGTATAGTCTTTATCACATCACCCACACATTGATAACCACTTAATTTCGTGAGGGATTTAATTTCCCGAATTTCGTAAGGGATGTGGATTTGCGAAATTAAATATCTGTGAAACTGACAATTTTGCATTGAAAGTAACAGTCAAATTTCAAAATATGCGAAATTAAATGCCTGCTAAAATAGTAGTAATTTTCAATTCGCAAAATAAAGTATCCGCAAAATGAAAGTGTTTTGCATTACGTTGTTGTTGTTGCGATATAAATAGAGCAAAACATCTTCTTGCCCTTGGAATCTTTTTATAATTTTTTTTCCTTCTGGGTCATAATGCCAAGGTCTGTCTGGTAAATACAGTCAATGTGGTGTTTTGGCATTTTCCCCATGGCTATTTTTGTTTACCATATTATACAAAACAGATTTTTCAGAAACCTTTCCTAACTTTCAACGTCTAATCTCAAGAATTACTGAACCAATACTAGGCATATTTGTACTTATTTTAATGCATTTCTCATGATGATTCCAAATATAGAGATGAAATTCAATAATTTTGACATCTTTGAAAGATTTTGTGACATTTTGGAACTGTTGTCTGACGACGACTGTCGCGTGGAAGGTGTTACTCATCAATGCAATCACATACTCAGGAACCATAACCCTTTATATCCATAGATCCTAATAATAGATAATAATGACCCTTAACCATTTTCGCGGCGACAGGCGTCTGCAGAAGACATTCCAGAATTGCGCAAAATGTTTCAAAAATGTTAACATTATTGAATTTCATTACCATATTTGGAATCACCTTGAGATATGCATTGAAATAAGTACAACCACGCCTAGTAGTGGTTCAGTAATCATTGAGATGGACCTTAACAGTTGGGAAAGGTTTCTAAACAAATCTGCTTTGAAAATGGTAAAACTTATAGCCGCATGGAAGTGTTATCAAGTATTCTGCTTGGGATAAGACAAAAGAACTTGCGTCACAACCAATCATCCCAAAGGAAATCAGGTAGCAGTGACATGTATGCTTCAGTTTGAACAACACAAGGATCACTGCTAAATTATTTGATAGGCATACTCTAATAGCCAGACAAGAAAAGTCTTTCAAAAGACGATCATTGCTTAGAGCTTCACAGTTCGACTATCTTCAGTTACTGAAGTTTGAACTTTACGAGAAGAAGAAGAAGAGGTTGTTACTGGTTTGAATACCAGCAGACATACAATGGAAGAGTAATGAGAATTATGTAATAGACCGTATCGCAAATATGTAAAAGTCAATTGATTATCCTTTTCTGTTGCATTGTGGGATTGAAAAGGGACAACATTTGCCCACTTTTCTATCCCACAATACAAACCCAAGCAGTCTCAATATTTCCTCGAAATCAAGTTCGTAGAGTCAGGGTAGGGTCTATGACTCCGTACACACTACAAAATTGCTTACTTCAATGAAGATTAGTTGATCTTCATTAGTTAATTAAGAGAGTGTACACATTACAGCTAACCATGCACTAACGAAGATTGAGATAGGTACACATTAGTAAATATTAATGAAGATCGTTTTAAGGTTGGTTTGCCACGCGATTCCGAAAATTGATTCCTTGTATGTCATTCGTACTGTATGACTCCCTTCATTCCATGAAGCGAGCATACACATATTACACATTTGCTTCTTCGAATTAACATTTATCTTCGTCAAAAGAACCTCCCAAGGTTCAATTGAATGAAGCTGATTTAATCTTCGTTCAATGAAGGGCGGAGTGTAAACACTATGCACATTCATTAGTTAATCTTCATTAACGCTTCATCGAACTAAGGGATTTGTGCTAGTGTGTACATGGCCTTAGTCACGTTGTACGTGATTATTATCTACAATAACAAATAACCCTGAAAATATTGGGAGTCAAAGAAGGTTCCGTACTTAACCAAATTTCAATATTTTGTATCTGATTAATGAAGCTTCTTATTGGACTTCAGAACAACTTCTAGAACAACAAGTATGACAGACAACTAATCATTCTAATGACAACCCCAAGCAACAGATGAAGCGTTGTCTCCAGCCTGATATCCAATATTTGCCTGGACATTCCCTATAACAGTAATTGAAGCCTGTGATTGCTCTACACAACAGCCTAACAACCAGTCATTCCAAATGCAAACCCATGGCATAGCTGTGTTTCGATTAACCCCCTGAGAACTACCGGCCGATTGGTCAGAAAGATGGATACATCATTTATTGCACCAATCAGAGACATTGTTTAAATAATTGCATCCCTGATAAAGATCGGGTTGAAATAGTTTAAAACGTGTATCGTAATTGGTTATTCAAATATCTTGTAATTAACCAATCAGATGCTCTGTTAGATAGACAGGTAGTGCTCAGGGGGGTTAAGCAAATGAAGTGTCCTTCCATCCCTAACATTACTATGTCTATCCATGGAGAGATAAAAAAAATATATATTTCTTGCCAATTTGGAACTGAATAAACTATAGTTTTGAATAAGAAAACAGAAATTGTTATGCAGAACACAAATTATGATACATCTTTTGAAGTCAGAATCGCATTATACCTTCCAAAACACGCTTGATTGAAATTCCCAGGGGCTTCATAGCACATTATGCATGATTGGTTCCAACAACAAGAGAACAGTGGGTTTCATTGTTACATATTAACAGAGAAATCCCACTCAATCTCATGATTGAATAGACATATAAGTTGGCTAGAAAGGTAAATATTTTGACTACATTTCTACCGGTTCCAAATTGGCGAAAAATGTGTGTTTTTATCTCTACACGCACAAATATAACGAACACATGTGATTTTGGCCATATGCGCCCAAATTTGGCCAAACGCATGTGGCACACATTTTATGTACAGTGCGCTTGCTACATTCATGTGCGCCTACACCATTCTGTATTAATTCGCTGCTCTAAGGAGGCTTGCTTATTTGGAGTTGATCAAACTATAGTAACATTTGGAAATTGATCATGATTGGCTTACCTCTAAAGTGATGAAGTATATTCCATTTGTAGCTTGACAACCATTTTAATGGGTTATTTTATTATTTGGGGAAGGGGTTATTCATAAGTCAAATTGCAGTGAACTATTTACAGCAGGATGTTTGACTATAGTCTGATTAGGCAACAAAAAAAAAGTTTGTCTCAGATGACCCGAGCGCATTCCCGAAACCGCCCGCGTCGGTTTTTTTCTTTATTCATTTTTTTTTTTTTTTTTTCAATTAAAAAAAAAAAAAAAAATCTCAAAAATATCTTGCAAAATCCAACTTTTTGACCAAACAAATGACGATCAGGTCTAAATTGGAAAAAAAAAAAAATCTGCAGACCGCATTAGATCTTCAGTCTCTCATGTCATTTGAGACAAACCTTTTTTTCTTCTTTTTCGCCTTAATAAAGTTACCACTAGCGTATACTCGGCTACAAGATACATGATTGATGTATCGCTAGCGCAGGGATTTGTGTGTACTTTCAAGCTTACGCAGCATACGGCGCAAGTGCAACGCATTAATGCAACATATGCATCACACGCTGCTTGAACTTAATGCTATTGCTAAATTGTACGTTCAATTATTAATTAGACTATAAGTCATGTGGCACAGATTTTAAGAGAATATACTCTTTCATATATTCAATCTGTATTCAGGAGGAACTTGAAACTTAATTTTGCACCAGATATGTCTATCGTGAGAGATGCATTATCCATGCAAATTGCGATGCGATACAGGAAATTTCAAGGTCTGGAAATAAGTATGCTAAAACTCACCTGACAAAGATTACGAAAGCTATAGTTTGATCACTGCCAAATTGGCGAATCATCCTTCTGAATAAATACAGAAGAATGCGGGCGCGCATGAACGCAACAAGCACACTGTGCATCTTATGCGTGACGCGTCCGTGCGGCCAAAACCGTGTGCATGTGGCCATAATTGTGTGTGTAACCTTGGATTACTTCTGCATGGAGAGATAAATAACGAATATTTCTCTCCAATTTGGAAATTATTAAACTATAGCTGTAACATAACTATAGCAAAACTTACCTGAGAAAGATTACGAAAGCCAGGAATGGCTTTAGCAAATTCCACTTGTCCGCTCACCGCCTGGTCTAACAACTCCGCAAGCTGTAACCAATGACGTCTGCCTAGCGACTCAGCATCCTCACCGCCTGGGTAATCCTGGTGATGGAACATCAAAATAAACGATTTCATAAAATAATATACAAAAGGGAAAATATCCCCAATAATTAAGCAACCCCTCAGTGGTCATGAAAAGTAAGTAACACATTAGGGGTCAACGAGCCCAAATTTTGTTTTATAATGTTGAAACATATAGAAACCAAATAATTAAAATGTTAATTAATTTGTGCAATGCGCACAAAAATGGGCAATCTTAACACTAAAATGGTCCAGTAATGACATTAAAAACACATCACCTGTAATTTCTTTATGGGGAATGATATTTTAGGGGGGATGTGTCTCCCGTGTTCCCCCCCCCCCCCCCCCCCCCCATGCACACACCCTACAATCATAGAAAAAAATGTGTTCGAACAGTGACCCTTGTTTGCACCTTTTAATTACCATAATTCCACAAAATGTCATATTGTATTGAATTTCAATACCCTATTTAGAATCACCAAGAGAAATGCATTGAAAGAAGTACAAACATGCCTAGTTTTGTTTCAGTTATCCTTGAGGTAGACTTTTGAAATTTGGGAAAGGTTTCTGAAAAATCTGTTTGTATATAACACAAGGCGGTTCTCGAACGGCGCGTCTCGCCTGTTCATCAAAAGTGACTTGAAAGAAATGATGATGAAACATATGATACAATGTAGCACTGTCACAGAGGTATGCATTGTAGTTAATGCATCAAGATAGGCCTTACTGATCTATTTGACCCCATATTTGACCCCCGATGACCCCGAAAAATTAATCAACAAAAAGAACACACCATCCCTCTTCCGTCCACCAAATCCCATCAAGATAGGCCTTACTGATCAAATTTGACCCCATATTTGACCCCCGATGACCCCGAAAAATTAATCAACAAAAAGAACACACCATCCCTCTTCCGTCCACCAAATCCCATCAAGATAGGCCTTACTGATTTATTTGACCCCATATTTGACCCCCGATGACCCCGAAAAAATAATCAACAAAAAGAACACCCCATCCCTCTTCCGTCCACCAAATCCCATCAAGATAGGCCTTACTGATCTATTTGACCCCATATTTGACCCCGATGACCCCGAAAAATTAATCAACAAAAGAACACACCATCCCTCTTCCGTCCACCAAATCCCATCAAGATAGGCCTTACTGATCAATTTGACCCCATATTTGACCCCCGATGACCCCGTAAAATTAATCAACGAAAAGAACACACCACCCCCCTTCCTTCCACCAAATCCCATCAAGATAGGACTTACTGATCTATTTGACCCCCGATGACCCCGAAAAATTAATCAACAAAAAGAACACACCACCCCCCTTCCCTCCACCAAATCCCATCAAGATAGGCCTTACTGATCTATTTGACCCCATATTTGACCCCCAATGACCCCGAAAAATTAATCAACAAAAAGAACACACCACCCCCCTTCCCTCCACCAAATCCCATCAAGATAGGCCTTACTGATCTATTTGACCCCATATTTGACCCCCAATGACCCCGAAAAATTAATCAACAAAAAGAACACACCATCCCTCTTCCGTCCACCAAATCCCATCAAGATAGGCCTTACTGATCTATTTGACCCCATATTTGACCCCCGATGACCCCGAAAAATTAATCAACAAAAAGAACACCCCCCCCTTCCCTCCACCAAATCCCATCAAGATAGGCCTTACTGATCTATTTGACCCCATATTTGACCCCTGATGACCCCGAAAAATTAAGAACAAAAAGAACACACCATCCCCCTTCCCTCCACCAAATCCAATCAAGATAGGCCTTATGGATCTTATTTGACCCCCGATGACCTTGAATGACCTCTGATGACCTTGAAAATTTATTCAGCAAAAAGAACACACCACTCCCCTTCCCTCCACCAAATCTCATCAACATAGGCCTTACTGATCTATTTGACCCCATATTTGACCCCGATGACCTCTGGTGACCTTGAAAATTTAATCAGCAAAAAGAACACACCACCCCCCTTCCCTCCACCAAATCCCATCAAGATAGGCCTTACTGATCTATTTGACCCCATATTTGACCCCTGATGACCTTGAATGACCTCCGATGACCTTGAAAATTTAATCAGCAAAAAGAACACACCACCCCCTTCCCTCCACCAAATCCCATCAAGATCGGCCTTACGGATCTTATTTGACCCCATATTTGACCCCCGATGACCTTGAATGACCTCCGATGACCTTGAAAATCTAATCAGCAAAAGAACACCCCACCCCCTTCCCTGACATCAAGTCCCATCAAGATAGGCCTTACGGATCTCTAGATATCGCGTCACAACGCGTCTCAAAAGTTTTAAGCATATTTGACCCCGATGACCTTGTATGACCCCCGATGACCTTGAAAAATCAATCAGCAACAGAACGCACCACCCCCCTTCCCTCCACCAAGTCCCATCACGATAGGCCTTACGGATCTCCAGATATCGCGTCACAAAGGTATTTCTTAGCACACGGCGGACGGCATACGGCGGACGGCATACGGCGGACGGCGGACGCCGGACAGAAATAGTGATAACATAGTCTCTTTCTGATTACATCAGGCGAGACAAAAACTATAGCTACGTGGGAAGTGTTAAGACCCCATACCCCTTCCACCAGGTATGATCTTTTGTGGCTAATCAAGCTAGATCTTGGCTATCCTTACCTGAGCATATATAAAATCCCTGAGATATGGAGCATTATTAGGCATGTAGGTTAAGATCATACCCCTTCCACCAGGTATGATCTTTTGTGGCTAACCAAGCTAGATCTTGGCTATCCTTACCTGAGCATATGTAAAATCTTTGAGATATGGAGCAATAATAGGGATGTAGGTTAAGACCTCATATCCCTTCCACCAGGTATGATCTTTTGTGGCTGCTCAAGCTAGATCTTGGCTATCCTTACCTGAGCATATATAAAATCCCTGAGATATGGAGCATTATTATGAATGTAGGTTAAGATCATACCCCTTCCACCAGGTATGGTCTTTTGTGGCTAATCAAGCTAGATCTTGGCTATCCTTACCTGAGCATATATAAAATCCCTGAGATATGGAGCATTATTATGAATGTAGGTTAAGATCATACCCCTTCCACCAGGTATGGTCTTTTGTGGCTAATCAAGCTAGATCTTGGCTATCCTTACCTGAGCATATATAAAATCCCTGAGATATGGAGCATTATTATGAATGTAGGTTAAGATCATACCCCTTCCACCAGGTATGGTCTTTTGTGGCTAATCAAGCTAGATCTTGGCTATCCTTACCTGAGCATATATAAAATCCCTGAGATATGGAGCATTATTATGAATGTAGGTTGTAGATCATACCCCTTCCACCAGGTATGGTCTTTTGTGGCTAATCAAGCTACAATCAAGGAAAAAAAGGTTGGCACACTTTGTCTTAATTACGGAAAAAACCCGCCCCTCTCCCCGGAGGCAATGTTGATCCGAGTCATATTATCAGAAGCCATGGTAGGTCCCCCAACATTGATTGATGGGGGATGGGGAAGGATATAAGAAAGGGGGAGACTTTTGCTTTCTATTAAACAGTGCTATGTCCCAAGTCTGATCTCAATTGCGAGCACAGGGATATTTGTAATAAGTTGCGTCAAGTGTGCCAACTATTATTTTCCTTGATTGTCTGAGCGAAATCCTAAATTCACCATCTGGGATCGGTTTTTTGGCTATAACTTTAGAACCAAATGCCCAATGCTAATGAGGTTTTGCACGATTATTGTAGGGTATATTGTCAACATTCCCAAAAAGTTACAAGTATCAATTACGTCATTTAGGGATTGGTCAGTCAATACTTAGGCAACATATACGTCAAAACATGTTATTTTTACAATTTATTTTCATGGATGTGAAACAAAATGTTGAAGAACAATTATAGTTCGTATATGTATTAATTGATTTCTAATCAACATTTGATAGACGGCATATAAAGTCAGACAAAAGTGTATTAGGGACTGGCCATTAATTACTAAAGCTGTCTCTGTATATTAAATGTGTGCCACTATAGGTCTATAATAGGCCTTGCAATTGTTATAGTTCATGCAAACATTACTATCTTCAGAAGATAGCAATTAATGACACGATGCCATGTTATGTTCCTAGCATTAAAATATATAATCATGGAAAATAATCATAATAACATTTATTTACAAAATAAATAAAGCCACATAAACAGAATGGCTAATACAAACAAAGATAGAAGAACGAAAAGTCACTTTGTGTATTAGGGACTGGTCATTATTTACTAACGCTGTCTCTGTATGTTAATTGTGTGCGACTATAGGTGTATAATAGGCCTTGTCATTGTTATAGTACATGCAAACATTACTATCTTCAGAAGATGACACGTTGTGTTCTTAGCATTGAAATATGAAATTATGGAAAATAAATAAAGTCACATATATCAAATAATGCGCCATGAAGACAAAACTCTAAGATAACGTGCCGATTATGTAAAAAATGGACTTTATGATCGTTTAGAAATAAGCTTAGAGGCACACACAAGAAGAAGAAAAATAGAAGCTTGGGCAAGGATTCGAACCTGGGGCCGCGGCGTGGAAGTCTCATATGTTAACCACTACACCAAGCGGGCGTGTGTGCATGTTGTAATTGAATTATACGCTATCAATACACGTGCATTGATATTGCAGCGGTGAACCATTGCAACGGTACACCATTACAACTCATCAAATTTCTCATTATTATGAAATGCAAAACTTTTTTTCTCAATGGATTAGTGTTTAGTGGACAATGTGAAACTCGTAGGCTATCTTTTAGAAGAAATGAATCGCATCTTCGGTATGTTTCAACGGTTCACCCCTGCTGAAATAAACATATATGACTATAGATTTATATTATTTCAGCAATGGTACACCGTTGAAAGGTAGGTATGCGGTGCTTAATCTTTGCTTAAAAAGGGTCTATACGAACGGTATTTGTCCTCTAATCCCTTATCCATTGAAAAATCAGTTCTGTATTTCGTAACAATGACACATTTGATGAATACTTATGGTGAACCGATGATCCATTGCGATGACAATACACGAGCATTGATAGCGTATAATTCAGTTACAATATGCACACACGCCCGGTTGGTGTAGTGGTTAACATATGAGATTTGCACCCCGCTGTCCCGGGTTCGAATCCTTGTCTAAGCTTCTATTCGATAATGATTTATTTGTTGCTTCTTTTTTCTAACAATCATGATTTGCATTATTTGTTTTTAATCAGCACTATCATTGTGTCTTCTATTTCTTGAATAATCATAATGTCCTTGATTTTGGTACCGAAAGAGTGCAGATGTACTCATTCTTATAAATGGGCGTAATGGCTTGACAACTTTGATTTATTGTCAAAACAAAACAGGCATATTTCATGTTAGGTCTATATTTTAAGTTATATAGACACTGGTATTAAGATATATAGATATAGATACTGGTCTTGAGATATATATAAATGACAGGAATATGTTTTCTCAACGTTTAGCTGATGATATATGAGGTCGAGCATCCATCTGAATTTAAATAACTGGTCATGTCTAAAGTTTCACTGCCATTTTAAGTGAAAAATATACCTCCGTATTTAAAAGTGACCGGTCCCTAAAAGAACGTTGACGCATATTGTTTAAACACGTGACCAGTGTTATAACCTATCTGTCCTCCAAATTTGGTGAAGAAATCTTTGTTTAATCTCATGTTATAGCCAAAAGACTTAACACAGATGATTTTTTTAGCAAATGACTCAGACAATCAAGGAAAAAAAGGTTGGCACACTTTGTCTTAATTACGGAAAAAACCCGCCCCTCTCCCCGGAGGCAATGTTGATCCGAGTCATATTATCAGAAGCCATGGTAGGTCCCCCAACATTGATTGATGGGGGATGGGGAAGGATATAAGAAAGGGGGAGACTTTTGCTTTCTATTAAACAGTGCTATGTCCCAAGTCTGATCTCAATTGCGAGCACAGGGATATTTGTAATAAGTTGCGTCAAGTGTGCCAACTATTATTTTCCTTGATTGTCTGAGCGAAATCCTAAATTCACCATCTGGGATCGGTTTTTTGGCTATAACTTTAGAACCAAATGCCCAATGCTAATGAGGTTTTGCACGATTATTGTAGGGTATATTGTCAACATTCCCAAAAAGTTACAAGTATCAATTACGTCATTTAGGGATTGGTCAGTCAATACTTAGGCAACATATACGTCAAAACATGTTATTTTTACAATTTATTTTCATGGATGTGAAACAAAATGTTGAAGAACAATTATAGTTCGTATATGTATTAATTGATTTCTAATCAACATTTGATAGACGGCATATAAAGTCAGACAAAAGTGTATTAGGGACTGGCCATTAATTACTAAAGCTGTCTCTGTATATTAAATGTGTGCCACTATAGGTCTATAATAGGCCTTGCAATTGTTATAGTTCATGCAAACATTACTATCTTCAGAAGATAGCAATTAATGACACGATGCCATGTTATGTTCCTAGCATTAAAATATATAATCATGGAAAATAATCATAATAACATTTATTTACAAAATAAATAAAGCCACATAAACAGAATGGCTAATACAAACAAAGATAGAAGAACGAAAAGTCACTTTGTGTATTAGGGACTGGTCATTATTTACTAACGCTGTCTCTGTATGTTAATTGTGTGCGACTATAGGTGTATAATAGGCCTTGTCATTGTTATAGTACATGCAAACATTACTATCTTCAGAAGATGACACGTTGTGTTCTTAGCATTGAAATATGAAATTATGGAAAATAAATAAAGTCACATATATCAAATAATGCGCCATGAAGACAAAACTCTAAGATAACGTGCCGATTATGTAAAAAATGGACTTTATGATCGTTTAGAAATAAGCTTAGAGGCACACACAAGAAGAAGAAAAATAGAAGCTTGGGCAAGGATTCGAACCTGGGGCCGCGGCGTGGAAGTCTCATATGTTAACCACTACACCAAGCGGGCGTGTGTGCATGTTGTAATTGAATTATACGCTATCAATACACGTGCATTGATATTGCAGCGGTGAACCATTGCAACGGTACACCATTACAACTCATCAAATTTCTCATTATTATGAAATGCAAAACTTTTTTTCTCAATGGATTAGTGTTTAGTGGACAATGTGAAACTCGTAGGCTATCTTTTAGAAGAAATGAATCGCATCTTCGGTATGTTTCAACGGTTCACCCCTGCTGAAATAAACATATATGACTATAGATTTATATTATTTCAGCAATGGTACACCGTTGAAAGGTAGGTATGCGGTGCTTAATCTTTGCTTAAAAAGGGTCTATACGAACGGTATTTGTCCTCTAATCCCTTATCCATTGAAAAATCAGTTCTGTATTTCGTAACAATGACACATTTGATGAATACTTATGGTGAACCGATGATCCATTGCGATGACAATACACGAGCATTGATAGCGTATAATTCAGTTACAATATGCACACACGCCCGGTTGGTGTAGTGGTTAACATATGAGATTTGCACCCCGCTGTCCCGGGTTCGAATCCTTGTCTAAGCTTCTATTCGATAATGATTTATTTGTTGCTTCTTTTTTCTAACAATCATGATTTGCATTATTTGTTTTTAATCAGCACTATCATTGTGTCTTCTATTTCTTGAATAATCATAATGTCCTTGATTTTGGTACCGAAAGAGTGCAGATGTACTCATTCTTATAAATGGGCGTAATGGCTTGACAACTTTGATTTATTGTCAAAACAAAACAGGCATATTTCATGTTAGGTCTATATTTTAAGTTATATAGACACTGGTATTAAGATATATAGATATAGATACTGGTCTTGAGATATATATAAATGACAGGAATATGTTTTCTCAACGTTTAGCTGATGATATATGAGGTCGAGCATCCATCTGAATTTAAATAACTGGTCATGTCTAAAGTTTCACTGCCATTTTAAGTGAAAAATATACCTCCGTATTTAAAAGTGACCGGTCCCTAAAAGAACGTTGACGCATATTGTTTAAACACGTGACCAGTGTTATAACCTATCTGTCCTCCAAATTTGGTGAAGAAATCTTTGTTTAATCTCATGTTATAGCCAAAAGACTTAACACAGATGATTTTTTTAGCAAATGACTCAGACAATCAAGGAAAAAAAGGTTGGCACACTTTGTCTTAATTACGGAAAAAACCCGCCCCTCTCCCCGGAGGCAATGTTGATCCGAGTCATATTATCAGAAGCCATGGTAGGTCCCCCAACATTGATTGATGGGGGATGGGGAAGGATATAAGAAAGGGGGAGACTTTTGCTTTCTATTAAACAGTGCTATGTCCCAAGTCTGATCTCAATTGCGAGCACAGGGATATTTGTAATAAGTTGCGTCAAGTGTGCCAACTATTATTTTCCTTGATTGTCTGAGCGAAATCCTAAATTCACCATCTGGGATCGGTTTTTTGGCTATAACTTTAGAACCAAATGCCCAATGCTAATGAGGTTTTGCACGATTATTGTAGGGTATATTGTCAACATTCCCAAAAAGTTACAAGTATCAATTACGTCATTTAGGGATTGGTCAGTCAATACTTAGGCAACATATACGTCAAAACATGTTATTTTTACAATTTATTTTCATGGATGTGAAACAAAATGTTGAAGAACAATTATAGTTCGTATATGTATTAATTGATTTCTAATCAACATTTGATAGACGGCATATAAAGTCAGACAAAAGTGTATTAGGGACTGGCCATTAATTACTAAAGCTGTCTCTGTATATTAAATGTGTGCCACTATAGGTCTATAATAGGCCTTGCAATTGTTATAGTTCATGCAAACATTACTATCTTCAGAAGATAGCAATTAATGACACGATGCCATGTTATGTTCCTAGCATTAAAATATATAATCATGGAAAATAATCATAATAACATTTATTTACAAAATAAATAAAGCCACATAAACAGAATGGCTAATACAAACAAAGATAGAAGAACGAAAAGTCACTTTGTGTATTAGGGACTGGTCATTATTTACTAACGCTGTCTCTGTATGTTAATTGTGTGCGACTATAGGTGTATAATAGGCCTTGTCATTGTTATAGTACATGCAAACATTACTATCTTCAGAAGATGACACGTTGTGTTCTTAGCATTGAAATATGAAATTATGGAAAATAAATAAAGTCACATATATCAAATAATGCGCCATGAAGACAAAACTCTAAGATAACGTGCCGATTATGTAAAAAATGGACTTTATGATCGTTTAGAAATAAGCTTAGAGGCACACACAAGAAGAAGAAAAATAGAAGCTTGGGCAAGGATTCGAACCTGGGGCCGCGGCGTGGAAGTCTCATATGTTAACCACTACACCAAGCGGGCGTGTGTGCATGTTGTAATTGAATTATACGCTATCAATACACGTGCATTGATATTGCAGCGGTGAACCATTGCAACGGTACACCATTACAACTCATCAAATTTCTCATTATTATGAAATGCAAAACTTTTTTTCTCAATGGATTAGTGTTTAGTGGACAATGTGAAACTCGTAGGCTATCTTTTAGAAGAAATGAATCGCATCTTCGGTATGTTTCAACGGTTCACCCCTGCTGAAATAAACATATATGACTATAGATTTATATTATTTCAGCAATGGTACACCGTTGAAAGGTAGGTATGCGGTGCTTAATCTTTGCTTAAAAAGGGTCTATACGAACGGTATTTGTCCTCTAATCCCTTATCCATTGAAAAATCAGTTCTGTATTTCGTAACAATGACACATTTGATGAATACTTATGGTGAACCGATGATCCATTGCGATGACAATACACGAGCATTGATAGCGTATAATTCAGTTACAATATGCACACACGCCCGGTTGGTGTAGTGGTTAACATATGAGATTTGCACCCCGCTGTCCCGGGTTCGAATCCTTGTCTAAGCTTCTATTCGATAATGATTTATTTGTTGCTTCTTTTTTCTAACAATCATGATTTGCATTATTTGTTTTTAATCAGCACTATCATTGTGTCTTCTATTTCTTGAATAATCATAATGTCCTTGATTTTGGTACCGAAAGAGTGCAGATGTACTCATTCTTATAAATGGGCGTAATGGCTTGACAACTTTGATTTATTGTCAAAACAAAACAGGCATATTTCATGTTAGGTCTATATTTTAAGTTATATAGACACTGGTATTAAGATATATAGATATAGATACTGGTCTTGAGATATATATAAATGACAGGAATATGTTTTCTCAACGTTTAGCTGATGATATATGAGGTCGAGCATCCATCTGAATTTAAATAACTGGTCATGTCTAAAGTTTCACTGCCATTTTAAGTGAAAAATATACCTCCGTATTTAAAAGTGACCGGTCCCTAAAAGAACGTTGACGCATATTGTTTAAACACGTGACCAGTGTTATAACCTATCTGTCCTCCAAATTTGGTGAAGAAATCTTTGTTTAATCTCATGTTATAGCCAAAAGACTTAACACAGATGATTTTTTTAGCAAATGACTCAGACAATCAAGGAAAAAAAGGTTGGCACACTTTGTCTTAATTACGGAAAAAACCCGCCCCTCTCCCCGGAGGCAATGTTGATCCGAGTCATATTATCAGAAGCCATGGTAGGTCCCCCAACATTGATTGATGGGGGATGGGGAAGGATATAAGAAAGGGGGAGACTTTTGCTTTCTATTAAACAGTGCTATGTCCCAAGTCTGATCTCAATTGCGAGCACAGGGATATTTGTAATAAGTTGCGTCAAGTGTGCCAACTATTATTTTCCTTGATTGTCTGAGCGAAATCCTAAATTCACCATCTGGGATCGGTTTTTTGGCTATAACTTTAGAACCAAATGCCCAATGCTAATGAGGTTTTGCACGATTATTGTAGGGTATATTGTCAACATTCCCAAAAAGTTACAAGTATCAATTACGTCATTTAGGGATTGGTCAGTCAATACTTAGGCAACATATACGTCAAAACATGTTATTTTTACAATTTATTTTCATGGATGTGAAACAAAATGTTGAAGAACAATTATAGTTCGTATATGTATTAATTGATTTCTAATCAACATTTGATAGACGGCATATAAAGTCAGACAAAAGTGTATTAGGGACTGGCCATTAATTACTAAAGCTGTCTCTGTATATTAAATGTGTGCCACTATAGGTCTATAATAGGCCTTGCAATTGTTATAGTTCATGCAAACATTACTATCTTCAGAAGATAGCAATTAATGACACGATGCCATGTTATGTTCCTAGCATTAAAATATATAATCATGGAAAATAATCATAATAACATTTATTTACAAAATAAATAAAGCCACATAAACAGAATGGCTAATACAAACAAAGATAGAAGAACGAAAAGTCACTTTGTGTATTAGGGACTGGTCATTATTTACTAACGCTGTCTCTGTATGTTAATTGTGTGCGACTATAGGTGTATAATAGGCCTTGTCATTGTTATAGTACATGCAAACATTACTATCTTCAGAAGATGACACGTTGTGTTCTTAGCATTGAAATATGAAATTATGGAAAATAAATAAAGTCACATATATCAAATAATGCGCCATGAAGACAAAACTCTAAGATAACGTGCCGATTATGTAAAAAATGGACTTTATGATCGTTTAGAAATAAGCTTAGAGGCACACACAAGAAGAAGAAAAATAGAAGCTTGGGCAAGGATTCGAACCTGGGGCCGCGGCGTGGAAGTCTCATATGTTAACCACTACACCAAGCGGGCGTGTGTGCATGTTGTAATTGAATTATACGCTATCAATACACGAGCATTGATATTGCAGCGGTGAACCATTGCAACGGTACACCATTACAACTCATCAAATTTCTCATTATTATGAAATGCAAAACTTTTTTTCTCAATGGATTAGTGTTTAGTGGACAATGTGAAACTCGTAGGCTATCTTTTAGAAGAAATGAATCGCATCTTCGGTATGTTTCAACGGTTCACCCCTGCTGAAATAAACATATATGACTATAGATTTATATTATTTCAGCAATGGTACACCATTGAAAGGTAGGTATGCGGTGCTTAATCTTTGCTTAAAAAGGGTCTATACGAACGGTATTTGTCCTCTAATCCCTTATCCATTGAAAAATCAGTTCTGTATTTCGTAACAATGACACATTTGATGAATACTTATGGTGAACCGATGATCCATTGCGATGACAATACACGAGCATTGATAGCGTATAATTCAGTTACAATATGCACACACGCCCGGTTGGTGTAGTGGTTAACATATGAGATTTGCACCCCGCTGTCCCGGGTTCGAATCCTTGTCTAAGCTTCTATTCGATAATGATTTATTTGTTGCTTCTTTTTTCTAACAATCATGATTTGCATTATTTGTTTTTAATCAGCACTATCATTGTGTCTTCTATTTCTTGAATAATCATAATGTCCTTGATTTTGGTACCGAAAGAGTGCAGATGTACTCATTCTTATAAATGGGCGTAATGGCTTGACAACTTTGATTTATTGTCAAAACAAAACAGGCATATTTCATGTTAGGTCTATATTTTAAGTTATATAGACACTGGTATTAAGATATATAGATATAGATACTGGTCTTGAGATATATATAAATGACAGGAATATGTTTTCTCAACGTTTAGCTGATGATATATGAGGTCGAGCATCCATCTGAATTTAAATAACTGGTCATGTCTAAAGTTTCACTGCCATTTTAAGTGAAAAATATACCTCCGTATTTAAAAGTGACCGGTCCCTAAAAGAACGTTGACGCATATTGTTTAAACACGTGACCAGTGTTATAACCTATCTGTCCTCCAAATTTGGTGAAGAAATCTTTGTTTAATCTCATGTTATAGCCAAAAGACTTAACACAGATGATTTTTTTAGCAAATGACTCAGACAATCAAGGAAAAAAAGGTTGGCACACTTTGTCTTAATTACGGAAAAAACCCGCCCCTCTCCCCGGAGGCAATGTTGATCCGAGTCATATTATCAGAAGCCATGGTAGGTCCCCCAACATTGATTGATGGGGGATGGGGAAGGATATAAGAAAGGGGGAGACTTTTGCTTTCTATTAAACAGTGCTATGTCCCAAGTCTGATCTCAATTGCGAGCACAGGGATATTTGTAATAAGTTGCGTCAAGTGTGCCAACTATTATTTTCCTTGATTGTCTGAGCGAAATCCTAAATTCACCATCTGGGATCGGTTTTTTGGCTATAACTTTAGAACCAAATGCCCAATGCTAATGAGGTTTTGCACGATTATTGTAGGGTATATTGTCAACATTCCCAAAAAGTTACAAGTATCAATTACGTCATTTAGGGATTGGTCAGTCAATACTTAGGCAACATATACGTCAAAACATGTTATTTTTACAATTTATTTTCATGGATGTGAAACAAAATGTTGAAGAACAATTATAGTTCGTATATGTATTAATTGATTTCTAATCAACATTTGATAGACGGCATATAAAGTCAGACAAAAGTGTATTAGGGACTGGCCATTAATTACTAAAGCTGTCTCTGTATATTAAATGTGTGCCACTATAGGTCTATAATAGGCCTTGCAATTGTTATAGTTCATGCAAACATTACTATCTTCAGAAGATAGCAATTAATGACACGATGCCATGTTATGTTCCTAGCATTAAAATATATAATCATGGAAAATAATCATAATAACATTTATTTACAAAATAAATAAAGCCACATAAACAGAATGGCTAATACAAACAAAGATAGAAGAACGAAAAGTCACTTTGTGTATTAGGGACTGGTCATTATTTACTAACGCTGTCTCTGTATGTTAATTGTGTGCGACTATAGGTGTATAATAGGCCTTGTCATTGTTATAGTACATGCAAACATTACTATCTTCAGAAGATGACACGTTGTGTTCTTAGCATTGAAATATGAAATTATGGAAAATAAATAAAGTCACATATATCAAATAATGCGCCATGAAGACAAAACTCTAAGATAACGTGCCGATTATGTAAAAAATGGACTTTATGATCGTTTAGAAATAAGCTTAGAGGCACACACAAGAAGAAGAAAAATAGAAGCTTGGGCAAGGATTCGAACCTGGGGCCGCGGCGTGGAAGTCTCATATGTTAACCACTACACCAAGCGGGCGTGTGTGCATGTTGTAATTGAATTATACGCTATCAATACACGTGCATTGATATTGCAGCGGTGAACCATTGCAACGGTACACCATTACAACTCATCAAATTTCTCATTATTATGAAATGCAAAACTTTTTTTCTCAATGGATTAGTGTTTAGTGGACAATGTGAAACTCGTAGGCTATCTTTTAGAAGAAATGAATCGCATCTTCGGTATGTTTCAACGGTTCACCCCTGCTGAAATAAACATATATGACTATAGATTTATATTATTTCAGCAATGGTACACCGTTGAAAGGTAGGTATGCGGTGCTTAATCTTTGCTTAAAAAGGGTCTATACGAACGGTATTTGTCCTCTAATCCCTTATCCATTGAAAAATCAGTTCTGTATTTCGTAACAATGACACATTTGATGAATACTTATGGTGAACCGATGATCCATTGCGATGACAATACACGAGCATTGATAGCGTATAATTCAGTTACAATATGCACACACGCCCGGTTGGTGTAGTGGTTAACATATGAGATTTGCACCCCGCTGTCCCGGGTTCGAATCCTTGTCTAAGCTTCTATTCGATAATGATTTATTTGTTGCTTCTTTTTTCTAACAATCATGATTTGCATTATTTGTTTTTAATCAGCACTATCATTGTGTCTTCTATTTCTTGAATAATCATAATGTCCTTGATTTTGGTACCGAAAGAGTGCAGATGTACTCATTCTTATAAATGGGCGTAATGGCTTGACAACTTTGATTTATTGTCAAAACAAAACAGGCATATTTCATGTTAGGTCTATATTTTAAGTTATATAGACACTGGTATTAAGATATATAGATATAGATACTGGTCTTGAGATATATATAAATGACAGGAATATGTTTTCTCAACGTTTAGCTGATGATATATGAGGTCGAGCATCCATCTGAATTTAAATAACTGGTCATGTCTAAAGTTTCACTGCCATTTTAAGTGAAAAATATACCTCCGTATTTAAAAGTGACCGGTCCCTAAAAGAACGTTGACGCATATTGTTTGAACACGTGACCAGTGTTATAACCTATCTGTCCTCCAAATTTGGTGAAGAAATCTTTGTTTAATCTCATGTTATAGCCAAAAGACTTAACACAGATGATTTTTTTAGCAAATGACTCAGACAATCAAGGAAAAAAAGGTTGGCACACTTTGTCTTAATTACGGAAAAAACCCGCCCCTCTCCCCGGAGGCAATGTTGATCCGAGTCATATTATCAGAAGCCATGGTAGGTCCCCCAACATTGATTGATGGGGGATGGGGAAGGATATAAGAAAGGGGGAGACTTTTGCTTTCTATTAAACAGTGCTATGTCCCAAGTCTGATCTCAATTGCGAGCACAGGGATATTTGTAATAAGTTGCGTCAAGTGTGGCAACTATTATTTTCCTTGATTGTAGATCTTGGCTATCCTTACCTGAGCATATATAAAATCCCTGAGATATGGAGCATTATTAGGCATGTAGGTTAAGATCATACCCCTTCCACCAGGTATGATCTTTTGTGGCTAACCAAGCTAGATCTTGGCTATCCTTACCTGAGCATATGTAAAATCTTTGAGATATGGAGCAATAATAGGGATGTAGGTTAAGACCTCATATCCCTTCCACCAGGTATGATCTTTTGTGGCTGCTCAAGCTAGATCTTGGCTATCCTTACCTGAGCATATATAAAATCCCTGAGATATGGAGCATTATTATGAATGTAGGTTAAGATCATACCCCTTCCACCAGGTATGGTCTTTTGTGGCTAATCAAGCTAGATCTTGGATATCCTTACCTGAGCATATATAAAATCCCTGAGATATGGAGAATTATTATGAATGTAGGTTAAGATCATACCCCTTCCACCAGGTATGATCTTTTGTGGCTAATCAAGCTAGATCTTGGCTATCCTTACCTGAGCATCTATGTGAAACCCCTGAGATATGGAGCATTATTATGAATGTAGGTTAAGATCATACCCCTTCCACCAGGTATGGTCTTTTGTGGCTAATCAAGCTAGATCTTGGCTATCCTTACCTGAGCATATATAAAATCCCTGAGATATGGAGAATTATGATGAATGTAGGTTAAGATCATACCCCTTCCACCAGGTATGATCTTTTGTGGCTAATCAAGCTAGATCTTGGCTATCCTTACCTGAGCATCTATGTGAAACCCCTGAGATATGGAGCATTATTATGAATGTAGGTTAAGATCATACCCCTTCCACCAGGTATGGTCTTTTGTGGCTAATCAAGCTAGATCTTGGCTATCCTTACCTGCCTGAGCATATATAAAATCCCTGAGATATGGAGAATTATTATGAATGTAGGTTAAGATCATACCCCTTCCACCAGGTATGATCTTTTGTGGCTAATCAAGCTAGATCTTGGCTATCCTTACCTGAGCATCTATGTGAAACCCCTGAGATATGGAGCATTATTATGAATGTAGGTTAAGATCATACCCCTTCCACCAGGTATGATCTTTGGTGGCTAATCAAGCTAGATCTTGGCTATCCTTACCTGAGCATATGTAAAATCCCTGAGATATGGAGCATTATTATGAATGTAGGTTAAGATCATACCCCTTCCACCAGGTATGGTCTTTTGTGGCTAATCAAGCTAGATCTTGGCTATCCTTACCTGAGCATATATAAAATCCCTGAGATATGGAGCATTATTAGGCATGTAGGTTAAGATCATACCCCTTCCACCAGGTATGATCTTTTGTGGCTAACCAAGCTAGATCTTGGCTATCCTTACCTGAGCATATGTAAAATCTTTGAGATATGGAGCAATAATAGGGATGTAGGTTAAGACCTCATATCCCTTCCACCAGGTATGATCTTTTGTGGCTAATCAAGCTAGATCTTGGCTATCATTACCTGAGCATATTTGAAATCCCTGAGATATGGAGCATTATTAGGAATGTAGGTTAAGACCCCATACCCCTTCCACCAGGTATGATCTTTTGTGGCCAATCAAGCTAGATCTTGGCTATCCTTACCTGAGCATATGTGAAATCCCTGAGATATGGAGCATTATTAGGAATGTAGGTTAAGAGACCCCATACCACTTCAAACAGGTATGATCTTTTGTGGCTAATCAAGCTAGATCTTGGCTATCCTTACCTGAGCATTATGTGAAATCCCTGAGATATGGAGCATTATTAGGAATGTAGGTTAAGAGACCCCATACCCTTCCACCAGGTATGATCTTTTGTGGCTAATCAAGCTAGATCTCAGCAATGTGGGTTAAGATGTGGGCTATTCTTACCTGAGCATTATATGTAAAATCCCTGAGATATGGTGCATTATTAGGCATGTACATGCAGGTCATACGAAACGCGTATGACACTGTGCTCACGAGTTCATACATTTCCGCCTGCTTAGCTTGTAGCGAATCCCCCATCGGCTGTATAATAGCTGACATGTCACCGTACGTTGACTGGCCGTGACCGTTTATGGGAGGAGGGGGTAGCATTGGAATGTCGTCGTTGTCGCTGGCACCGTATTCCGAGTCCGTGCTCTTCTTGCGTGAGACCCCCATGACGGCACCACCGGGTGATTTGACCTTCCCACGCTGCGGAACTCTTCCGTATCGAACGGCTGCTGAAGCAAGACGTCATGACACAAAATGGAGGGGAATTTTTTTTAGTTTTTAGTATTTTCTTATGAGAAGAGTAGGTAGGATGAACCAATGAACCAATATTCAACATTTTGCCATGAAATTGATTATGAAAAATGTGAATATAAATATTCATCACTTTGTTTAATAGTGATAAACTACTAAAATTCCAAATTTAGTTTAAACTATTTCCCATCAAATCGGTAAAAGTTCTAAAACTTATTTATCAAAATTCATAATTAGAAGTGAAACAATTGGTTGTAGTTGGTTGGGTTTTTTACTGAGAAAGTGCACAGTACTGAATTAAGTCATGAGACTTAAAATTTTTGAAATTCATGAAATCAATATTTTATCAAGATGTGTTTTAATATATCTACTTCAATGATTCTTGATAAACTTCAATGAGTTTAAAAAAAGGTTTCAAAATGAGTTTTAAGCATTAAAATCAATATAAAATGAATATTTTTTTAAAAAACACATTGAAAAAGTAAATACGATTAACATTTAAGAAAACACTTGAAATTAATCAAACTTATCAAACAAACAGAGGGAGTATATAAAACAGATTATGTCAAACGAACGACGAACATAAATCAATACTATAATAAAATAAATAAACGATGACGTACGGTTGAAAACAAGAACTGAGGAATTACGGCGAGTGAGTGAGTGATCACCGTCTTGGATGTATATAATCGCACCAATATAATATGACGCCTTCCAAGGTCGCAGATTGTCAGCGTTTTATCATTGGAAAAACAGCTCATCTTAGATTTTTTTTTTGTTGTTTTGATGCAATTTATTACATTTATTGGGGGTTTTTCCGATGAAATAACACTGTATCATAAATTCATCTCTGGTTATATTTCCAAAGATAGCAAAGTTTTGCCATCAATCTGGCAAAGAAGTTGTTTTAATTTTCATAAATTTGAAACAATTTTTCTTTTTGGGGAATTGTAATTACTGTAATAATGTTTTGGGCAAAATTCAAGCTATTCCACATGCAAATGTGGAAGAGGCATCTAAATGCATGAAATGTGCAACAAATGCATAGATGCGTAATATGCCTGATTGTCACGGCTGGGGATATTTCACTAACAACCAATCAAGAGGCACAAAATACATTAAGGTATTTCACACGCATGTGTGGCAGACGCATCCCACTGCATGAAATGTGTAACCACACGCGTAGATACGTAATATGCCTGATTGTCACGGCTGGGATATTTCACTAGCAACCAATCAAGGCACAACATACATTAAGGTATTTCACACGCATGTGTGGCATACGCATCCCACTGCATGATATGTGTAACCACACGCATAGATGCGTAATATGCCTGATTGTCACGGCTGGGGATATTTCACTAGCAACCAATCAAGAGGCACAATATACATTAAGGTATTTCACACGCATGTGTGGCAGACGCATCCCACTGCATGATATGTGTAACCACACGCATAGATGCGTAATATGCCTGATTGTCACGGCTGGGGATATTTCACTAACAACCAATCAAGAGGCACAATATACATTAAGGTATTTCACACGCATGTGTGGCAGACGCATCCCACTGCATGATATGTGTAACCACACGCATAGATGCGTAATATGCCTGATTGTCACGGCTGGGGATATTTCACTAACAACCAATCAAGAGGCACAATATACATTAAGGTATTTCACACGCATGTGTGGCAGACGCATCCCACTGCATGATATGTGTAACCACACGCATAGATGCGTAATATGCCTGATTGTCACGGCTGGGGATATTTCACTAACAACCAATCAAGAGTCACAACATACATTAAGGTATTTCACACGCATGTGTGGCAGACGCATCCCACTGCATGATATGTGTAACCACACGCATAGATGCGTAATATGCGTGATTGTCACGGCTGGGGATATTTCACTAGCAACCAATCAAGGCACAACATACATTAAGGTATTTCACACGCATGTGTGGCAGACGCATCCCACTGCATGATATGTGTAACCACACGCATAGATGCGTAATATGCCTGATTGTCACGGCTGGGGATATTTCACTAGCAACCAATCAAGAGGCACAATATACATTAAGGTATTTCACACGCATGTGTGGCAGACGCATCCCACTGCATGATATGTGTAACCACACGCATAGATGCGTAATATGCCTGATTGTCACGGCTGGGGATATTTCACTAACAACCAATCAAGAGGCACAATATACATTAAGGTATTTCACACGCATGTGTGGCAGACGCATCCCACTGCATGATATGTGTAACCACACGCATAGATGCGTAATATGCCTGATTGTCACGGCTGGGGATATTTCACTAACAACCAATCAAGAGGCACAATATACATTAAGGTATTTCACACGCATGTGTGGCAAACGTATCCCACTGCATGATATGTGTAACCACACGCATAGATGCGTAATATGCCTGATTGTCACGGCTGGGGATATTTCACTAACAACCAATCAAGAGGCACAATATAATTCAAGGTATTTCACACGCATGGCAGAGGCATTCAAGTTTGCTAACACCCGCAGTGAAAATCGGCAAACCTGTGATGCCTGAACAACGAATAAAAATAAAGCGTGTGGTGCATTGAACGGTGCACATGCGGAGTGCAGTAGACACTTTCAATGTACTCTGCATGTCTTATTTTCTTGCTTTCTGATTGGTTCGACACTACGTAGAGTGTAAACCTGTGATGCCTGAACAACGAATGAAAACAAAGCGTGTGGTGCGCCCATTGAACGGTGCACACACGGAGTGCATAAGACACTTTCAATGTACTCTGCATATTTATAGTGTATGACTTGGTATCAAATCATCTCATGCATATTTTCTTGCTTTCTGATTGGTTCGACACTACTAAGAGTGTATGACTTGGTATCAAATCATCTCATCCATTATTCATGTGTTCAACCATACAACTGTAGAACTTGTATTTTTTCAGGCATGAAATACAGAGAGAAATATTCAATTCTTGCAACTTTTTTTTCAATTTAATTTTATGCTAGATTTTGAAGAGTTTCATTTTGGGTTTGTTTGTTTATTTTTTTGCTTTCTGATTGGTTCGACACTACTAAGAGTGGAAACCTGTTATGCCTGAACAACGAATAAAACAAAGCGTGTGGTGCGCGCATTGAACAGTGCACACGCGGAGTGCATTAGACACTTTCAATGCACTCTGCATATTTTCTTGCTTTCTGATTGGTTCGACACTACTAAGAGTGTATGACTTGGTATCAAATCATCTCATCCATTATTCATGTGTTCAACCATACAACTGTAGAACTTGTATTTTTTCAGGCATGAAATACAGAGAGAAATATTCAATTCTTGCAACTTTTTTTTCAATTTAATTTTATGCTAGATTTTGAAGAGTTTCATTTTGGGTTTGTGAGGAATGATTACTACATATTTTTTTATATTCGTGAAACCAAAATTTGTGATAGAAAGGTTACAATTTAACCTAAATTTCTCTTAACCTTGCATGAAGTAGTGATTAATTTTCCATAAACATAGTTGAAAATAGGAATTTCATCAAAAAAAATAATAACAAAGAGTAATAAACAATTTTCAAAAACGATTTTAATTTTTATAAACAAATTTTGAGAAGAACAAATCCATAAATTCCAAGTTCTACAGCGTTTAAAATAATAATAACGTACAACGTTTAAAAAACATACAGTATGACAAAACATGCCAATTTTGAGTGATTGACTTACATCCGAACAATAAGTTCAAATTGCTCAAAATTGACAATATTTTTAGTTAAGTCAGTTCATAATTGGCCAGTCTCTATTAACAGCAGTGGATTGAAACAGAAGAGTTATGGCCCGGGGGGCACTGACATTGAAAAAGGGTATAGGTATGTGCCGCGCTGAAGACCCCCTTCTTCACCCTCTGCTGCTAGCTCTTATGACCCCCCTTTTGAGCCTGCATCAGTTCTTAAGACCCCAATTCTTCGAAAATTTTGCGTTCTAAAACGAAAAAAACTCACACATTTGTGTTCTTGCTAATCAAAATTGAACTATAGACCAGTTCTCAAGACCTACTTTGTGGAAAAAATCAGTTCCTAAGACCCTATTTTTCATCATAAAATCCACTCAGTTCAGTTCTGTAGCCCCCCCCCCCTTTTTGAGACCCTGTGCGGCACACCCCTACCAAAAAAAAGTTTAGTGCCCCCCTCCCCCCCCCCCGGGAGTTATGGGCACCCATTACACTTACATAATGCAACAAGACACACTTTATCTTGCATTTACTTTTGCACGCTGAGAGCAAAACACATTAAGTGATGCAGCACATCAAAAGGGGACTTTGCAGCTGTGTGTTTTTCAAGATATAGATGAAAACGGACAGAAGAAAAATAATGAAAATAATAAGAATTTAGGTGTCATTTTCACTCGTAAAATCTGATTGCCTTGATCAATTTTGATAAATTTGGAGTCATTTTAAAGCTTAGAAAATGCACTGAGAGCACACATTATAAACTCAAAATTGACTTCACATGCAAAGTCCCCCTTTTGATGTGCTGCATCACATATTTGCCGCAAATTTTGAACTGACTTAACTATAGAAATACTGTAAAAATTAAATAAATTAAAAATAAAACAGAAAAGACAGGGTATACATTACTGACCAGAATTACCTTCTCTGGACATCCCAACCGCCAGACATTTCTTAAAACGACAATGCTGGCATCTATTGCGATTCATTCTACCGATGTTGCAGTGGCCGTTGCCATGCCGACATGTGTATTCTTTTTCCCTTTTGCTACTTCTTCTGAAGAAACCCTAGAATTAGAAAGTTGTGATATAATATGTGTTATACCAAAAATAATAATTTTAAATTTATCTTAAAACGACAATGCTGGCATCTATTGCGATTCATTCTACCGATGTTGCAGTGGCTGTTGCCATGCCGACTTGTGTATTCTTTTTCCCTTTTGCTACTTCTTAAAAGTTGTGATATTAAGTTATACCAAAAATAATAATTTAAATATATCTTAAAACAACAATGCTGGCATCTATTGCGATTCATTCTACCGATGTTGCAGTGGCCGTTGCCATGCCGACATTTGTATTCGTCTACCTAGAATTAGAAAGTTGTGATACACTTATGTTGTACCAAAAAATGACAATGCTGGATCCTCAGGCTTGTGTGAAAAAGTTAAATATTGTCACAAATTTTGGTTCATTTTGCCGATGTTGCAGTGGCAAATACTGTGCTGATTTGAAAGCCCTTTTCCCCTTAGTTATTTCTACTGAACAATCCATATTTCGAATGAATTTGAAAGGGAGAAAGTGGAGAATAACTGTGAATATGTTCTTAAAACTGGTTTTTAAACTCTCAAAATATGTTTTTCTCTTTCAACCCTAACCCATTCTGGCTCTTTTTTCAGAATTTTTTCTGCGCTGAAAAAAGTCACCGTGACCCCCCCCCCCCCCCCCCCCCCCCCCGGATTTGAACCAGACTGGCTCCAGCACCAACGGCTTGTGATTCCCCACTACACCACGGGTGTCATGGCTACTTGGCTCAGTACACTTCGCCAAGTATATAGCCTGGGTCCATTTTTTCTTCAAAAAACTTCCACACCGGATGGAATATAGAGATAGGCTCGTTGGATTCAGCAGGGTTAGGTTTATAGAACCGAAAATCACTAAATTTTGGAAGAAAAAAATGCTTGTTAACCCTAACGCTACTACGTCTCACAGTCACCTCACAGCCAGCACCACGTGGCTTGCGCGCGCACAAGTTCTATCTCCTGTAGCACTAAACTACGGGTATATATGGTCTCCGATTTCTTAGCCTGTGAAGCCCTCCCCCCGTGGCTGAGTGTTAGTATATCTCGCCTGACACGCGGCCGACCCGGGTTCAACTCCCGGCGCCGGCGGACAAAATTTTCCCCATTTTTTATTTAACCCCCTCCCCCTGTTCTTCGTTCCATCCCCACTGCCACGTTCTAGGGTTAGGGTTAATACGACACCACACAGTGCATTAAATTAACCCTAACGCTACTACGTCTCACAGTCACCTCACAGCCAGCACCACGTGGCTTGCGCGCGCACAAGTTCTATCTCCTGTAGCACTAAACTACGGGTATATATGGTCTCCGATTTCTTAGCCTGTGAAGCCCTCCCCCCGTGGCTGAGTGTTAGTATATCTCGCCTGTCACGCGGCCGACCCGGGTTCAACTCCCGGCGCCGGCGGACATAATTTTTCCCATTTTTTATTTAACCCCCTCCCCCTGTTCTTCGTTCCATCCCCACTGCCACGTTCTAGGGTTAGGGTTAATGAATCAGTTCTGAAAATTAGGTTCTCAGAACTGGTCCGTCTCAACACTAGTTTGTGTGACTGAGAAAAATCAATGTCACACAGATATTTTCTATAAATTGTGTGAGATAGTTTTCATTTCAAGGAGCTCAAACCATTCATTATCCTACAATGTCGCTAAGCTTTTCAATTTTCTCTCAACCCATGGGCAGAATTATTTCTTGATACTCAATTTTGATTCGTAGAGACAAGACAAAAGATGCACGTTTTGATGGAATAAGTCAGGTCTGATTATCAAATGGCTGGCATTGAGGCGATGTTATATTTGTCATATTTCAGATTAAGAAATTTGTTACTGTAAAAGCAGAAATTTTCGCTGTGCTTTTATTTTCGCGCTTTTTCGCGCAAAATGTTTTTCCGCAAAAATTATAACACACAAAAAATATTCATTTTCAACATTCATGCAGCACATCCAGAAGGTCGCCCGCGAAAAAAACAATTCACGAAATGTCTGTGATATCAAAATGTGCGAAAATATTGGCTGTTACAGTATCTGTGATAGCTAACCTTGCCCAAGCAGGGATTTCATACCCACATATCAGCTCGGATGGTGACATCAGCGAATCGAATTCTGTAGCATGCGCATGGACATTGTTTTTGCCGTAGTGAAGGTAAGGGTTACTGTAAAAGCCAATATTTTTGCATAAAGATATTTTCGCGCATTTTGATATCATAGACCTTCCGCGAATTGGTTTTTTCGCGGGCGACCTTCTGGATGCACTGCATGAATGTTGAGAACAATATTTTTGCGTGTTATAGTTTTCGCGGGAAAACATTTTGCGTGAAAAGCGCGAAAATAAAACAACTGCAAAAAAATTTCAGCTTTTACAGTAATGGAACCTATAAGGGATGATACATGTTAGTGATATATCAGCCTAAATAGGAGAGTCCAACTTCTAGTCTTTGTAAGAGAGTATACAAGGGATATGAAAGAATAAAAAGAGTCCTTCCAGAAGGACTATTCGTCATTTAGACCAGATCTAAAGTTAGACCCGGTTTAACTTGTTCTGTGCATACTGACCTTAACACTTTCCATGCGTAAAGCGTCTGCAGACGACATTCCAAAATTTCACAAACGGTTTCAAAAATGTCAAAACTATTGAATTTAATTACCATATTGGGAATCACCATAAGAAATGCATTAAAATAAGTACAAACATGCCTAGTATTGGTTAAGTAATCATTGAAATAGACCATGAAAGTTGGGGAAGGTTTCTGAAAAATCTGTTTTGTATTTTGTAAAACCAATAGCCGCGTGGAAAGTGTTAAAGTTTGAACAATTTGTTGTTTTTCATCATTCTATTTTACATACCTTGCATCCTTCGCACGCTAGCACGCCGTAGTGAAAGCCAGATGACTTATCTCCACACACCTGACAACATCCGTTCTGCGGAGACTGCATTGTGCCTTGCTGTGTCGATGAAGGTTTTTGCACACACTCGCTGCTGGCTGCGAGGGCGCTAGTTGGAGTTGTGTCATCCTCTGAGCAATAAAAAAGAAAGAGAGATGAAGAATTTAAAATTGCGAGAAGATTTTGATATCAAGACAAAACTAAAACCAATTGATAGATGGAAAATTATTTATTATTTTTTGCCCAATCATCATTGTATATACTGTATTATATTTGTATTATAGTTGCCTTAAAGGAGGTGTCCCGCAAGCATACACTTGTGCATTATATGTTAGAAAAATAACTATCGAGCCCAACTTTTGTAATTATATTGAACAAAACACCACACTTATGACAAAAACAAATAAAAACCGCAATCTCTCAACATGCAATTTTTAAAATTCGCGGCGATCCAAAGTCCCGGTGTCGATGAAGTCATAGTTATACAATGCACATCATCGACGTCATCGACACCTGGACTTTCGATCGCCGCGAATTTTAAAAATTGCATGTTGAGTGATGGCAGTTTTTATTCATTTTTGTGACTAGTATGATGTTTTGTTCTATATAATTACGTAATTTCGGCTCGATAATTATTTTTCTAACAAATAATGCTCAATGTTGTGCTTGCGGGACCCTTCCTTTAATTTGTATAATATTATATAACATAATGATGCATTTCTATGTATTCAAAATGAGGGCCTGCTTGGAAAGCAGTGCTGGTCACTGAAGCATATTATCCTTAATAAAGAAAGCATAAATAAATAAAATCTATAGAGACAAACAAACAAACAAACAAACAAACAAACAAATGGAACCAATACAAAACATGATTATGAAAATGTTTGTACACAAAACTTTTAAACATATCTTATAATATTGCTTGCATTCAATTCATAGTACCAACCTAGTGCATTCAATTCTGCATTCAATCATTGAATATTATTGGTGCAATAATTGAAAATAAATTTCATATCCAACTGCATCACACATCTTATATAATGTTGAAATTTATTTGATTATTGACGCCTTAGGCGGCGGGGGAAAAACACTCTGTTTTACGAGCCCGACCAGCCCAAATTTTTCTCAAATCATGTAAAATCAGCCGTTTTTTGGCTGAAAAACTTTTTTTTCACACATTTAAAAATAATAATCCAAATTTTTGTGACATATTAGGTAAAAAAAACCACCAACAACCGATCGACCGACCGACCCTACTTGACAGGTCCGTCCGCCCGTAAAACAGGGTGGGTTTTTTTGGTCGCCAAACCAGCCACGCTAAAATTACATAATTTACAGAGCAAGTCTCAATAGATCCGATTTAATCAATTAGTTTTGCTGGATATGAAAAAGGTAATTCAATTGAGAAAAGAAAATGTTATTACATTTGATTAACTTCAGTCAAAAACTGAGTTATTTTTGACATCACACAGCACTGGAAATTGTAATAACATAATTTTTCATTTCCATTTCCATTTTATACAACAATGCTAAATTTGATTGAACATATAGCACATATGCATTCGGTCAGTATTGGTGTGGGGTAGGGGGAAGTCCCATCAGTTGGGGTAAGCACATAAGGCTGCTAAGACTCCCCTCCCTCAGCCTGCTCTCACCCAATAACCATTTATTTTTGAAAAATTAACCACTCCCCCCCCCCCCCCCCCCCCCCCCCCCCTTCCTCACTATCTTTTTCTGCGTCTGGCAAGTCTCGACTGTGGTGTACCACCACAGTGCAAAAAAAACATACATATATGAGACCTGTCACCACAAAATGAGCGTTAAGTCGCCAGTGTGCATTAGGAGATGTGGTCTAAAAATCAATAGAAAACAAAGGAATGTTTATTTCACTTCTTTTTTTGACCAGGAAAACATTGAGAAATTATGACACGTTGCATATCATTTTAAAGCTTGTTTTCTGAGCATTCTGAATCTGGACAAACCTAAAATTAAATTTTCTGACTTAACTCTCATTTCGTGATGACAGGTCTCATATTTACTCCCACAATGAACCTCTTCTAAGAACAAACAAACAAACAAACAAACAAACAATTGAACAACAACAAATAAACAATAAATGTAACCGCTTTTATTGCCAAAACAATAAAGATGATGAAGAAAAGCTATATTATGCAACACGGTGATTTTTCCCAATAGTCATTTTCAACGAGAATTACATCAGGAGTGCTCATCTTAATAAGGGTGAAATTACGGCTCCGAAGGTGACTACACTGGTAATCTACCAATGAATTATTCTTCATGTTTAAAGCTGCTTCTACATCTTGTTAACCTTTTTTCATCCACCCTGTATTTTACTATTTACATCAGAATGGAAATAGCACCTGCCCACCCACCCACCCATAGCGGGTAACTAAATTAAATTTGCGTCGGGCGGATGCAAAAGTCCCGACCGACTGGTGGATAATAAAGTTTTTTCTCATTGTAAGTGAGTTAGTTATACTGGTTGGTGCAATTTCTGTCGTACAGGTAATTTTGTGAGCTACCTGCCTGAGTGCCTGGTTGAAAAATATCTGATGTTCCTGCCATGATTTACATCAAGGTGTAGGGCAATGGATAACAGTTGGCAGGCCTGGGGAAAATGGGCAAATTGGGAAGCTCCTTACCAGGAAATTTGGGCATTTGGAGGGAAATTTGGGCTTTTGGAGGGACATTTTGCTCTTCCATATAAAGAGATACATCAGAAATGGTGCGAAATTTTCCATTTTGGAGGGAAATTTGGGTTAGCTTGCCAGGAAATCAACATTTTTTCCAGGACTGACAGTTGGTTTACACTACATGTATGATCAGGGTTTAATGTGTATCCAAGCAATTCTATTGGGCTATTCCATTAGAGTTTCATACACCTACTTGGGAAGACGGGCAGCTCCCTGGGGGGCACTGACATTGGAAAGGTGTATAGATATGTGCCGCCATGAAGACCCCCTTTTCACCCTCTTTTGCTCGCTCTTAAGACCTCCCCCATTTGTTTTGAGCCTGCATCAAAGACCCCCATTTTATCGAAAATTCAAAAATCATTAAAATTTGGCACCCCCTACCCAAAAATAAGTTAAGTGCCCCCCCCCCCCCCCCCCCCCCCCCCACACACACACACCCTCCATCTAAAATTTACAATCCCTGCTGTATGGAATATTAAGGTAGTGTCTTCCATAAGGGGTGTATGTCTTTGCTTGGTTATACTATGATCAGAGTTTTATGTATCCAGGCATTTCTATTGAAAATGCACAAGTATCTATATATCTGAAAATACTAGAAATTCAATAAAAAATGGCTTCAGCAAATATATGATCAATGTTAACCAAATTGTTGAGTGTCATATTCTTAGAATCCCTGGGTTTTATTACCAATAGATGCAGGTATGTCATGTCATTTTATATTATCTTCATTCACTGTGTGGAAGACTAAGATTGTGTCTTTCAAAAGGGTGTATGGGTTTCCAATGGAACAGCCAATATTTTGCTTGGTTACATTATGATTAGAGTTTAATATATCCAGGCATTTCTATTGAAAATGAACAAGTCTCTATCTACATTTAGTCTGAAAACACTAGATATTCAATGAAAAATGGCTTCAGGAAATGAATGATCAATGTGAAATCTTGAGTGTCATATTATTAGAATCCCTGGCTTTATTACCAATAGATACCACTTGATCAATATACAATAAAATAAAAGGACTTGTATACCTCGGCCTTGTGTAGAATTTGATAAACATTTTTAGATTCCTTTACTACTAACTATTTCACTTTATAAATGTATCTTTTATTCGTTCATGTTACTTTTCTTGATTATTGTATGTTTTCTTGTTATATATTGTTATATATTACGATGTTGGATTATGTTAATAAATATTATGAATTAATTAATGAATGAATGAATAAATGGATTACAAGCTTGTATTTTCACTCTAATGAGGAAAAATAACAATTATAAAAAAATAAAATAAAACTGTGCTGAACACTTTATGATCTTTGCAAGCGCCCGGGTTTGATCTGCGGCGCGTGCGGCGACTGATTTTCCTGTTTTTCTCCCCTGATAGTTTAAATCACAAAAACACGACCTGGGAGTTAGGTTAAAGGTAGATGACCCGATCACATTTTCGTAACACAGAATGATTTCAAACATACGGAGATTTTCATATCATATGAAAGCTCGTATTTTTCTCATCATCATACTGAAATTTGACGGCCTAAATCGGTATAATTGCGGAGAAATCGATGAAATAACGTCGAATTACCGCGAATGGTGGTAACCACCGATATAGTTTGTGTACTACTCAATGGGTACAGTTCACAGCATCTTGTGCGTGTAAAATAAGAACCATTAGAGCTATGCAACTCAAACTTTGGAACACAACTTTTTTAAGGATGACCTTTCATGTAGAATAGAAAACTTCAAGTTGAAAATCGGAATGTGATCGGGTCATCTACCTTTAAGAGAGGGCAACAATCAATTTTCACCCTCATGCACAGCTCCAACTTGAGGGCGCCAAATCCAACTGGACGCAATTCCCAGCATCGTAACAAGCAAGCCTGTAATGGCCTGATGTATAAACATAGAAGTATGACGTGTGTCATACATCCATGGTATAAATCAGCACTGAGTGGAACACATTCATTGCCAAATCATAATTCCCCGAAGGATGAAGCCGGCAGATATCATCAATATATACACCACCAATTAATTAATGAGTAATTGAATACAAATTGTTCTTAAATGATTGTACAAGTACATATTTATTCAACACTAATAGATCTTGAAGATGAGTAATCGGTATTGCCTGGCTTCTTGTTAGCGGTTTCTAAGCGATAATTTTTTGCGTGTTTAAAATTTTACGCTCAATCAATTCTGAATAGTTTTACGTAATATCAAATTCATGATACAAGATTCTGTGACACTCGAGAAACATATTCGCACATTTTTAATTTCCCTTTACTATTTACATGGAGCACAAATTGCATCAAAATGTATGCTGCATGAGCATTTTTTTTAGCTGTAAGCTTAGTCTTTTATCTTTGCTTGCACATTTTGTTCTTCAAATGTTTTTTATTGATAAATGCTTGTAATTTTTTGTGCAAAATCCCGGCAAATAGGAGTGCCATATAAATCCATACTACGCATAAATCAGTGTTGTTATGAAAGAAGAGAACGTGGATTAATAGTTAAAATTATGCCGTGACAAAAAAGGACAAGATTATGTAATTAGTAAGCACTCTCCATTAGCAGTTTCCATGCGACAGTCGTCCTGACGACAATTCCAAAATTTCACAAAATGTTTCAAAAATGTCAACATTATTGAATTTCATCACAATATTTGGAAACACTATGAGAAATGCATTAAAATAGGTACAAACATGCCTAGTATTGTTTCAGTAATCCTTGAGACAGAATTTGAAAGTTGGGAAAGGTTTCTGAAAAATCTGTTTTGTATATATGGTAAAACTAAAAGCCGCATAGCAAGCGTTAAAATGCCTGCAGGGCAGTCCTTGTTGGGTTGTTTTTACTATACATAGCGCTAGCTACACACTACTGAAGAGTTGTTTCTTGAAAATTTCCTTAACACAATGAATGAGATTTGTAAGCAGTTTGATTTTATTACAAACCCACTAATATAGCCATACATGGAAGTGAGTTGTTTAATCAAGTTGGGTGTGTTTTAACAGCGGTAAACAGAATAATTGTATTTGTTTCAATTTCTTGCCAAAATTAAAACAGACACAGAAGCTAACAGACCTTTCCAGGTTGGGTTGGTCGGTCAGGGTTGGGTTTTTTGTCGGCCAGGATGTTTTTTTCTTCAAAATGATACAAAAAGCACACAAATCTACCGTAACAATGTTGCCATTTTTGAACAACTTTTAAAAATATAAGAATTTGCCCCAAATTTCCAAAATTGGAGGAAAAAAATAACTTGCCGTGAAATTAAATTGTTTTACAGAAAGCTAAAATCGATTTTAAAAAGGTTAATTTTTGTTTAACATACAGGTGGAAACATGACCAAATTTGGCGCCCTCATCACCATAGTAACCTTGCAATCACTGAGTAACCCATTCCCCGGTAACAACCACCATTCGCTGATGAAAGTGACTGCTTTTATTTATTCATATTTCCTACTTCAATACAAAACCATTAAAAAAGAAGATGGATGTCATGACAATTATCTTCAATATTTAATTGAAAGTTGGTTGCCATGACAACCTTATAAAATATGCTATTGGATTTTGACTTTGACTTTGTATCATATTTTTGTTGCTAATAGGGGTTATATTCTAGGGTGACTAAAATGAAGTATAAGTAATGATGTGGAGACTTGCATGACTAGTGTTACTGGAGACTTGGATTTGGAGCCCTATTAGGCTGTTTGTGAAGACCAAAGTGTGTATAAATGCTCATTGATATAACCTGAAGGAGGCTGGTGGTGCCTCCCCCTCTCTTGCCACCCCTGTGAAAATTGTGCTTCTCTGCACATTCGCAGATAATCAGTGAAAAGCAACATCACATGTGCCTATACCTGCCCCGCCCTCCTGCTCAGAAAAGGCTAGTTCCATGACAACCTTATAAAATATGATGAGACCCGTCTTCACAAAATGAGAGTTTATGTCCATTATTTTCAGGTTTGTCCAGATTCAAAATGCTCAGAAAACATGCTTTAAAACGATAAGCAACGTGTCATAATTGCTCAATGTTTTCCTTGTCAAAATTCAATTTGAAGTTGCAAAATTCCTTTGTTTTCTATTGTTGGCATGTTTATTGGGCCATATCTCCTAATGAACACTAGTGACTTAACGCTCATTTTGTGGTAACAGGTCTCGTATCCGAATGAACTGAATTTTAAACTCACATTTTCATATTTGGAGAATAAAATAGGTGTTTCCCTATTTCTTATGGTCTCATCATGCATAGACTTTTCCATATAAAGAGTCCTTCAGTGGCGTAGCTCAGGGGGGGGGGGGGGCAAATGCCCCCCCTGACGGGAAAAACCCATTTGTGCCCCCGCCCCCAAAACCCATTTGTGCCCCCGCCCCAGCCCCTCTAAAAAAAAATTAATAAGGGGAAAAAAAAGAAAATAGGGAAAAAAACCGAGATTGCGTGCGGGGTACTTGTTTTGTGTGGGCATATTCAGCTCATATAGTCAAATATAAGGCAAAATTGTACATATAGTACATGTACTGTGCGATTTTTTTTTTGACCGTGCGAAATTTTTTGACCTCACACCTCCCCCCCCCCCCCTTCCACCCCCCACTTACGTGAAAATCACGAGTTGGTGACTTGGAAAAAATGTGGGGCAACCTTTTACGAAAATTTCAGAAATCTTGCCCCCCCTGAAAAAAATCCCAGCTACGCCACTGGAGTCCTTTCATATTTTAATTAAGCTGGTGGATGTTGAGAAATATTGAGGGAGGGAATCTCCACTTATGTTTACAAAACACAGTCATTTTTGTCAACAGGGACATATCATTTCCGTCCACTTGACCAAACACTTCAGAACATGATTAAAATGAGAATATTAGTAAGTCATAATCGCCCACAATTATTTATGTTGGAAAGGTATGGCCGACTCACGATGGACTTAGACGAAGCTGAGAAGATATACGTGGAGAAAAAAAAAATCAATTTTGAAATGATAAATTATAAATATTTTAAACAGGTTCGCCGTCGTGGATAGAAAAGAGACAATTATGGGAAAACGATCTCGCCCGGGAATCGAACCCAGGACCTCTTGCTGACTGCACAAGTGCCTATAAACCATTGGGCCACAAGACCTCGCATGGTAAAGCATCTGAAATTCAAACCTAAGCGATCTCGTTTCCCAGTCTCCTGCCACAAGTATTCTATGTCTTTGAAATTATATTTCAATACTATACCCATGTTTAACCACTTCGCCGTGCTATACAGACCAGTTGGTCTCAAGTGCCGTAAGCGCCATTTCTTTTTGCAGTATTTAGTGGAACTTCGACGAGTAATAACGAGCTTGATATTCTAGCTACGCCACAGATATTAGCGCCTTCTGTTGGGCAATATTTTTCCAAACATTTTGGTATTCTGATTGTTATATCTGTGTTTGTGGAGTATGCGTGCGAAGAAATAGAAATAGACAGGTCATTTATGGACTTGCATCGCGTATTTTCTAAAGATCCGCACAGGGTGGTACGACCTGCATGGCGTATATTTAAGAGTGGTTAATAAACAAAGTAAATCAGCTCATAATATTTTTTCACCATCATTGCTAGAAATCCAGTTTAATATAAATATTATAAAATGAGTTTACGTTTTTGAACCACCCTGTACGGCTGTAGTTCATCTTTTGGGTCTGAAAAATTAATAAACTATTTTAATGTTCATTAAACCAATTTGTGCACTTTGTGCGTATCATAACGGTACACAGACAAATTAACAGAAATATGTTTCTATAGTAGTCAGGTCTACTGTAAGCATGAAATATTTACGGCATTAACATTTTGCGAATCACCGATTTCTGCCTTTATGAACATTTCACAATGTGTTAAGAAGTAATTACAGTCCTTAAAAACGCAAAACATTCGTGTGCATGAAAATTTCGCGAGTCAGCTGCACTCGCGAAATTCACGAAATGTTGATGAATACAAACATTATCTGCTTTACAGTATGTTAAGGGCAAACATTTTTGTGAACTAACCAAATAATTTTTAAATTTGGCTTTAGACAACAACAAAAACACCCTGTTCTACGACCGAACGGCCCTTTTTTTTCCTTCAATTTTTCAATTTATTGACAATGTTTTATTTCTTTTGACTATTACAGAATTTTTGTGATGAAAATATTGGATTTTTTGGGGGAAATTTCTTTAAAAAGCGCCCTACCGACTGACCCTACATGAAAGGTACAGGTTGGGTTTTGTTGACGCCTTCAAGAAGAACTATTCACAAAAATAGCCTCTTTAACATTTATTAATATGGGAAAATCTATGGAAAAGACATATTTCAAAACCACAACATAATTGTGGCACTCTAATACGATGTACAGGTAGGTGGGGGGGTTAGATCTTCCACTTTTATGACATTGCATGTACACATGTTTTTATATTATCGTGGCCCAAATCGTGGCCAATATCTGCGTTCACTCACCTCAGCGTTGATTTCCTTTGGGCAAATTGGGTATGTTCATGATTCGCAGTGATCTAACTATAAAATTATGTTTGTTTGAATCATCTTTCAGCAAAAACAATTAGCATAGATCTTGTGTCAAACTAAAACTGAAGTTTTAGTTAGCATAGATTAGCATAGATCTTGTGTCTTCTTTAGGGATGCACACAAAGAAGATTTCTTGATGCACCCCAGGATGCTTCACTTTCATCACATGACCACTGATTTCTGTCACCAGTGTCTACTGGTTCCCATCGACTTTACAGTGCAAGGAAATGCTTATACAGTTGTTAAACGAGGGTCTTTAAGAAAATACTGTTGCAAGTAATATGATTGATGTGTCTTTAATACAGTTCTCTCTTGATTTTCTTAAAGACCCTATATTTTTAAAAATACAAGTTTTAGTTGGGATTCAACTTCTTTCATATTTGTGGCAACATTTACCCTATCTGTACATGGTAGAGGTCAGACGACCTCCAGCTGTTAATTACTTTAACACATGTGTTGCACTATTTGTTTTGGTGATAAGCCCTGCTGGTACTGTAGGGGCGCTAAGCATGATGGGGGTACATCAAGAAATCTTCTTTGGGATGCACCATTAGATTTTCAGGGGGGTAGGAAGTTGGGTTCGGGGGGTCTTTTTTTTTGGTCGCCGTAAGGGAGGATTTTTTTTTGCGCCACCAAAGGCGGCAATTTAAAAAAAAAAAGTATTCATTCATATTGAATTGGGTGGGGTGGATTTTCTTTCTTTTTTGACTCATCAGGGGGGAATTTTTTTTTTGGCCTGCATAGAGGGGGAATTTTTTTTTCTTCAAAAACTTCCTACCCCCACCCTGAAAATCTAATGGTGCGCGTCCCTTACATGAATCCAATGATGCTGAACCTCAACATGGTCTATGGTATGGATTTGCACTGATCTTAATATTTATTTATTTAATCACATTTCACAATCAACTACTGTAAAAGTAGTAATTTCCACGCTACATTTATAAAAAAAGCTAAAACCAGCAAGCGCGAAAATAATAATGCACGAATATATTCATTTTGTACATATGTCTAGGTAAAAAAGCTCAAAATCGCAAAATAAAAACAAGCAAAATTGTTCAAAATGAGCAAAGCGCGAAAATATAACGAAAATTTACTTTTACAGTTAGCAGAATTCAAGCTACTGTAAAAGCCTATATTTTTGTGTAAGGATATTTTCGCGCATTTTGACATTATAGACATTTCGCAAAAAAAAATTCGTGGGCGACCTTCTGGATGCACTGCATGAAAAACAAGAAAGAGAGAAAGCTCAAAATCGCAAAATAAAAACAAGCAAAATTGTTCAAAATTAGCAAAGCGCGAAAATGTACATACACGCACGAAAATTTAGTTTTAACAGTAAGCAGAATTCAAGTTCCTGTAAAAGCCTTTATTTTTATGTAAGGATATTTTCGTGCATTTTGACATCATAGACATTTCGCAATTTTTTTTCTTCGAGGTCGACCTTCTGGATGCACTGCATGAATGTTGAAAACAATATTTTCGTGTGATAACATTTTTTTTTGTGGAAAAATATTTTGTGTGAAACGCGCTTAAAACCACCGCGAAAATTTCAGCTTTTACAGTAGCCTACATGAGTTGTTGCATTCACCAAAGAAGGTTTTCTACTTTTATCTAGCACTATAAAGCTATTATTTGGGTACAAAATCAATGCTTAAACCCCCCTCTCCCCCTTAGAAAATGAAAGAGGATGCTGAACATGACTTTATATTAATATGGCCCATGTGCGTTCAGTCACCCCATCCCCATTTCCTCTAGGCCATTTGTTCAAATTTATGTATCAAAGCCAACTATTTAAAAATCAGCATTACTATGTATAGCATTCGTGATTTGATTTGTTTGTAAAACGACGATGCCAAACATTATTCTATTCTATTACGGCCCACATGCGTTCAATCACCTCAGAGTTTGTTTCCTTTGGGCGAATTGTTCATATTCATGTTTCTCGCTCTCATCCAACTATCCGACTTTCAATTACTACTCATAGCCCGGCGCTTTACGGCGAAAGCATCTCGACATGAATCCATGGCGACAAAATTCTCTGCGCTCGCTGAAATAATGCGAGATTTACATATCAAAACATTTGCGATATTAAATGTAGTTTATCTTACATGATTAGCCCTCGCGCTATTCGTTATTAACCGGGTTACGACATGGAAATTAATCAACGCCACAAACTGATTAATTTTGTCAAGTGTTGTGCAATACTGTTTTTGATTATAAAACGTGATTGGTTAAGTTGACAATTTATTTACAATACATATTGGGTTGATTAGTTAACCGGGTTAAGCAATGAAATTAAATGAATTCATCAACAAAATCAATTACTGAAGAGAAAAAACTTGATGATAAACGGAAGTCATTTTTAAGTGCTTGAATTTTTAATCTGCCAAATTCAGTTAATTGTGAATTTTAAATTTGGTCAAATTTCCCATTTTGTGGTGTTTACCAAGACCCATAAACTGGAGAACCATATTATTTTCAAGAATATAATGTTGATTGACAAGAACAAAATATTTCATGTAAATGAAACACATACATTGCCACTTTTTCCAGTAAGGGGACAGGGAAAAAAATACAGACAGAATTCAAATTTGGGTGAATTTCAACCATTTTTGGAGAGAAAAAAATCAAAAAATTCAACAAAAATTCCTCGTTTTTTCAAAACCTTTCACATATTGTGGAAATTTTTTCAAAACCATATAGTGAAATAGATTAATTGACAATTCAATAACCAATGTGTCGGTCTGGCACGTAGAACAGGTTTGGGATATTTAGCCGCCTAATGAGAACTGACAGACAATTTTTTCCAGTGAAAAGCAGATTATGGATGAGTTAATATTGCGCTGCAGCATGAAATTGATCAAAATGTTACCAATATTTCATACTAGTCTTTATTACCCTATGTCCATGCCAGGTCCCAGTCATCTTTTGTATCATTAATTCCAAGGACTTGGAAAGGAAGTAGTTGTTTTATATCAACAATTCCAAGTCCAATATTCAATTTGCATCCAAAATCCAAAACCTACATTGAATATAGCATCTTGCTATAGTGTTGCATATTAAATGCTTCTATAAAGAGAGACTAGCCCCCTCTATAGTTAGATCTCAGCTATTCTCTAATCATTTTCTACTACGGTGAAGGACGGCATAAGTTATATAGAGTTCATATGCAGTCAACCCATTCTTTAATCATACTTCACAAACCTTTTATAACAAATTAATTTTCTTTTATATATCAATGAGTTCTGAAATGATTGATTTGACCAAAATGTTGACTTTACAAATATTCAGCATTGTATTCCTTGTCAAATCACCCCCCCCCCCCCCCCTCCCCTCTTCTCCTTTCCAAGCAGGAATGGAAATCTCAGTTTTAATTTAGGTATGGTTGTGCCATTGATGAAATTCACATGAATAGTAGAGTCATTATCTTGGATTCCGTGACCAATTTCTTGATACCTTAGTTTCTTAGTGAATTTGTCAACTAGAACCATTTTAAAAGAAAATGAGCTCCCATGCACCTCTCAAAAGTGACGGGAACATTCTTTTATAGCGCAAATTTCAAAATGGCCACCATAGAGGGGCCCAAAAATTCAAATGGCTTTAATTAAGCTAAAAAGCACACCAAATTGTTCAACTAAGGTATCAAGAAATTTGTCACGGAATCCAAGATAATGACTCTACTAGAACCAAATTTGAAATTCCATTGGAAATATTGTACTTCAGGACCCAGCCATGCATGGGGGTAGGTAAAAAATAAAAAATATTTTTAACATTTTAAAATAAATTTCAATTCTCAAACAATTTGTAAACAAAACAAAACAATTTTCTCAAATAAAAATAATATTTCGGTTGGGCCAGGGGTTTCTTTTCCATGCCTGATACACTATGTGATAGACTATGTCTAGAATGCTGTATGATGGGATCATATAGTGGACATAGGGATTTGTGCCTTTTCCTGTCCAGTCAGTCATTCTAGCCATCGGCCAAATTTATGAACAAATCCATCCAAACCTGAAACAAGTCATGCCCGCCATTCTGGAATATTGAAACTTTATCCTAGAACATCCTGAAATTAACTTACATGCTAATATTATTTGGTGTGACAATAATAAATTGAACGTCAGAATCACAACAAATATATTTATGTTTATAGTGGCAGCACTACAGCGAGGGGGTTGGGGGAGCATGACCAGTCACAACTTTTGCCCCCCCCCCCCCACCCCCTGTCAGCTCAAGTCCCATCCTATTGTGTCCACCAAACCATAGAATGACTTCAAAATAGCTTAAAGTTGAAATGCCTAATTTCAGCCAATTTTAACATAAAAAATCAAAATGTGTGCGCACTATTATAAGTGTAATTTGCACCCGGCCCTCAAATTTGTCTTTTGCCACGCCCCCCCCCCCCCCCCCCCCACTCCGCAACAACCCACATGAAGGGCTAGAACGCCAAGCTGGCAACAGTGGCCAGTCTGCTCCTGAACCGGAACGTGTTCGGCTTTAACACATCAAATGACAGGAGGAGTCTGTCTTCCTGAGTCCGAAAATGGTAGTCTCATCGTGGTAAAAAGGTGTAGTTCAACCTGCATCGCGAGATGTTGGGGTTAAAGGTAAGATACAATCATCGGAATAGCTGTCGCAAGGAATTCTGGTATCTAGGCTGCACTCAATTTGTTAAGATGTTAACTTGTATACAAATATTTAGGGTTGAAAAGCGAAAATGCAATGATTGCACAAATTGATGGGTACCACGGTGATGCACACCAGTCAATTTGTAGCGCCCTCAAGTGAAACAGGTTCTCATTCCGGAGCTGACTGGTGGCCACTATCTACAAACATTTACATCTGTCAATAAATGCCATTTGTATTAACCCCTGGGGTCTACCTGTCTATCTTACAGTGGTTCTGATTGGTTTATTACAAGATGTACTCATATGAATAGCCAATTCAAATGCAGCTTGTAAAATGTTTCACTACCATCTTTATCAGGGATACAATTATTCTAACACTGTCTCTGATTGGTGCAATAAATGATGTATCCATCTTTTTAACCAATCGGCTGGTAGTTTAGGGGGTTAAGACTGTCTTGACAAATCTCTTTGGGATGGCACAGCATATAGCCTTATGGTTGTAAGAAAGGACATCTGAGGGGAATGCCCTTTGTAAACAAGAATCAGCACAAACAACAACATAATACGCCATTAATTATAAATCAACTGACCATCCATACACACATAACCTAATTTAACCTATTTGCATGAATTGGTTCAAGTATAACACAAAATTCACTCAAGAATCCTTGAGCTTGCCATATTAAACCATACACAATGTAAATCACACAGGCAAAGGACCTGCAGCTATTTGCTTGATCCCATCCAAGACTAGGGGAAAAAGATGCTCGGAAATCCTCAGCATGCAATGATACAATGATATCGGTTGGAGTAAAAGTGATACAGGATTTGCGCACTAATTGTGTGCTATGTTTGCCTGCTTTCGGCCTTGGCCTCAAGTCACAGTATAATTATGATATTATGGGACAACATTAAACAGATAGAATTCATTAAAATCTATAGTCAGGCCCAGTATAAATCACTCAAACTATAAATTATGAAGGTATTGTTTCTTTATTTGTTTGTCCTTATTGTATTTCCTCTTTTCATTATGGCTGTCAGAATTGATAGTAACTTATTCCGGTGCTGAGAAAAATATACAAATATTGATTTTCTTGAACTTGTATGACCACTCCGTACTAGCCATGAAATACTGCAGCATTCTGAGTTTTTATAGAATATATTATTATTTAAAATACACATTGAATTGCAGTGGTTGTGGGGGGCATAAGGAGGATGACAAGCCCAAATTGTGTTTGAAAATTATGAAACATAGTGAAAAGTATGAAAACATTTCCATTTCTTTTTAAACGTTCCTTTTGTGACAAATTGAGCTTAATTATAATTTAAACTTTAAATTAGCAAACATTGAAACTAATTTGTGCGAAGGGCACACACATTTGTCATTTTAACACAAAAAGTGCCCCGTAGGAAATTAAAATTATGTTTAAGGGGGACGTCCATGGCACCTGAAAAGAAACAAATATTGGGGGGGGGGCATCACCACCCTGCTTGCACCACCTATGGTTAACAAATCAAAATTACCCAACATGTGATGCGAAACCCATCGAATGTCGCAAAATGTGAACTAGGGATTATGGGTAAAATGTTAATTTTGTTTTTAAAAAAATTAAAGATTTTTTTAGAGAATTAATGTCCAATACTTTGTGTCATCATCTTTTATGAAATTTCACCTTCAAAAACTTTAATACTTGAGTCACTTTTCTTTTTAAACTTATAATGTTATTCTATCTGTTTTGGCCTGTTTTCATGATTTCTTGTTTTGTAGCTTTTTATGACATCACAATCATCATTCACTCATAACTTTTTTGTAGTGATTGTAGAAAAATGATCGAAACCATTCTGTAATCAGCACAGTTTCAGCTTTCTTATGATATAAATATCTCGGATATGAAAATTCCCACCATGCAGCGGGTGTTCACAGATCGCATCACATAGATATACTGTAGCTATTTGAAATGTGTTCAGTTGACAATCTGCATGTCATTAGTGGGTTGACTGCTGACTATACCTTGTTTTACATTTGACTAGACGTCATCCCATCTGACGTATGTATGAGCATGAATGCGACATCCCCTCAGTCCCGCCCTCAGTGTGTATTTACCCTGTCATTGCTACAATTTGTTGTCCGTTTGTTGACGGGAGTAATACACCAGCGAATTGGATCGCGCACACAATGATAATCTACAATATTTGAACACGCTTTGATGTCATCTATGTGGGGAGGGGGCATCCCCCTGCCAGAAGGCTTGCCCCCCCCCCAAAAAAATGAAATTACATACTCTACGTATATTAACAAAAAAATAGTTGTTTATGCCCCCCCCCCCCCTTCCCCCTCTGATCACAGGCCTGTCCCCCCTTCTTCACCAGGCTTCCCGTTAAGGTTTGACAAATGCGCGTAAAAATGTGGATGCAAGTTTGCCGACGAGGTGGCAAGAAATTGTGTCCAAACAGAAATATGAGCGTCCATGGGCTGATTGTTATGAACTTAGGACGCTATATATCGTCAAAATTGTGTCTGTCGTCATCTAACGTGTTTCATCTTAAATCCAAGATGGCAGATCGCCGGCCCGTAAACCATAAAATGAAAATCCGCAGCGAAAATCATATTTTAGCGAGCATAAGTGTAAGAAAATGCAAAGATTTAACTAAAAGCCCATTTCCAGTGAATCTCCACTATAAATGTGCATTAATTAAGAGTGATTAAGCCGACAATTTGTTTTCTTATTATTATTTTGTTGAACTTTTTTTTTTTTAGTTTCGGGAAACTTAGGCATCCAACTGGACAAAAAATACACATGCCTAGAGTTTGAAAAGGCGTCAGAATTTTCAAAATGGCGCGTACTAACGGGAAGCCTGTTATTGTTTAAGTAAATGTCATCCTTTTGGATTATTGCTAAAATCCCTGACCTACATACTAGAGATTATATTCAAAATACCTAATAAGCATAAATTGTTAAATAACCACAAACACTTCCTGGTGTCACTTGAATCCCTGTGTCCTCATAGACATTTAAAGGTAGATGACCCGATCACATTTTCATAACACAAATTTTTCTCAAACATATGGAGATATTCATATCATATGAAAGATCATATTTTTCTGATTAACATACTGAAATTTGACGGTCCAAATCAGTATGATTACGAAGAAATCGGTGAAATAACATCGAATTACCGCGAAAAGTGGTTAACCACCAATATAGTTTGTGTACAACTCAATGGGCACATTTCACGGCATCTTGTGCGTCTAAAATAAGAACCATTAGAGTTATGCAACTCAAACTTTGGAATATGACTTTTTTGAGGATGACCTTTCATGTAGAATAGAAAACTTCAAGTTGAAAATTGGAACATCTACCTTTAACATTTTCTTCTAGTTTTTACGATAATTTACACCATAAGACCAATGCTCGCTCTGAGCACTTCCCCCAGCCAGCCTTCCCCCTCCCAGTCCTTATTAGTGTCAATATGTTATATGATCTTCCCCTACCCACAGTATCATCATGTTACATTTGTATATGATCTCCACCTCTTGATAGTGTTATCATGTTACATGGTTCAAAATCTGTGTACCCCTGACATGTCACTACTTTCCCGACGTGCTCTGATAGACATTGGTCACTTTCTTGTGATTTCTACGCTAATTTACACCATTAAAGACCAATGACCGCTGACACCACCCCTAGCCAGCCTGCCTTACCCCTCCCATGCCATGTTATAGTCTCCAAATCTTGCAGTGGACAACTTGTGTCAACTCTGCCATACCTGTCTTACTGCTTTCCCTTTGCCCGATAAACATTTCCAAATTCTGTTTTTGGTTTTTTACGATAATTCAAACCGTAAGACCGATGACCGCTGGCACCACCCCAAGCCAGCCTGTCTTCCCCCTCCCAGTACTTGTTAGTGTCAGGCTGTGACTTTACGACACATCGTGTAGGTGTTGCGGTTGTTAACTCGTGTCAATTCTGTGTACCCTTGTCAAAGCTTATTTCCTAACACTACCGACTACAGTATACTGGTTTCCTACTGTCCAATCACTGTCTGAGGGCAAGATTGCTCTCCATAGGTATTGTCAATTTTATAACTTTTGAAAAGAAAAAGAAAATGCATATAAAAAGGCCTGTCTGCAGTACCAAAATGCCTTACAATCCCACATTTTATGGGGACTTTGACCATCGTAATTGACAATGCCTAACAAAATTGTGTTCATATTAACACTATCGACATTGGTTTTATCATTATACAAATCATATTTTTCAGAAACCTTTCTCAACTTTCAAGGTCTATCTCAAGGATTACAGAACCAATACTAGGCATGTTTGTTACTTATTTCAATGCATTTCTCATAGTGATTCCAAATATGTTAATGAAATTCATTACTGTTGACATTTTGGACACATTTTGTGAACTTTTGAAATGTCGTCTGCAGATGCCTGCCGTGTGGAAAGTGTTAAACGAACCCTAAGACAATCTTCTCGACTAGTTATCTAGCCTTTCATCAAGACGTTGTGTGAGCACCCTCCCTATACTCGGCGCGCATGGATTGGCCATGTGCCTTGCTTCGTTCGGCGCTCGATGGGCAATATTGCAAACGACTATAGGGGTGAGGTCCAGGGGCAACTTCTGGTATGGGTTCAGGCAAAGTCCCCGTAACATTTGGGATTGTAAGGCATTTTAGTACCGAATACAGGCCTTTTTATATGCATTTTCTTTTTCTCTTCAAAAGTTGCAATTCTATCAAATTGACAATGTCTTAGCAATGCCATAAAGGTTATCCATGTAACGTATTAGCTGTCATCAAGATTTTCAGAAAAAAGACGCAACTGTTTCATGATATGTATTTGGTTACACGATTTGTGCAATGAATTGGACGTCATGCACTGATTTATTTTAATGTAGAATAGGCCGGTGCGATTCCCCTTTGTATCCCGTTGCGCATGGCTATGTGAGTAGCCTCTACTGCATTTTTATGGAAAATACAGACAGACACTAAGCCCTGGCCTATCAGCTTACTGTAAAAATGGTAGTTTTTGCGCAATTACATTTTCGCGCTTTGCCGATTTCAATTATTTCTCTTGTTTTTAAATTCACAATTTGAAAGCTCATTACATAGAGTCATACATGAAATAAATATATTCACACATTTTATTTTTCGCTGTAGCTGCTTGGAATACAAAAAGCGCGAAAATTAATGTAGCGCGAAAAAGTCCACGTTTACAGTATTCTGTTTTCAGCTCAATTCCCTATTTAGCAGATAGGGACGAAAAACATATTATTATTTTATTACGCGAAAATTATGGTAGCGCGAAAAAGTCCACGTTTACAGTATTCTGTTTTCAGCTCAATTCCCTATATTAGCAGGTAGGGATGATAAACATATGTGATGCGATCTGTGAAAACCCGCCACATGGTGGCATTTTTCATATTGGAGATATTTATATCATAAGAAAGCTAAAACTGTGCTGATTACAGAACTGTATCGATCATTTTTCTACGATCACTACAAAAAAAGTTATGAGTGAGTGATGATTGCGATGTCATCAAAAGCTACAAAACAGGAAATCATGAAAACAGGCCAAAAAAGATACATAATTCAACATAATAACATTATAAGGTTAATAATCACAGTGACTTAAGTAAGTTTTTGAAGGTGAAATTGTATAAAAGATGATGAAGTATTGGAAACTAATTTTCTTTAAAAAAAATCAACAAAAAAAAGAAAAAGGGTTTTTTTGTGTGTTTTTTATTTGTTTTTTAAATTACTCATAATTCCTAGTTCACATTTTGCGACATCCGACGGGTTTTCACAGATCACATCACATATTATTATTTTATTACGCGAAAATTATGGTAGCGCGAAAAAGTTCCCGTTTACAGTATTCTGTTTTCAGCTCAATTCCCTATATTTAGCAGGTAGGCCTAGGGATGATAAACATATTATTATTTTATTTACTTGGCCTTAGCAGTAACAAAACAAAAAGACATAGCGCTCATTTGTAACCTAATACATCAAATATCCCAAGGAAATCATTTCAATCACAATTTTTTGTTGTCACACAACCTTTCCAAAAATGTTCAATGGATTTCAATAGTATTGGTATGTATTCAGGAAAGGCACACATATATATTTTTAAGCCAAGGAAATCCATTCAGGCATAAAAAAAACCTGTTTGGTGTATCCCATACAACCTTAAATGTATGCATACCATTCTATTTGTAGTTTTTTTTCTATAATGGTTTTTTCAATTGTAGGTATGTATTACTATTACTAGTATTAGCCAGGAAAAACACACATATACAAAGAAATCCATTTAGCATACAAATAGGTTCAATCCTACATTTTTTGTTATTCTTTTAAAATTTATTTTTCATTATTACCTTTACATTTTCATTTAATTTTCTTTCAAATTGGATTTAATATTTACCTATGTTTTAAGAAAAGCCATCCTGTCAAAATGTGGTTTTTGTTTTATGAATTTATTATATTAGGCAGTATGCGACAACAACAAAAACTCTGTTCTTCGAGTAACCGGACATCTCAGGTAGGGTCTGTCGGTCGGACGTTTTTTGTTGTTGGTTTTTTTACAAACATTTCCAGCATTTTACGTGAATGTTCAACAATTTTGGAATTTCCATATTTGTAACAAAATGTTTCTTTAAAATAAATAAAATAAAAATGTTGAACAAAAATGGGTTGGTCGGGCCCGTAGAACAGGGTGTTTTTTTCCGTGGCCTTATGGTTCCTTTTAACAAAACTATAACAAATTGTTATACTCCATCAATTTGTCAGATATCTTATTTATGAAGAAAAAAACACTCTCTACCATCTCGGTTTTTCCAGCTCGTTATACCAATTAAACATCCTTTTTTCTGCTTTACCATCAGAACTACAATGGCATGATTACGCTTCACAAACCATGCATAACAAGCTCCAGGGATAATATTAAATAGCCTATACATAGTTCATGCCTTGCTATTCATAAAGGTTTCTTTTGACTACATTTTTAAGCTAAGTCACCTTTTATTTTACTTGGGTTTTGCCCGTCTTTTCAACTGGGTATTTATATCAGTGGCATTGATGTATGTATGGCTTTGATATCTGAAGAATATTGCTATCAAATATGAGCCCAAAGTTTAAGCCTTATTCATGGAACCAAAATAACACTATAGAGACAACTAGTTCAAGTCAGGAACTTTTGCGTCGGTCCAATCAACCGTCAAAGATTAACAGGTAAAATAGCGTCAAAGTGTTACTTATTACATAGGTATGTACTTCTGGACCATCCAAAATTATTGACAACCCAAGAATTTCTGAGGCAAGGGTCTCGGTGACCCACTGATTTACTTTCTTATGTCAGGGCCTGACTGCTAAGGTTGTGGGGAGGTGCCATCAAATACTGTCAATGTGTAATTTTTCAAGCTTTGCACATTTTGAACAATTTTGAATGTTTTTAATCTTACGATTTTGAACTTTCTTACACAGACCTACATATGAACATATTTGCACGGTTTTTATTTTTCACGCTTGCTGATTTTAGCGCGAAAAGCGGGAAAAAAATGTAACGTAAACATTTCCACTTGTACAGTACCAAAGTTTTCAAAAAATGTAGGTAAAAAAAGAAGCCTCTGACCCAGTGGCGTAGCTAGGATTTTTTTCAGGGGGGGGGCAAGATTTCTAAAATTTTCGTAAAAGGTTGCCCCAATTTTTTTTCTAGTCACTTACCTCGTGAAATTCACGTAAGTGGGGGGGGGGGGGGGGTGGGGTGAGGTCCAAAAATTTCGCACAGTCCTAAAAAAATCGCACAGTCACCACAAAATCGCATAGTAAATGTACTACATGTACAATTTTGCCTTCTATTTGGCTAATAACCTCGGTCTTTTTTCTCAATTTTTTCCTATTTCCTTTTTTTCTCACCCCTTTTTTTTTTAGGGTGGTGGGGGGCAGGGGCACAAATCGGGTTTTTTCGTCAGGGGGGGGGCATTTGCCCCCCCTGCCCCCCCTCCCCCCTGAGCTACGCCACTGCTCTGACCCATGTGGAACTCTTTCCTTTAAATTGGGAAATTAGAAACTGTGGAGTTCATTTACAGGTGCCACTACCTGATCATGAAAATATTGATGTAAGGCTAAAAGAAAAGGGTACGACAGACCCAATTTTGTGGAAACTGGCGGGAAAAAATGTTTATGTGCGAATGAATACCGACCCAAATCTTTTTCTTTTTTTGGCAAAATGTGTTTATTATAACTTTTTAAGGTCATTTTTAGGGGGGAGGGGGGAAGAAAGGGAGAAAAGCCTGACTGACCGACACTCCAGGTTTTTTCGTAGCCTAATTGGGCTACTTTGTTTAAGCATGGTTTTAGTAATACTGTAAAAGTGGGAATTTTCGCACTACATTTATTTTCGCGCTAAGATCAGCAAGCGCGAAAATAAAAATGCGCTAATATAATTCATTTTGAATGTAGGTCTATGTAAGGAAAGCTCAAAATCGTGAAAATAAAAACAAGCAAACTTGTTCAAAATGTGCGAAGCGCGAACATTTACATGCACGAACATTCACACTTTTACAGTACTGCTGATACATTGATTGGAAAAATACAAAAGAACCTGTTTCAAAAGAATATCCTTGGTTCATATGTTAATTTAATGGACAATAGGCCTCATAAGATATTGTTAGTTTTCAGATTTGTTGGCATTTTTTACTCAACCTTCATTTATGTTGTTGGGGATCATTTTTACCTTTTTAAAGTCTAGAATAAATGTTTAACAACTTAACACTTCATGAGGCTATAGTTTTACCATATACAAAACAGATTTGTCAGAAATCTTTCCCAACTTTTAAAGTCTATCTCAAAGATTACTGAACCAATACTAGGCATGTTTGTACTTGATGCATTTCTCATAGTGATTCCAAATATGGTGATGAAATTCACAATAATTTAAAAATTTGAAAAGTGTTGTGTAATTTTGAAACTGTTGTCTGCAGACGACTGCAGGCTGCAGCATGGAAAACATTAAATATGTCGTTTGATTTTTCATGTTCCGAAAATGTTTGTTTTAGACAGTGAACAACAAAATATTGTTCTAAAGATTAAAATAAAAAACAAAAACATATTGCATGCGTGTGAACTAGAGTTTCATGACCGGAATCGTAAAACCGTATAATTGGAAAAGCGTTGCCGATAATTGGTGAAAACATAGGAAATAATGTTGCAATGTAGATCTAAGTTATTGATTAGATGAGCGTAAAAATGGTTTCTTAATACTCTTACGAACCATTGTTTCGAAAACAGTTTCGTTGGATGGGTTTCATGCCCGTTTTCATGCTGTTCTCACTAAAGATGTATACTATCATGGGTAATGTGGTATAAATGCCGGGGGTAGCTGGCCGGTCAAGTAAGACATGAGAAATGTGCCACTCCAACGAGATGAATCAACCATGGTCATTATCTTTTACGGTGCAAATATGTTTCATACAACATTGAGACAAGAAAGTGCAAACCCCTTAAACTACGGAATTGGTGGTCAACAGTGGTAGACACTTTTGCGCACCACTTAATTTCACTGTTTCCTCTTCGCAACAACAAATTGGCAAAAAAATTGAACGCAATACGTTTCGACAGAATACACCTGAAAAGTACACACAACCCAAAAATTCAACGACTGCAATATTGACCAACTTCAATAGAGCGAGAAAAATTAAACTCACAAAAATAAAACCGTTTGTGACAACCTGCTCGAAAAGGTCAAAAGGTCAACCCATTCAAATTTACTGACAACCCCCAGGTGAACCTATTGAGCAAATTACACAATACAATAAGTACATGGCTGCTTTCTTCTTCTAAAACCACACATATGGACAGAAATATGAGGAGTCAAGTTCGGGGCAATAGCAGCCACTGTTGAATAAGGTGGGGGAAGCCCCAAACACTGGGGTAATCTGATTACCTGATATTATAGGATGACTGGTATTGAAATTTGACAACCATAAGGCGTAATCCGAATAAAAACGTATAAGCGGATCGTCCCTCCCACATAAAATTAAAAGTTTGACAATATATTCCTGTTGTGTAGTGTACACAGTCTTTAAATGTGCGAAATGTAACTTCAAGTAAAATGGTTTAAAATGGGCCAAGTGGGAAACAAACAATTAATCAACAACAAAAATTGTCCCGCATAAAATTAAAAGTGTGACAATATATTCCTATTGTGTATTAATTATAATCTATGTGCACAGTCTTTAAATGTGCAAAATGTAACTTCAAGTAAAATGGTTTAAAATGGGCAAAGGGAAAACAAACAATTAAAGGTAGATGACCCGATCACATTTTCGTAACACAGAATTATTTCAAACATACAGAGATTTTCATATCATATCAAAGCTCGTATTTGTCTCATCATCATACTGAAATTTGACGGCCTAATTCGGTATAATGACAGAGAAATCGACGAAATAGCGTTGAATTACCGCGAATGGTGGTTACCACCGATATAGTTTGTGTACTACTCAATGGGTACAGTTCACAGCATCTTGTGCGTCTAAAATAAGAACCATAATAGCTATGCATCTCAAATTTTGGGACACGACGTTTTTAAGGATGACCTTTCATGTAGAATAGAAAACTTCAAGTTGAAAATCGGAACATCTACCTTTAATCACACAAATTTACAATCTTTAACTGGAGCCTCATCGTTGGCCAAAATATTAGTAACAGCGCTGTAAATGTGGATGATTTTGGGCCAATTATTTAAGCATTCTACCATATCATAACACGTATCACATGTTGGGTGAAAATAACATCCATGAATATATGATGTAGCACATCAAAAGGAGGGACTTTAAAATGACACCAAATTTATTAAAATTGATCAAGGAATTCAGATTTTACGAGTGCAAATGACTCCTAAATTCTTATTATTTTCTTCGATTTGTTTCTAACTGTTTTCATCTATATCTTGAAAAACACACAGCCGCTAAGTCCCCTGTTGATGTGCTGCATCACATTATGTTTCTTAAAAGAAGTTTCTTAAGTTAAAATAATTTTGAAAAATGTTGACACTATTTTAATTTTAATTTATAATTGTTTTTAAATTTGTTGACTTTTGTTGTTGAACAGGATGGCAATTTAACACACAACAGTTAAAATTTGACTGAGTCCATAATGTATAAGTACTGTACATATACCCATGTTTGACCATGTATACTGCTATATCAATTGGTTCCCATGTGTGTGTGTGTTTTATTAATATTACCTTGAATTGGTGGCCCTAAAACAGTTGAAGTTCAAGGCTTGAACATTCAATTCAATATTTGCACAATTTCAATCTAAATAATACTTTTAATAGTATGTATGCTTATGCATACATACTATTATTTAGATTGAAATTGAGAAACTAAACTTATGTTTAGTTTCTTATTTTGCAAAGAATGTTCTATGTGTATGATGATGGTATAGGTTGACAAATTAGTATGATAACTGGGGATAATACTCGGATTTGGTTTGGTCGGGGGTGTGCCGCTGGAGATTCAAAACCCCTACCCATTTCTAAGGGTGATTTTGGAAAAAACAGTACCCATTTCTAAGGATTTTGCTACCCATTTCTAAGGATTTTGCTTCATTATAGACCCAAATTTCGCAAATTATCAGGAAAATAGACCTAATTTTTGACAAATTGTCTTGGCATTTTTGCGAAAATAGACCCATTTGTAAAAAGTGACCCCATTATTAGGGATTTTCCAGCACAAATCATACCCCATGTTTAGGGATTTTTTTTGCAAAAAAGGCAACCCTTTAGAGTGGCACATCCCCGTATACCATATAAGGCGAGTACCCCCGCGCCCCCTCCCCGGGTTGAATATCGGGACATGTATAATCAATATTCTAGGGTAGAACGAGGGAAAACACCCTGACACATGAGGGCCTACATGTGCCCACATATGGGCTGAATCACAGTTTGTGTTTTGCGTTAACTGATGATGAGATAATCTTGAAACTCTTTACCGTTTTAAATCAGTATCAGGCATCACAGGGGCAATAAGTAATAAATGGGCTATTCCATTTGAAGTCCATACCCCCACCCGCTATGGAAGACATGCTCTTCATTTCCCACATGACAGGGAATGGGAATTTCAAATGGTTTACCTGATGGGTGACTCCATTTGATATCTATACTCCCCTTGTTGAAAATTAACCCTAACTCTACCCCCCCCCCCTTCCCCCCACTTTTTTCAGACAATTTTCCTCCCAAATATCGCCTCAACACCCCCCCCCCCCCCCTTCCCGGATTTGAACCATGGACCTTCCTGCACACAGGGCGAGGTATTTTCCATTCACCACCAGTGTCAAGGCTACATTATTTCATCGAAAAACTTCGACACTGGGTTATACCAGTGGCAGTTAAGAATATTCTGGCTATACACACTAGCTGGGTCATGGTATTTTGTGGTAGGGTTAGGGTTATGCTCATGTCTTCTATTGGGGGAGGGGGAATTTCAAATGGAATAGGCCAATGTGTCTATAATATATGAGTCACATATACATACATGAAACAGAATGTGTGATATGGGTATAATATGAAGTAGTTGACCTCAGAAATAGAGTCAAAGACATGTTTTACTTCAAAATTGGAACAAAAAAGTCACTATGGCATTGGGGCGGGGGGGGGGGGGGGGGGGGGGGCGCTTACAGCCAATACATTGGGGTACCAATTTTTTTCACGATTTAAAGTATCGCAGACAATTTTGTGTGCGCCTATGCAGTTGCTGATATTTGCTGGGAGATATTAAATTCCATAATTGATATATATTCAATTTAATATTTTTGTTGGTTGTTTTTTTCACAGGGAGGATCATATCAATCTACTAAAGTAACCACCATGATAATTTGAGTTTATATTTCACGGATAATAATAAAACATGGGTCAACTTATTTCATTTTGGTCAAGACTGCCCAATGATTATATGCTTGCATGATTCAAATTCAAAAATCTAACAATTCAAGGTGGAAGGCCTTGAAAGTTGACGTGTCCCTTTTGTCATGAAACAATGTCATATAAAAATGTCATATAGTTCAAGGATAAACCGCCCCCATCCTCCCCCCCCCCCACCCCAAACCCCCAAACCCAAACCCCACCCCCTCCCCCTGATTCTGATTCAGTACTTTGACAAATTCTGTTTGGTTTTGATAACAAGAATTGCTTCCTTTCCTTAATTTTCATTTGGTAACTATAGTGTTTTTATCCAATAAATAGTAATTTGTCAATATTCAGAAAATGATGTAATAAAGAGAAAAAGTAGAATTGAAAATGGTCGACAAGCGAGTCATTTCCTATGGCAGTGTTCCGTACAACTACATCCCTGCGCTAATTTCATCGGCAACATTATCTGTACAATTATTTACTATTTCATTTTAAATGACAGCAACTCTCTCTGAAATACCTTGTAGAATGTATGTATGTGTAATTATCAAGAGAATAAAAAAAAATGTTTTGACATAAAATGTTTTCGCAATAAAAACAAAATGTTGAATTATTTTTTTACAAAGTTGAGTATGACATACCTAGGAAGTTCATGATCAAATTCCAATGTAGCTAGAAGCAGTTGTAACACAAAATATGACAAGTCCTTCTGGCAACCAGTAAAAACATAACTGGTAACAAAATTGTTGCTTATCCTCCTCAAAATCCACTTGCTATCTATGCTATCACTGTATCACTCTCTATAGTCTATCAATCTATGACTGAGCAAGCTTACTCATTCAATGCCATGCTAGAAGCTTACGAAACATCGTACACTTATGCTTTACAGCCAAGCTCATGTATTGGCAAGATAGCTTATCCATTCACTGGATCACATCATTTTTCGCAATATTTCACGGGATAAATTTTTACTTTGAGAGCAAAATTAGTGATTTCACAATTTTCGGCTACTTCACATCACGACCAATTGTACAGTTCACCATTCCCATTCCAGATTTATAAAAAGTATCGCGATTTTTGGGAAATTACGACCATCCTGGTGCGTAGTCTGCCACATGAAAATATCCACTATGCAAATTTATCCTGGTAATGATCTCATTATAGAGGGAGCCCTTCTGTTTGCAGCCGGTCATCCACCTGATAGTAAGACTCTAGCCAAGGAACCAGGTCAAGTCAAGGTTATTTATATAAGTACACTGACCAGCAATGAGCAGGTATAAATTATTGAATGGCCAAAATAGCATGCCTGATGAATAATGGGCAGTGATGGCTAATGATTTACAAGCACATTTCAGGATGTCAAAATAACCATTTTTTCAGGATTTTTTTCAAAATAGTATGATGACTTTCGGGGCAGTCAGGGATGGCTAAATCACGTTTTACAAGCACATTTTGGTACATCAAAATAACTTTATCTTTTTAGAATTTGTAAAAAGTGTTTCAAATGGAATTGAAACCGCTGAAAAATGTCCATACTTATGGATAATCGGCAATGATGAATAAATCGTGATTTACAAGCACATTTTTGGAGTTAAATAATACTTTTTTTTAGAATTTGTAAAATTGGTTCAAAATGGAATAGAAAACGCTGAAAAATATCAACACTTACATGTCTAATGGACATTGATGGATAAATCATGATTTATTATATGCACATTTCATGATGTCAAAATAATATTTCAGAATTGGTAACAATTTGTTGCAAAATAGACACACAGAGAATTATCCATCTATGTTCAAATAAATGGAATAACATCTTTCAAACAGTACTGTACTGTAGTGTAACCATCCTAATTCCTATATCTGAAAATATTTCAAATGTGCTTATTTATTTCCAGAAAATCCAAGATATTTAAATCATGGTGTTTTTTTGTTTGTTTTTAATTACAAATCTTGAATTGATGTGGTGGTTATATTCTTATTTTAGACCATAAATTACCCATATATTAATTTTTGATCCAGACCATAACCATCCAAGATATTTAAATTATGGCGTTTCAAAACATATTTTCTAATTCTTGATCGACTATTCGTTTTATATGGAGGTTATTCTTATTTTAGACCATTCATTTACCAATATATTAATTTTGATCTAGACCATAACCATTCACTTCATTTCATGGTTATTTTATTTAAGGAAAAAACAATCTATTCATACAATTCAATTATACCATACACGAACCAGCTAAGTGTTTATTCTTATTATTGTTCTCAGGAATTGCATGTCCTTGGTTTATATACTGTATTTTTAGCGTTCATGAATTTTCACAAAGGTGGAAGACACATTACCATGTTTTCGTTAATTTTATGACTGTCCCATGTCTTTACATAGACATTGTACCAGTACAATATATGACATTTCTAGCCCACTGCGATGTCCACTTGCAAACTTAACATAATTAACACAAAAATGTTGAGAGAAAAATGTTTAAAAAAAACGCTTATTATAATATTAATACCTTGTATGTCTTAATTATGGTGTTATTCATTGTGGTCTTGTTCCTGTCATTGAATAAAATATGCAGTATATCTTATACTGTTGTTCACTGTATTGTTTCAAATGACATTGACAAAAAGGAAATCCGGAGAGAGGGGATGGCCAATTTTTGTCAAAAGTGTTGGCAATTGGTTTATCACTGCGGTCTTACTTTCTAATATTTTCAATTTTCTGACAATTTAGCCAAAGCTGTCCAAAATTAGGGCACATTACGGATCTCAGGATTAACATATAGGTTCCATTTCTTGTCCATGCTAAATGTGGAGCACTCCTACCAAATAGAATCTGAGTAGCCTGAACAGTGTAATGAATTTTCTAAGTTTTTCAATACAAATCACACATTTTCCACAGAAAAATTAAAATAGTTTGTAATTTTTTTAATTTTAAATATGTGTCGCCGTCGGTCAGGCTTGTCTAACTTTAGTGCCCAGCCCCTCCCGCCCCCTTGGCCTTAATCCAGATTATTTTGCAATTATTTCAAGGCAAACAATTGATAGTTTCCTTGTCCATACACAACCGCCATTATTCACTCAAAACAGAATTCCATATTGATTTAATACTTAACTTCTTAGAGCAATCAAATAAACTCCAAATGATGCATTTATTCTGAAACACACTGTAAATAGGTACACACACATCAGAGTCATTTCTTCTTAGAAGCGAAATTGCCACAACCTCCATCCAGCTCAAATATTTGATCTGATTTCATCCAAATAAAATATTTACGATTCATCTCAAACCGGGCTGGAGCAGCAACGAAAAAAGTACAATACACTCTAGGTTTTTTTCAAACACGATGAAATATTTAAAATGTAAATTCTGACTATAAACCGCTTAAGTCTACGGAAATAGCCTGTATTTTTTTCAAACACGATGAAATATTTAAAATGTAAATGCTGAATATAAACCGCTTAAGTCTACGGAAATAGTCTGTATTCTGTATAACCATACGTCTCTGTGGTAATATCTTGGGATAATTATCACACCTTCCAGAGTTATCTCCATCAAATGATGGGTATTTCGAAAAGTATGCAGTGATTTAAACTGGACTTTTGAATAATTTGAACCAAAAAGAAATATGATTTTAAAAGCTTACATATTTTAGTTATTACTTAGGCTGGGAGAAAAAAAAACTGTTGTAGGACCCCAACCGGCCCATACCTTTTGAATTAGAAAAAAATCAAATTAAATTTGATTAAAAATTTACCAAAATGTTCACAAAAGGGGGGAACCAAAACAAATCCTGAGCTATAGACCGTATCTGAGAGGCCCGAAATCCGTAGAACCTATTCATGTTTTTAAATCACCTGCTTTTCACAGGGACTTAAAATAGCCAAAAATGAAAGCAAAAAGTCATAAACTTAAATACTTAGTGTAATTTTTATATATATATTTTTTTAATATTATTTTTTTTAAATATTTTAAATATTTGTTTTAATAAAAAAAAATCTTCCTCAAAATAATTTTTAAAAATATTCAAGGTCGGCGATGTATTTAGGGTTGGTCGGGTTAGGCCAATCAAACATCTTCTTTTTTAGGCCTTAAAGCAATTTATCTCATATATTGTAAAATAAATTTGAAACTGTTATTCTATTTTTTTAGACAATAAACATTGTTTTTATAATTCCATCGACCATTTACATTTCTCTGAATCTATCGCCATCTACTATCGCCATTTGCGTTTCGCTAAATCTATCGCCATTTACTATTGCCATTTGCGTTTCCCGTGTACAAACTCAAGATGAAACAAATTGACATTGTGAACCGAAAATGACAATAAACTTTTTGTACATCGCCACTTAAAACATTGTTTACTCTAACATTGAAGTCTTTTCAAACACGTTCCCCTAGAGTCAATCCGTTTCACCATTTAACATCGTGGGAAATACACAGCACGTACAGGAGAGATCGCCACGATGCTCACCGCTAGTGTTGCCAGAAAATTGTCCAGAAAGTTGTGCAAATAAGCCCGAACAGAGGCAATCATATTACATATTGCAATAAAATTAAAAAGTGTTTCGCACACATGCAGTTTTTGTGTACACATTTAAGTTAAACATGCAATCGCAACGGTGATGCAAGGTTCAAATCACTGGGGCAACTAGGGAGAAGGACATGCGCTCGAGGAGCGGGGAAGGGGGTGTTAAACACAACTAATTTTTACCATAACTTATCAATTTCAATTCAATAATCCAATGATTGATCATAATGTTTCGATGAGGCACATTTTCTACCAGTCTAATAATTTTCCAGCCTGTCATCTATTATTGGGCCGATACTATATTAAATCCGTATTAAAGCGATTTAACACATTTTTATGGGATTTGCTGCAAAAATGTCCTAAACCTAATGCAACTGAGAAGCTCTTGTATTTTGCTTATTTTTATTCCATCCATAACTAACAGCCCTCCCCTTAATTTCAATGTTAAGAGATGAGAAAACAAGTTCTACTAGGCCCGACCGACCCTTTTTCAGAATTTTCCCACATTTTTTAATATTTTGATTTGCACATTTTTGATTTTTGTAACAAAATTTATTTTTGATTTTTGAAATTTTTTGATTTTTTTTGCAATATTTTGACAATTTTGAGATTTCACAAAATTCTTTGGAGGGGAAAAACACTGACCAATCGACCCTACCTGAGAGCAGCGTGCAATATATACTATTTTATTTGTGTAGCAATTCCAAATATTGCGTAGCATTTCATCACATCTGTATGCGATACAATTGGGAAATTGATTAGCAATTCTTCAAAATTGTGTAGCATTTCGCTATGCCATACCGGATATATTGCACCCTGCCTGAAAGGTCTGTTTGCCCGTAGAAACGGGGCGAGTTTGTCGTCGCCTTGGCCCTTATTTTTGGTGAGATTGGGCTACAAAACCCTCAATGCGATTGTGATATGACTAAATTGGCTGTTTTGAGGCATACACCACCATCATGACTCAGAACACTGCGATGAATGCGGTTAGCTTGTCTTTATAGCTTGGCTTCAATTCTTCATTACCCACGTATAATCACCATTCCCTCATCAATAGGCTTTCCATGCTTCCTCTTCTATAGTTTGTTCTGTGCAAAATTGGCGCGTGTGCAGCTCTTGTTTTGTGCGCAAATAACTATTCTACTGTGTAAGCATTATGTGTCAATCAAACAATGTTGTCATCGTAACAATTCTATTGACGACAACGCTTTGATATAGCACTTGATATCGATGACGTGGCCCAATAAATCATGACATCATTATCAACTAATCAGCAAGCACAATTATTTTTCAAGGGCTAAATCTTCCGTAAAACAATACAAAACATAACACAAAGATTGTTTGCGGACTAGTTTTATAGAGGGCGCTCTCACACACACCAGCACAACCAACAACACCTTGATGAACTAGGCGCACTCTTCAAATGTCTCTCAGGTAACTGTAATAGAGCTGCTGTGGCTGATCCTTAACCCTTTGAACCCGATAGGTCGATTTATCGAAAATCGACCTATCGGAGAGCGTCGTATAACCCGATAGGTTGAAAAATCGACCTGAGCGAACAGGCGACACATTGATAATATGACTGAGTGGTCATGTGACTTGAAAGTCATGTGATGTTCACCCGATGTGAAATACATTGTTTGGCAAGATTTTCGTTGTGTTTTGATGTCATTTAGCTGAAGAAAACAGTCAAAAATAGCGCGAAATTGGATGAATATGCAACCCAATATGGCGCAGATGATTCTCAGGTAGACAGGGATGCATTGTTTTTACGGTCATGATTGGCAATTTTGGCAATAAAACGGACGTTTTTATGTTATAAATAGGTTACGTTATACGAGTAGTAATCTTGTATAATGGCATACTGCCCTCTATCATCGGTAACGTATATTACCGATGATATAGGTGTACTATATTTAGCATTTTACCCCCGGAGAAGTCAGGGTGGGTGTACCGAACCCTTATAATAACTCCGGGTTCAAAGAGTTAAACTCTACCTAGCCCTTACCCTGCCACTATCCCTAACCCTTGTAAAGTATGGGGATCAACAACGCGTTAAACGCGACAAATACTTCATTGAAACATTTTAAATAACTGAGAAACTCCCACACACACATTTACGGCTAATTCCTTAGAATTACGTGCATTTGATCACCTTTTACCAAGAAATTGAAACTTTCAAAATATATGGGTCAGAGTTTTGACCGGTGGAATTTCTTTTGGCAAGTAACTTCCTGTCAGAATGATTGGTTACTAAAAATATTTAAAATACTGTAAAAGTGGTCATTTTTGTGCGATTTAAATTTTCGAGCTTTGTCGATTTTCAGTCATTTATGTTGTTTTAAATTCACGATTTGAAAATCCATTACATTAGACTGATACACAAAATATATATGTTCATGGTTTTTTATTTTCGCGATAGCTGCTTGGAGCACGGAAATTAATGTATTGCGTAAATTTCCACGTTTACAGTAAATAAAACCTTTCGAGTTACTCATTCAAATTATATTGAAATTTGTAAGAACCAAAGTCTTGAAACCTGACCTATATATTTCAAAAGGTCAGGTTTTTTCTGGTGAATGGTATACATTCATCTTAAAGGAATTTGTCTCAAATATGGACTTATTCTTAGTTCAGTTGTTTCTCATTACAATATAATGCTTATTCATATAAATAATTAGTCCTGTGAGGGGAAGAAATCTTTAGATCTAGTGCATGTGTAGCCTACGGGAATCCCAGTTGGGAGAAGTGACTCCCTAAAAGGGTGCCTCCCCCCCCCCCCTGAAAAGCCTGACTGATAAGTACACATTTTATTTGATGCAATAAAATCTTGGAGTTCCTTTAGTCATAGACGGTAAATGCTTTAGTGTACCCTACCACTGCATGTCTCCAATGGGGACTTTAAAGAACGGCCCATACACTTACACATTGAAATAAAAATGGCAGGGTATTCTAATTCTTATCAAAAATCTTTAGACAGAAAGTCTCAAACTCTGTAAGGGCATTTGTACAAGGGGAGATTTCATGCTTCAAATACATGAAATATGAGTGAAATTCACTTTTATTTTACTTAAATATGGAAATTAAGCAAAATTCACAAAAAAAAATTGTTGTTAAACAAATAAACTAATTTTACTCAGCTAGTGTAAAAACAACATTGCAGGCGGTCTGAGGCTGAGGCGGTCATAGCTGGTTAAGTAACCTGGTGGGATGGGATGTAAGTCACTTAATTTACCCATCTTTAATTCCATCATATTTTAATTTACACCCAATATGTGATAAGGGATACACCATTACATTTCCCAGGGGGTATGTAGATGGCCAATACTTTTTTCTTATTTTTATTTTTATTAATGGTAGATTTTGGTAATTAAAAGGTTGATATTCAAAATTTAAAAAAAGCATATGCACAAATGTACAATGTATAATCCTAGGAGAATCTCTCTCTCCAATCATTCATGGAAGTGAGTGGAAGTGAATTTAATATTGTGTATATTTGTTGAAGCTTCCCACCTATCCCCTAAATATCTAATGGTACATCCCAAACCATCAGGAGCCATTCTGTCTCAATGTGTTTTTAATAACATTGACCAATGAGAAAGAACCAAGTCCATGACCAAAGTGACCACTCTGATTTATTATACCAGCATCTATGCTTTGACCATGTGTTCTTCGGCCATCTCAGGTGACTGACCATTGATGACTGCTGATGACCAATGGGAAGGCCAAAAAAGAAGAAAATTATGTTGCATGTCATGAGAAAATTAGAGATTGGTGAACGTTTCTAAATCTTTTACAATAAATGTCATAAGTGGTATTTATGCTAAAATAGGTATGAAGATTTAAGAATTATAAACTCTACCTTCTGTGGTGATTTGGGGTGGGGGTGAGTGAATCAACAAACCCAGGGAGGGGCACAGGTGGGGACCAGTGATACAAAATTGACCCAACAGAATTTGGGACATTTTGGGGAAAGATGCTTTTTCTTGGTTATTGAGCCACTTTTTAGTCTAAATTTATGAATTTGGTGAAAGCACTCCATCATTTTAGAACAATTTTGTAGAATTGGCCTAAAGCTAAAAACATGAGAGGGAATTTCATACTCTTGCTTGCCACCCTCACAAACCTAATACTTTGGTTCCTAAGTGTAGCCGGCGGGGTGGGGGAAGGGGGGTGGCATTGAGGCAGTCAATATACCTTGTCTGTGCACAGGGTCAGGTGCTTATGGTCACATGACTTGTATTAGGCAGGCACCAGGCAGTGAAGTAAGGGTTATAGAAAAATGCTACCAAGCATGTGAAATTCATGCTCCATTGCGACAGGCAACGCAATAAAATAAAATTCTGGCCACATAATAATGTATATGAATGGCCATGAACTTATTTGGTAAAAATTGCTGTTGAGCATTTTACCACTCTCAGTGCAAATTGATCATGTTTAGAAAACCTTGGAATTTTTTTTCTTTCTTTCTCACTCATTCTCCATATCAATACATTTAGAAACAGTGGTAGATTTGGGCAGATTAAGGCCTTATGAAATAAATTGGTACGTTGCCCTGTAGGAACAACCCACTTTTGGGGTTAAATTCACGGTAAATGGTTATTGTACAGCATAGTATTGACCTAATTTTCTATGTTCAGGATTTTCTCTGTGTCTTTCATTACAATCATTCATTAAAATATCCTTTACTTCGCAAAATACATGTTATATCATTAATGTGCCGCTTTAAAGGGGCATCGAGAGATTGTCGAGAAAAATGAAATTGGGAAAAAGGGAATTGTTTTAATAGATAAAGTACTTCGGAATCCTGAAGAGTAATGATTTATGGGTAAACGGTTGAATATTGGTGCTAGATTGAAATTTGGTTGAAGCAAGTTATGTGGTGAATTGTGAAATGTTATGCCTAAGTATTACGTAGGTGCAAAACTGATTTCCAGAAAAATTGAAGGCGCACTCCCATACTTATCTCTCAGCAAGTGCCCCTTAAATTAAACCCTAACCTTTTAGGATCACTACAAAGCGCAACCGCATACTCTGCTTGCCTGGTCATTTTACACAAATATCTGTAAATTTATGAAATATTTGTCATCTTTAAAAAAAAGTTTTCAATTTTTGACAATTTGGTGGCGTTATTTTTAAACGCAGTAAAATCATCTGTTTCTGGAAGTTGGAGAATGCTTCAATATGAGCAATACAGGTCAGAGATCCATAAGACCCATAGATTAAAAAAATAGATCCGGTACGAACAGTATAGCCCTATCTCCTTACGCGTAACAGGCGCCATTTTGAATTTTCATAATGGGGGGAAATTTAGAGATGTCAGTATTTTTGGAAATTACACGAAAAAGATGAAGGCAGCCGCGTTCGCGTAAGTGAGACATGTTTTCCCTCCATGTTGGCAGGTTTGAAATACGCGGAAAGAGGGACGCTTTACAGATGCTCACGCAAATTTTACGAAAAATATCGACATACCTCCAAATCTGTCCTGATTGTCCATATTATATGAACTGAAGATGTCCATCACAGTTTTTAGTTGTCCGCGAAAATTGGTACGAAAAAGTATCGTTTGACGGATAACCTGCGCTAAAAATAAGTTTTTTTTCCGACGGCAGTTTTGGGTATTAGTATCAGGACACTCAGGTTACCTCTAAATTTGAACGCTGCTTATCATTTCAAATCAATGAGACCTCAACTCGCCTCACAACTCGCCCCAGTGAACTATTGTGAACTCGCCTTTTTACAACTCGCCATTTAGCCATCCCCCTTCTTATACTGTAAAAGTGGACATTTTTGCGCTACATATAATTTTGCGCTTTTCGTGCTCGAATGAGCTTCTGCAAAAATAATAACACACAAATATATTTCTTTTGCATAAGGCCTATGGGATGAAACTACAAATAATGAATTTAAAAACACGCATAAGGGTTCAAAATAGGTAAACCGCAAAAAAATAATTGTGTGAAAATTATTTCTTTTACAGTACATGAGTTCACAAACCTTTGTTCCTCTAAGAATTATGCCACCTATCCTAGTTCATCCATCCACACACAATTTCACACTTGAACTTACACCAAACCCAAGGGCAGGGACTATTATTGTGATGTAACATGCATCTACTATTATAGTTTGATCAGTTCCAAATTGGCGAAGCCTACTTACACCTCTATACTAGGACGTGGTTGCGCATGATTGCAAAAAGCGCATTGTGCATCATATGCGTGACACGTACGTGCAGCCAAAACCATGTGCCTGTGGCCATAAATGCGTGTGTACGCTTGGATTTATTTTTGTGCACGTAGGGATAAAAACCGAATATTTTTCGCCAATTTGGAACTGATTAAACTATAGTATTAGCCCAGTTAGTGAAGTATGATGGCTTTTTATAGCAATATTATTGTAATACTTGTGTAATTTTGCACAATTAATATTGTTCCCCTTGGGACAATTAAAACGTTTTTTTGGTGGATTCAAAAATATTAATAATGTGTTATCAGTATGAAAGTCCCATTCAGAATGTATTATGTGGCAGAACATTGACTGTGAGCAGATAGGTAGGGGGTGGAACATAACACCATCTCGTTTGTTTTCCTCCCCCTATAACGTTGTTTTCTATCCCTACAGATCCCAGGTTCTTTTTATTTATTTTTTATTGTGGGGATGTCATGAGTGTTGATAATTGAAGAAGTACTGATACTTGAAAACAGGGAAAAGGAGGAATTTACTCAATAATTTACAAGCTTGCTATATTTTGCTCTATATCTCAAAGTGAGCTTAACCCACATGGTGTATATGTTGCGGTGGTCACACATTAGCTAAAAATATTAGCGTTATTTTATTTTATTTGCAAAATGCACTGAAAATGCACAGCTGTAATTAATCAATTGTTGTACTAGTATCTTAGCCACAAAAAATGCAAAAGAAATATGTGAAAAAAATGCACCATGAATATTATGTTAGTTTATGTAATCAATAGCAATATTATGAATGGTGTTATTGATTCTATTGGTGCTAATCAATAAGTTTGTTTTGTTTTATGTTCGGTTCATTAATTGTTTTGATGGTTGCATAAATATTCCTGATAGCGATATGAAAGATAGGGGAATGCATTGTAGTAGGGATGTTATTTTCTCGAAATATGGTCCTGGTGCTCCATTTAATTTTTTGGCGGTCAGGACTCAGGATTCGGGAATTTCTCAAAACATACTCTGAGTTGATTGTTGGGGCGCCATCTTTTGTCACATTTTAGGGATCATAGAGTATAAATATTCAAAATCAAACACATTTCAAGTGAATCTCTGTACTATGCAAATCTAGCCCAAACAGTATTGTTACGCATTTTCCCATCTTGGACGGACTTGTTTTAAAGAGGCATTGAGATATACGTATAGGAGTTTGCCCTCACTTTTCCTGAAAATCAGGTTTTTTGCACCTGTAGACGTAGTACTTTAGGCATAGGGGCCTACTGTAAAACACTTCAACTTAGCAGATATTTCATTTGGCTAATTGAAAATTACTGCTATTTTGTTTATTTAATTTCGCAAATCTGGAAATTTTACTGTTACTTTTATTGCAAAATTGTCAGTTTCGCGAATCCACAACCCTCGCCAAATTCGCGAAATTAAATCTCTCACAAAATTAAGTGATTTTACAGTATACTAACTACTATCTGAAACCGTTTATCTTAATTATTACACATCAGGGTTCCTACGCACCTTATCTATTGAAACAATTCTTTTTCCTCGATGCCCCTTTAAAGTCTATAGCATCATTTTCATGGATGTATGCTGTATTCGACAATCACCCTGGGTTTCTTTGGGTTTTGTATAAAAATATTATAACCAAACAAGATATCCGCCTTCAAATAAAATTTTCCTCCCCCCAGATTATCAAGCAAATCTTTCTCCAAATTTTCCGGCAACACAACACTTTATCTCAATGGCCTTAAATCCCTATTCCTGTACAGCTATCAGCAATGTCCTGACAGCAATGTTATTATATCCTAAAAATGAAATTCCACCCGTGGTCAAGGCTGATCATTTAATCCTAACTCATAATAGTAAACAGTAAATAGGGCAACAGTAAACATAACCATAGAGGAAACGAAGTTACAAAGATTCAAGGCTACTAACTGGCAACACAATGCAAAAGGAGTAGACTTCAACTGATATTTTTGGCAGATGCATGCAAATTTTGTCTTTCATCAACATTTCTTTACGCTTTAATTCTGTTGAATTATACCTTAAGTATGAGAAATGATTTTTAACCCTCACATTCAACATTCCTGGATTTGGTTAGACCTGCTAGGCGATTATGCAAAAGGGGTAGATTTCAACTGATATTTTTGGCAGACACATGCAAAATTTGTCTTTCATCAAAGTGGCGTTTCACAATATTTCTTTACGCTTAAATTCTGTTGAATTATACCTTAAATTGGTGAAATGATTTTTAACCCTCGCTTTCAACATTCCTGGATTTGGTTGGGACCTGCTATTCTGACACAATATACATTGATGCTAAATTGTGTACAAGTTCAACTAAGACTGTTGTGACCAATCAGTGGTGACCAATATTGGTTTAATGTAACCCCATTGCCATCCAGAATTGCCCTTCCTGGACCAAAGAATTTACACAGACACTATTCTTTGATGAACTTGAGGATCTACTGCTAAATTGTATTAAGTGATTCACATCACATGCAATGTAAAAACACTCTTTTCAGTGTCATCATGAAATATATATGGGAGGGGGAACCAACTACAGGCAAACAGATCTCTCAGGGAGAGTCAGTCAGGCAGGGTTTTTTGGGGGCGGTCCAACATTTTTTTGAAACTTTGGTGAATTTTCAACAATTTTCAAAATATTCACAATTTTTTTCTTTTTTTTTCCACAAATTATAAAAAAATTAAAACTTTCAACAACAAAAATATAAATTTGCTAAAAATTTGACCCCCAAAAAATGAGAGTGAAAAAATGGGTTGGTCGGACCATAGAACAGGGGTGGGGTTTTCTTGTTGCCAAAAGACGCCTTTCGTTTCAATCCAAATTGTGAGTGTGCAAAATTCCGGTTGCCCTTAAGCTATTTGCTTAAATAAATACCAGCATTTCTCTCAAATTTAATTATCAAACATAATCTATGCGCCATACATTTAATTCAGATGATATCTATAGGTGTGTATAAATGTTTCATTGTGTGAGCCATTAAACTTGGAAACAGACTTAGCTTGTGCATTGTGCTATGGTTTACAACAATCAGTCAATTCAAAGCAACCAGTTTGTGCATATATAACCTCGGAAGGGGGGGGCTTTATTTCGATTTTTTTTCTTGAACCTTTGAAAATCATACTTCTCCAAATTTAAATTTCACGGTGAAGTACCATATCAGCTTCATTTTCTTATGAAATAGTTTCATCAGGAATTCAAACGAAGATTATGAATTTTTCATAGAAAAATTCCAGAATGGAAACTTACTATTTTTCCATACGGGTTTCAACAACTTGTCTGTTGTCTTCCTCAGTGGATTGTGTTTGATCCAGAGCTAGTGTTTCTAGTCTGTTTTTTGGTGTCTTTGGAGTCTTGTTTCACCAAAAAACAGACTAGAAACACTAGCTCTGGATCAAACACAATCCACTGAGGAAGACAACAGACAAGTTGTTGAAACCCGTATGGAAAAATAGTAAGTTTCCATTCTGGAATTTTTCTATGAAAAATTCATAATCTTCGTTTGAATTCCTGATGAAACTATTTCATGATTTACGGACTAATTTGGGACAATCGACAGTAAAAAACATCCGTGATTATGAAAACGTCGTAAAGAAAATCTCGCGCCAAAGGAATCATTTGGTTTACACTCTCCGATGCCGCGATGAGAATTTGACTCCTCCAAGCCTACAAATAAAATGCCCGATCAACACTTCGAACGCACGGACTATCATCAAGAAAGCACAAAAAGACCTTGTGCGGGAGCGTATTCGAGTAATAAACAACAAACTTGATTCTCTCAACGAGAAATGTTCGGACTTTAAAGCAGACATCAAAAAATCACTTCCGGTAAGCGTCCTTAGTAACGTTGAAGCTCATATCGAGAAATCTCGCGAGATTGAATTCGCCAAAACAAAACAAAGACACGTGACCAAACTCGCGCGATTGAAAGAAAAACAAGCTAAGAAATCGGCTGATAAATTTGGCTACAACGGTAACGCTGATGATGTTGACCTGAGCGGTGAACAGCTCAAGAGGTGGGTAGTAAACCTATCTAAATATAAGCTTAATAAGGATGAAAACGATGTCCTTAAATTAGGGTTAAATTTCTGCCCTACCGCCACCACCATCCCGGTTGATGAATTTATTGTCGCCACGGAAAAGGCATGTTGGAATGTCCCTACAGCCGAACGCGATTCCATCAGAGCGAAAGTTGTCGGGGCTCTAAAATCAGCGCAATTACCCAAATCCAACATAAATCGGAAGCAGCGCGATGCTTTAAAGAATCTCGCCAAGAACAAGGACATCCTTGTCATTGGTGCAGATAAGGGCAAAGCCACAGTAATTCTGGACAAAGATGAATATGAAACCAAACTACAAGCCCTTCTCGATGATGAGAAAACCTACGAAAAACTTGACAAAGATCCGACCCCCAAACACAAACGGAAGCTAGTGGGTATCCTCTCTAGACTTAAGAAAGAGGAAAAAATCACTGAGGTACAATATAAATACCTCTACCCCACCACTGAGAATGTGCCTCGGGTTTACGCGACACCCAAAATCCACAAACCTAATGTACCCCTCCGCCCCATTGTGGATTACACAGGTTCCATCGGTTACGCGACTTCACGATCTTTGTCTGATATCCTTGCCCCACTTATTGGTAACACGGCACAGCATGTCAAAAACTCACAACACCTTGCGGAAGCAGTCTCTGAGATAATAATTGACATTGACGAGAATCTCCTATCTCATGACGTGATCTCTCTGTTTACGAATATACCCATTCCAAAAGCCTTGGTCATCGTACGCAGTCGTCTCAATGCTGATCCCACACTCAAAGATCGCACAAAACTCTCTGTTGACGATATTATGGTCTTACTTGAGTTCATACTCACCACCACATACATGACTTTCCGCGGCCAAATTTACAACCAGAAATTCGGTACAGCGATGGGGAGCCCGGTGTCTCCTATTATTGCTAACTTTGTCATGGAGCATCTCGAACAACAAGCCATTGCCACTGCTCCTTTAGAATGCAAACCTCGGTTCTTCAAACGGTACGTTGATGATATTTTCGAGATCGTCACCCGCGGCACAGAAGAACAATTGACAGAGCACCTCAATAATGTTGACGACACTGGCAGCCTCAAATTTACCTATGAATGTGAACAAGACGGTAAAATTCCATTCTTAGACACCCTCATTGTCAAAAAACCGGACGGCAGCGTAAAGTTATTGATATACCGGAAACCTACCCACACAAATCAGTACCTGAACTTTGAATCAGCTCACCCTCTCTATCACAAACTCGGCGTCATAAGAACATTGTTAGACCGGAATGAAAAAGTTGTGACGGAAGCAGCGGACAAACTAGTTGAAGAAGAGACCATCAAATCGGCACTTAAAACGTGTGGCTACCCGGAGTGGTCTTTTGACAAAGTCAAAAAACAAATGTCCAATCCAAAAGTGAGACCCAAAGTCAACAAAAAGACGGCTGTCACAGACAAGAAATCGGTCAATTTCGTCACCCTCCCATATATACAAGGAGTCACTGAACCGGTTCAGCGCATACTGAGGAAGCACAATATCAGTACGGCAGTAAAACCTCACACCAGCCTTAAGAAAATCCTTGTCCACCCCAAAGACAAGCTTGACAACGATGATAAGGCGGGTGTCGTGTACGAAATCCCCTGTTCCAATTGTGCAAAAACTTACATTGGTGAAACGGGTAGAAAGTTCGGCACGAGAAAGAGAGAACATAAAACTGAAACTGCTAAAACGAGCACTCGCAATTACACTCGGGCAGCGAGAAAGGAATCCCAAAGTGCAGAGTTGAAATCCTCGGTAGCTGAACACGCAGCCAAAGAGAACCATGTCATCCAATGGGAGGAGTCAAAAATCATAGCCAGAGACGAGACCAGAAACACCAGATGGATTCGCGAATCTATCTGGATTAGGAGGAGAGGCGGTAACAACCAACACAAGCACCTTATGAACGGCGACGAGGGGGCTTACCAACTCAGTCACCTTTACGACCCTCTGATCCAGAGTACGTCATCATCATCATCATCTGATGACGTCATCACCAAAAAACAGACTAGAAACACTAGCTCTGGATCAAACACAATCCACTGAGGAAGACAACAGACAAGTTGTTGAAACCCGTATGGAAAAATAGTAAGTTTCCATTCTGGAATTTTTCTATGAAAAATTCATAAGCTTCATTTTCTTGCTTTAAAAGAGTAAAATTGCCACATACAAATAGAAGTTAAATACAGATTAACAAAATGTGATTTGTTTCTACTAATAGTTTATACTATGGTTGTGTTAAATTATACATTTCACAGAGCCCGTCAAATAAAATGTCCCCAAATTTTCTAATAAATTCAAACAATTTTAAAACCTCTCAAAAGAAAAAGATACTGCATTTTGCATAGCATTTGGTACTTAACATTTCTTTTTTAAAAACCTTTGTTAATTTTGTCAGGTTTCTTCAGAGAGAAACTTGTTTTTTGATTTGGCCTAAAGTATCAAAGAATGAGCAATCCTTGACATTTGTAAATGGTATGTCCCATGGCTCAATGTCAATTTGTTGATGACTTTCATTATACTCTTACCAGAACCCCATCTTTGTTTTCATACATGAAGATGCTCACGACTCAATATCTGAATGCCCCCCCCCCCCCTCCCCTGAGCGGTAAGCAAACAAATAATCATACAGACAAACAAACAAACAGACAGACACATTAGCTACATTGTGGGCTTTTAGGTGTCTGTACATTGTGCAAGAAAAAAGTGCAATGTACAGACACGCAAATCCCCATTGACGATGTCTGTAGAATCAGACAAAACACTCTGGGGTTAATTTAGAAGTGTGTGTGCAGGGGTACTCTATACCCCTTTGAACATTTAGCAGCCAAAACGACTTGTGGGGATAGCCCCACAATGTAAATAAAGCCCACAATGTGCGGCCGGAACTTACAAAGCACCCCACAATGTTTTTCTCGTAAACTCAGACATCCCCACAAAGACAACAAACAAGACAAACAGACATATCCCTATAGATTCTATTGATGTGAAAGCAAATTGCAATCGAAAGAAGCTTCTATTGTAATTTGAGATCTAATCACTCTTACCTGAATATTTGTAAACAACAACATCAAGAACCGCAGCGTAACAAAACATGGAATAAAAGAGAGAGAGAGAGAGAAAGAGAAATAATTAGTTAACATGATTCAAAACCTTTCATACGGGAAAGAAATTAAATGGTTCAAATGTGCAAAATGTCTGTGATTGCGAAACGATGTTTTCTGAAATATTTACTTTTTATATTTATAACCAAACCTTAATTATTATAAACAATATTCAGTATTTTTATTTGAAATATTTGGAAATTACAAAACATGAATTTCTGTTTAAGGAATAATTCTGCAAAATCTTAAACACTTTCCACACGGCAGTCATCTGCAGACAACAGTTCCAAAATTTAACAAAATGTTTCAAAAATATCAAAAATGTCATCACCTTATTTGGAGTCACCATGAGATATGCATTAAAATAAGTACAAACATGCATAATATTGGTTCAGTTATTCTTGAGATAAGACTTTGAAAGTTGGGAAAGATCTCTGAAATCTTTTCGATATTGTCAAACTATATAGCCGCGTGGAAAGGGTTACCACTGTACACTCACACCACTTTTTACGGAATAGATATTGTGTATTTTATGTAAATCGCACAATCTTATAAGCCAAAAATGGTAGGAAAATGAAAATAATAGAGAAATTTCCAAACAATCAAGCAAGAGAAACATCTTATTTAATTTGAATAGTCATAAAATCCCCTGCTGCTCATGGCAATAATGGTAAATAAATGAGATATCTAAAATGAAAGAAGATGAATATAAAATTGAACTCATGGAGTTTTCCCCGGAGGTGGCCACTCAGTGTGTATGTCCATTGAGTGTAACTGAAGATCTGGATATGTGGTGCATTTTATCAAGATTAAATCTTTGCACTTAAGTTTTTTGAAAGCAAAACTCTGCATTTATTTATTAAATGTGCCATTTTGTTTGGTACGAAGGTGAAGGATTTAATGAGGGCGCTAGATAGAGATTTTGTTGAAGCAATATATGTGGCGAGTGGTGCTGATGATTTCGATGTGATCTATATCCATAGCCTGAAAAAATGTTTTTCCCCCGGCAAGCGATTCCAAATTTCCCTCCAAAATGGAATGCATTTCTTAATGAAAGAGTAACATTTCCCTCCAAATGCCAAAATTTCCCTCCAAATGCTCAAATGTCCCTGCAAGGAGCTTTCCGTATTGCCTACTTTTTCAGCCTGTGTACATCGAAATGAAAAAAATCATGACATTTTACAAGATAGATGGTGAATTAAGGTAAACGGTTTCAGATAGTAGTTAGTATATTATGTCCAAATATTACGTAGGTGCAAAAAAATGATTTCCAAGGAAATTGAGGGCACCCTTCAGGGCTCGCGTTCTTGCGCGTCCTCGCGTCCTAGGACCCCTTATTTTCTTGTTGGACGATAATGGACGCGTAAGTTTACATATTGAACTTCACTAACGGGTCCCAATCGAAAATAAAGGGACCCCTTAAATCTGACGATGTATGGACGTGGAAACCTTAAGACATTCTGAAAATTGTCAATCTCCATCCTGTGCCTACATTATAAATTTATTAATGTCCGTAAAAGATAAATACAATGCAAATCCTGTATTTTTAAAAGTTGTTAAACACACTAAATCGCTTCCGAATTGCTTCCGCAAAAGTTTCAAGCGATTTCCAAAACATTCTATATATATATATAAGTATCTTCTACTGATTAACATGGACACGACATAGGTATATGAGTTACATGATCTTACGCTAGTGTGCGTATCTGTGTTAGCGACTGTTAATTGTGTCTAAAAAAATTGTTGACCATTTTCAAAGGCTCAAACTTCAGGACCCCTTATATTTCTGGGGGACCCCTTAAATTTAGTTTTTGCAGTCCTTAAAGGGTCCTGAAAAATGCAAATGGGACTCCTCACATTTTTGAGCCAGTGCTACCCCTGGCACCCTTCCATACGTATCTCTCAGTGCACCTTTAAAAAGGGACATAATAATCACAATTCAACACATAATCACACTATTCACAGATAATTTAAAATTAGTGCCATTTTGGTGAGACTATTACTTTCAATGCGGTATTTAATATGCAAATCCACATCCTTCGCGAAATTCACGACATTAAATATCTCACAAAATTAAGTGGTTTTATAGTATACATGTATATAATTCAAAATAGCACATCTCATGTTGACAACTAAATTATTTTATCGCTGGAGTTTTCAAAATCAAATATTTTTCGGTGATTTTAGAGGACTAAACCATCAATGTGTGTATATTTTTATATTCCTTAATTAAAATTTCTCTGATTGGCCCAAATTCATGATATAACCCTCTTTTCAACCAATCAAGAAGCAGATAAGTCAACCAACAAGATGCCCTTAGAAATGTTATCGGAAATTCTTTGATTGGCCCAAATAAATGCTATAACCCTTTTTCAACCAATCACAGAGGATTTTAGAGGCAGGCTGGTAAGTCAACCAACTATTACAATTTCTCTCATTGGCCTAAATACATTTTATAACCCCTTTTCAACCAATGGTAGAGGATCTTAGTAATACTAATAGTAAGTCAACACTGTTCAAGATGCCTATAGGGTTAATCAGCTTGTATTCTTGTATAAATCCTTGGTGTGGTGTGATCTAGCCTAACCATGACCTTAGCATAGAACTGGGACACATAAAGGAATGAATGCCCCATCAGCACTGATCACCACTGTTAAACCATTTAAGAAACTAATTTAAGAAACCAAAAGTATTATTAACAGCGAAGAAAGAAAGATTTGTTTAAGGGAATTAAAAAATAAAATTTGTTCTATGGGGAGTTGTATTTTTCTCACACTTTTTATAATAATAATAATAAACCATGCTTATTAAGCGCACTCCGTCGCAAGACCCCAGTGCGCTGAACAAAAAAAACAAAAAAAAGTACAAAATATGAACAAAGATACAAAACATTATAAAGTCATTTGCCGAAAGAGGTGAGTCTTGAGCGAGCTCTTGAATTGCTGCAGTGATGTGGCATTTCTAAACATGAGATGGGAGCCGGTTCCAAAGTTCAGGAGATGCATGAGAGAATGATCTTTGGCCATAGGTGACAGTGTTAGTTTTCCTCCGTTGTAAGATGACAGATGCATTTCACCTAAGAGTACGTGTGGGTTCCTTGATGGAAATAAGGTCGCATAAGTACTTTGGAGCCTGGTTATTTAGTGCTTTGTATGTCAAAAGCATAAGTTTAAAAACAATACGGCTCTCCACAGACAACCAGTGAAGATCTTTTAACACTGGGCTTATATGTACACGCTTCTTTGTCAAGGTTACCAACCGGGCAGCGGCATTTTGGATGCGCTGTAATTTGCTTAATTGAGAAGCTGGAAGTCCATATAATATACTGTTATTTGAGTCCAGTTAAGTGCATTATTGTTCATTTTTTCCCACAAATGTCCCCACATTTTCAAATAATTCAAAATATTTCAAATATCTGCCAAAAGTTATTGGGTTTTTTGTTTATTTTTTCCAACAAAATGTTCCCACATTTTCAAATAAATTTAAAACTCTGTCAAAAGTTGTTATTTTTCGTAAATTAAGATAGAAATCTCAAAAAATATGGGTCTGTCAGCATCGAAGGCATTTCCCATCAGCTTTTGGAAACATGTATCGTGTGCCTGATTACGCTCCACTCAATAATGCACTTATCAATTGCAAGCCCGGGACCGTACACGACTGTACAAAAAATGATGCCCGACTATGCGGGGGAGTGTACGCGGACGTACAAAATGTGCCCCCGCTACACTCCCCGGCTAGCGGGGACGTACGCTATGGTACACAAATGTACACCCCGGGCGCTTGCTATAAATAAGCTAGAGATGCGATGCGCTTGACGGAATAAGCCTAATAACACATAGGGAACACATAGGAATGCATTCCGTTATGGTTGCAGACAGAAATAAGCGACCTTGGGACTGTAGCCGGGTGAATACTTTGTCCTGGGAAAATGGGTGGCCGGGACTGTACACTCTTTGTCCCGGCCAAGGGGGGCCGAGACTGTAGCGGGGACATACACATGGGCAATTTGTACGTCCCGGCCCTAATCCCCGCTATCTCCGGGTCCCCCGGGGCCGGGGATGCAATTGATAAGTGCATAAGATCATAGTTTTGCGATTTTGTGCACCAATCAGAACTTTCAAGGACATTTCCTCTAAAAGTGAAAGATACATCATATTTCATACAACAACTTTAAAATAAATATCCAAATTAAAAAAATTACTGCAAGAAAAACTTTTCAAGGTTAAAATATTGTAATATATATTTGAAATCAATATGAAATTCACTCCTCAAGGTTGATTAATTATGCTCCAAAATGTCATTAGGAATCTTCTATTTCATTTTTTATCACTTTTATTCTTTTCCAAAAGCCATTTCCAATTTGTGTATAAAATTGAGAAAATATGAAATGACAAAAAGGCAAAGAAGTTATTTTTGCAGTCATTATTTTCATAGAATATAGAAATTAATCTTAATGTTGTTTGCTAACCCTGGGCACTACCTGTCTTTAGTACAAGAATTCCCATTGGTCAATTACATGATATAATCATCTAGATAACCAATTATAATTTTGCTTATAAATATCTTATGCTAATCTTTTTGAAAATTGTAATTTTTCTAACAATATCTCCGATTGGCACAATATTTGATACATCCTAAATTTTAACCAATCAGCAGGTAAGTTCTCACAGGATTCAGAGATATCACTGCGCAGAGGATGATATTGACAGCAGTAGCAGATATAGAGGGGATGATTGAGAATGGGCGCATGGTGACAAATTTAACGAGAATCTGAGTATCCATTCTCGCAAAGATAATAGTTGTGAGAATCCAAGTTGATTCTCAGAATAGAAACTATGCAACACATCATTTAAAATGTGGAGAACCTACAGATTCTTGCTAACTTCTGGGATGGTGGAGATGGAAGGATGGGGAGGAAAGGCAGTGGATGATGGAAAGGAGGGGGAAGGGAGGTGAGGAGGAGAGGGGAATGGGAGAGGGGAGGAGGGGGGAAAGGTAGGGGAGGAGGTGGGGAAAGGTTGGGGAGGAGGTGGGGAAAGGTAGGGGAGGAGGTGGGGAAAGGTAGTGTACGATGGAAAGGAGGGGGAAGGGGAGAGGGGGAGAGCACCCGGGAGAGGGGAGAGGGGAAGGGGAGGAGGTGGAGCAAGGTAGGGGAGGAGGTGGGGAAAGGTTGGGGAGGAGGTAGGGAAAGGTAGGGGAGGAGGTGGGGAAAGGTTGGGGAGGAGGTGGGGAAAGGTTGGGGAGGAGGTGGGGAAGGTAGTGTACGATGGAAAGGAGGGTGAGGAAAAGGGGAGAGGGGAGGGAAAAGGTAGTGTACGATGGAAGGGAGGGGGAATGAAGGGAGAAACAAAGGGGAGGGGAAGGGGAGAGAGGAGGTGTTAGGGGAAGGGGAGGGACAAGGGAGGACATATTGCTAAAAATACATATCTTCTATACATGCCTTGCGCTACATTTACTTAACACAAACACTATAATATAACATCTGACCACTTGTTTTAGATAGTACTTAATCACACAACCCAACTAAACACCAAAGGGTGACTATCGCAAAAATAAAATAACCATGAAAAATCCAAACTATTTTTAATGATAGTACGGTTAACGGAGGCTTGAATATAGATATGTAGCCTAGTGACTTAATTTAATAAAGCCGGTCCTACAGATACGGATAACATTTCAATTGCAAGTAATGCAACCGAGCATATCCAGCCGCATTGAGCAGCCAGGGTGAGCCGACCAGCTAGAACGTGATCATCATCGTCGTTGACGTGGTATAGTGATCATCAGGGGAGTGATATATTGCACGATAAATGCATCGTTTGATCCAAACCGAGCTATAGGATGCTATACAAGCGTGGTGTGCTGAATCAATGAAATGCTGAGTTATAAGATAACGATTTAAAAAACAATTTTATTAAACACAATTGAGCATAAAGGCGCTTTATAAATGCTGTAAATAATAATAAATGTTGACATTTGTCCATATTTTTTTTAAATAAATTCTTATTATTTTCTTAAAAAATGCCAGTAACTTTTGATTTACACAGCATCCTTGATATGTAATAAGATGATAATTTTATCAAGATTTAAGATTGTAAGATTATGTTTTTTCTGTGATTTCCACTATTCTGTATTGTTTTTCTTGTTTGTTCATTGCGCCTTGGATTAGAACTTGTTTCTAGATAAATGGCGCATTATAAATGCTTATTTATTATAATTTGAAAATACATTTTAACAAGAGAAATATTGTTTTTATAAACACAATTGAGTACATACAAATTTCAAATTCTAATTTTCTTATAATATAAATCAATCTTTGTAAAAAGACTGATGTGCATTTCCAGAATGTTAGTAAAACTAGGGAATAATTATGCTGCTAGATGAAATGGGTCATTTTCATCATCATCAATCATTGTAAATGGTTTTGGCATTGTAAAGGGATGATAACAACATGATGCATTATGGGTGAAAATCATCTTAATCATTGTTCATAATTATATACCAGTTCATCCATCAAAGACTCATTTTCTACAAAACGAGACAAACTGATCAAACACAATCTTACACATTTTCAGAAAATACAAAAATCAAGGCCAAGATGACTTGGAAAAACCATTCTCATCATTGCGTTTTATCCAGACCAGTACAGCCATCATTTTCTTTTTTAAATATTAAAAATAAGAAATTTGAATGGTACAATAAAATCGTACAACTTATCAGATTAAATCAACATGGACAAATTATTCTCATCGTTGGGTCTTATCCAGACCTCGTTCATTCTTCATCAAACCTCATTTTCTTAATTCATGACGAGAAAAACCTAGAAAAAGAAAATTAAAAACGATGGACAATAATTGCGGCTCAATTGTGAACAAAATATAATGATGGGCCTGTGTAGTGATAAGATGCATTTATTGGAAAAGCAAATAGCTTGAGCATCAAATTAATTGGATATTTTCTCTTGTATAGCCATCGAAAAGCATCCCTTTTTCTCTAATGAATTTTTAGGTGTAGAGTGTGTCTCATACATAATGTGCCAAACAAAATAGATAAATGTATACAGCGTGTACCTCAGTGTATTTTACATCTCCGCTATACATTTGCATCAAATAATCATGAATTACCCGACCACATGGTTTTTTTAAGTAAGCTTTTTTTTTTCATTTTCATTTTTCTTTTTTTTGGGGGGGGGGGGGGGCGGGGGGATTCGGGAAGGTGATTCTGGTTCTTGGGACCCGACATTTTCAGGCGGGACTCGATTTCCCGGGACTCGCGCCCAGCCTTAAAGTCTACAGTTAACATTTACAGCCTGTATTCTATGACTTAGGTATGATTTAAACCACTAAAGTTCTTTTGTACACATTTAGTACACATTTTAAAACAAGTGCCCCCTCCATAGACTCATGTTCTTTTAACTGTTAACATCAAAATATTACTAATCTAACTTCTTTTCCTGTGCTAAGACATGATCCGCCAACTTCCCCAGTCTCATTCCCAAAGGCATAGTTCCCAATCTACATAGCTACACACAACATGAACTTCAACCCTCTCTGAAAATGTGCATCATTATGGATCCAAACCCTTCATTCAAAAGTCAAAGTCCTGCTATTTGATGCTCTACAGTGAGGATGACAGGGAACTTATCCCTCTATGGATGAGGATAATTGATAAGCAGTGATGTTATGACAGAGTTCTCTCTTGAGGAATGGCTCAGAGTCTAAACAACTCAAATCTGGTAAGAGAGAATTTAGTGTTTGGCCCTCTAGCACTGTTGCTACAATCTATCACTAGAGTAAAAGTGTAAATGTTCGCGTTTTGACAATTTTGCTTGTTTTTATTTTTGCGGTTTTAAGCTTCCTTACATAGACCTACATGCAAAATGGAATATCTTCGCACGTTTTTATTTTAGCGCGAAAATAAATGCAGCGCAAAAATTTCCACTCTTAGAATACCTTATTTCACTTCCTCTGGACATGAATGGTAACAAAACTTTAGGCACTTGTACAGTAAAACCAGATATATTTGCGAGTGTAAAATTTCACGAATAAGCAATACTGGCCTAAATCACAGCATGAAAATTTCGCGAATGTAAACTTTGGACTTACATGTGTAACTTGCAATGTACTGCTACACGGTAGATTGGAAATATTTGTGGCATTACATTTTTGCGAGTAAGCGCTCCTCGCGGAATTAGTGAAATTTAAATTTAAATGGACACAGACATTTCTAGTCATACATGTGCACACACCCCTGCACTGCAATCAGAGTGACAATCGCCACTTTTACCAGTAGACAGTAGTACAGTATTCAGTAGTACAGTAGTAATTTCTGCAACAATGTGTGATGCAGCACTCAAATTTTAATGTTTACTATACCACAAATGTTGCAGGAATCGTACCTGGTAGCTGCAATGTAGGCCTATATACCCTTATTTGGGGATACCCAATGAACAGTTGGTTGTGTGTATAAACTACATTAGCATTCATTGACCTAACTACTATTGCAATGATATCAAGGCGTATTGTAAAAGTGAACATTTCCACGCTACATTTATGTTTGCGCTTCTTACGCTAAAATCAGCAAGCGTGAAAATAAAAATATGCAAATATATTCATTTTGTATGCAGGTCTATGTAATGAAGCTCAAAATCACGCAAATAAAAACAAGCAAAATTGTTCAAAAGCGTGAAGTGTGAAAATGTACAGTATTCTAATGATAGCACTGCATATTATCACTTGCATGATGCATTGGCCAAGTACCCACACAATCAAGACTAATTGCAGCATTGAACACTGGAAAATGCTCTGATGTCACTGCACAAAGTCAGACAAATGAAGTATTGTTACTGATATTAATTGGACATGTGCTATTTTCATGCTTACACTTTCTACGCGGCAGTTCCAAAATGTCACAAAATATTTCAAAAATGTCAACATTATTAAATTTCATCACCATATTTGGAATAAGAAATGCATTATAATAACTACATACATGCCTATAGTTGATTCGCAGACATTGGCCGATTCACCATTTCAGTCAGAGGTAACAGAAGCAAAAGAGGGGGAGGCACCCGAATTGTAATCGTAATAAGCATGGATAATACCTTGTCATCGTCAGTGCCTGTACTATTGTGACGTATTCACCACTACGTAAAGATAGAGTGAATACTATTATTAAACCTAGTGACTGGGAACTTGCGGCAAAATGATCTGCATTGACTTTGCCTGCAAACAGGTGTTGTCAATTGCCCGCATATTTTTGATAAAGAAGATGTGTTCAGTCAATAGTTAGGTCACCCAAGCCCTATATGAAAGCTATGAAGATTGTTAAACAGGGTCAGTCGTCACAAACATGCACAAACACAATAGTCAAACGACCTTGCTATTGTCATGCTATTGTCAACACTCCCTACACAGAGGTCTGCAGTGCAAATCTGTACGATATTCGTCATGTAATGTCTATGGCAGATTTCATTCCGTGGTACGGTATAAAGCTATGAGTATGAGATTTCCGTGGTCTTCGCTATCTCCAAGCAGATAGAGCAATACGTACACGGACTTTTTTGTAGACGAGAGTTCATTTCATGATTTGGTGAGGTTTAGAATGAGTTAGGATTCCTGTAATTTTGAAGACCATGGATTTTCAAAACGTGAATTTGCCAACATTTTACGACATAAATTTGGTCACCAAACGTATTTAAAACTGTACATTTTACCATTCTGCAGATGTTATTGACCCTCCTCTAAAATTCTGCATGATTTTTAACACGTTTATCATTTTTTGAGAAGCCCAAATAGACCATTTTCCGAAGCAATTTCTAGCAAATATTGCAGTCACTGATACTCCATTGTTTTCTTGCGTATAACAAAATAAAGGTATTCAGGTGGTCTCATAGCCACAAATACATAAAGTAACGTTTAAAATCCGTATCTTGGTTTGATATGACTTTTTCTCCATCTAGGCCAAATGGTTTTGTACCTGGTTTATACAAAAGATGATGATTGAATTAATTCGTTTTTTCTCACAAATGAATATGTAGAACGGGTCTTTTTTAGTTTAATGTTTCCTTTATGTCACGTGCATAATAAAAAAGGAAAATAATAAAAAGTGAAACTTGATTATATCCACTAAATTATGAATAGGTTGACAAACATAACATTTTTCTTTTGAAAACTATAATTATAAGGTCGATGATGGTCAATTGTTATTATTGTGGTGACCGCTTCCAAAGGGATAACATATTTCAAGCTGTTGGATTAAGTATTTGGTTGCCGTGATTTGTAAAGCTACATGATCAGCTATATTCACTAAAGTCACACTATCATAGCATTTGATTACGGAACGCAAATAATAACATCTATAAAAGTACCGCTGTTTCTTTATTGGTCAAAATGGGTTCCTCTAACGCCCAATGGACGAGGTCCAAAATCGAAACCAATACGCCAGAGTTTATGAATCTACTATAGTATTGGTTCAGTAATCCTTGAGATAAAAATAAATTGTTTGATTGTTCATAGATCACTTTCATTAGTTGGGTCGGTCGGTCGGGAAAAGTTTGTTTATTGTTGTGTTTTTTCCCTTGCTGTTTTTTTACAGTACCAAAAGTAAAATGAGATGTACTTGTTGTCAGGTAACCAAAACAGGTTCGTTTAGGCTTTCAATATGTTCCAAGTTTCAGATCCTATTAATATGGAAAAAATACAGTTTTAGAAGCAATCTACTTCCTCCAATGAACATATGTCATACTATCATGTCAAAAAACATAGAGAGATAGAGAGAGAGAAAAAAAAAGAAGAAAAAATTTGACAGTAAAGCCAACAATAAGTAAAGCCGTGCAATTGGTAAGGGACACACCAATAGATTTTCAGGGAGGGGTAGGAAGTTGGGTTCAGGGTGGGATTTTTTTTTTTTGTGCCGCCAAATTTTCTTTTTTTAATGTATTCATTCACATTGAGTTGGGTGGGGTTTTTTCTTCTTTTTTACTCATCAGGGGGGAAGGTTCTGCATAGAGGGGATTTTTTTTTTTTTTTTAACTTCCTACCACCTGAAAATCTAATGGTGCGTCCCTAAACGCACATACACCAACACAGCAGGCTAGCACCGGAAGAACTCAAAAAATTAAGATTCTGGCAAGAAAAAAATCTGTAATATTTTGACGGGTTTTTCTTCTTTCTAAACACTTAAAGGAATAAATTTGTGTTTTTTTGCCTAAAATGTGTATAAAAAAAAATTATAAAAAAGACATTGCCTAAGACATTGAAAGTTGGGAAAGGTTCTGGAAAAATACGTTTTGTATTATAGATGGAAAAAAACTAATAGCTGTGTGGAAAGTGCTAAGATTAAGCCAACTACGAATGCAAGGAGCTGTAAATAATGTCTCTTTTTACTTTGATCATTTTGCTTAGTTCAATGGCCTTGCTGGAAATCATTTGACTGATTACTATAAAAGTGGTTATTTTTGTGCAATTAATTTTCTGAGCTTCCCAAATTTTCAACTGTTTTGCATGGTTTTTTTAATTTGCGATTTATAGCTTCATCACATAATCTATGTATACACAAAAATATGTGTTATTATTTTAGCGGTAGCAAGTTCAAGCGCAAAAAGTGTGAAAATAAATGTAGCGTGAAAATATATACTTTTACAATATCAGAAACAAACAAACAAACAAACAAATATTGGATGCCTTGATGTAAGTGTATTCCAAAGATAGACTGTATATTTACTGCCAGATTCCAGCTTATTCTAGCTAATCCAGGCTTTTAACGCACCTAAAAATCAGCCTTTTTATTCCACCTCATCCAAGCTTTTATAATTCCTTGCTTTTCAGAAAATTATCCAAACTAATCCTGTCCAAATTTGCCACCTGGATTTTCCGGCATAAGCTAGATTATTCTGGGATTAAATTCCAGGATATTCTGGAATAATTCTGGAATTTTCCGGCTCATTTTTGCATGGGCATTTTCACTAAGACTTGAACACCATTAAATACTGTAAAAGTGGTAATTGTTGTGCGATTAATTATTCACGCTTTGCCGATTTTAAACTGTTTTGCATGTTTTTAAATTCATGATTTGTAGCTTCATCACATAGACCTATATGCAGGAGAAATATATTTGTGTGTTATTATCCCAAGACGGTATAGAGGGGTGTGCCGCTCTAATGGGTAGCTTTTTGGGCACAAAATCCCTAAACATGGGTATGATTTTGTGCTGGAAATCCCTAATAATGGTGTCACTTTTTACAAGTGGGTCTATTTTCGCGAAAATTTGCAAAAATTAGGTATATTTTCCCGATAATTTGCGAAAATTTGGTCTAAAATGAAGCAAAACCCCTAAAAATCGGTACCGATTTTTCCAAAATCACCCCTAAAAATGGGTATGGGTTTTGAATCTCCAGCTGCACACCCCCAACCAAACCAAATCCGAGTACCCCCCCCCCCCCCCGGGGATATTATTTTCAGGGTAGCTGATTTGAGCATGAAAATCTCGAAAATAAATGTAGCGCGAAAATGTCTACTTTTATGAATATGTTCCTCTAAGGTGCAGAGGCACATTAACAGAACATTTGATACTAACCGACCAACTCATATTTTTTTTAAATTGGAAGGGGAGTAATTTCATGTACAAAGAAATACCGACCCAAAAACATTTTTTGGGTATGTCGAAAGACAGCGCAATATTTACAGATTTGTGTTCTTTTTTGGTGTCATTTTTAAGGGGGGGGGGGGGGAAAGAATACACAAATAAGCCAGACTGACAGACCAAACCGTAGAGTGTTTCTATTTTTCATCGCATTTTCTTTTTTTAAAGAATTGCTTCTTTTTTTCCCCTTTTTTTTTAAGAGGTTTTTTTTCCAAGAGTTTTTTTCAAGAGTTTTTTTTCTTCAAGATCTTCCAATGTGTGAAAATTGCACAGAGATGGGCAAGAAACCAAAATATTCACCATTGGGTTGAAAATACATCCAGTAAGCGTTTTCCTTAGTATCTTCACACATGTTGACTGAAATAATACTAATAGGTATAAAATCGTTGATTTGGTAAAATTAAAAAAAATTAAAAAATCCGACCGGCCGTCCTTCCCGATTTTAGGCTTGTGAGGGCAACACAACTAATTTTTTTTGCCTTATCAACAACACACTTAAATCATTAAAAAATTAGGTGAACACAAAAATAGAGAAGAAAATAAGTATGAAAAAAATAATCTGTATATATACCTGGTTATATGAATACCTGAGGCCACTTAGAGCTAGCTCCTTGATACATTTTGTCACAATTAGGATATGTCACAATTAATTACAGACGGAATCAGTTTAAATGATTAAAATAATATTTGATTTGATTGCACTTTGACTTTAGATGTGTGCACAACAGCACCACAGACTTTGCATAGGAACTGGGTAACAGTTTCTTTAGGTATTCAATTTTAAGAGCACTTATTCACAAGATAAAATACCGGGGGGAGGTGAAGTCATATAATATAATACTGTAATCATGCACAACCAAGGTAAACCGCTTTTAAAATAGGTTTGATTAATTTTATCTAAGACAATACATTTGCGATATTATATCTGTAAACAACTCATCCTATCTCACACACTTCTAATTCAAGACAAACATTTGATTCATAAACTTTGCCCTTGTTGTATTGACAAATGCAACAATGATATCAATATACAAATCATATTTTGCCAATTTACTGCTTTTGTCACGTAAACAACTTTTCACAGATCTAGGACGAGTTCCATGCTGGCAAATGCTTATTTTTTTGCTTACATTTCTGAAAAAACATGTATGTGTACACATAAAATATCAACTTTTTCAGTATGTTACTTTTAAGGGAAATTAATTAATTGCACTTGCAGACCTACTGTGCATGTTGTACTGTATCAAGTGAAAATGTACATGTGATTCATTTTTCTAGCCACATTTTGAACTATTTTTCTTCTTTTTTAATAACTAATTACAAAAAGTGTTACATAAAATAAATATATTTGTGTGTTTGTTGTTGTTTGGTCGTCTTTCTGTGCTTTGGGGGTGGGTAATGGTTATTTTAGCAAGCTTCTTGAAGTGAAATAATTACTTAGGCGTAAAAATGTCTATATCCACCCTATCTGTAAAGTAGACATCATCCATTCTGTTTGCGATATCATAACTATTATCGGCTCTTATCTAACACTTACATTTGGAAACAAATATTTCATAATCAAGTTATATCAAAACAAACATACATTTACGTCAATAGTTCTCCACTTCAACCTTTTCATTGATAAATAATTTGGTTATTGGCTAATTCACTGACTAAGAGATTATGCATGCGTGTGCTATTCATGATGCGTAAATGTACACAATGTACCATGTGAACCAAAATATCCAAATCAAACTATTGTTGCCTAAATTGTATTGCTTCAATGGACCTTATGTACGTCAGACTTTTCATTTTTAAGCATCATGAAAAATCAGGTTTAAAAAAAAGTATAAAAATGTTCCGGCGTTGATTTTTAAAATTTTATATAAACAAATTAAAAAAGAGAAAAACACTAAAAATTCACACAATATTGATCGGTCAGGCACATTGAACCGAGTTTGTTTTCTGTCATGGACTCATCTTGCTCATTAATTAATTAATTTTATTATTTGTTTCCCACTCAAATTAATGGTATATCTTTCAAAATGTAGTCAAATCCAAACAGACTTTGTTGTATGACTTGCATAAAACAATCAAATTGTTCCTCGATTTTATCGTGTGGGTGGCAATCATTAGTCACATGCATGAACCAAGGAATATATTTACATTTTGCTAAGAGTAAATATTGCAAAATAATAATATGAATTCGACACTTTACAAATGTTTTGCCGAATGAATGTTTGTTGGTATACATGTAGGCGTGTCTGGGAAAACCCATACAGAATTTCATCAGCCTGCTTCGATAATTGCCTAACTCACTTTTCAGCAAAAATTTAGCATAAATCATGACTTCATTAACATTATGCACATGCTGTAATAATACCTAAGTCATTGACCAATCAAAAGTGTTGATAAATGCACAATTTCAATTCTGCCTAAGGTAGCATTGTGAGTGGGTAAATGGGGTAAGCTTTAGAATACCCTACCATTTATGGGCGTTCTTTAAAAGTCCCCAATCAATCAATCAATCAATCATTTATTTCCATATAATAACATTTACAAAACATTAACAATATTCAAACAAAGCAAACAGATAACAAACAAAATACAACCATAGGACAAGGAGGAAAAGGCAGGAAGGCCAAAAAGGCCTGAAATTTGCATTTCCCTTTGAAAAAAATATTAAATAAAAATGTTATAACATCAACAACAGCGACGTAACAGACAAAGGACAGTGCTCGAACAATCCAAAAATAATTTGATATCAGTTTTGAGATAATAGTTTTAGATTAAGCTTTTGTTTAGAGGGGCAGTGCACGAAAAAGAACTTAATTGTATTTTGATATGAGATTTCTTTTTAATTGTTTACGGAATTGCTTAACAGACTTGGAGTTTTTAATATTTTCTTCGAGAGAGTTCCAAATAATGGGACCACCCGTACGGACAGAGTGGTCAGAAAATGTTTTTTTGTTCTTGGTTAAATTAAGGTCATTCACATGTCTTGTCTGGTAGTTGTGGATGTCAGAATGTTTTGTAAAATAATTATTAAATGCATTGGGCAACTCATTCACGGAATACTTATACATAAATACACCTAGTTCGAGAGAATACATGTCTTCGATATTTAAGATGTTGTATTCCTTAAACAGAGGCCTAGTATGACATCTATAATGGCTATTGAAAATTGTCCTTATTGCCCATTTTTGAAGTTTGGTAAGTTTATCTAAGTAAGTTTTACATGTATTTCCCCAAATGAGAAGTCCATAGTTAAGGTATGGCGAAATAAAAGTACAATAGAGAGTATGCAGTATACGAGCTGGAATAAAGTGTTTCAATTTGTTCATGATACCAATATTTCTCGACAAAGTTTTGGAAACGCAATCAATGTGGCGTTGAAGACATGCAGTGGTAGGGTACAGCGTTCAATTTCCAGCATTTTTTTTGTGTAGCAAAAAGTGCGATGCACTATTAGTTTTGTGTAGCAATTCACAAATTTTGTATAGCACTTTTTTTTCTAGTAATAGGTTTGGCTTTGATGGAACGTGATCAAATATCAAGTAGGGAATCTTCTTGCATCGCACTTTTAGCTACACATTTGTGTAATTGAATAGCAATACTTCAAAAGTGTGGAGCATTTCGCGATGCGACACCGGTTATCACGAACGCTGGTAGGGTATACTAAAGGAACTTTTACATCATTATAACAATCTGCCTAACTCACAGTCAGGCAGATTGTAATAATGATGTAAAATGTTTAAAATGGGTCATATTAACTCATATTAGGCCTATAAAAAGCCACATTTCACTTAAAGGTATATCCCCAACCTAATTCTATCCAACAGTTACTGCTCTTGTTGGAATTCACCTGCACTATTCATGGTGCTATTCAACATTTTGTCAGCCTGCTACAATAATTGCCTAACTCACTTTTCATACTTTTGTTGTTTTCTAAAATCTAGAAAAAATGATTTAGGCAATTATCGAAGCAGGCTGACGATATGGCAGATTGGAAGACGGTAGATTGGAATATGTGTACTGTAGCGGCAAAAGGGTGCTTGATGGCGACAAAAAAAAAACCCTGTTGTACCTCTCAGGTAGGGTCGGTCAGTCGGACAGGGTTTTTTTGGGTAGGGTCTTCAAAAATGTCAGGAATTTTTGGTGAATTTTCAACATTTTTTACAAAAATCACAACTTTCAATTGTTTTTTTTTAAAAAATGCGAACATTTCAACAACAACAAATTTAAAATGCGAAAAAATGAGACAGATCGCCTAAAATGTATTTTGAGATATTGATGGAATCAGGCATGGCAAAAAATAAACAAAAAATAAAGACAATATTACAGAAACTTTTCTTCATCAAACCAGAAAGTAGTAACCAATCTTAGCCACCAATAATGTGTCATTTTGAAACATTCAAAAAGGTTCCTTTTGTTGGTAATAAGATAAGATCTCAACTTTTTCTTTTGGAGACACCTGCACCCTTACGCTGCGAGATAATGTGACAAAGTGCGGCTACAGATGGCTAGACCATTCAAGTTGGTTTTTTCAGTCTGTTAAGCTGTTCTTATCGTGGGATTTTGTTGTTGTTTGTTTGTTTGTTTTGTTTTCAAAAATACCAGCAAAAGCTCAAAATGTATTTTATGTCTCTTCACTTGGAGCAAATCATGAACCTGCACTACAAGATTATTTAAATTAAAGCACACAATTTTATTTTTAAAATGTTAAAAAGAAAATGCACAAAAAAAGATAAGTGGATTTGCAGCTTTCATTCTTTTCAAGAAAATTGCTCACATAAATAAATTTGAAAAAGAAAAGTCCGCTGCACTATTCGACCATGGCTTGCTCCTCTCTCCATCCCACTATCATTGCGTTCTTTTTTTCCAATGTTTATAAATATCTTTTTAATTTAGAGTTCATTCACTCCGCTCAGCAAACTACAATTTGTCGGAGTGCCTTCAGCAGATTTACCCTAATGGATTGCTACTACAACGCAAATGTGTCTATTTTCGAGAGGTAAATTCTTCGCACAATTGAGCCCGCAAAATTAAATTTTGCTTGTTGTTAATTTGGAGAGTTGAGGTTACTATAGGTGGAATTATAGAGGAGATGTTTTGGCCAGTTTTTCATTTTTGGATAACCATTCCCAACTTTTAAAGTCTATCTCAATAATTACTGCACCAATATTAGGCATGTTTGTACTTATTTGTTGCATTTCTCATGATGATTCCAAATAATATTGACATCTTGGAAACATTTTGTGAAATTTTGGAACTATCGTCTGGCAGACGACAACCCCTCGGAAAGCGTTAAATTCTACTTGGAGTGAGCAAATGTGACTCTTCACTTTGAATATTGTAACAATATTCAAAATATACCCCAATGGATAAATTCTAATTGCGGTGATTTCAATAATAGTATTTAATCATTTTTCCCATCCATTTAACTCCATATGATATGAAGCTATAGCTTCTAGTCCTCTATAAACACCTGCGAGCCAGCAGCAGTTTTTGTATAAAAAGAAGTAGCTCTCTATGTGTCAATTACGTGAAACAAGGGTCTTTGGGTGATAGCTCCAGGAAGAGGGTGGGGGGGGGGGGGGGGGGGGGGGAGGCTCATGTATATAAGGTGTACATGGGTATGTGTCACTCTATAACGGGGGGGGGGGTTATAGATTTTTTAAACATGGGGGTGATTTGTGCTGGAAAACCTATAAATATGGGTCCCCCAAATTGCAACAAAAAACCTAGTCAAATAAACCAGCCAATTTTTATACTAAAAGTAGGGCAGGATTTCAAGCCTCCAGCAGCAAACCACTGTCAAAATAAAACCCCACCCCTCCCCCCTCCACTGGAGTGATAGCGAGGCCAGGAAAAAAATTATGGCCCATAATGCATCATCAAAATATTAAGAGTTGGAGAGTTTAAAGGGCCTGAGGTGTGCCGGTAGACACCCTCCTCACTGTACATTTTGTACAATATTCTAAAATCAGTCCTATACATTATATTTTAAGACACTAACAGACTAAAGCATCTCAGCTCCCGGTAAATATTTATAACCCCCTCCCCCACCCCTGACAAATAATAACCGTAACCCCCCCCCCTAAATGTGTTCTTATGGCCTCTGAATGTTACAGTTTCTATTTAAAAACACAGATTTAGAGAGAACTGTGATGGAAAAAATGAAAATATATTATGTTGCATTTATTTTCATCCACTGAAATTTACTGAGAAAAATTCTATGACACCGAAGTTTGAAATTGCAAAAATGTTGATGCCCACAAAAATTACAGTTAAAGGGGCACTAAGAGATGTGTTGGAGGCTGCGCCCTCAATTATGAAAAAAACTGGGATTAGTATATTTTTGTATTTGTATTACATGTATGAACTTACACCTATAAGGATTAAGAAAAATCAGCCCTCTTTGTACAAGAAAACGTCGATTCAAAAATGCTTGTAGAGCCGCAACGAGCATTTTACGTCCGACAGTATCCCCCTGCAGTACGTGTGATCCATAACGCGAACCATATTTGCATAGAGGGCGTTTTTCAATAAATAGCGATGATATTGTTTAATCAAGTTTTGCTGTGTTTTTGTTAGTAGAAACAACAATAATGGCAATTTTTAATGTTCATCTTGAATTCTTAAGTAAATTTTTAAACATTTAAAATTTTCAACACCACTTAATGTCCCTTTAAAGCATTGATACATGTATGCAATACACAAACAAGATGGTTCAGTAATTTGGTGACACGATGTACAAGTACATTACCAATGATGATCTGTCCCATGTTGTGCCAAGTCACAGTATAACGTTATTAAACCATTTAACGAGCCACGCTGGCTAGATACTCACAGTGTTCTTTACGCTTAACGCTTTCCACGTGACTATTATGTTACCATATACAGAACAGATTTTTCAGAAACCTTTCCCAACTTTCAAAATCTTTCCCAAGATTTACTGAACCAATACTAGGCATATTTGTACTTATTTCTATGCATTTCACATGGTCATTCCAAATATGGTAATGAAATTCAACAATTTGACACTTTTGAAACATTTTGTGAGATTTTGGAATGTCGTCTGCAGACGCCTGCCGCGTGGAAAGTGTTAAGTTGATCGCATCAAGACACATGATAATGATTGTGTATGTGATACAGACCGAATAAACCATTTTGGAATTTTCCCTTCGCAACGACAACAATTGGGTCTTGAAAAAAAAACGTTGCCAACTTTCCTTTATATGCACAAATGTTGAATAGTTGAGTTTGATGTTAATGAAAAGAAGTGTATACATGAAAATCTAAGCCTGAAAAAAATGGATTGTTCAGTAATTGCACAAATGCCATATCGCAAACATTTGTTTCCGCAAAATATATTCTGCTTTACGATTCACGCACCCGTATCTATACAAGATTGTTTGGTAATTGGGCGACAACATGTACAAGAACATTTCAAGAGCTTTAGTGCCACAAGGGGATCTGTAATATCTTTTGAATTTGATTTACATGTATAACCAACCGACCTTACCCTTTGGAGGGGATCTATAGACAATCAACAACAAAAAGATTTCCGGCCTAATGCATATTGCAAATATGAACATTTTTGTGCTACATATAATGTTCCTGTTTTTCGTACTTTCAAGTAGCTACCGTGAAAATAAACACACGCAAATATATTTCATTTGTGTATGAGTCTATGTAATGAACATTCAAATTGCGAATTTAAAAACAACCAAATTGGTTCAAAATCGGCAAAGCGCAACAAATTAATCACACACGAATGTACCATTTTTACAGTTAGTGACAAAAGAACCTGTCTGTTCTACGGACAAACGGAACTCTCTGGTAAGGGGGCGTTTGGGGGGTGGGGGGGTGGGGTCCGTGAAAGTATTGATGAATTTTAACAATGTTTGAAATTTACAAAAATATAGTTTAACATTTACAAACAATTTAAAAAAATGTTTATGTTTATAAAAAAAACCAAAATTCAAAGAAAGAAATGGGTTGGTCGGGCATGTAGAAAAGGGCTATTTGTTGCCTAATGTATACTATTCAGCAGAAAATTTAAAAGCACCTCAATTGGCATGGACTGGATTAAAACAGAGTTTTTTTGACGCCTCTAACGTACTATTCGGCAAGAAATTGACTTTTTAAAGCACCATCAATTGGCATGGACTGGATTAACGTTGTCTACCTGCCATGTATAATACATATGAGTCAGTGTCTAGCGCCTTTAAATCATTCAAGTATGTTATGTTCATGATTCATACAAATTTTGTAAAATGATAAAATTATGACAAGACACTATTAAATCTAATAAAATAAACGTATCCATATTATTTATTAACCAGAAACTTGACAATGAGTAGTCCTACCATTATGACTAGACTACAGCTACCATTTTTCAGTTTTCTAAATTCAAATTTCTACTTAAAGGTAGATGTTCCGATTTTCAACTTGAAGTTTTCTATTCTACATGGAAGGTCATCCTTAAAAAAGTCGTGTTCCAAAGTTTGAGTTGCATAGCTCTAATGGTTCTTATTTTAGACGCACAAGATGCTGTGAACTGTACCCATTGAGTAGTACACAAACTATATCGGTGGTTACCACCATTCGCGGTAATTCGACGTTATTTCATCGATTTCTCCGTAATTATACCGATTTAGGCCGTCAAATTTCAGTATGATGATGAGAAAAATACGAGCTTTCATATGATATGAAAATCTCCGTATGTTTGAAATAATTCTGTGTTACGAAAATGTGATCGGGTCATCTACCTTTAATAAAAAGTGCCTTTTCGGTTTTTTCTAAGAGTTGTGAGCAGAGCCTAAGATGCAACCACAGCCGAGGTGCGACCAACCACCAAACACTAGACAAACTCTCTGCTATAGGTTCAGTGGGTCACAGTTTCGGGCTATTGGGGGAGGCACGAGTCTAGTGCTCATGTTCACCTGGATCATATTATGCATTTTGCTAGATATTTATTTGATAAATAAAATAAAATCCAACATAGGGAACTACTGAAAACAAACTATTTTGGATTCAAATTTGATAGAAACCTGTTAAATTAATGTTAATAAGTTTTTCTGGTAATACTAATACAATAAAATGGGACCTTAAATTAGCCACGTCATATCAAATATGTGTACGGCAAAATGATGCAGTTGCCTCTCTACGAAAAAGCTGATATCTTAATACCAACAATGGAGATTTGTAAATGCTTAAAATGACACATTTGTGGGTAAGATTCAATACTTCGTTCTGATTTTATGAAGAAAAAATACGGTCAAATTGTCTTTATTTTCTTTGTTTTTCAATATCTCAAAATACATTTTGCCGACAACTGCACCCTTTTGCCGCCACGGTACACATATGGTGGTATCAGAGACAGAGCGGCCGTAATTTAGCAAAACAGCGTAACTCGAAATATTGACTTTTTGAGTTACATGCATTTCTGGGGAAATCGAGGGCGCTCTTTTCATCTGTGAGAGTCTCAAAAGACCTCGACGCACCGTTTTAAAGATAGCGTAACGTATCTCAGCCTTATTTTGCAACTTTTAGCATTTTAATATGGTAAAACAGCGTTACTCGAGTTACGTGTTTCAAAATCTATTATTTTTCTTGGCAAAACAGCGTATCTCTAAGTTACGCGTCTTTTCCAAACAACTATTTTGCTACGAGATACGCGGGTTTGGCGAAAAAATAGTAACCAAAGAATTACACGTAACTTGAGTTACGCTGTTTTGCAAGATTAACTCTGCGTATAATTAGATGTCAGATTGGCAAATCCGCGTATCTGGACAAAATCAGCTGTATCTTAAGTAAAAATAGTTTACTTTACATAAGTTTTTAAAAATTAAAAAAATTAAACATAATGCACGTTTCCATTTTTAAATCAATTTCCTCTGTAAATAATAGAGAAAATGCAAACACTTAAACTTTAAAGTGCTCATATCTCAAAAACGTCATTTTCGAGTTACGCTGTTTTGCCAAATTACGGCCGAGAGGTACACCAAGCTTGCCAATGAGATATTCCATCTAGTATTCATACACCCCCCCCCATCGAAGACATGACCCTAATCTTCCACACAGGGAGTGAGTGTAGAATAGATATCAAATTTTAAAAGCTTACAATTGTTCGGGAATTTGTCAAACAATTCTGTGTAAACTTCAATCAAGGATCTATGGTCCATTTGAGGGCTGACCACTGGTTATCAAATGGGGAGTTTCTCAGATTGCCAAACATTCTCAGATTGGAGGCAACTCTCTGTGATCATAGCTCATAAATAAGGCAAATTGTTGTAATAATAATAATAATAATAATAATACAACGACTCTTGTATAGCGCTTTACACCGAAGTCCCATAGCGCTTACAAATAACAAAAGAAAACAACAAAACAAAAACAAAAACAGAGCAAAACATATGAAAGACACAATATATCAGGAAACTAAAGATACAAAATAAAATTAAATGTTACAAAATGCCATTTCAAAGAGATATGTTTTCAGAGATGATTTGAATTGATTAAGAGTCTGAGAGTTCTTAATATGAAATGGTAATTTGTTCCAGAGTTCACAAGATGCATGGCTAAAACTACGATGACCATATGAAGTTGTACTAACCAATGGTGGAACAAGATTTTGTTTTGAAGATGAGCGGAGGTTGCGAACAGGCTTGTATTCCTGAATCAAGTCAGTGAGATATTCTGGAGCAAGTCCATGAAGACATTTATAAGTCAAGAGAAGTATTTTGTACATGATGCGAAACTTAACAGGCAACCAATGAAGATCACGAAGCACAGGAGTGATATGTTCTGAGAAGCGAGTACGTGTGACAAGTCTTGCAGCAGAATTTTGAATACGTTGTAGCTTAGAAATATGGGAGTCTGGAAGTCCGTATAAAAGGCTGTTGCACATATCAAGATGACAAGTGATGAATGCATGAACTAAAGTCTCAGTCAATTTTTCATCAAGACAATTTCGGATGCGGCCAATTTTGTAGAGAGCAAAAGAGGCTGAACGGCATTTATTATTTATGTAGACATTCATGCTGAGATCATTAGCTACAATAACACCAAGATTACGGGCAGATATAACAGGTTGAATAGGAACATTGTTAATGTCAACAGACGGAAGAGGAGAATTTTTTCTAAACTTAGATGTGATGTGAAGAACTTCAGTTTTGTCTTCGTTTAGTTTCAAATGATTAGCTGTGGACCACGCTTTGATGTCAACAATACATTGTTCCAATTTTGGAATGAGAGTGGCGCGTTCACTAGGTTTCAAAATAAGATAAACTTGGGTGTCGTCGGCATATATCATTCTGGGAAAACCATGCGATGCTATAATGTCCTCTAGTGGAGATGTGTACATCGTAAATGATAACGGACCGATGACGGATCCCTGCGGCACTCCTTCCAGTGGGATATGAGGATTTGAAACAGAGTCGTTGATAACAATGGATTGGGAACGATTTGTAAAATACGAAGCAAACCAATTTAGAGCTGAGGAAGTTATTCCATATCTTGTAGTGAGCCGGTCAAGAAAAATAGTGTGATTTATAGTGTCAAAAGCAGCTGAGTAGTCAAGTAATATCAAGACTGCTTCATCACCTTTATCTACAGCAAGACAAAGATCGTTGTACACACGTAGTAAGGCAGTCTCCGTGCTGAAGCAAGGTCTATAAGCAGACTGCATCTTTCCGCGAAGGTTGTTGTTAACAAGATATTCTTGAATTTGGGATGCACATGCACGCTCAATTGTTTTTCCAAGAAAAGATAAGTTGGCAACAGGGCGGTAATTTTTCAGAGTTTCACGGTCAAGATTTGGTTTCTTTATCAGTGGCGTAATAAGAGCTGACTTGAGAACGTCTGGAAATTTGCCATTCAAAAAAGAGCAGTTGATGATTTTGGTGATTATTGGTAGAAGTTCATCCACACATTTTTTCAGTAGCCATGTCGGAATAGGGTCGAGAGAACATGTTGAAGATGGTGATTTCATGATAATCTCGCGTACCGATTCTTCAGACATCAAGGAGAACTCCGAAAAAGAGGAATCACATTGGTCAAAATCAAAATAGGAAGTATCCGATTTAGTTGTGTTGACAAGAGTTTGTTTGATGCCCTGAATCTTGTCACAAAAGAATTCAGAGAAGCGATTGGCAAGCACATCATCAGAGGTATCAGAAGGAAGAGTTTTTGACATAGTAGCATTTGGAGTACATAATTTGTTAAATTTTTGGAAGAGGTGTTTTGAGTCACAATCCGCAAACTGTTTTTGATGGTAGCTCTGCTTAGCCTGTTTGATTGCTAGGTTGTACTTTTTGCAGTATTCCTTAAAAATTTGTTTGTCAATCTCAAGCTTTGAAGAAATCCAGCGTCTTTCGAGTCTTCGCGATTCCTGTTTCATAGCCCTTAAATCATCATTGTACCATGGTGCATTTGGGCGGCACCTTACTGAACGTGTTATGAGTGGTGCATGTTTGTCCTTAAGATTCTTAAGTACACTATTATATTCATCAACAAGCAAATTAATATCATTAATAGACGAGGTACATAGTGAAGAATTCACAATGTCAGAACGAAACGAATCAAGATCAATATCATGAAGTTTGCGCAAGGTAATTTCCACATTGACAGGCTCTGGACGAGCAATATGTAAAGAACAAGTTATAGCAGCATGATCAGATGGTAGATAAAAAGTGCTACTAACATTAGCAACAAAACTATCAATGGTACGAGTAAGTATAAGGTCCAATGTATGTCCTTTTACATGAGTGGGTCCAGAGACATGTTGAAGTAGTCCTGAAGAGTCGACAAAATCAGAAAATTTTGTATTGCCCTCAGCGACCGACCCTAATTCTCACAAATCAGGGTCGCAATTGTTTTGGGTTTTTTTCTTTTTAGATTACCAATTTTACCCAATTTGTCAAAATATTACTGTTTTCTGCTTGAAATTAATAAGTTTTCTTAAATTATTAGTTTTTAAAACTATATTACACTAGAAACATTAGTAAAATTGACTTTTACCACTCAATTTTGTCAAGACATGGACCATGACAGCCAGTAATATTTTTCAGCGAAAAAAAGAAGAACAAATCGACCGACCGACCGGCCTCAAGATTTTTGGCACTTGAAGCAACACAACTTTCTTTTTTTGCCTAATAGATCAAGGATAGTAGTCCAACAGTATTGGTTATTAGGAGGAAATTTTCCCCTCCCCCTTTTCAGCATCTTTAGCAGACAATGTAGACCATGTTTTGAATCAATTTTGTGTCCTTACATTGCTCATCAGCGTACCTTGTTTCTTGTAAGGCCAAACAAAAAAATAGGTTTATCTCAAAGCTTGCGCGCGCATTGGTTTTGAAATGCCAAAAATACCGTGTCTGAAATGCAGGAAATTGTAAAATCAATTTTTATTTTCCCTACAAATTTTTATTTCAAGTTTTTATCAAAAATATCGGCAGATTTTCCTTTTCTCAAACTTTTACATGACTCAGTTCTTCAAAAAACACTGCAAAATTGTTTTTTACACAACTACATCACAATATTCATTTCAAATAGAAAAAACCAATATCAGAAAGTGTCAACAGTTGCAAATAGTAAGAGAGCACAAATAAAAAAATTATTAAAAAAAATAAAATAAGGAAGACAAAAAACCGCGCGCGTCGCCAGATTTTGAAGCCTTCGCAAGCTTTGAGACAAACCTTTTTGTTTGTTTTGCTTAATCAATTCCAAATATGTAACATCATGTTAACACTCTCCATGCGGCTATTAGTTTTACCATAATTTATACAACACAGATTTTTCAGAAACCTTTCCCAATTTTCAAAGTCTATCTCAACGATTACTGAACCAATACTAGGCAAGTTTGTCCGGCACTCAATCTGGTCTAGCTACAACCCTGCCCGATTATATGGACCTGGACCATTAAGAATTGTAAAATGTTGACATCCTAGAAATGGTGTGGTGGGAAGGGAGACTGGAAATATGAGGTGAACTCCAAATTGGATTCCGTTTATGGGCCTAGACAATAATATCGGTCCAAAATCTCACAAAACCTGAACACACTGTGTGTTGTGCTATGGAGGTATCTACACATGGTTGTGAAGATAAACAATTAATAACTGGTAACTAATTCTAGCAATTAAAACTAATTGTTTATACTACATAGACCTAGTGTTAATCACCATATCCTTCATACCTGACAGGGGACAAAGCTTTTGACAGCACTAAGGGACGCACCATTAGATACTCAGGGGGGGGGGGGCATGGAAGTTTTTAAAATAAAAAAAAACTTTGCCCACTTTCCAGGGAAAAAAAAAAACTTTGCCCACCAACCAGGAAAAGAAGAAAAAAAGATGACCCACTGCCGAGTAAAAAAAAAAAATTATGACTCTCCCAACACACCCAACTTAATGTACAGAAAAACAGTTAAAACCTAAAAAAAAAATTTAAAAAAAATTCGCCTACTTCGGTGACGAAAAAAAAAAAATCCGCCCGACCCAAACTTCCATGCCCCCCCCCTGAAAATGAAATGGTGCGTCCCTAAGTGTACTCAGATAATATTTTGGGGAGGGATGTGCTACCAGCAAAATGAAAATTGACCCAAACATTTACCCATTTTCAGGGGGAAATGGACCCATATGTTTACCAAATACCAATAATTTTCCTACAGATTTGGTAGATTTTGCTAATTTTGAGAAAAACAGCAAATTACCTATAAATTTATCAAAACTGGCTATGAAAAGGAATTATTCATTTACCAGACGGGTGAAAATGGGACCCTATTTGGCGGCACATCCCTGTGACTGAACCTCATAGACAGTAAGCCCCCCCCCCCCCCCCCCCCGGATTATCTTAACCATTAACATACAGAGACCATATTGGTATGCACAAACAGCTCACTGCATGCACTTTACTTATTAGAAAGAAAGCATGCAAACATATACAAACAAGCAAATCAGAAGTAACAAAAAATATTTTAAAAATAGAAAAAGCAATTGAAAGCAAATAACCAAGTCCTGTTCGGATGAAATTATACATCCAACAAAATAAAAGCCAAATATGTTATTTTAAGAAGAAGATTGCTGTTGGAATCCAAAATTAAATAATTAACAAACACAATATACAATGATTATATCTGACTTGATGCAATAACCATCACTGGACCCTCTCTTCCCACAGTGCACGCTCTCATCAATTATGATAATCATAGCTCTCCACCGATCATCTGCACCCGCTGAAATACGTGTTTAATATTAGCGATACAACTCTCTAGATATAACCACTGGCCAGCTAGCTCTTTCCGCTGACCAATACTGACCAGCTATAACTCAACGACAATACTGTAGTAATATTTAAACTACCTATAACGCATTACCGATGTGACATAAAAGAGGCTCGATTCTTTCTATCGACAGATAATGCCTAACTGAGTAAATCTATCACTGTATTTTCTCTGTCCATCCATGCGCATGATGCGGATTTTGCGATGGCAGGCTGCACGCTTACTTACTTATCCTCACGGTGGCGTAATATAACTACGTACATATTACGTAGGTTAGCCTGAAGCAGCTACTATAGGCTCGGACAGGACAGGGAAAAAACGATTTGATACATTTGTCCACAATCGTGATTACATTTATATTGAAATACCCCCACACACTGTGTGTTATTACTATTTCGTTTAAATAGTGCAAACATACTTGTGGTCAAATCGCGTTAAATGGTCAGTTTACGATTGACAGTAGCTTGGACCCGGGGGCGGTATACGGGGGTGTGCCGCTCTAATGGGTAGCTTTTGGGGCACAAAATCCCTAAACATGGGGTATGATTTTGTGCTGGAAATCCCTAATAATGGGGTCACTTTTTACAAATGGGTCTATTTTCGTGAAATTTTCGTCTATTTTCGCGAAAATTTGCAAAAATTAGGTCTATTTTCCCGATAATTTGCGAAAATTTGGTCTAAAATGAAGCAAAACCCCTAAAAATGGGTACCGATTTTTCCAAAATCACCCCTAAAAATGGGTATGGGTTTTGAATCTCCAGCGGCACACCCCTGACCAAACCAAATCCGAGTACCCCCCCCCCCCTTCCGGGCTTGGACGGAAGAGAGGAGAGTGTGGGAGTGAAAGAATTCAAATAGAGGCATATAGCGTAAGAACATGAAGGCTGGATTATATATTTATTAAATATTTCCTCCTTTTTTATTTCCTCCACTTTTTATTTCCTCCACTTTTTTATATTCCCTCCTCTGTCTTCTTGAGTATTGTATACGCTGAAAATTGTGCAGTGGTTATATTTTCTCGGATCAGTATGTTTCCGCGAAAATAACAACCCGCAAATGTGTTAAAATGACCACCGAATGCCCCTGGGTTTGGAAGTGTTAGCCTTATATCAATCCATTTCATATTTGTGAGTTGTACAAGTAGGTCCTAAACCTCAAGCCTTCTTGTCGTTATAACATTGTTTTCAATGTGAGTGGGGGATTTCAATTCAATCTGTGTTTTTAAACACAGATTGAAAACAAATTGATTTCTATTTCCAAGAAACGATTTCTTTGTATAATTTTGTTCTATTTGCCTTGCATTTATCAAACTTGTTTTCCCCTCTTATATTAATAAAAAATCTCAAATAAATTGTATGAAAATAGCTACCTAACAAATGTTATTTATTAATCTTGTTATTTGATTATTTTAAACCTATTATCCACAGGGTTTTATTTATATATTTATTTTTAAAAAAGAGTATTTTTATCAATAGACTGCAACAAAATAATAAAAATAACTCATTGGTTTTCGTCATCACCTGCCTTTTTTATTAAAATTTGCCAATATTTTTATAATTCTTGTTATTTCTTATTTTCAAGTCGAGCAGTTTACTTTCAAGCCACATATTGTACCCACATAACAGTAAAATCAACAGAAACTTAGTTTCTAATTATGATGCAGCACATCACAAGGGGAGACTTTGCGGGTAAAGTCAATTTTGAGTTAATTATGTGTGCTCTCAGAGCATCTTTAGCTTTAAAATGACACCAAATGTATCAAAATTGATTAAGACATTAAGATTTTACCAGTGAAAATGACTCCTAAATTCTTTTTTTTTCTTATTCTTTTCTGTCCGTTTCCATATAGATATCTTGAAAAATATAGCCACAAAGTCTCCCGTTTTGATGAGCTGCTAAAATTGTAAACTGGGAAAAATGAAGAAAAAACAGCTTTCATCTATTTGTGAAAAACACTCCTAGCAGGAACCAAAACATTTTATTCCTGCATCCTTGCATGTATATTTTATTTGTCCAAAATTGTCCATCATTATTTATTTTTCTTTCTCTCGATCAAACACGCTCGAAAGAGAAGTCCGGTGGTTAGCGATCACCCGTAGGTGTATCGTACAGACAAGAGGAGTGCGTGCCCCGGGGGAGATAATCACGGGATAAAACGTCCAGGCTTCGTGTGCGCAATTGACGCTTCGTCCTTGGAGTATCATGGGGCGCTCTATTCATCACTTCAACTTGCTGCTGTTTCAGAAGAGAAACAAGCTTCTTAAAATTCTATATATCTTCCCCGGGGGAGGGGGTGTACTCATATATAAAGGTGGTTATCATGGCCATGCTCTATTCATCACTTCAACTTGCTGCTGTTTCAGAAGAGAAACAAGCTTCTTAAAATTCTATATATCTTCCCCGGGGGAGGGGGTGTACTCATATACAAAGGTGGTTATCATGGCCATTCTCTATTCATCACTTCAACTTGCTGCTGTTTCAGAAGAGAAACAAGCTTCTTAAAATGCTATATATCTGCCCCCGGGGGAGGGGGTGTACTCAAGTTGCTGCTGTTAAAGAATAGAAAGATGAAAAGCCTCTATATTATATCAGCCCCGGGGAGGGGTGCACTTATATACAAAGGTGGTTATCATGACCATAGGACTGTAAAAATAGATCCTAACAAACCCCTTTTTGATCATGTTCCTACATACCCTAAACAAGTCTTTCCAAGTTTTATACATTTGCTGTGTTTGACATCATCAACAAATTACACACATGTGTCCCATTCATGTGAGCCTAAGTATAGCTACATTTGTCTGTGTGTTAACTACCCTTTTGGGTTTTTTACAAGCAAACTGTCACTGTTGATCAATTTAAGTGACCCCCGTACCTCTACCTCTGAACATAATGCGACTTCACCAGCTAGATTGATAAAGCATAACACTTTCCATGCGGCTATTGGTTTTACCATATAAGAAAATGGTTTTTCAGAAACCTTTCCCAATTTTCAAAGTCTATCTCAAGGCAATACTAAACCAATACGAGGCATGTTTGTACTTGTTTCAATGCATTTCACATGGTAATTCCAAATATGGTTATGAAATTTAACAATTTTGACATTTTTTAAACAGTTTGCGACATTTTGGAATGTCGTCTGCAGACGCCTGCTGCGTGGAAAGTGTTAAAAACCAGTGGTCACTTACACTATGAGATACAGATTCTACTACAACCACGGTGAAATGAGATGGCTGCCCGATCGGCCGGACGTACGTACGGCCATTTTGGACAAGCCTACCTCACGGTCTTACTAATACCAACTCAATTATTGATCCTAGTCTTACTACCACTGTAATTATATATGACTGAAGGAACTGCGAGCGTGTGTGTGTGTGTTTATGTGTGCGTTATGTGTATACTCTAGTAATTACGCAAATTCGTTTGATATTATGAGTAAATAGGAGTGTTTTCTTTTTCGATTTGAGATTAAATACAACGTAACTACCATATATAATGAGAAAAGAGAGAAATTATATGCAAGAAAATGTTCTGTTTGAAAATTCAGTTTGGCGTCAGAACAATTTCATGAAATTCACCTTAATTTTAAGGGCTCCAGTAATCCCTGATTAATCAAATTGAAATAAAAACAACTGAATCACTACATTTGACATACAGGGTGAGTCAAAATATTTAGGTCCCGATTTTGTTGATATTTTTAACCAATTTTATTTTTAACAAAATGAAGAAAAAAATGCATACAAAGTTCATATTGTACTCCAAACATAATCGGTGTACTTTCAAAAGGCCAAAGAGATACATGATTCAAAAGAATACCATTATAAGGTTAATAATAAAAGTGACTTAAGTAAGTTTTTTAAGGTAAAATGTCATGAAAGATGATGACACAAAGTATTGGAATTTAATTTTCTTTTAACAAATCTTTATTTTTTTTCTTATTTTTTTTTTAAATATAAATTTTACCCATTATCCCTAGTTCACATTTTGCGACATCCGAGGGATTTTCACAGATCGCATCACACATATGTGCATTTTCTCTAAAGAAGTGAAATCCAAAGTGGTCCACAAGAGTGCCTTTTTAAATGAGACAACACACGGCGTGACTATTGGTATTACCTACCGAGCAGGCTTCTCGTTACATTGCATTTTCGCGTCTGAGGACGCAATATTTTTGCTAAAAACGCAGTACATTTTAAACTGGTCTCTTTATTGTGTCCATGTGGACGCAATAGTTTCTAATCGTGAGTCAAGATACTTTTGCACGTGTAAAGCTTACAAATATTTGAAAGTCATTTATTTACTTATCTTTCTCTTTACAAACAATAAAATAAATAGAGAAGACAATTTTTGGACATTTCAGCGTTGTAGTCCCCATTTAACCACTCCGTATCCGATTCCGAAGTCACAATTCGCAAATTACATTTTTGACTTGGACCCCAAAATTTCTTCTCGGACCCCATAATTTTGAGAATTGGTAGATTATGGGGTCCAGTGGACCCCATAATATTTTTACCTAACGAGAAGCCTGCTACCGAGGATCTATGTAATGTATTACACACAATTGCAGGGTCTAAATATAGTTTCAACTTGGTTCTTATGATGATTATATTTGGTGAAAGATGATGATTCTTGTAAAATATCTATGAGATTCGTGTATGACTAATACTGTAATGTACCATAATCAACCTGGGTACCTTAGGGGTCGTCCATAATTTTTGCCATTTTCAGTTACGTACAAAGCGTACGTAAGAGGGGGAGTGGGTCGAAATATACCCCAACCGTACGTAACTTAAATGGCGATCTTGAGAGGCGGGATTTTTTTTTAAAGTACAAAATAAAATAAAATTTCGCCATTTATTGCGTACGTAACTCGAGGGGGGGAGGGGGTAAAAAGTTACGTACGCTCTGTACGTAAGTGAAAATGGCGATAATTTTGGACGACCCCTTATGAAAGTGGATTGGATTCCATGAAACACTATAGATTTTGTGCTTTTTCATTAATAAGTTATAATTCTGGCAGACAATTGCGCATTGCCATACAATTTCACCAAGTAGGAAACAGGGTTTACTCTTCGTGTTCAATTCAAAAATTGACACATTTAAAAATTAAAAATAAATTAAAATATGTTTTTACAAAATCTTTGAAAATTGGACCTGAATTGTTATTTTGGAAGTGATGGCATAAACCAAAATAAACTTTAGGCCAACATAAAAAACCCACTGTTTGTCTCAAAAGAAACCTGAAAAAGGACTAAGCGAAATGCAACTTTCTTTATTTCAAAAATGCTATGCGAAATGCAGGTTTTTTTTGCATTTTTACATGCGACACGCTCTGTGAAATGTATATTTTAACACTACCATGGTGGAAAAAACACATACAAACCACATTTTGTTGAACTGTATTTAACTTCTATTTGTATGTGGCAATCCTACTCTTGTAAGTAAGATAAGAAAAAGAAGTTGATGGTACTTCATGTGAAGTATCATTTTCAAAAGAGTTTACGCTGAAATGCAAATTCTAAAATCTACGCACGCTGTGACGGTCTTCTGAGACAAACTTCTTTTTTTTATTTACCCTTACGTGTTATTTTTAATCAATGTTAAGCCTGCCTTTGAAAGCTCTAATAATTCATGTTTAAAAATGTATGCATATATATAGCCATATATCCTCAACATTTACAGAAACCACACAAGTTCATAGGGGGCAAGTTGTCTGAGCCAGTCCTCCTACCAACAATTACAAGACAAAACCAGCTTTGATATAAACCTTTAAACATGAACGAAAATTTGGTTGGACAGAATACTATTGTGTACATTTAGCACAAAGCTAAACTCAACACACCCAAAAAGGGCAAGTAGACTGCAGACGACATTCCAAAATTTCACAAAATGTTTCAAAAATGTCAAAATTATTGATTTTCATCACCATATTTTAAATCACCAAGAGAAATGCATTGAAATAAGTACAAACATGCCTAGTATTGGTCCAGTAATCCTTGAGATAGACCCTGAAAGTTGGGAAAGGTTTCTGAAAAAACTGTTTTGTATATGGTAACATAATAGCCGCATGGAAAGTGTTAACACCCCAAAAATGGCAAGCAGCATAGTAACATCAAGATTGTTGAACCAATTGTACGACATACACAGTACACACCCTTTCAATGTTATCGAGATAACGCAGAGAAAACAGTAGCAATTGAATGAAAAGAAAAAGAAAACATGAATGCATTGATATCATCAATGTAATGTTTTGTGGTTTGTAGCTTATACAAGGAAATGTAGCAGAAGGAATAGAACATTTTTAACCACATAATTTCCTACGGTAAAGGTTGCATTAATTAATTTTTTTGCTGTTGTTTGTTCTGGGATTAATGTTCAAGGTGTAAGGCAAAGTAAAAAGAAAACATGTTTTGCATCCAGACTTTTTCAAAAAAAAGAAGGAGGAGGCCCTTTTTTTCTTTTTTTACTTTTTAATGCAAAATCGCTCTTATTAGCGATGAACTTAGCGAACCATAATGAGGAGGAGGCCTCTTTAAATCTTTTTTTATTCATGGTTCTGAGGGTAAGCCCAGGTTGGTTACCACAAAACTTGTGTTAAATGCTTAAGAAGAAAGAACCAAATATGTTGCAAACATTTCAAACTCTGAAACACCTGAAAGAAAAAATTATTATGGAACTACTGGTTTGTAAAACTGCCTATATTTGCAGATAAAGCACACAAAACTTGTTTCACAGATTTCGGAACGGAGTCTCAAGTACAGTCGATTGATCAGCAATTTTTGATTATCATTATTTCTTCAAAATTATTTTGAAAAATCAGACAATTTCTGTTTTGAAAATTTCTAATTTTCAAAGAATTCTCATAATCTTTTAAAGAATTTTCAACAAATTAGTAAAGAATTTTCAACAAATTTGTAAAGAATTGTCAACACATTTTCAAAATAATTATCTTTTTGAGAATCTATCTGTTTGAGACAGTCAGGAAAGACAAACAAACCAATATTATTTGAGGCCTTAACAAATGACTTTCCTGGATAGATATCAGTGATCCATAGGAGATCAATGCAATGCATGTTTTCAATTAAGGATAGATTTCAAGATGTGATTAGTACTTTATATATATGGACAAAATAATTGTTTAGAGATGTTGAAGTGAATATATTTATCATGCATAGTTTAGGCAGCTAAAAGAATTCCATTTTCAATGTGTTGCAAAAACTTTCTCTAATATATCAAGAATTTTGAAAATTAAGATAACATTTGAAAAAGTTTCAAAATATTTCAAAACATTTTGCATGCGTTTCAACATATTCCATATTTTTGTTAAAGCATTTCAAAATATTTCAAAATGTTTTGCGAATGTTTTGAAAATATTTCATACAAATTGAAGAAAATGTTTCACAATAATTCTACAATTCTTTTAAATATTTGAAATGTTTCAATAATTTCGAAGCATTTTCAAAATGTTCAAATAATTGACAAATTCACTAAGAAACTAAGGTAGGAAGAAAATGGTCACGGAATACAAGATAATGACTCTGCTATACTATGCACACCATTGGGCAGTTTACTTATACATGCTGAGGGGCTGAAAAACATAAAAGCTTTTGACAGAACAATGACGATATTTGTAGATGTGATTAGTAATAGTAGTTTATATGGGACTGGGAGAGATAATTGTTTCTATATCTTGAAGTGAAGGTGAATTTATTTATCATTCTTAAATGCTATGAAAATAGCTTTACAATCTACAAGGATCTTTATTTCCGGCATTTGGGGAGTTTTGCAGTTGTTGCTGGATGTTGCAGTATTTTTAAAAAACACATTATTTTATTTTATTTTTCCATTTTTCCATGATTGATCAACACATGCATCATTGCAAATTTCGAAAATTGCAAATGTTCAATAATTATGATAAAAATACAACGTTTCTTTTTTTTTTCAATTTTGTTTTAGATGTTGATGCTCAACTTATCAGCATCTCTAATTGGCTCATTAAATGATATAATAACTGTCTTTCTAACCAATCTAAATTGGTTTAAGAAGCTGATATACATACCCATGGAGTTACCAATAATTATTCAGTCAATAAAATACTGTAAACTTGGAATTTTCGTGCTACAATAATTTTTACGCTTTCCGCGCTCCAAGCAGCTACCATGAAAATAAAAACATGTGAATATATTTATTTTGTGTATAAGTCTATGTAATGAACTTTCAAATCGCGAATTTAAAAACAAGCGAAATGGCTGAAAGTCGGCAAAGCGCGAAAATGTAACCGCACGAAAACTACCACTTTTACAGTAGTCAGATCTATTACAATTCAAACTCAATACCACAGATTTGTCTCAATAATCTGATATTTTAAAAGAAGAAATCTTTGTGTAACAGTTATTTTCATGCTTTTTGCGCTCGACCCAGCTACCGCGAAAATAATAACACACAGATATCACACAAATATCTTTTGCTTATAGATCTATGTGATGAAGCTACAAATCGCTAATAACATGCAAAACAATTGAAAATCTGCAAAGAGCGATCAATTAATCACACGAAAATTGCCACTTTCACAGTAAAACTTTATTCATTTATTCAATATCACTTCACAGATTGAATTCCCTAGAAACAACATGTCCCCTGTATTTACTGTCAATATTGGGAGCCATGGAGCAATGGGATTCATGAAACATGAGACGTTATTTGTACAAATTTCCACTGAATGATTTCATGTTACATCTGGAGAAACATCAGTGTTGTCAGACAGTGAAAGGGGAAAATTATCTTGTTGCCTTTTGCGATCAACCTGCAAAAATCAGTTGTGGTTACATGTAAGTATTTTTTCACAGGGGTTTTATGCATTTGGTTATGTCCAAAACAGAGTAAAATGTTGGTCAGAAAGTCCACCTTTGCCATTTCTATATTCCCTATGACAAAAAGGAATTCAAATTTAGAATAAGAAAATATTTATGTATGATATGCATTCATGTAGATTCTACATTGTAGAATAACAAACAATGTGAGAAAAAAATCTGATAACCCATCTTAAAAGCTTGCATTGCCTTAGCATGAAACTATATCACTTCATAATAAATGTTAGAGCCTATAAACTATGTCCCCAAATCCCTTATCCACCACATAGGCAATAAATTACGCAGGATACAATGGTTATGTAACACATTCATGTAACTTGATTATGTGTGAAACACCAAATTACAGCCAAGTACTTCCTAATCATAACAATTGACAAATTATAGGTGTTATTTTCACCCATTTTGTGGACCACACTTTATCCGTGAAATTATAGACCCACAAAATTATCCTAAATCTCGTAACAACTCATAACCTAATAGTTCAATCAGTTTAAAATTGTAGAGATTTTTTTTTTTATCTATCCTCCCCCAAAGTAATCAAAGCGTATAAGCGAGATTTTGGCATACCCAAGCGTCACGCATACAATGACACTGCTACATTGCATGCCATTTTGCACCATGCGAGAATTTTGCGTTGCGTGCCATATTGCACCATGTGAGAATTTTGCCCGGACGCTCTTCCGAATTCTTTCACTGCTGTAAACAGGTTTCGCGAATTTGGACTGACTGAACTATATAAAAAACCCTAGGCACTGTATGGGGGATAAACCATCAGGGAGAAAATCGAGGCAAATGGAGGGGGGGGGGGGGAGATCGGCTCCGCTGACGCTTAGAATCGGATTCGGGTGCCTCCATGGAAGTCCTGAAACAAGCCACAGAGTCAGTTTCGAATATCTCAAGATTTTCTTCAGTATATAGTGCACTTGAGGGCGCCACAAGACAGACTGGTGAAGTGCATGTTACCAGCACCTTGTAGGGCAGTATGTTTGATTACTCTCTCAGGGCAATTAGGGTTTAAAGTTGATAATTTTGTGCATTTTATAGTTGAAACTTTTACTGCGAAACTTATAGACCCACAAAAATATCACATCAAGTACTTTCTTGAATCCTTATCATAATCGGACAAGGTGTAAATTGTTTGCACATTTTGTAAATCACTCTTCAACTGCAAAATTATTGAGCCACAAAAACATTACATTCCAAGTACTTTCTATCCTCCTAATAATCATAACAGGTTCATTTTTGATCATTTTGTCAGTATAATTATATTAACCCATCAAAATATCACACAGTGAAGAGCAGGTTACTGTAAAACATTATAATTTCGCGGATACTTAATTTTGTGATACATCATTTGTTGCACCAATCAGAGACATTGTTAGGATTATTGTACCCCTGATGAAGTTTGGAGTGAATTGACTATAGTTTGATCAGTTCCAAATTGATGAAGCCTCATTCGGCAGTGAATGAATACAGACGGACACGGGGCACACATGTAGGCAGCAAGCGCACTGTGCATCATGTGTGACGCGAGCGTGTGGCCATTATCACGCGTGTACGCTTGGATTACTTTGCGAGCGGAGAGATAATAACTGAATATTTCTCCCCAATTTTGAAATGATTAAACTATAGATGCTGTATTTTAATTGGTTATTCAAATGAATATATTTTGTTATTAACCAATCAGAAACACTGTGTGATTGATGAGGCAGGTTAGTGCTGCTCAGGGGGTTAAAAGAGCGTGAAAAGCAAAATAATAAAAGTGCAAAAAAGGGCATTTATCTTGACTGTGAATTGCATCTTTATTTTTCAACAATTGCCTTCAACCTGCTAAACTACATTGCGTAAACATAACAATAAGATTCGCTAGCTGCTGCAGTCCTCAGACAGTAACAAATCTGTTTTTACATTCAAAACATTTATTATTTTAAACATCAAGATCTATGCCGCGAGCCACCTAGATAAGCGCTACGACCCATCGTTCTATGAATGTACCGCCGGGAGCCACCTAGATAAGCGCTACGACCCATCGTTCTACGAATGTACCGCCGCGAGCCACCTAGATAAGCGCTACGACCCATCGTTCTACGAATGTACCGCCGACAGAACCGATACAAAACATGCGTCATATTAGTCAAATTCAATCAACGAAAAAAACATCAAATCTTTCCCTAGATGCGTATGCGCTTTTTTTGTTTTTGTTGTTGCAAATGCAAATTGCTTAAAAATAGCATCGCCATGACTCCCCCTCATGGCAACGATACCATGGCAACAAGAAAGATTATATGCTTCTCAATCAAAATAAGAAAAGCATCACTGATGAAAAGTGAAAAGTACATTAGGGTAGATTGTTGAGTAGTATTTAAGCAAGTACCAGCAAATATAATTTTGAGATGTAAAACTACTGGCTAAAGTACACTTTAATTTTATCATTCATTCATTCTTAATGGTTTGACAGGATTCTGTTACAAAAAGCTTAAAATAGAAAATTGTTCAGTTGGAAAATGTATGTTTACACAAAAACAAAGGCTATATTGGTAAATGAATTGGACAAAAATAATATAGGTTTTCCCAGTTAGTTTAACACTTTATTCATTATATTTCATATCTCGTTAAGTTTGAATTCGTCCCAAAATTTTGAAGGTTGCATTTGTTAAGTAAATTTCGTCTTTGGTCAAGTATATTCATATTTTGCGCAATGAATTTCATTTAATGTTCATTTTATTTCGTCCTAACACACTTCCATTTCGTCTGATACAGCGGTAACCTACTAATGTATACATTTATTTCGTCTTTGATCAAATAGTTTCATATTCAGTTCACTTTATTTCGTCCCATGTGGAACGTCCTGCCTAGAAAAAGTGTAAAATCCAGCTATAGGCCTATACGTTATATATATATCTTTATTTTTTCTTTCTTTCTTTCTTGTTCGTTCTTTTTTTCTTTTATTTCATATGATTTATAACACCAACTTTCTTGAATGACTTAATGGGACTTTGTGCAAGTTGTTTGCACTTTGGTGTGGTATCTTTAGATGGTAAAACCATGCAAAAACAATATCCACGTTTTCAGTTGTTTCAATATAGACAAGGCAAAAGAACACATGTCGGTGGTTCAAATCTAACCTGCAATAATATGTAGGCCTAGGCCTATTCTTCTAACACCTGACGAATATATGTGATAAAAGTATTAAAAATAATGAACAAAGACGAATTATATTTGTGCATAGGACCGCTACCCATCAGGTGATACGAATTCAATCCTTCCTTGACGAAAAGAAATGACCAATGAATTAAATGAAATGGTCATACTTTGAAATATAATGCTCATTGACGAAATTTATCTAACAAAATGCGTAAGTCAGATTTTGGGGACGAATTCTAACTTAACGAGATATGAAATATAATGAAAAAAGTGTTAAACTAACTGGGAAAACCTATACTGAGGAAGCATGGACAGGAGTAAAAATAATACCACATGGACATGGCTGAAAAAATGGGTCCTCAAGAAAAACACTCGTAGAAGCTTTAAAAAAAAGGATAATATAACTATTTTATATGCTTTTAAACAGCGTAAAAATTCCACTTTGACAAAATGTAGCTCCTGTTGTAGAAAGGGTCTGTAATTTCTTTTAACTTCATATCATTCATCTTTCCACAACCAGTACCACCCACTACTGAAATCATTTACTATTATCCACACAAAAAATGACTATATATTTCCACAAAAAACCTGATACGAAACCTTTGCTATTGCAAACTATGGCACTACCGTGACAGATATAGGTCGATTCTCAGTTTCTCTTGAACACGCTTTAGTTGATAGTAATTTGCTCAGGAGGGGTTCTGGGTAAGAAGCATGGTCACACCAGATGATGGCATCATGGTGCATGATGGGAAAGGGTTTCTTCTCTTGACAGGTTGGTACTTTTCCTTCGTAAAGATGTATCTAACACAGAGTTCTGTGATTGTATACTTCTTTTTGTCATAGTATGTGGCTTCCAAACCTTCTTGTGGACAAAAGGATGAAGAATCTCAAATTATCCTTGGTAATAAACTTTGGTTACATTTTGACCTCCTTTGTAAAAAGGGAAGAAGTATCCCATATACAGTTCATGCAGTTCCCAATTAAAGAAGAAATTCTGAGAAAACTAAGTGTTCAAATTTATTAACAGGAAATAATGTTCGAGACATGATTTACAACGATACTAATCTATCTGCAAACTGCAAGTGCAACAAAGTAGAATAGTACATGAAGATACTATTTTACTTTATAAGTAATTCAAATTCCCCTTAGGCCAAAAAAAAATTGGAATGTTGTCATCGATCGCCCGCTCGTCCGATTTAGGGCCGCTCCGATATTTTTTTCAGATATTTTTTTTAAACAGTTTGAATGGCATTGAATATTAAATTATGTGTTTATAACATATATGTGCGACTCTTTAAGTGATTACAACTTCTAGTTGGCTGAACTTTGAGCTTCCACTGATATAAGGAAACGCTGGTATAAGAAAATTAAAAAAAAAAAATTAAAAATAAATCCACCCGCCCCTCTTCTCTGAAAGCTAGGACAACATTACTTTTTTTTTGGCCTTATCTCCAGGGCTGGAACATTACATTTTTTTCAACCAGCCAGTCAGGCAGGTAACTCACAAAAATACCTGCCCAACATAAATTCCACTAGTTATAATTTTTTTACCCGCCAGTCGGTCGGGTACTCTTGCATCTTCACCCGCTCGACAGACGACTTAACCGCTATGGGCAGGTGAGCGGTTGCTATTTCCAGGCCTGCTTATGTCATGAGGAGCCAAGATTGGCATGGTAAATTATTCTTTTACGTGGTTGTATGATGGTATGCATGTTCAGATTTATAAGGAGGGATAAAAGACAGATAAAGAAAAGTGAAAACAAATGTCGCAAACAAATGCAAATCTTAATTTTTGTAGCATCCAAATCTGTTTAGATTTCCTTTTCACCACTACTCATCTCGCTGGATTTCCTGTTATCAGTGCCAGTGCATAGTATACCCACAGGGAGGCTGAGATAAGCTGCAGGGAATCACTACACAATCTGACTGTCCCTCTGCTGCATGCCTTCATAAAAGATGATTGTGATCACTATGTAGAGATAGGGATTAATCCGGGAGGGGCCGGGGGTAGGCATGGTGGTGAGGGGCTTCCAGGCTAGGACTAAAATCACATAGACCTTCTCTTCAACTGTCCTTCTCCTGATTGTCTTAGGGGCAATTTAAAGCCGAAACAGTCTGTAACAGTATGGATGCTGCTGGCAGAGAGCGGATTGGTGACGAGGGGTTTTCTGGCTACTACTGAAATCAGGTAGACATCTTTTTCACTGTCCTCTGCCAACTGTCTTAGGGGTGAAGCTGGAACAGTTCTTGTATGGAATGGATGCTTCAGGCAGAGATGGGAATGGTGACAAGTGGTTTTCAGGCTATGACTGAAATCGCTTTAACTTCTCTACCTCTATCACTGCCATCCTACTCTGATTATCTTTGGGCTAACAACTAAAACAGTTTCTATCTGTGTACATAGAATGGACGCTGTAGGCGGAGGTGGCATTGGTGATGAGGGGTTTTCAGCTGAAATAATCCAACAATGATCATGTTTGACATGATTTGGGTTAATGTCAGCAAATGCTACATAAATATATCTTGCAGATCAAAGCGTATGATGCAAACAAAATTGTATCATAGTCAAATTTAAAATGTCGTAGCCAAAGCTTGTTTTTATCAAGCTAAGCTTTAATAGATATTGAACCTATAGGCCTATATCAACAATTTACAGTGACAGTTGAAGCTAGTTTGTTTTTAAACCAAGTTGAAGTTTGAATTTTTTTAACGAATTTATCTAACGAAGACTTACAAAGTGCTCATTTGTGATGCAGCACATCAAAAGGGGCACTTTGCAGCTGTGTGTTTTTCAAGATATTCATGAAAACGGACAGAAAAAAAGAAGAAAATAATAAGAATTTAGGAGTCATTTTCACTCATAAAATCTGAATGCCTTGATGAATTTGGATCAATTTGGTGTCATTTTAAAGTTTAGAAAATGCTCTGAGAGCACACATAATACACTCAAAATTGACGTCACCTGCAAAGTCTCCCCTTTAGATGTGCTGCATCACCTATGGTAAGGCGCTGCACCAGTGAAAAAAACAAAACAAATTGTGTATGGTAAACTGTGCGACATGAAAAATCCAGATCTTAACATTGTCTGAATAGGGAACGCCCTGCATATGGCGGCTCTACGCCAAGACAACAAACATAGAACACAGGCTTCTTTAAAGGGGCACTGAGAGATTGCTGAGAAAAAAAGAAATTTTGACGAAAGGAATTGTTTCAATAGATAAAGTACATATGGGAACCATCAAGGTAATAACTGATGGGAAAAGGGTTGAATGCTGGCACTAAATAGACATTTGATTGAAGCAATTTATGTTGTGAGTGATGCTGATAAATTAGATGTGAATATACGGTGAATGAAGGTAAACGCCTAAACAGCTTCAGATAGTAGTTTGTATATACTTAAAGGTCGATGTTCCGATTTTCAACTTGAAGTTTTCTATTCTACATGAAAGGTCATCCTTAAAAAAGTTGTGTTCCAAAGTTTGAGCTGCATAGCTCTTATGGTTCTTATTTCAGACGCACAAGATGCTGTGAACTGTACCCATTGAGTAGTACACAAACTATATCGGTGGTTACCACCATTCGCGGTAATTCGACGTTATTTCATCGATTTCTCCGTAATTATACCGATTTAGGCCGTCAAATTTCAGTATGATGATGATGAGAAAAATACGAGCTTTCATATGATATGAAAATCTCCGTATGTTTGAAATAATTCTGTGTTACGAAAATGTGATCGGGTCATCTACCTTTAAGTATTACATACATGTACATGTAGGTGCAACAAAAACTGTTTCCCGGAAAATTGAGGGCACACTTCAATACGTATCTCTGAATGCCCCTTTAACATACAGTGGTGTGTTTACAATATATATAATTTTGTTTCAAATGACCTTGAATACCTATAGATAGACGCATTCAACCTTAACACGTCACCACAACTTAAATACAAAAGGTGTAAAATGCATAACCTCAAAAATGAGGAGTGAAAAGAATATTTTCATTTCAGACATAGTTTTCTATTTGCGGTACTATACTTTATTATACTGTTTGTGTTCACGCAAGAAAATTTAAGATTTTATTCATTAATAAATGCAGTTTCTTGGTGATTTGACAATGAAATTATACTTGAATTTTGCAAATGTTGCAAGGACCTTAAATTTGCCAAATTAAATCTCTGTTGAATAAAATTTGTCCTACTTGGTAAATCAGGACAACATTTTGGAATCGTGAAATTAAATCCATGCGAAAATGTTGGCTTTCGGTAATTCACGAAATTGTAAGTGTTTTACAGTACGATAATTGATACAATCAATCCTGATGGTTTCAACAAGTTTGAAATCAGGTTGAATGTTGAAATAGGAAATGCACTATGTGCATGGGTGGTTTCTTTTCAGATCTACTTTGTGTGCATGGTTGGGGTTTTTCAGACCATCTTTGTGTGCATGGGTGGGGTTTTCAGATCTTGTGTGCATGGGTGGGTTTTTTCAGATCTACTTTGTGTGCATGGGTGGGGTTTTTTCAGATCTACTTTGTGTGCATGGGTGGGTGGTATTTTCAGATCTACTTTGTGTGCATGGGTGGGGTTTTTCAGATCTACTTTGTGTGCATGGGTGGGGTTTTTCAGATCTACTTTGTGTGCATGGGTGGGGTTTTTCAGATCTACTTTGGGTGCATGGGTGGGTGTTTTCAGATCTACTTTGTGTGCGTGAGTGTGGTTTTTCAGATCTACTTTGTGTGCATGGGTGGGGTTTTCAGACCATCTTTGTGTGCATGGGTGGGGTTTTCAGATCTTGTGTGCATGGGTGGGGTTTTTCAGATCTACTTTGTGTGCATGGGTGGGTTGTTTTCAGATCTACTTTGTGTGCATGGGTGGGTTTTTTCAGATCTACTTTGGGTGCATGGGTGGGTTTTTTCAGATCTACTTTGGGTGCATGGGTGGGGTTTTTCAGATCTACTTTGTGTGCATGTGTGGGTTGTTTTCAGATCTACTTTGTGTGCATGGGTGGGTTTTTTCAGATCTACTTTGGGTGCATGGGTGGGGTTTTTCAGATCTACTTTGTGTGCATGGGTGGGGTTTTTCAGATCTACTTTGTGTGCATGGGTGGGGTTTTTCAGATCTACTTTGTGTGCATGGGTGGGGTTTTTTCAGATCTACTTTGTGTGCATGGGTGGGGTTTTTTCAGATCTACTTTGTGTGCATGGATGGGGTTTTTTCAGACCTACTTCGGGAAGTGTTATACATACCTGGTGGGGAGATTAAAAAAATCAGTAATTTATTTTATTTTATTGAGCTCCCATCCAGTACCCGCAATTAAAACGGACAGCATCATTCATTCATGTACTTGGACATAGTAAATGGGAAGAGATCATTAAAATTACCCTCAAGAAGAAGTGAATAAAAATAAAAATGATGTCCAAGGCTTGAACTTTTTCAACCCCAGCACCCACCAAAGTTGTTATGAACACTCCCTCACACTCCTTCTTACGATACAGTATGTGATCACAAAAAGAATGTGTTTCTACATGGCTAAAATACATGACGTACACCCTTTAAATGTTTGCAACGCAATACTATTGGGGAGATGCCAAAATGCAAAGGCATATCAAATAATTCAGGTTTTCATACTATTGAAGAAATACTGGGTATCATGTAATACAGTGTCTGTCTTTATGTTTCCCATTGTTAGCTTTAGTCCTGGGGGTGGGGTACTCAGATTTGGTTTGGACGAAGGTGTTCGGCTGAAGCTTCCAAACCCATACCCTTTTATAATAGTCATTTTGTCAGAAAATGGTGTCCATTATTAGGGACTTTCATTCAAAACGCAACCCATGTTAAGGAAGAAGCGAAACGATTTCAATTCTTTTTACCGGGATTTTGCATCTGGAATTTTCACTAGCGATACTATGGGTGAGATATTATCCTGAAGAAAATAGTATAAACCATGTTTATAAGGCCAAGATCTGAAAAGTGGGGGCACTTTTAGGGATTTTAAGGTACAAAATCATACCCCATGTTTAGGGATTTTTTGCAAAAAAAAGTAACCCATTTATTTTTAGAGCGGCACATCCCCGTATACCGTATTAGGCGAGTACCCCCACCGGGCCTACACACCGCTTGTCAGGTTTGGTTAATATAAAGATTTAATTTGTGTCAAGTGCGTATAATTATTGACATTTTGTGTCTAGAAACAGTGATAACCCCGATGCCCTGATAGGTTACTGCCATTAACTAACTAGCTCTATTGCACAGCCTAGAGTTTCCCATTTTTACTCATGTTTATCTTATGAATCCAAGTTCTGGAAACACATGTAGATCAACTATCTACCAACACCCTCTCTCTCTCTCTCTATGCAGTCAATCCATACCGATGTGTGCTGGTGTGTCCCTACGACATCTATTACAATTGGTAATTCATAATTCTGCATCTTTCCAAATTTATGAATATCACTCTCTATTATAAGATCCTTTAATGATCTATGCTATTATCAAGTCAAAGACATTGTTTGTAATTGGCAATTTCATGTCAAAGAGGGAGACATACTCAATGTCACGACGATTAACATCTCACACTTTTACTGCAATATAATGAATTGTGAACTTCTACATTTTCCTAGATAGTGTCGGTTACCAGCAAACATTTCATTTCAAACAAGTGGAATAGATAGTTTATACGTTCAAGTTTATTTCACGAATGTAATAAGGTCAAATATTGAACAGCTCAGAAGTATGAAGAATTTGTATGATTAGTGCAAAGTTTACCACATTGAAAAACTACATCACGTCTTGGCTACATCGCTAGCCTCGTTTTCGGAGCATTAATTGCTCTGAGCATGCTCAGTTGGATAGCACGGCCCTCTTTTGACTTAAGCGCGCCAATTACGAATAACGTCTATAAGGTATTCCTTCTTTCACTACTTCCTTGAGATGAATACCTTCTCTGGCCAACAAACAAACAATAAACCCAAATTAGACAGAAATCAACACTTTTGTGCAAGAGATTTATTTCTTTCTTGTCCCCTGCACTTTCCTTTATAAAGGAATTTTTAAAGAATGTAATAGTTCACTGACCATCCCCTGTCCAGGTCCAACAAATAAGTCTTTCTTGATACTTCTCAAACATTGGATTCCCATATGGGTCTGTAATGACTCATCACATTATGATGATCTAAATGCCCATGCCTACTACTTAGGCATGGGCAATATGTGATGATTGATCGGTGAGTGGGTGATGAGGCCAAGGTCTCTCCCATCTCATGCCAGTGACAATCACCCTGAATGAATGAATACATTGACCACTGGAATGTGTCCAGTGACTGACCAATGATGACCAATGTTGACCAATGACCAGTAGATCCAGGGGAGGTGTTGGCAATTAAATGAGTAAGTTTCACCATGATGAGACGTCCCAGGTATACAACCATTCATGATGAATGAATGAATAAAATGCGACCAGTCACATCAAAAAAGGTTGACTGTTTAAACTTGTCCAACAGCCAACCCGTTAAAATTAAACTCTTAACTTTCGTCGTTCAAATTGAAAATTGAGATTGTATTTGCATGTAAAAATGTAATTTGTAAGCTTTAAAATGACACCTCGCTTGATACATTTGATTTGCATTCAGATTTTATGTGAAATATTACATGGAAGTCCCACCTTTTTTTTCTTATGCTTTATTTCCTCAATATCTTAAAATGCGTACTGTTGATAAAAGCCTGTTTGAGATGACTTGTCACAAATGATCGCTGGAATGTGTCCAGTGACTGACTGATGATGACCAATGCCTGGGACGAATGATGACCAATAATGTTGACCCATAACTTATGGAGGGGAGGTTGTTGGGAAGACTGGCAATAAAGAACGACTAGACTACCATACAATTATTTAAATTCCAGGCACAACCCTAGCAAAAAGTTAAAAGGTCCAGCGAAGTGCTCAAGAAACTTATTTTCAAATGTCTTGGAACATTCACACACTATTTTTTAGAAGAATGTGAATAAATATTAGAAATTTATCAAATACGTTCGCCCATATACCAAATTCAAGCCCCTCGTCAGACATGCTTGAGCCCCTCGTCAGTTCCATTGTTGCCTGGTAAAGAGGGGTTTTCAAAATACGAAGATCGTTTTTAACACAGATTTTTATGTTTTTTGTAAATTTCTTCTTTCCCTTTAATGGATCGCTCATAAAATGTTTATTTTTGAAATCCTTGTGATTTCCTCTATATTTTGATATAATACACATTATACACGTCACTGGACCTTTAATAATTGAATTTACCTTATCTTGATTATGTTAATTTATGCACATTATTTCATTGGTTCTTATCCCACATGATGGAATAGAGAGGTTGCCTGCACCATTTTTGGTTCCGTAATTATTTTTACGGAATTCTGTCGTAAATATGCTACCCCCTTTCCGTAAATAAGCATCCGTAAAATTTACGGAACATAAAAAAGTTTCCGATAGCAAAATTTCCAGACACCATTAACTAATTTTAACGGAGTTCTGTCGTACATTAACAGAATTCTGTAATTTTACGGACCCCGAAAACGGGTCTGGAAATTTTGCTGCAGGATTTATTTCTGTAAAGAAACGGAGGTTTTTTAACAGTGTGTCAATGCTGTAATTTACACTAAACTGAATACATGTATTGTGATTAAATGCATATTTGTGTGAGGTTTGTGCATTTGTCAAATAAATGTACACTCCGGTGCCCACCTGTAGCTCATTATATTGATTATGCAAATGCATGCAAATTATTAGTTCAATTGGTTCTAATCTTATCGCACATGAAGGTACCGATTAGGCCAACGTTGTGCCAACGATTTGCCACTGTTGTGCCAACTTTGTGCCAGCATCAACCATCTGACGTTGTGCCAACGTTGGCTTGCTGAAGAAAATTATGTTGGCCCAACGTCATTTGTTGATGTTGGCCCAACTTAAGTGCATATGTTGGCCCAACGGTTTCAATTGCTATCTGGGAATAGAGCGTTTGCCAATGCAGTAGTTTACAAACTGATAAATTGACATACTGAATTTTGTGAGAATGCTAATCTGTCAATTGGGTTAACCAATTCTACACGTTGCTGCCCTCCTGTGGATAAGTGTATTAATTATGTAAATGTATGTAAATGTATGCAAATGTATGCAAATGTATGCAAATATGGTACATGCACATTCACTCACTTACCTGTAGGAATGCAGACTTTACCATTGCTGTACATCTGTTGTTTATTTATATTGTGGTCATTTTGTTCATGGTTCATGACTCCATTGGCATGGACCAGTTGGCTTGAATCTAAAAAGAAAGAGAGAAACATGGTCAAATCAGATACTGTAAAAGCCAATATTTTCACGTAAAGAGATTTGCGCGCATTTTGATATCATAGACATTTCGCGAATTGTTTTTTTCATGGGTGACCTTCTGGATGCACTGCATGAATGTTTAAAACAATTTGTTTGTGTGTTGGAAAAATATTTTGCGTGAAAAGTGTGAAAATAAAACCACAGTGAAAATTACAAAATTTAGGAGAGATATTTCTATAATTTGAAAGGGTCCTAGCACAGATGTGTGGTCCTAGGGTGGAACTCTGACATCTGTCGAATTTGGCACCTTTATCGAACAGGTCTTACACCACATTAAGGGTTTGGAGCCATGATAGGGTCCTATCTACAATGGCTGCCATGTGTAAGGTTGAATTTTTACCAAGGTGCACAATATAGCATAAGAAGTGTATAACATATGGCAGCTATTACAGATATAGTGACGATTAGACACCAGTTTTCACAAAATAGCTCTCAGAAAAAATTTGGCTTATAGGTAGTGAAATGTACTACAGGGCTACTTTTGGCAGAATTTGCTCAAAATTACCCTCATAGCAAAAATAACGATTTGACCCCTTGTTGTAACTTTATAAAGATGATTTTATGAGACAAATTTATTCTATACTGAAAAGACAAATCTGAACTGATCTATTGGGCAATATGGAGGGAGATGGGTACTTAGGTTGATCAACACACACAGCCATATTACCAGAAAGTCTGTATTTTCCAGCCATATTATAGTGTAAGGTAAGCATTTAGGCACATTACGGCCATATGATTTTGCCTCATTGAGGTCATCCTATTGGCAAAGAAATTGGCAAAGAAATTGCCAAAATGTCCAAGATGCGCAGACATTTTGTATTGATCGGTGAACATTCGTAGTAAATTTGGTCAAACATTTCGAGTCCTGAATACCAATCATGTTTTCTACCACATGTTTCTTTTACATATTCCAGTAGAGGTTATCGGTTATCCATGTAACGGACGGACGATAAAGGGGAATCGTACATAGCCTATTCTACATTCAATTAAAATTGGTGCATGCATGTATTGCATGAACCAAATACATATCATATAAACAGGTGTATTTTCTTTCTGAAAATCTTAAACACAGGTGTATAATTCCCGACAAGATGGCTGCCTATCTTATCTACAAACATGGAAAGCCTATATGGTACGCCCTTACCAAATTGTAAATATCCCTCTATATTATGGATCACAGCTGGGAAAAAAACTTGTTTCGCAAAAATATCTTAACCACAAATTAGATGAAAATAAACAAACTAATGACCAAGTGCCAAAAAAATCAATGCCTGCTCCATTTTGAAACGTTTGGAGAATTTGTCATACTCATAATAAGCGCTTGATGTTTCTCATGGTCATTTTGGACAGTGCAACGCTACTACTAACTACCCATCCTACATACTGGTCAACGTGATGGTCAGTACTTGTGGTCAGTTTTGAATTGATCACATCAATTATGCGGAAGTCCATCATGCATGTGTCCAGAGTGCTCTGCAAGGTGGTCAAAGCGCCGTGGTCGGACAGGGGAATAAAACGTAGAATGATGATGATGATGGTAACGGCAGACCATGTAAAAAATAAATCTTGTTTCCTGTCCTGAGAATGTTTATACCTTGTTCATTTTGATAGAATTGAGGGATAGCACATTTGCGGCCAGTGGGTATATAAGGTGAAGGTGATGTTCCACCCAAATGGGGCACTTTTTGCACAATTCCTTGTGATTTGTGCTCGAAAAGCCTTAACATGGGTCCCAAATCAGAAAAGAACATATCCCCTTTTTAAGTACACCCCCCCCCCCCCCCCTAAAAGTGGTACATCCCGTCAAACATTAATTTTAGTTCCCCCAGGTAGCAGAGACTTATTTCTGAGTCAATCTTAATCATGCCAAAAATAATATATTCTTTGCAGAAAATGTGATGTGTACAGCTGCAGCACAAGCATGAAAAGGGTACAGGTGTCACACCTTTGTGGTTAAAGGGGCATTGAGAGATACGTATGGGAGTGCGCCCTCAATTATCCTGGAAATCAGGTTTTTTTGCATCAAAGTAATACTTAGGCATACTAACTACCATCTGAAACAGTTTACCAACATTCGCCGTTTATCATAAAATTTCATGATTTTCTTAGTTTCGATATGATCATATCGAAACTAAGGTGCTGAATTCGGAAGTTATGCTAAGTTTTACTCACAGACTTTTGCGGCAAATCTCAACCCGGAAGTGCCGTTATTTGCTTAGTTTGGCATGAAGATGATGTCGGAATTGTTTGATATTTTGGATTGGGGCTATGTTGATGATTATCTTTACGTTATTTGCTCATTTAGTATATCGATACATCTCTCAATGCCCCTTTAAGATTCGATACTGCTATCTGATTTTATGAAGAAAATTGGCTGTAAAATTGTCTTTGTTTTCTTCATTTTTCCTTGCCTCATTCCATCAATATCTCAAAATGTATTTTACCTACAACTGCATCCTTTTACTGCGAAAGATACACATTTAAATTCAAAGAGATCAACCAAAATGGAAAGGGTATACAAACCTATATATATACAGAAAAGGTATGGGGATTAAGGAAGCGCCTTCGGAAATATCGTTTTGAGAGGCAAATTTATGTTATTATACACGAAAAAGTGCATGAAATGTTGGCATCATGCTACCTCCGAAATAAACATTTCTCTAGCTATATTAATTGCCCTACAAATCGCATTCAAAATGTCCTTCAATGCTGAGCCAGTGAACACAAAATTAAATACTTTCAGGATGAATCTATCTAACATATATAGGAAATGTCCAGTAGAATATAGTACGCAACAAGACATTTTATGCAGAAGATGAACATCACTGGCCAAAAGGTGACAAGCATAAGACAGAGAGAGTGCTGCATGTTTTAAACTACTGCGCCACATTTTCATCAGGTAATTTTGTTAACCACAAAAATCTGTCTTCAAATTTTGGGTATTTTAAGCAAAATTGTGAGAAATTGTGAGAATTCTTTGACACCAAAGTGTGCCTTTTGTTAAAAAATTTATATTGTTTATGATTGGAATATTTTAAATTTTAATCACAAAATGCCAATATATGTATATCTAATAACAATACACTTTATTGGGTATAAAACATGAAATGTCCACATTTTAGGCTATGTACATAGAGATGTCCTACTGTGTCAAACCTTTAAGCCAAGTTTTCAATTTTTGGATAGTCAACAAGGCCAACTATTAAATAAGCCTACAAAACTGAATTCACAAAACAGGCCTAATGAACTGTCAGTTATAAGTGCAATATAATCATTTTAACCCTGCTAGAACGAGTGGCTTAGTGGGTTGGACAACAGACGAGGGACATGTCGGAAATGCTTTAACGATTTGGATTGTTTCATGTTTTTGGGAAGTGAATTCCAGAGAATTGGACCATTGGTTCGAATAGCTTCTTCTGGTGTGTAACTTGATTATAAGCAATACATAGGAATAAATTCTTCTTGATCTAGTATTGATCATTAATCAATAGACCAAGTCATAGAAATAAGACCAAGTCATAGTGCACTTTAATATTTGTAAACACACTCAATCACATAATAGCTTTAATATTGACAACCATTATCAATTGAATAGACAAGCAATTACTAAGTACATGTAGTTGAGAGGCTGATTCATATTGATCATCAATTCAACAAGCTGACCAATTGAATATAATCATCTCCATAGAGGGACTATCTCTGATTAATCACCTTTAGTCCTACTATAGTCCTAGCCTATGATTTCTAAATGGAAGATTTCTGGCCCCTAATATTTTACAGACATATTAAATGAGAAAAATATGGGGATTCTTCTGATATCAAAATATCTTGATGTGAAGAAAAATAATCGTACCCCCAAAAAAGTGATCAGAACATACACCTTTAATACCAACAAAAGGAGTTTATTAATGCTTCAAAATTACACCTTTGAGGTTAAGATACTGCTTTCTGATTTTATGAAGAGAAATTGTTGTCAATTTGTCTTTATTTTCTTTGTCTTTAAATGCCTAATTCCATCAATTTTTCAAAATGCATTTTACCCAAAACTGCACTCTTGCCACGGCAGTACACATATGGTGGATGGTGGAAGCAGTGGAATTTTTAATTACCACAGTTTTTAGTAGAATTGAAAACCAAAACATTTACCCATTTCCACTCCACTTCTATTTTGTTATAAGAAATCGCCATCTTTTGTGGCAGTGTTGTTAGGATTTTCAATTGTGTTCAAAGTGGTGGGATTCAATTATTTCTATTATTAAAATGTATTTGAATATTGCCATGTTTTCATTTAGTGACAGTAGTTAGAATTATTAATTTGGAGGCAGTACTGCCCTACCATGACAAAAGGAAGTAATGGACACTTTTTTCAAAATGGGTTTTTCTATACTAAATGATAGAAATAATATTGATACACAATTCTATCATAGCAGGAACCCTCAACAATTCTTAATTAATGAGTAATTAGCATATCAAAAAGGAAGCATGTTCACTTTTTACCAAATAAACCACGACAAAAGGAAGTAATGGACAACAGGAGATACAAGATACAAGGCAAATCATGTTTTTTTGTAAGAGCCTTGAAAAGTGATGAGTGATGTTCTGCTAATGTTATATCAGTTTAATGTCACATTTAATGTACATTTTTGAATATTTTGCAGAATTTTTTTACAAAAACATGTTTTGCCTCATAGCTCTAAACCTTCCTGTTGTCCATTACTTCCTTTTGTCATGGTAGGGCAGAGTAGTGGACGTTCAATTTTCTCTCAAGTCATATGATCCGATCACAGCATTTTCATTTGGTGGCAGCCGTGGGATTCAATTTTCTATTCATTTATTTCTTCTTTTTTTCTCAAAATATATTCATGGCAGACCCTAAGAAAATGGGGAATTGAGGAAGCTCTTTGTAAGCAGAGTTGTTATTTAGTGTTAAGTTCTAAACACATTTAAAACTACATAACAATTTGGAGAGAAATGGTCTCTTTTTGAAGAGAAATTGACATGATATTGCCAGTACATTTGTAATTTTTCCAAATCTGCATCATGTTTTCATTTGGTGGCAGTGGTGGGATTAATCCATTTGGTGACAGTTTTAGGATTAATTTCCCCAGCCAGCTTTTCTTTTATTAGTATTTGTTTATCACCATGTTTTCATTTGGTGGCAGAAGTGGGAATTACCTACTTGGTGACAGTGGTGGAACTCAATTTTCTTTCCAAGTCCCCTGATTAAATCACAATGTTTTCGTTTGGCACCGCCAAAGGGATTCCATTTAATCTCTCAGTTTCTGTCATTTTGCTTCATTTTGCTTCCATTTGGTGACAGTGGTGGAATTCAATTTTCGTCAGTTAATGTTATTACTATTCTTTTATCAATTTCATTTGGTAGCACTGATGGGAATTTTTCATTTGAAAAATGTTTTCACTTGGTGACAGTCTTGCATTTCAATTTTCTATTATTTTTTAAAATTTTATATATTGTGAAAGAAAGAATGGCAAATATTGAGGAAATTCATGCAGGAACATTTGTTATTTGGTAAACAAGAATACATAGCAATCTGAAGTGAAATTATCTCTTTTTGAAAAGAAATAGGTGTTAATTTGCCAGGAAATTTGTTGTGGAATTTATAATGTTCTCTCAAGTTCTATAAATTGATCATAAATGTTTTCACTTGGTGACTGAAGTGAGATTTCAATTTTATATCCATTTCTATAATTTGTTCTTAGGATATTGCCATGGTCGGATAGTGGTAGAGATTTTCCATTTGGCTGGGATTCTATTTCCTCTCCAATTCTATTATTACATCTGTATTTGTATATTACCATGTTTTCATTTGGTGGAACTGGTGGGGATATATCATTTGTTGACAGTGGAGGAATTCAATTTGCGCTCATTTTCTTCATGCACAATTTGATGATTTCATTTGGTAGCAGATTCATGCTGAATCGATCACTTTGTTTCTAGAAATCACAGTATTTTTATTTCGTGACAGTAAGTGGGATTCATTATTCTTGCCGAAGCTATCATTTTGTTTCTAGAATAGCAGTGTTTTCATTTGGTGGCAGAAATGGGATTCATTATTCTTCGAATCGATAATTTTGTTTCTAGAAATGGCAGTGTTTTCATAGGTGGCAGAAGTGGGATTCGTTATTCTTGCCGAACTGATCATTTTGTTTCTATTATCTATTTGTCTCCTCTGGACAGTGACGTAACATTACAGGCGCAGCATTCATGCACACGTATGTATCTTCTGTCTTTCTACGCTTGGGTGTACACACTAGCGCCTCGAGTAGGCGCGCACGTTTGCGTGCTGCAATCAGTAAAATACGCAGTTACGCCACTGTCTCGTGATGGATAAATAGACTATAGAAATTGCAGTGTTTTCATTTGGTGGCAGAGGTGGGATTCATTATTTTTGCCGAATTGATCATTTTGTTTCTAGAAATCGCAGTGTTTTCATTTGGTGCCCGAAATGGGATTCAATGTTCTCTCAAGCTATCACAGTATTTTTTATTTGGTGGCAGTTATGCGGGATTCTAGGCAGCAAGCTCCATTATTGATCAATATCCAAAAGCCCTAATGTCACATTATGTGATAGTTTCATTCCCAAGTATCAGTTGCACAAACTAAAGATTGTTTATTAAGCCATCGATGATCTTTAGTTCTCATAATTATTATGATCAAAACCCATGCTGCTTCCTAATCACTCTCGCTCTGTGATTAGGGAATGGAATAAACAAATAAACATTTGATAGGCTCTATCTCCTGTGCATTTAGTTTGCCATTTACTAGGTGTACTTCCTGTGACTGATGTATTTCCTAGTGGAAGTAATAGCCCTAACACTGAATACATGTAATACCAGTACTGTAATAAGCAACAATATTCATGCTACGTTAACTATTGCACTTTTTGGGTATCATAACGCCCATTATAAAGCAAAAGAGAAAAACAGTAAATATATTCCTGAAGTAGGTCTACACTACACATAATGATGAAAGTTCCAGGACATCTGTTTACAATCACAATTTGTTTAACTTGCAAACTTTTGTTATCTCAGAAGACAATTGACACACAAACTTTCATGCATTTATCATAAATTTCAGCCATTCCAAGACCATAGTAGGTTCAAGGAAGCATGACATGATGTAATACATATTCATACGTACACTCTTAGTAGTGTCGAACCAATCAGAAAGCAAGAATCTAAAATACGCAGAGTGCATTGAAAGTGTCTTTATGCACTCCGCGCACGCGTCTTTCAATGAGCACCACACACTTTGTTTTGATTCGTTGTTCAGGAATTGCAGGTCCGGCGATTTTCACTGCGGGTGATCGCCGATTTTCACTGCGGGTGATGATATCAAACTTGTTAAAATGTTTTTATTTGTTTTTACATAGATCAAAAAATTATGCTAATTGTGAATTTTGATGTGAATAGATAGTGTTGTACACATTAGATTAGGTCAATTCAATTTATGTATGCATATGTTTTTGTTTCTCGAAAAATCAGAAAAATCAATGCACTTGCGCAAATGTTGATACGCTCACAAAAGCATGACCCCGGGGGTTGTGACATTATTCACACATCAACATCAGCGCGCGTGCATTGATTTGACTAATTTCTCTCGAAACAACACATACACATTCATTGACCTATATTAATTATACAAGGATTGGAGTATACCGTGTCAATAGCCTGGTTATTTTATGATGGCAAGAAAGTCTTGGCTTACAAACATATTTATAACTATTCTTGGTCCCAGCGATTGACAAATAGGTCTAAAGCATGTTTACATTCTGTTTTCTCAAGGGAAAAAGGGAAGGAAAGAAGGCGGGGTGTTCTGCCAGTGGACCAAAATTGCAGTTAACGAAAGTACATTTTTAGTTTTTTTTACAGATTAAAAAAACAAAAAAATTATGATTCCTTTTAGGATTCAAATTTAGGCTGATGACCCTTTTTTATTAGCTGGTTATTGCCACAACTGACCAGGAAAGGTGACCAAGCAGTAAGAATAACGTGAAGTATCTTAGTACGCCATATACACGGACTGTAGTGTAAAGGGTTCCTCTGTATACATGTTCTCTGTCCATGTGTTTGCTGCCATTTGCTTAGTCCTTGGCGAGGTAGTTATAGTAGCTGTCACTTGATGACAAGCGCTGTTCAGTCTTGGGGTGCTTCTCGATATTCATAATCAAATACACTACCGTTATTCTTATTATTAATTTCAATAGATCATTCTTATCTTGTATCGTATACGCCATTATACGCAAATTCATCACGGTGGGCGTGAATCCCCTAAAAAGGACGTGTAAACACCCGACAAAACTAAATATCTTAATTTTTTAAATAAACAAAATATTGTCAAAACCTCTTGAACCTACCTGCCATCATTGCGGGGATCGGACGAGGATTTCTGGTGGATTTCAAAAAGTGCTATGCTCGCTCAAAAATACACCTTCCACGATTTATGCTGCCGGGGGAATCTTCGGAAATTAAAATACACAGCATGTATACCCCGCGATGCTGCGCGGCCGTGGCCCGAGAATCTACTAAGTTCAAGGCCGCCGGGCCCGAAGACTGGCCGAGCTACTAAAGGATTTCCCTGCGCTGTGTGGTTCTGCAGCCGGCTGAAGAAGATAGGATCAGCGAGTTTCCGGATAAATTTTTACACCAATCCCAGAACGACAATTCTAGAAATGACAAGACTTGGTGCGGAGATTATTATGCCAATGTATGCCAAGCTTACAAATTCTGTCACATTATTCAATATAAGGCGACCGGTCGTTTTTATTGCGGTGCCTTTGCTCATTCGCCGTATCTGGAATTAAAATTCGGGATCGCTTATCCCCGGTGTACGCTAACACACACCACCACAGCGATGTGTAAAATCCATTTTCAGGTGTTTCTATACCCAAAAAAATTCCCTACTGGGATCATAAACATTAATTACTATTTTTGTAAATCGACCTTATTTTTTTCGTTTTCTAGTTGGATCCGAAATCAACGTTTTACATGTTTTATGGTAGGGGCCTATATTACAGACGATATGAAAGCAATAAAAATTAGTTTGATCATTTTATTGAGAGAAATCATATCAAACACGGAAATAAGGAAATCTACAACCATACTTCACAAAAGAGGGCGTTTGTCTAAAATACAAACAGTTCAGACGGAAACAGTTCAAGTTCAGAATCGTGTGGTTCAGAATGAAACAGTTCATGTTCATGCGACCCAGATGGTACATGACATGATTTGCCCACTGCGTATGTACCATGTTTGGTTTTCGTCATCAAATAATTAGCTGCAGCTTGACAAACTTTTGTCCAAACAATAACCCTATGCCCTAACCCTAACCCCAGCGGTTATCCAGGCCATATTATGCATACACAACATTGTTGAAAATAGGAATTTGAGAATGTCACGAAATTTCTTTAGCTAAATGCACATTTGGTGCCAAAAAGATTCATCCAAATCTCTACTCTGTTGGATCAAAACATAATTGGAAGAGCTCGTAGCAACCGGTCTGAGAGGCTGTGTGCTCGCACAACCATTTTTGGTTGTACATAGGCCTATATGTGAACAAATAAGTGCTGTGTGTGCACCTAATGAGTCTCAACATAGTGTATTTGATGCAAAAAAGTGAACTGTGTTTTTAATCCATCGTGGAGAGTAAAATGGATTATTAATAATCATCAGTGTCTGCACCTCATGATCAATCTGTTGAACATTTGTTATTGGGAATGCAAGCAAAATCCTTGGTTATTTGGGCCCGCGAAACTTTTGGCATTTAATGTCAAAATTGCCTGTAGTAATTACTTAATTTGACTAATTTTAAACACATTTGGATGTAATTTTTGACACGAAAAGTCAACATTTTTGATTGTTTTGAGGGGGAAATGGCCGGGGTGGGCTTGATCTAACTGGGGGCCCGGCTTTTATCGGGCTGGCAAGCTCTATTTCCCGGCAGAAATGATCAATCGACCAGAATTGCCCTGCCTGTGACACTGCACATAAATTGCCCGCTTAGGAGCGCTATTAATTCGGTCTGGTAAATAACCTATTGTTATCAATTACTACGAGAGGATTGACTGGTTGTATATTTAAATTCGAGCAGTGCTAACTGCATGGGTGAGTTTCCATTATGTTGCAAATTACATCCACGCTCATGCGTTTAAACTATGGGCGTTGCAATAGGCCTACAGCCGGTTGGTTGCACACGAGAATTATGTCATATAGCAACCAGCTTTGATGGAAGGCGAATATTTAAATTTGGTGCCGGTTTTTGGGTAACATTTTATAGCGCTGCTAAGCGGGCCTTGTAGCGTAATGATTTTCTTTCCGCTCAGTAAACATGCATATATATGTGATTAACATAGCCGGGTAAACACAACGTATCGCCAGGGCCGGATTTACCTTTTTGGGGCCCGAAATTTGGAGGCCCCCAACTCACCTTGAGGAATCCATGTGCTCTCAAGTTGCTATAATAAAGGGCGAGAACAATTAAGGGACACACCAGTAGTATAGGCCTACCCAGGATTTGAAAGTAAAGGGGTGCCCCGAAAATGGCCAATTTGCTGACAAAATTTAACTAACTGACCAAACGCGCGCGTATACACTGCAAAGTTTGCAGTACACATCGGACGAATAACTTTGAACACATCCAGAACGCTTTTGATGTGTTCAAATGTACATAAGTTTAAACACCCGCAGAACGCCTTTCATGTGTTCATTAAGTGTTCTGAACTAGAACACATCCAGAAAGTTTTTGATGTGTTCAAATGCATAGATTTTGAACACCCGCAAAACGCCATTCATGTGTTCTGTACAGATGTTCTGAGCTAGAATTAACGTTTTTGCAACACCAGATTTATGTGTCGTTCCCAGCAAATATTCTGACACGCATTGAGGTGTAAAAGCACTGGACAAGTAGGCTACTTACAATCAACGAACTACTTAACTTTTCTCAACCAAACAACTGCTGGCATGTGTCCACTGTTATATTGTGACTTCCTTTTTGGTATAGTGAATCGATAACATTATTAACATGATATTTCGCTATGTCAAGTATCTATAACACAACGTATCGCCAGGGCCGGATTTACCTTTTGGGGGGCCCTTCCAGGCCGAAATGTGGAGGCCCCCAACAACTCACCTTGAGGAAACCATGTGCTCTCAAGTGATTAAAGGGCGAGATAATGAAGTTGAATTATTGAATATTTTTCTTTAACATATCACAAAGTAAGTGGTTGGGCAGACGTTTTTTGACCGTGCGATTTTTTTTGTCCCTACCCCCCCCCCCCCCCCCCCCCCCCCCCCCCCCCCCCCCCCCCCCCCCCCCCCCCCCCCCCCCCCCACTTACGTGAAATTCACGAGGTGACTGACTGGGAAAAAATTTGGGGCAACCTTTTACGAAAATTTACTACCGGGACGACATACTTCTGTCCCCTGGCTCACATGCCGCGGTACGCGCCTGGGCCGCTTTAATTATTTTGCCACGGCCGCTTTCAGGTCCCAGTCCGCCCCGGCCCTGGTCGGGCCAACGTTGGCTTGCCGACCGTTGCCTGCCGACCAAGTGCCAATGTCATTTTAACGTTGATTTGCCACCAATTACTCGATGTTAAACTCTGTTGAAACTCACGGCGTTGCTCCCAAGTTGGCTTACTGACGGCGAACTTGCCGGGCATTTGTCAACGTTGGCTTAACGAAGTCTTACTATCTGGGGATCTGGATTGTGTTAGAAAACATTAATTTTGTGTCAAGCTTCATTGTCGACGTGTTCTAAATGTGTTCTCAGCAGAACGCTTCATTGTTGAAGCGTTCTGGAGCTTTCTGGATGTGTTCTGTAGAATACATGTCAAAAAATATTGCCCGACGCGTTCTAGACGTGTTCTGCAGATTATGAAACCCAGTGGCGTAGCTGGGATTTTTTTCAGGGGGGCAAGATTTCTGAAATTTTCGTAAAAGGTTGCCCCAATTTTTTTCCCAGTCACCAACTCGTGAATTTCACGTAAGGGGGGGGGGGGGGGGGGGGGGGGGGGGGTTGAGAAAAAATCGCACACATGTAACTATATGTACTATTTGGCCTTATTTGACTATTTGCCTTGAATATACCCACACATAACCGCCCGCCATCTCGGTATTTTATCATTATTTTCCTATTTTCGTTTTTTTCCTCCTTTTAATTTTTTTTTTAGAGGGGCTGGGGGGCGGGGGCACAAATGGGTTTTTTCCGTCAGGGGGGGGGGCATTTGCCCCCCCCCCCCGAGCTACGCCACTGATGAAACCGCTATGTGTTCTAATGATGGTCTTTGAACACTTGTTGAACACATGCTGAACACGTCCCGACGCGTCATGTGTTCTTCAAAATTTGCAGTAGCGCGCGAATGTGCTATTGCAAACTAATTTAGCCATATTTGGGATACAGTTATCTTTTAGGGGGCACTATAGTAACTGGGCTTGGACTTGGACTGGGCAAATTTTCCTTTCCCTTTTTCTCCTTCTCCTTCGCCTTTTCCTTTTTTCTCTCTTCTGCTTATCACTTTTTCCCTTCCCCTTTTCCCTTTATTATAACTGCCTTGTCGATTTTCTCGCCATTATTTTGGTCAGGGTGTCACTCTGCCACCCTTGACCACCCTCAGGCTATGCCACTGAACAGAGATATGATGGCACGCAAATATTATTATTATTATATTATTATTAATATTATTGATTATACACACACCTTAAAGCATGTGTTTTGGCCGGTATCCTATGTAACTAAGCAATTAATTGCTTAGTTTTACTTCCAGTTTTTTTTTACTGGTTTTGTTAAAAATGCATTGATTTTTACACACTAATTTTATTTTGTTGTTGATGGAACTAACATGAAAGGTTTCATGAGTTTTGGTATACAATCACTTTATTTACATCAATTGCTTTAAAGAAGCACATGTTTCGACTGGTATGGGTTATAATTTATAGAAATACATGAAACCAAGGTCCGTTACAACAATGTTTTGACTGGGATTTGCTACCTGTAAGAACTAAACATGCTAAAAAGTCTTCTGGTGTTCATAAAATCTACCTCTTACGATGAACATCAAAATGTTTCGACTGGTATTTATTTGATTGGTAGCCTCTTTATAAATTGTCGAACAGATGATTTGGCCCCGGGGGGGGGGGGGGGGGGGTGGAATTGGCCATACAGGTATGTGCGGGGACGAATACCCCTTTTCACGACCTGTCGCCGCTTATATAAAAGCATCTCATTTACATGCACTGATAATTCGTTCCATAAGCTGAGTTTGGATTGTATAGCTGCTATACAATCCAAACTCTAGCGCCGAGTTGCCCCAAATACACCAAATTTTGGTAAATTTAGTCCAATTTGTCCTAATTTACTTTAAAAACACCCAATTGGGCGGAGAATGTTTTCAACTTGGGCCGTTCGCCAAGACCCCCAATTTAGGATGTGTCAGTTCGGTAAGCCGCTGTTTTGAGAATGCCCAGTCACACACCCTACCCTCTTCAAATTCGAGTACCCCTCCCCCGGGATTTGGCTGTGTGTGCTATAAATGCACCAAACTTTGAATCGAAGGACTTTTTACTGGTGTAAATCTACATATTATGTCTAACTATGCATTAAAGGATTTTTTACTGGTGTATGCAGCGCAAATGCCTAACTTTGCACTGCTTCCCTGACGGATTTACAAGCTGAACTTTGCACCAAATGGGTTTTAAATTACAAATGCCTAACTTTGCATTAAAGGATTTTTTACTGGTGTCAATACACAAGCGTAACTGTGCACCAAATGGGTTTTTACTGATTTAAATAATTTATATACAAATGCCGAACTTTGCACCAAAGGTTTTTTTACCGGCGTTAATATACAAATGCCTAAATTTGCATCAAAGGATATTTTACTGGTGTATATACAAATGCCTATAACTTTGCACTGCTCCCCCCTGACGGCTTTGAAGCTATCCACCCGGCGTGGAAGTTTTTCGGAAGAAAAAATGGACCCAGGCTATATACTTGGCGAAGTATACCGAGCCGAGAAGCCTTAAGACTCGTGGTGTAGTGGGGAATCACAAGCCGCTGGTGCTGGAGGTCCGTGGTTTAAATCCCGGTGGGTACTAAATGTAAAATAGCTAAAACTCACTCTTTTGAGAGCTCTAGGAGAGACAGCTCTTTTTTGGAGTGAAGTTCACTCGTTTCTGGAGTGAAGTTCACTCTTTTAAGAGTGATTGCCACTCTTTTCAGAGTAAAAATCACTCTAAAAAGAGTGGAAAATCACTCCGAATGAGAGCGAATTTCACTCCAAAAAAGAGCCGTCCCTCCTAGAGCTCTCAAAAGAGTTCGTTTTAGCTCTTTTACATTTCGGAGAGTAGGGTTAACGATGGCCAGATTCGTGTAAATATGTTTTTAAAAATTCGCGCGCTGTGCAGTTAGGATGCGACATCAATGGTGGAATAGAGAGCCCAGCTGCACTATTTTTTTTTGTAACCAGGGTCGAACTGGTGTTTTGGGCGAATTATAATTAAACCTGCTAAACAAACAAACAAACAATACCCTCTTAGGTGTTTTTTACCTTTCTCAGTTAAATAGACACAATACCCTTCTCAGTTTACGTAAACCCTTCTCGGTTTTTTTACATAACACCCCGACCAATGCCCAATGGCGGCACGCGTATCAATTCTCCTTATTCAAATGTTGATTACGGTAAATAAAATCGCTGACTGCGCGTAACACATCAGATAGTTGGATTTTTAATATTCTTAATTTTTGCGACGCACTCATGATAATTTAAATAAAATTCGATCCAGGATTATAATTGCTATCTTCAGTAGATAGCAGAAAGGGTGTTGTTGTTTTTGAAGACTATAAACTAAAAGCGACTCAAGTATACGGGTGTTAAAAATGCCTACTTTTATCAAAGTATATAATTATTACTAGGGTCACTAGGGGTCAAAATGTCAATTTTCATTCCTTTCGCTCAAAATGTTTCTTGTCTCACAGGAAATGACTGATGACTGTCACTAATTGGTCAAACGATTCCTCTGGTCCATGCACATATAGGCATCTCAGCAATTAAAATTGACACTTTCATATGGGGTCACTAGGGGTCACTGACCTATACAGGGTTAAAATTCAAGACTTGATCCGATTTTAACCGGAGTTGTTGCATACTGTGGGCATCGATGAGACAAGAAGAAAAAAAAGTCAATCATTACTTTGGGGTCAGAAGTCAACAAAAGGTCACTTTTTACCTTGATTTTTTCAAAAATCGAGGTACTCTATCTCTGCCGTTTCTTTCTTCTTCATCATCATCATCTGCTTTTGGCAATATCTACAAAATGCTTCTTCTCCAACAGTTTACATGCTACAATCACTAGACTTGGTCAGTTGGACCCTCTACCAGACCTTCATTACAGGACCTCACAATTTGGGGTCAAAGGTCACAGGGGGGTCACTAGGGGTCAAAATTTGATTTCCCTTAAAACGCCCTTGCAATTTAGTGAAATGACCTAGGATCGTCAAAATCGGTCAACATATTCCTTATGACCGTACGCATATACAATAGTTCGGTTTTTAAAATAAAAAATATTTGGGGTCACTAGGGGTCAAAATGTTGATTTTCTTACCATATCACTTAAAATGCTTCTTATCTCAGAGGAAATGGCTGATCAATGTCAGAATTGGTCAAAAGATTTCTTGGGTCCATGAACATACACTGATTTAAGCGATTAAAATTGGCGTATCGTATGGGGTTACTTAGGGTCATTGAACTTTTCATGGGTAAACTCAAGACATGCTCCGAATTAGATCGGACCTGTTTTATCTTGTTTGGTTCGATAAGGCAAGAAAAAGTCAATCATCATAACCAGGTCAAAGGTCAAGAAGAGGTCACTAGGGATCATTTTCTCATAAAAATCAAGGTGCCCTGGTCTCAGACCAGAACTAGATCTAGTTAGAGGTTACACTGTAGCAATGGGACAACTGCCTACATTGCTATCATCAGTAGATAGCAGAAATAGTGTGATCGTTTTGGAAGACTAGGCTTATAAACTAAGCGATTTTACAGGTGTTTTAACAAATGCCTAAATTTTATCAAAGAATAAAGTTAGGCACATTTGTCAACTATATATAATAGAGTCTCTCGCTCCAGGGTGTAAACAATTAAACAATATTTTGAATATTTTGTAATCATATCAGACTGCCAAAAATACAAGGTAAAAATAAATGCAATACATTGAATAATTTAACGATGGTTCCAAAGTTAAACAATTTTTGAGGTAAAAAAAATCTGTTGGCACTTTTAATTCGTTCCTAGAGAAGCCATAGCGTATTTGGATGAATTTGAAGCAATTTCGACATTTTTTTTTTACCAAAAACTGATTCGACTAACTTGTTTGAAGAAGTTCATCAGGAGTGAAATTTACAATGAAAGAATTGGAATTTTCTTTTTAACAAATCCATGTGTACTCACTAGTATCGACGTTTCACAACCTACTTCTCTGGTTGTTAAACTTCAACTATCAACTTAGTCATGCATACGATCAGCTGATCCAGAAATCCTCTAGAAACACTGGATCAATAACATCTTCATTCCTGAAGAAACAACCAGAGAAGTAGGTTGTGAAACGTCGATACTAGTGAGTACACATGGATTTGTTAAAAAGAAAATTCCAATTCTTTCATTGATTCGACTAACGTTGTGCGAAAATTCATTTTGAGACAAAAAAGTGATTTAAATTTTAAAAAAAAGCGTTTTCAGTGAACTTAGAGCACAGCACACCCACACTTAAATAGATTCTTTCATATATCACATAAATCTTTCAAGTGACAGTTGACATTATTTTGGGTTAGCACCCCCTTGAAACATTTGCATCTGCCGGATAGTGTATGCAACAAACTCCACAAAAGGAAATAAACATTGCAGCTCTGTGATATACCTAGGCCTACATTATATTATAGTAGAGAGCTAGAGTCTAGAGTGCGATTTGATATGAACGCAATCATAATGGTAAAATAATTAAATGCAGGGTCCACAACACAATGGCTTAATTTGGCATATGACGACATTATTTAAAATAGATAAAATAAAAGATAATAAAATCATACCATGAAAGTATTCCATAGTCACATCGTCCCTTTTTTCTAACTTGTAACAGTAAACTCAATTTGTATTTGTATTAAGAGATGTGGTGGAGGCAGCGCCCTCAATTACAAAAATATATGATAAAAACTGGGATTTGTTTATTTTTACAATTGTATTACATGTATGAACTTACATCTATAAGGATTAAGAAAAGTCAGCCCTCTTTGTACCACAAAACGTCGATTCAAAAATGCTGGTAGAGCCGCAACCAGGTGGTATTCCAACATATTTAAAACATTGTTTTAATCAAGTTTTGCTGGTTTCTTTTAGTAGAAACAACAATAATGGCAATTTTTAATGTTCATCTTGAATTCTGAAGTAAATGAATTAAAATTTAAAAAAATCAACATGACATTGTGTCCCTTTAATATAGACCATTGTATGACATTTAAATCTGTCACTTCTTTGCATAACATTGAACCCCGGATGAACACATCAACCGGCTCCAATCAAATGTTTGCTTAAACATTTGAATTGACAGTAAACCCATCGTGGCCTATTAAAGTCATTTGGTTCATGTGATTTCAAAAGTAAATCCACCTGCAGTCTGAACTTTAGCCTACCATAGAATGCAGTATATGTTATAACAATACCATGATGCACCACGCTGAGCTGACTTCTTGATATTATACATGTAGGTACAAACATGGACTTATTAGAAGTCCATGGTATAAACATAGTTTATATGGGAGTTGATACTGTCGTGTGCTTCCAGGTTTTGGTTTTGTTTTTGTCCTAAGAAAGTAAAATATTAAAGCAATAATTTATTATGTTTTCATGCGTTATTCCGCAATTCTGGTTCAGGAGCAACATATTAAAGGGCTAGAATCTCTTGCGTGTGGGTTAATAGTATGACTGTTTAGTCTCTCACACTGTCTAATGGAATCACTCACACATCCCAATTACAAATTACAGCATGTATGAAATTCTAAGCCTTGGACGCTTTCAATATGTTAAGAGTAAGTAATAGTAAGTAATATTATTACATAATGCTTTAAAATTTAAAAAAAGTGATATTTTAGTTTATTCCAGTATCACTACTTACAACAAGACACATATTTTAAATTAATATTAAATCTACGTACGTTATATATGTGGTTTTTTACATCTAAAAAGGGGAAAACTTGAATTTAGATATGGGGAATTTTGACAGCCAATAATATTTCCCCTATTTTGAAAAATGGAAACGCCCACCTGATACATGCCCACAAGGTCAAATAAATAACATAAACACGACAAGACTATCGGGGTGAACAAGAGTGCAAGGCCAGATTTTACTTGATTTGGCTTTGTAAGTACAGAGAATAATTGCGTAGTATGGCATTGGCTTGTTAACATTGCCCGTTTTATTCATAAGATTACGTGCGGAAAAATTGCTCATCAGAATCGTGAAGTTGAATTGAAGAAAAAAGGTAAGTAAGCGATCGTTCAAATAATAAAATAAGCTTATTTTTTAATTGCCTTCCATTTCAATGCTTCAAGATTTAAATTTAAAAGGCTTTATTTAGTATTATTTCATTCGTATTTTATAATATTGAATACATTATACATGCTTGATTGATTGATGATCAAAACAAAAGCTCGTTACATTAATATATCCTCAACTGTAGTAGACCTTACATTTTACTTACTGATAATAACCCCATTTCTCTTTCAAGTTTAATACACTGTTTAGTGTTACAATTTACATTGCAAAAAACTTATAAGTTACTCAATTCCTCCTGGACAATACAGGGATGTCTACTACTATAAAGTAATACTAACTTTACTGTTACTTTACTGAAAATGCACAGTCTTTCAAAGTAATAAAATGTAGTAATGTATTAATCTATATGTGCATGCTCTAAACTATTTATTACGTTGTCGTTGGGTGACCACAAAAAACCATTCCTGATGATTACAGGCTAAAACAGCTCTCAGGTAGGGTCGGTCAGTCAGGCATTTTTTTCTCCGAAGATTTCTGCCGCCGAGGCTGAACAGAAACTTCAGAGAGGGGGAGTGGAGATGCTGCCGAGTCAGAAAGAAGAGAGTGTGTGGGGGAGGTGGAATGCAAGTGAATGCGGCTGAATGCCCCCTCCCGAATATCAGAAACTTGAGAGGGGGTTATATCAGGGAGTTTATTAGTAATGGGAGAGGCTATTCGAATCGCAAACTGAAAGCCTCCCATATATGGAACTGGGGCGTGCCTAAGTGGGGCGTGTCTGAAAATGTACCTTGTAAAACGAGGGCGCTATCTTGACAACGCCATGATTGACAGCACAAAAGTCCTTATAAGGGACATTGAGACGTTCGATGCAGTGCGTAGTCTGCGCGATGTACCTTTTGCGTCAACTCATTAGCATAAATGTACCTTGTAAATCGAGGGCGAAAAACATTAGAGGCTTCAACTCCGGCAATGGGAATCTGTGTACAGTGGCACCGACCTGGTTATATATGCCGAGTTAGAAACTTGAGAGGGGGGGGGGGGGTGAAGTGTCATCCTCCCGAAAATCCGGGAAACAAAAATTGTTCTAGGGTCTGATTCAAATGCTGTAGCCTTCTGTATACAAATGTTAGGCATGCTATCATATTACCTGGAAGTATGTGTCACATACAGGAGGCTCGTGTCCCGTATTGTATTTCAACTTACCGTGTACACAAAAGTGAGATGCTAATCTAGGTACCTAATTTGCATATTGAGACATTTGGCTCTGAATACTGCGTTAAGGTTGTACTTTGTACGATTCTGGTGGTCTGCAACTTAAATTTAAAGCATAAATAGGATTATGTTATTGTATTTTTCGTAAATCTGGGCAGTCGTCAACAACTGGAACCTTCCCTGCGCAGCTGTAGAAGCACCAAGTTTGATCTGGTTTCTTAGAAGAAATACAGCAAATTTATATAATTTGAAATGTGTGCAGAGCTTTCGCTTAATCGCCTTTAATTCAAGCCTTTCTGCAGTATGAACAATGTATGAGGTCATTCAATAAATTCTACCTCCTCACTCATAACATCGCTATTATGAATGTCAGCCTCATGACATTTGTCAGGTTTATAGCTATTAGTAAATGATAAATGATATCTGTTTCACTTTTGTTATGATGCGATCAAATCCAGAGAGAGATTTTACAAAAAATTAGCCTAAGATAAATACATGTTTTTGCGTTTTCTCTCCGTATTGTATGATTGGATATAACAGCCCGATATCTATTTGGTCCTGTGTATTGAAGATCTCTTATTCTTTTTAAAAAGCAATATATGACTTTTTGCAGCGGTTCTCTAGAGTAGGGTTAACACTAATACGGCCGTAATTTGGCAAAACAGCGTAAGTCGAAATATTGACATTTTGAGTTAAATGCATTTTTGGGGAAATCGAGGGCGCTCTTTTCATTTGTGATAGTCTCAAAAGCCCTCGACGTACCGTTTTAAAGATAGCATAGCGTATCTCAGCCTTGTTTTGCAACCGTTAGCATTTCAATATGGTAAAGCAGCGTAACTCGTATTACGTGTTTCAAAATCTAGTCATTTCTTGGCAAAATAGCGTATCTCTAAGTTACGCGCCTTTGCCAAACAGCGATTTTGCTACGAGATACGCGGGTTTGGCGAAAAATAGTAACCAAAGAATTACACGTAAATTGAGTTACGCTGTTTTTGCAAGATTAACTCTGCGTATAATTAGATGTCGATTTGGCAAACCCGCGTATCTGGTTAAAATCAGCTGTATCTTTAGTAAAAACAGTTTATTTTACTTAAGATTTTAAAAATAAAGAAAATGTAACATCATGCACGTTTTCCTTTTAAATGAACTTACTCTGTAAATAATTTAAAAAAAGCAAACACTAACACTTTAAAGTGCTCACATCTCAAAAACGTAATTTTCGAGTTACGCTGATTTGCCAAATTACGGCCGAATAGCTGTCCTGGTCTGGTTTTGGCTAATAAGAGGGAATTATCCCCCAACACTTTTATTGTTTATATTCTGTTCAAGATATATGTAATTTAGAACGGTTTTAATTGACCAATAGGTACGTTTTGTGTCTTAAAATTAGCCAAATAAATAGCACTTAGGAGATATTATGCTGTTTTTTATCCGTTTCCGTTGCACTAAATGGATGTTTGGTTTTTACTGCATCTCCAGAAAAGTACAACCAGCATTCAAACCAATTTACTAAGGATTTGTAGCTAAGATTCAAAGCTACAATTGTGGAAAAATTCATACTGCTGGCTTATATATATTAACAGTGAAGTTATGGGGTAGGAGGTAGTACTTATTGAATGACCCTCGTATGTCACATTATACTTATGCAGTGGTATTTTGATATTTATATGTCTAAGGGTGGGTATTAAAAGGCTTTTTAGTCTTATTTTGGAGCCCGACAACACAGGTGGATACAGGTCGAAAATATTGACCAATTCCAATAATTTGCTTGAAAACGTCTTAGGAGAGGTGAAAATGTGACCCATATCAGCGGCACATGTGTACATACCCTTGTCAACAAAGCACTCCTCTCCCCGGGTCTGCCTCCTCCCGCCCCCACTCCCAACGTGGTGTATTGAGAGTTGATGGCACACAGGACGAAATAATCTGGTAAATAAAAAATGTTAAAAACCCCAAGAACATCAATGTTGGCCCCTCACCTCTTTACAAGTGCCCACCCACTTCGCCATAGTTAATCTACTACTGTGCCCCCTCCCCCATATAAAATGTCATTCCTCAACTACCTCTATGTTACATACTAGTACACCAAGATTAACAGTGAAATAATTGTACAATTTTCTTGTCAGACTTTTCATACCATTCCAATTTCGTTTGCAGGAAATCAGCATTTTATTATTTAACGAGACGGGGAAACTTATCAAGTTTATTCCTCTGAGATCAGTCTAGTATTTTGTAGAAATATTTAACTGTACAATAGCTGCGAGAGCTTAGTACCACAAAGTCCTATCTGTAATAGCTGCCAGTTGTTTAATATGCTGAGCAATTAGTATAAACAAAATGTAACTCGTAGCAGCTATTACAGATGGTCTTTTTGTTGAGATATCTAGTCATGTGAAAAGTGACTATCTGTAATAGCTGACATATTATGCACTTCTGGTGCTATGATGAGCACCCATGTGAATATGCAATCTTACACATGGCAGCCATTGTAGATAGGTCATTTTAACGCCAAACCGTTGATTTGGAAGTGGCAGTCTTATTTGGGTACGTGCTGTCGTGCACGATCCTAAGATTTTTTTTTTTTTTAAGATTTAAAAAATATTTTTGAACTATTTGTACCTATCTTTCAGTTGATAATTGTGTGTCAAAGCCAACGCAACCCATAAAACCAAACAACAAGCTCGGGTTTGTACTCCAGACACGAGAAAGAAAATGCAACTAGTATATTGTTTTTATTTAGTCTCTCCATCGGTGTCTTTATTTCAGTATACAATGTAGTATGTGGATATTCCATACTTTAACCCTTACAGCCCCGCACCCCATGAAATCCCATTTCCCAGCCTGTCGGTTCCACCTGGCGCTGAAGTTTTTGGGTGAAATAATGGCCCCGGGCTACATAGCGGGGTGAATACACTCTTTTTAATTTTCACTTTTTTTCTCTAATTTCACCTTGATTAAGGAACAATTTTTTTTCTTCTTTTTAATTTTCACTTTTTTTCTCTAATTTCACCTTGATTAACCCTTACAGCCCCGCACCCCATGAAATCCCATTTCCCAGCCTGTCGGTTCCACCTGGCGCTGAAGTTTTTGGGTGAAATAATGGCCCCGGGCTACATAGCTGGGCGAATACACTCGCCCAGCATAGCTCCCCCCGTGGCTCAGTTGGTAGAGCGTTCGACTTGTAACCGAGAGGTCGTGGGTTCAAACCCCGGGGCGTGGCACCTCTTGTTGTGTGTTTTTTTTGCTTGAAATTTTTGTTGTTGGAAAATCCACCGGGAGTGTTAGGGTTAAGGAACGTTTTTTTCTTCTTCTTTTTAATTTTCACTTTTTTCTCTCTAATTTCACCTTGATTAACCCTTACAGCCCCGCACCCCATGAAATCCCATTTCCCAGCCTGTCGGTTCCACCTGGCGCTGAGGTTTTTGGGTGAAATAATGGCCCCGGGCTACATAGCTGGGCGAATACACTCGCCCAGCATAGCTCCCCCCGTGGCTCAGTTGGTAGAGCGTTCGACTTGTAACCGAGAGGTCATGGGTTCAAACCCCGGGGCGTGGCACCTCTTGTTGTGTGTGTTTTTTTTGCTTGAAAAAAGATTTCGTTGGAAAATCCACCGGGAGTGTTAGGGTTTAAAGCAGTTTTCGTTATTTGTTCATCCATGGATGTGTACTTCAAGAAAATATTCACCATTGGGTAGAAAATACAACCAGTGTGTGTTCTTCACACATGTTGACTGAAATAATAGCTATAAAATGGTTGATTTGGTACACTAAAAAAAAAAATCTGGCCGGCCGACCGTCACGATTATAGGCTTGTGAGGGCAACACAAACTTTTTTATTTGCCTATTGAGCAGATAACTCTCAGACAGACAGTGACATATCGGATTATGAGGACGAAAATGGACAGTGAAAGTGATATTTCTATCGATTTTATAGACTGGTCGAATATGTAACAAAGAGGGCAGTATGCCACTATAGAGAACAGTTGCCCAGAGGGTGACAGGCATGACAGTATTTACAATACAATGTACTAGAATTTAGCCAAATTTATGCAAATAACCCAGGGAGGAGGTACCAACCCTGCAAATAATTCAGGGTTCAAAGGGTTATAAGGTGTTTTTAAACTGTTTTTAACATTTAAATTAAAACAAATCTAATAACCCTAGCACTGATCCCTGGTTGGAATGGCCTGCGCCTAGGGCAGGCTTTCTCAACTAGATTTACTGATGCGCCACATTTTAGTAACTAACTTGTTGAAGCTCCACTTGGTCATATTTTTTTAGAATTTACAATGGCAAAATTCCCTTTATAACATTAATTTCAAAATATTTTAACATATGTAGGCAGCATATTAATCAATATTACTGTTGTGAGGGCACATATGCGCGTAGCGCGAGAAAAATTGCTGTATTTATACATCTGACTGTCTTATGCCTATGGAATTTGGCTATATCATAATATGATTAATTTTGTTAAAACAAATTTTAACCACTTAGGATGCCTTGATGCGCCACAAGTGGCGCGCACGCCACCATTTGAGAATGCCTGGCCTAGGGAGATAGCCTGAGGGAGCCTGAGCTGCCAGCATAGTTTTAAAATGGGCAGGACTGGAAATAGCACCTGCCCATTTGCCCATAGCGTGTGACATTTGTGTCAGACGGGTGAAGATGCAAAAGTACCTGACCGACTGGCGTGTAAAAAACTTCACAGTGTAAATGAGATACACAGGGGCTGGTGGTATATCTGTCGGGCAGCTATTTTTGTGAGTTACAGGCCCGACTGGCTGGTTGAAACAAATTGGAAGTTCCAGCCCTGGATGGGAGGGGGGAGAGGCTATTGACCCCCAGTCATGACCTTTTCCCCCAGTTGCCCACCAGTCAGCTCAAGTCCCACCCCATTTTGTCCCCCCATATAATTGAAAATGTTGTCGTTAAAATTACTAACAATTGGTCTGAAAATTTAGCTAATTTCAGGCAATTTGTACAATAAAAGAAAAACAATTCTCGCACTTTGCATACATTTGCCTCACACATTTAGTCCGCCCCCCCCCCCCCCCCCCCCCCCCGTTCCCCCCCCCCCCAAAAAAAAGAGTTGACACTGGTGCCGCCACTGGGCATAAGGCATTGAAAAACGGTTTGAATTTTAATCTTCTTTTATTTAAAATCACTGAATGCACCTTTAATGGCATACTCTTTTTTTTTGCTCGTTTACAGGAAATCGCCTTTTTCCGTGGAGGGAACACCATCAGGAAACCAAACAACAAATATCAGGCGAGGTTTTGTTTTTCCGATTGTCGACAAACACACAAAGTAGGCCGGGTTTCTCTGCCTGACTTCTAATATTAACTGGGACCTGTGCCAAAACCAGGCTGCGGCACTGGGCTAATGACCGCACCATATGTTCTGAAGCAATGAATATAGCCTGTGTTCTTCTTGTCTGTGGTGCGTGCTTGACTTTAATGCAGTGTTGCCGGTAACTAACCAGCCCAATATGGGCTGTTTTTGAATGCCATAACAGTGGCGGCATACTGTGCCACAAGTATTATTTTTATATAAGAATTATTTATATAAGTTATATTGGGCTTCATTTGGGTGACTTCTTGTACCAGTATACCAATTTGGCATGGTGAAATCATCATATCTGGGATATTTTAAACACAATTTGGGCTTAATTGGACGGTTGGTAACACTGTTGGGCAGAAACCACAGAGCAGCAGTACACAACTTTCTTCTAGTGAAGGGAATTTCTGGCAGCCATTGCAAAGCTTGCATGCATTGTAATCATGTGTTTGAATTCATGATTGCTAACTGTAGACTTGGTGCTTTCTGTTGTACTTCCATCAAACTTCCGCACTCCCGTGCCTATGCCACCTGTTATCGATACTACAGCCTACATGTGATCATAACATCTGTCTGGAGCTCGAGATATGTATGACATACATCTAGTTAGATATCAAGCAGCCGACAGACCAGCAGGGTTGTCAACTAGTCACCGTTGCAAACAAACGCTTCTCCGTTTGATGTAGTGCACACCCACGATGGACGATCTGCCGGATTTTGATAAACTTGTCGCAGCAGCGAATGGTGGCGATGTGGGGAACGTCCTCGCTCAGTTTAGCGCGAGTGTGGCCGCTGCTGCTGCTGTCGGCAACAACTTGCAGCTGCAAGATGACGCTATCGTCACCGATAACTTGACACTGAAAGATGACCTGGCAGTCATTGGCGATTTGGAATCTCAAGGTATGTACATGTGTTCTGCAGGGCTCATATTAATGGAGAGGGCACTGCAATTTAAGGGGGGACTTAAGGAAGTTTTTTGTTGAATTTTGTTAGTGCTGTAATTATTGAACCATGACTCAAATGTATATAAAAGTATACCTTTTTGGAAAGGAAATGGATCAGAGAAACCAAATTTGGCATCAATTTTGACCAAAAATGTTGATTTTTTGAGAAAATCACAAAAAATCACTTTTTTGACCCAATTTTTTTTGAACAAAGCTAACAGACATAATTTTTAATTAAAAATGCCCAAATCACTTGATGATGATGTTAAAACACTAATGAAGGGACGATATTTTTTTTTTTAAACCTAATCCAATATTTTTTGAAATTTTGACAAAAAAGTGTTAAAAAAATAATCAATTTGTTCACGTTTTTTGGCACTTTTTGGTCAAAATTTTCAAATATATTAGATTAGGTTTAAAAAAATAAATTGTCCCTTCATTAGTGTCTTAACATCATTATAAAGTGATTTGGCCATTTTTTACTCAAAATTATTTTTGTTAGCTTTGTTAAAAACAAATTGGGTCAAAAAAGTGAATTTTGTGATTCTCTCAAAAAATCTACTTTTTTGGTCAAAATTGACGCCAAATTTGGATTCTCTGATCCATTTCCTTTCCAAAAATGTATACTTTTATATGCATTTGATTAATAGTTCAATAATTACAGCACTCACAAAATTCAAAAAATCAAATCAAAAACTTCCTTAAGTCTTAAGGGGGGTGTGGACTCTCAGGTACAGCCTCCGTAAAACTGCCGTAAATTCTTCAATATTCATTTAATCTTTATAAATGTATACAGTTTTTTGCAGAAAAGGGTTCAATGAATCCAACCATGATAATGAAATTGACCATTTTGGAAAAAATTATAAAAACACGTTTTTTGACCCATTTTAGGTTTGGAAAAGATAACTCAAAATATATGCTGTTAAATGTTGTCATACTAGTTTTATGATAATCCTGATAACATTCCCCAGGAGCGTATTTTTGGGTTTTTTGAATAATCGATTATTTTTTGAGTTACAGACTAAAAAGTGGCAAAAAACGTCAAAATCATGAAAATCACATTTTTGGGAATAAATCACCTTTTTGGGCACTTTTTGGTCTATAACTCAAAAAATAATTGATTATTCAAAACAAAAACAAAAAATGAGGTGGAGTTTGGGAGGAGGTGGGGTTTGGGAGGAGGTGGAGTTTTGGAGGAGGTGGGGTTAGGGAGGTGGGTTTGGGAGGAGGTGGGGTTTGGGAGGTGGGGTTTGGGAGGAGGTGGGGTTTGGGAGGAGGTGGAGTTTGGGAGGAGGTGGAGTTTGGGAGAAGGTAGGGTTTGGGAGGAAGTGGGGGTTGGTGGAGTTTGGGAGGAGGGGCTTGGGAGGGCATTTGGTGCTGAACTCGCTCTCCAACTGTACTTACTGAAACATAATGTCCCTTTGTGAAGTTATAAACATTTGATCGATGTTAAGGAAAAGCGATACTGTATAATTACTTGCTCTTCTACATTGACGCAATATGGTCAACATTCTTTCTCTGTGTCTGCTACTGAGTTATGGGACAATTTGCCTATTTATGTGAAGAGCTCTGAGACTCTAAATCAATTCAAGAAATCCTGAAAGACTCATTTGTTCACAATGGCTTTACTAATATTTGTTGATTTAGGGATCTCGATGTTAGGCGCTTTATAAAAATGGTTTTATTATTATTATTATTATTATTTATATACTGCAGAATTTTACAATACATCCTTTTAAGCCTTTTAAGATCCTTTTAAGCCTTTTAAGCCTTTTAAGTCAGTCTGCGGGGAGGAGTTTATTTGTATTAGATACAATAAAAATAACAACATTTATAAAAAATTCAAATGTTTGAATTTATTTTTTATATTTAAAAATGATGAATCAGCAGCAGCCTTGTTCACTATGGGCAACAGATCTCTCAGGTAGAGGCGGTTGGTCTGGCATCTTTTATAAAGATGTTATAAAAATGTTGGTGATTTTTCAAAAAAAAATCCAAAAAAAATCCAAAATTGTCTTTTTTAATTTCCATTTTTTTCCCTTAACAGTGTCAAAAATGTTCAAACAAATTTTCCAAAAAAGAGATAAAAAATGGAAGATTTGAAGACAAAATGGATTATTCGGGCACATAAAGCAGAATTTGCTGTTGCCTAATCCTAACTATAAACAGTGGCGGATACAGGATTAAAATTTATGGGGGGCTGGCTGACCAAGACTTTTTAAATTTTTTAATTGTACCAAAAAATAATCGTAAAAGGTCCTCAATTTTGTTTGCCGTCAGCTTGTGAAATTCTGCTAGGTGGGGGGGGGGGGGGGGGGGGGGGGTTGGGGAGGGGGGGGGGGGGGGTTGGATAGCGATGTGGTTGTCCCAAAACCGGAAATAAATCGCATGGTAGAACTTGCAAATGTACCGACGGAACCTACATATGTCTCTAAAAAAGGTACAGTGGTACAAAAAAAAGGTGTTTTGTCAAATTTTACGGGGGGCGTCTGCCCCCTGTATCCGCCACTGATAAATAATATATGATTCCTATTTCCTATCAGAATGTCTTTATACTGTACCGCTTCCTCACATTGTTTCCAGTAGGAATACATTTCCCAAACACTTTGAGGTTACAAAACTGTGTCAGTACCTTGTGTGGGCGGTTCTTTGAATGTTGTGCACTTCATTATGTTCAATTCAATTCAATTTATTATAAAATAACATCGTGGCCAAAGGCCAAATTGCGTATTTTTTACAATATAAAAACATATAATATTATCATCAAAAATACATATAAATACATGATAAAACAGCGATAACATATAAAATACATAATTATGATTGCAAATCCCCACACAAAAAATATTTAAGAATCCAATCACACACATTTACAAGCAAATGAAACAAACATCCACTAGGGCTGTCATCGACATGGACTATATCGACATTATATCGATATCACTATAAATTCCGACACGTCGATATCCAAATTGGTATGTCGATATATTTTTTAGTTTACAATTTTTTATATGAAGGCTGTGTAAGTTCTAAACGTCCACAAAGTTCACTAATCGCATCCCCTATTAAAATTTTAAAAGCCACAAAATTTGCCATTAAAACAAGCTGGCTCATTACATCCGAACATACATGTAGCAGGATTTAACAATTGAATCACTCGAAATCGCGATCGTCACACTCGCAATAGTCGCCATCTTGTTTTTGAGATTGCTTCATTTTCTGCTTAGTCTAAATCCTCAGTCGTTTAACAATATCAATATCATATATTGGACACAGAGGCCGTTGGTGGGACTGTTTCTATTGGATCATTTTAGGAAATTTACGATATTGCTTTCTAGAAACATTATCGTATTTAATACCGCATGTATTTTGAAAGGGAATCCACAAGCTTAACATTTTGTTGGGTTGATTTTTGTAATAAAAAGCGTAGAAAATGTTGAAAAACGGCAAATTAATTATTATGTTTATATTTATAAGTAATGGTTTTGAACTTGTGTACATTGACATAGCGCTATTGATGACACTGCAGTGATAGCTTATTACAATGGACCTTTTGTGGTGACGATCGGCATGATACTTTTAATAGTGTTTGGTTCATAAAATGTCGACATCATATCGATATCGAGATTGTAAAATAGCAACATGTCGACATGAAAAAAAGATCTCGACGACAGCCCTAACATCCACACACCACAAGTGTACACTCACCCCTCCACAAAAATGTCTGTCCCCCACCTGACTGGCTTACAATTTTACATTTCCCTATTTCCCCCACCCTTAGGCGACTAACCCTCCTCCCCTCCTCCCCTGTTTTACAGGTTGACGGATCTGTTAAGTATGGTCAGTCGGTTGGTCTGGTTTTTTTTGTCCTAAAATGTCACCAAAATCTACAAAAATCAGGAATTTTGTTAATAATTTATCCAACAGATTTTCGGCCAAAAAAAGGCTGATTTTATATGATTTGAGAAAAAAATATTAAAAATCTAAAAGAAATCTTGAAAACACGAAAATTGGGTCGGTCGGGCCCGTAAAACAGGTGTTTTTTTCTTCCTCGCCTTATCCCACAATTTTGTTTAAAGGGGCACTGAGAGGTTGCTGAGAAAAATGAAATTTGGAAAAACTGAATTATTCAATAGATAGGGTACGTAGGAACTCTAAAGTATAATAATGTATGGGAAAATAATTAGAAGATGATTCTAGATAGAAGCAATTTATGTGGTGAGCGATGCTGATATTTTCAATGTGATGTACAATTGTACATCATAATGACCAAATCGTGAAATTGTTCATGATCGACAGCGAATTAAGGTAAACGTTTTCAGATGGTAGTTAGTAAAAACTTAGTATTGCGTAAGTATTACGCAAAAACCCTGATTTCCAGGAAAATTGAGGATGCACTCCAATATGTATCTCTCAGAGCCCCTTTAAATATAGTTTCCTTTTGTTTTCTGCCCCCACCATCGAATGGTGATTTTGTAAGTGTGGACAGTTGATAAAACAATTTTGAAAAGGGCATCAAGGTAAATCTTCAGCCGTTTCACACGATCGTTCTTTGTACGATCGATCATCGCTAATTTGTGAATAATTCATTTTTTTCAAACGTGCAAAAAAATGTGATCGAAGTATCGAACATCGGTCATTGTATTGTATTTAGTGATGGCCGAGCCAACCCAAGATCGGTACGTCCGATCTCCGATCAGAAAATTTACAGATTTGGCAGATTCAGGTCCCGATTCAGATCTCCCATATTATAATTTGAAACAAGCTTACTTTTAGTTCGATTTTCTACCCTGCATGGCAACATATTCAATTCTGCAAGTTATTCCTGGCAAAGAAGTTTCATTATTTTCATTATTCAAATTACTTTTTGGCGTATTTTGACTTTTTTCGCCGAAGAGGAAGAGCAACACTTATTTTTATTTACGTAGCACATGCTTTATGAATGGCTAGGGAAAATCCCCAGGTGCTGTTTACATGGCAATTTGATGATGATGACGCATTCATTATCCACATACAATAATGATGATGGATAAACAATACAATATCACTTTATGAACAAAATAAGGAATAAATAACAGTCGGACAAGCTGAAAATGTATTGTGAATACACAAGGTGTATTTTTATTCAATGATTTTTAATACAGGTAAGGTATAATCCAATGGATCGGTAGGGTGGATCGGTGACTTCCATTTTTTCCCCGATCCCAATTCAATGGCGATCCAATGCAGATCGGCACCTATTCTGATCTCCCGATCAAGATCGGCCATCACTAAATTTTTATACACTAAAATTAGTCCATTTTTAGCAGACATGAGAATTTTCTGATTTTTTTTGAATTCCCATTTTTTTCCACATGTTTACACTCTAAAAAAAAAAATTCTATAAGGGGTTGCTGACCCCTTAAACCTGACCTGACCTGCTGTCTGTGCCACGTTTGGTCTATTTTTTATGCACTATACATTTTTCAGATTTTTTAAACAAAATGCATTCGCATGCCTATTTTAGCGATTAAAAATGGGTCCATTTTTAGCGATCAATTGTCATAGCGACTGTCATTGCGCCTACAAAATGGACGCCTGTTAAATTGGTTATTTTTGTGTGATTTAATTTTCGCGCTTTGCCGATTTTCAGCCATTTCGCATGTTTTTAAAATCGTGATATATGGAAGTTCATTACATAGACTTATTCACAAAATAAATATGTTCATGTGGTTTTTTTTCGCAGTAGCTGCTTGGAACGCGTAAAGCGCTAAAATTAATGTAGCGCGAAAATGTCCACATTTACAGTATTGTAAAACTGGGCACCAAGGCACAGAGTTGTGGTACTTATTTTTTATTTATGCTTTCTTTATTTATGCTTTCTTTATTGAGGGTAATATGCTTCAGTGACTTGCACTGCTTTCCAAGCAGGCCCTCATTTCGATACATCATAAGTACATGTACATACAAATAACAAATGTTACAGTGTTTAAATATAATACAAATTATGATACAGTGGAAATATAGGATTTGAATTGACCGAGTGACAAATTTTCTAAATCAATACGAATAGATGGTGATAAATTGTTCCACAGATGGCTAGATCTGAAAAGAAAAGTGCGCATACCAGAATTTGAGTTGATTTTAGGAATGATTAAAGTATTACTTGAATTGAGATGGTATACGTACATGTATACATGTACCGTATGTGCCTGCCTTTTGGGGTGCTTTTTCACAAAAATTGGTATTGCAACGGGGTGTTCTTATCACAGACCAAAGCGCCCAATTGGCATAAAGTAAGTGTATTTTGAGGCATTTTTTGTAAAAAGCACCCAATTTTGCCCAAATTGGGAGTTTTTCTAGCAAAATTGGTATATTGATGGGTGGGAAATTGGCTTGAAAATAGGTATAGAGAAAGTCAAATTTTCAAAGTCCGGCAGGCACATCCATGTACGATTTTGGCGAAAGTAATCCTCCCCCCATGGCAGGAGACCTACTTTTGCTACACCGGTGTTCCTTGTGAAAACATTTTGAGCTAAAAGATTTATTATAGACTGAGCACTCATTTTATTGTTATTATAAATGCTTGCGTAAGATAATGCATGGATAAACACCATTGGTTTATACAGACTATGTCACGTGGTTCATTCCGTTGTCTAACCGAATATTTTACCCTCAAAATTTCAATATTTCTATAAGATTTACGAGAGCCATATTGGCTATGTAATATGACCATATGTTCAGCTATCAACGTAACATCGTTAAAATTGTGATGTAAACATTAAAGGGGTACACAATACTGTTGAAGAATATTTCTTTAAATAATTTACTTCAGAATTCAAGGTGGACATGAATGATAGTCCTTTTTACTGTTGCCACTCACAAAATCACAGGAACAGCCTTATACAGGGTGAGTCAAAAAAACATTGTGCACGATTTAAAACGGTCATTTGACCTTGATGCGTGCATTGAACCAGGAATTTATTATTGTCAGTGTAAAGCGGTGTCAATCTAGTTTATCCTCCCCAAAAATGAAAGTAATCGACTGAAGAATAAGCAAACTGGCAAGTTTTGTAAACTGACCGTGTTTTTCGCCTTTCCTATGGGATTTACACAGTTAGGACATGAATATTACTGCGGCATGATTGTATGGAGTGAGAGTGAGAAAGCACCATCATCCTAAACAAAGGAGGATGTTGCATCCTAAGTGCTCTGTAACAGGTGATGTTTGTATTCAGATTTGACTTTTCATTTGACAACTCGGTATCAGACGATTAACTACTTATCCCAGAGTGAAAGAATGATTTTTCAGGAACATTTTGACAATTAACATGATAAATGTGAGTGATAATGACCATTTAGCAAAACCAATTTTACTGTGTGTAAATCCCATAGGAATGGCAAAAAACATGGTCAGTTTTATACAAGACTTGCCACAGTTTGCGTATTCTTCAGTTGATTTACTTTCATTTTTTGGGAGGATAAACTAGATTGACACCGCTTTACACTGACAACAACAAATTCATGGTTCAATACACGCATCAAGGTCAAATGGCCGTTTCAAATCGTGCACAATGTTTTTTGACTCACCCTGTATTAGTGTATTTACTCCATGTGCCAGCAGAAGGTGACTGGACGATCCCACGTTCCTGGGGCGGTTCCCCTCTATATAGTGTGAAATTATTGTAGAGCCAGGGACAGAATATTTGAATTGATTTGTCTATATCCTTGCAAGTGTAAGTTCATACATTAATACATTTGCAAAAATCACTTATCCCAGTTTTCATCAAAATTGAGGGCGCAGCCTCCAGCACATCTGAGTATTGCTTTAAATTTGATCTCAAAATGTAGTAAACATGGTAAAAGCGTGCAGCTATTATAATAAATTGCTGGGTGGCAGCAGTGCATTTGTGTCACAACTTTTATAGTTTCATGCTCCAGTTCCGTTTCACATTTTGAATGCAACCCAGATAATAGGCCTCTACAGGGTGAGTAAAACAAGGTGAACTCAAAGTAAAACAAATAATGATTTAAACCATTTTTTACCAAAATATGAAGCGAAGTAATAGTACTTGAATCAATAGCTGCATTTATTTACTGTCATCAGCAGAAAAGAATCACACCATTTCATGGTACCGTTATCCAATTATGGCTATTTCGGAAAAGTTAATGCATTTTGAAACCGAACACATTTTTTAGTATTGTACTCAATGACGCATGATATTTATAATTAAGTGGTTACATGCATGAGACACAATAGCTCATTAATAAGACTTTTGTATTATTTTCATACATTAAATGCAAAATAATGACAAAAAAATGTAATTATTTTGTGAATTCAGCAGAGCAAAGATAAAATCAGGCCTTCGTGATGATCGGATTAGAGTGTGCGCCATTATTCAATAGTGAAATTCAAAAGAGCTTGTTATAGAAATATCACAAATCTTGTTCGGTTTTTAAAATGTACACTTTATCTAAATGTTCTTAAAACATGTTTTCCTCAACCAGTTTAAACCACCTAAAATTCTTTTGAAAGTAAATTAGACAGCCTCTATGCCAGAATAAATAATTTGAGACATTTTGCTTTGAAATAAAATCCCAAAGTTGAGTACACTTTTTTGTTCGACTCAACCTGTTGGCCTTACATATAGGGTCCTTTTTATTGGTCCCGAGTACAGGCGGGATATATTTCTCAATTTCTATCCATCGCATATGGGATCTGATCTAGATCAGCTATCTTCAGGCCTGGAACTTCATATTTTTCGTACCAGCCAGTCGGGCAGGTAGCTTCTAAAAGTTACCAGCCCAATAAAAAAAAATTATGTGCCCAAATTTGTTTCCCAACTCACAAGTACATTAAGAAATCTTTGAGTTTGATGAAAAAAGCTACCTGCCAGTTGGGCAGGTACTTTTGCACTTTTACCTACCCGGCACCAACTTTCCCCCCGTGGGCAGGCGGGCGGGTGCTTATTTTCAGCCCTGGCGATCTTTGTTTCGTAATACTTTACCAAAAGGATCAAGCCAGCAATACTTGTTTAGGGGGTGCTTTTTCACATTAATACAATTACTTATTTAGGACGCCTGATACCCCTCTTGTAATGACCACTGAGCCCCCGGGCTTAACATATAACGTTAACCATAACTCCCCGGGCGTGTTTTTGTGAATTAAATTATCAGGGGAGAAAAAACGGGTCACATTTTAGGGGAAAATCAGTCTCCGCGGATCGAACCAGGGCCGCGTGCATGCAAAGTCTGATGCTCCAACAACTGAGCTACACATGTGATGTTCAAAATATGCAAGTTTTTTTAACAAGTTGAACCACACGCTGAGGGTGGCACAAGATTGATGAGGTCGCCACATGGTACAAGATTGTAGCACTGTAGGGTTTTGAAAGGTTTTGAAAGGTCCAGGAAGCATTACTTATTTAGAGTGTCTGCAGTGGCGTAACTAGACTTTTTCATTTGGAGGGGGGGGGGGGGGGGGGCAAGAAGGGGCATTGACTTGAAATGGGGGGGTCCGGCTCCTAATGGGTGGGCTTCATTCCAGTGTCAATAAATGCGCGCGTAGCGGGCGAACATTTTCGACTTTACACCTACCTTTTTTGCATGATTGAGCTACATTTCGGCTCTAAACAAGTTTGTACCATAGAATATTGCAATTTGGGAAGACATGCGCGCATAGCAGCGCGCGAAAAAATAACATCTGTTACTTTGTACCATCATTATTCTATGATTCATTTGGGGGGAAAGCGGGGGGCAAGGGTTCCAAGTGGGGGGGGGGGGGGCTGATATCCCCTCTAGTATGACCACTGAGCACCCCGGGGCTTCACAGATAACGTAAAGTTAGTAAATGGTCTTTTATTTTACGGAATAACGTTAAGAAACGAAATAAGGTTGTTTAGGGGGCAACCTATTTGGACATTTTCCAATGTTAGTACCGCAAAATATTTTCTATTTAAATACAGCACAACTTGGTCTCTCTGTCATGTTAAACATGCTGCTGTACACAACATTTATTCTGCCCAGTCTGTGGACACTAGGTTGGATTGTCATTGAGAAATGTGACTTGGCACATACATGTAACTAGCCTTGAAGCTATGTTATAGCATGGTTAGATAGGGGTCAGTAATAGTTCAAGTCAATACTGTCAAAGTGCACATTTTCGCTCATTTAAACTTTCACAATGCGCACTGTTTGAACAAGTTTGCTTGTTTTTATTTTCACAATTTTGAGCTTCCTTACAGAGACCTATAACCTATATACAAAAGGAATATATGCGTGAGTTTTTATGTTCACGCTTGCTGATCTTATCGCCAAACGCGTGAAAATAAAAGTAGCGCGAAAAATTGTCACTTTTACAGTATTACATCACTGGCGTGCATTCATTGAGTGAGATAAGGTCTCTGTTGGGACTGTAGGTGACTGGCTTGACCTTAAGAAGTTAAGGTCAATTATGGTTTCATGGTTATCTTGAGGGCATATGAGGACACTAGGTTGTAACTCATGTTGTTGAGTGTGGTTTAAAGTCATGCAGACAATGACACTGGACACAATTTGCATAAATTTGCCAATTCATATTGGTTTAATACATAATCTTGAATATCCATCGACAAATTTTAAATATCACATTCCTAGCTAAAAGTAGGTACAACTAAATTAAAGGCATAGTATGTGATCTTTTCCAGGGAGCGCCCTCTATTCATTATTTTTTTTAGAAAGTAGATTTTCTTGCAGATTTACATTTCTGATCATAAATCATACATACATTCCAAGTTACAGAGCGATACGATTCCTAATTACCTCAAATTCATGGTTTTAGAGTGAATTTAGAGTAAAAATATAAACTGTCGGAGTTATCCGACAGTTTATTTTCACTCTAAAATCATGATTTTGAAGTAATTAAGAATCGTATCGCCCTGTAACTTGGAATGTATGTACGATTTATGATCAGAAATGTAAATCTGCAAGAAAATCTTCTTTCAATTTTTTTTTCGAGGTTGAGGGCGTTCCCTGGAAAGATCACATAATATACCTTTAAAGGGGCATTGAGAGATACGTCCGCCCTCAATTATCCTGGAAATCAGTTTTATTGCATCAAAGTAATACTTAGGCATATACTAACCATCTGAAACAGTTTACCAACATTCGTCGTTCATCATATAAAATTTCATGATTTTCTTAGTTTCGATATATATGATCATATCGAAACTAAGGTGCTGAATTCGGAAGTTATGCTAAGTTTTACTCACAGACTTTCGCGGCAAATCTCAACCCGGAAGTGCCGTTATTTGCTTAGTTTGACATGAAGACGATGTCGGAATTGTATGATATTTTGGATTTGGGCTATGTTGATGATTATCTTTATGTTATTTGCTCATTTAGTTATATGATACATCACTCAATGCCCCTTTAAAGTCATATTATGCAGACAATGACACTGGACACGATTTGCCTAAATTTGCCAATTGGTATTGGTTTAACACATAATCTTGAATACCCATCTACAAATTCTAAATATCACATTCCTAGCTACAAGTAGGTACAACTAAATTAAATAAGCCCAAAACCAACTTCAGTCTAAGTGTCCTTTCTTTACATATACAATTCAGTAATTTTAAAGTGACGATATTTTGGCCTTATGATATAGTTTAATGATTATTGGGGAAATAATGACAATTTAAATAAGTGTTAAAGGTATTTCTTGATTCTTCGCCACGGCAATTGTCATCTACTACCGTGGCCGAGTAGTTAAAAGTATATTATGTGATCTTTCCTGGGAACGCCCTCAACATTGAAAAAAAAATAGAAAGCACTGTTTTCGTGCAGATTTACATTTCTGATCATAAATCGTACATACATTCCAAGTTACAGGGCGCAGGGGCGGCGCCAGGGTATTTTGATAGGGGGGGCCAATGCATTTTTGTTAGTGATGTGCGAAGCACCAAGGTGCGAAGCACCGCGCTCCGCGCTAGCGCGGACAGGGGGGAGTTTGAGGGGGATGTGCCCCCCTCAGCGTTAGAACTTTTTTCAATTTTCGAACCCATTTGGTGCGATTTGGTGTGTACTTTTGACCGATTTTTGGTTGAAAAGCCATCACTTCATTTCCAATCAAAATTAGACAGCTGTTTCGTTATATGCAAGAAAGAAGTTGTGCATACTGATGAAATTTTCTAACAATGTTATGTTGAAAAACTGTCTCGCGGTTGGTAACGGCTAATGGAAGCTTTTTTTAAATACATTTTTATAAATTGTTAACCCGTATAGCAAAATAAAGCTATTTTATGCAGCATTTTTACGCTTAAGGTTCGTTATTTATTTATTTTCCGACCATACTATTTGTATAAGAATTTGGTTTCGATTGCCTCGACTGACGCCTTAAAATTTAAAATATATAATTGTTTTCCCCCCGAAATGGGTGGAGTTACCCCAATGTTAGTCAAATGTTTATTTATCTTCAGTTTTATGAAAGCGAAATAAAAGTATACGATTGATGACGACAGGAAAGCGATGATAAAGCGAGTGCAATCTTGAACTCTGACCTCGACGCCTATTGACGATATTATAGCAGTATCCTGCGGACGCCGAACGGTATGATATTGGTCAAAAGTTTGCAACAACAGTGAGGGCGGGCGATATGCTGCTCGTTTTACAGACGATGCCGGACACGGGCTATTTCACGAATTAACGAAGGACAAACAAATGGTTAACGACGAATTAAATTATAAACAAATTATTCGAAAATTGATATTGATCTGGAGTTAGTTATTCAACTCCATTTGGTCATCACCCAGCGGTTTTAGAATGAAATAATTTAGTGCCAACATTAAAATCCTTTTTTTACATTAACACCAACGGAGATTCAACATTTACGGCCATTCGTGTCCCCGTATGCTGAGGTTATTTTTGCTTACAGTAAATTGATAATATTTCTTTTTTATGTTGGGCTAGGTCATTTGATCATTATTTATGACATTATCAACTCATCATCTTCATCTTCAAATGTTATAGGCTCCAGTGGCGTAGCTAGGATATTGGGGGGCGCTAAATAAAATGAACCGAAAAGATTGTTATGAGTCAAGATATGCGCGCGTAGCGCGCGAATTTTTTTGACTTTACACCTATTTTTGGCACGATTGAGATACATTTTGGCTGTAAACAAGCTTGTTCCAACAAATATTGTATTTCGGGGTAACATATGCCCGCGTAGCGCGCGAAATTTTTTCATCTGTGTACTTTTGACCATCATAATTCCATGATTCCTCTGGTCAAATGAACCGACAGTGCCAATCTCAACCGACACGACGTCAATATTGGGGGGGGGGGGGGGCGATCGCCCCCCTTCTGGCTACACCACTGATAGGCTCCTCTGTTTTCCTTCATTTCCTCTTTTCTTTCCTCTTTTCTTTCCTCTTTTCTTTCCTCCTTTCTTTCCTCTTTTCTTTCTTCTTTTTTTTCCCTTTTCTTTTCTTTCCCTTTTTTCCCCTTTTTCCCCATCCTTCTATAGGGGGGGCTAAAGCCCCCCCTGCCCCCCCTGTGGCGCCGCCGCTGACAGGGCGATACGATTCTTAATTACTTCAAAATTATGCTTTTAGAGTGAAAATAAACTGTCGGGATGACACGACAGTTTATATTTTCACTCTAAATTCACGCTAAAACCATGATTTTGAGGTAATTAGGAATCTTATCGCTCTGTAACTTGGACGATTTATGATCAGAAATATAAATCTGCAAGAAAATCTACTTTCTAAAAATAAAAAAAATCATGAATAGAGGGCGCTCTCTGGAAAAGATCACATAATATGCCTTTAAGGCGTAGCACTGGTAAACAAATACTTTTTTGCCTGTGAGTTATAGTTGTCAATATATAAGACTTTAAAGAAGACATTGTTTTGACCGTTTTGTGTGTAAACTCTATGGCAGCCCACCCCCACCTCACACCTACAGCTCACCTATCCGCCCTCCACTACCTACGCATGTGTTATGTGATATGTGTAACAAGTCCGCCTTATTTGATACACCAATTCAGGACATATGACCATGTGAATAACTCCTAGTTCGCATCATAGAGGATGATCGCAAATTAGGCAGTTGGTGCCTTGCTGTCTCAACTTGAGTATACAGTACTTAGAGGATCATTGAGAGATTGCCGAGAAAAATGAAATTGGGAAAAAAAGAATTGTTTCAATAGATAAGGTACGTAGGAACCCTGAAGAAGTGTAATGAATTATACGAACACGGTTGAATAATCGTGCTAGATTGAAATTTGGTTGGAGCAAGTTATGTGGTGAGTGCATGATGCTGATAATTTTGATGTGATCTAAATTGAAATTACCAAATCGTGACATTTTACATGATAGACGGCGAATTAACAGTTTCATATGGTAGTTAGTATATGCCTAAGTATTGCGTAGGTGCAAAAAACTAATTTCCAGAAAAATTGAGGGCACACTCCCATACGTATCTCTCAGTGCCCCTTTAAAATGCTATCCCGAAAGTGTCATAATGATGAAATAATGATGCAAAATAAATAGTGAAAAGCGATCTTGTCCTTGTCTTTTTAGTCCAATAGGAAACTAAGCATGAATTGCCAATAACTCAAAGGTAGATGTTCTGATTTAATTGGCCCGATTTTAAACTTGATGTTTTCTATTATACATGAAAGGTCAGCCTCAAAATTGTCGCATTCCAAAGTTTGAGTTGTATAACTCCAATGGTTCTTCACAAAAAATGTGCCCATTGAGTAGTACACAAACAGGCGGGTGGTTAACCACCTTTGGCAGTAACTCACCACATTTTAGCCTATAATTTTTAAATGGAACATTTCTGGCCTGTAAGATTTTACAGACATAATGAGAAAAATATGGGGATTTTTCTGATATCAAAATATCTTGATGTGAACAAACAAAAATCAAAGCCAAAAAAAAGTGATTGGAACATACACCTTTAATCGACAATAACGCGTGGTGAATTCAGCCTGGTGAATACATTGACTTGTAAAAGGGGCGTATATTACATCTAATTCCGGATATGTGTGATTATTACAAAATGGTATAACATATGACATCATTATATAACTATGTTGTCGATTGAGGGGAGGGGGAAGGTAGGGGGAGATTTTTACCCTGTGGTTACCAAGTTATAGCTCCTGGTGTTTTCCAATTTTTGCATAGCAAAGTATAGGACCAGGAGCTACTTTTGTCAAAAAGTTACAAAGTAGCTCCTGAAGAAGCAGGCCTGTAGAGGAAGAGCGTATCCATTTCCAGGAATGTGTAGTCACTCCCAAATAGTATAACATTTTCAGTTTTACATTATGATAAGTATTGGCCTAATAGTATACACTGTTATGTTTTGCCCTTGTGAATACATCAACTTGTAAAAGGGGTCTATTTGGAGTCTGGAATCATCTTGTTTGGGGGTGGGGCAGTGGCAGGGGTTGCATTCTGACGCGTCTGCGCGTCCTAGACCTCTCACTTTCTTTTAGTGACGCGTCAGGTTTCAAATTGGAAAGACTTGCGGGTCCCGATCAAAATTGAAGGGACCCCTTAAATTTTGACGATGTATGGAAATGGAAACCATAAGAAATTCTGTAAATTACATATCCATCCTTTGCTCACAATATAAATTCATTAAAACTGTCCGTAAAAAAGTAAAATGTTCAAATACCCAAACTTCAGGACCCCTCAATTTCTTGGGGGACCCCTTAAATTTGTTTTTTGAAGTCCTACGGGGTCCTGAAAAATTTCATGGGACCTCTCACATTTTTTATCCAGTGCTATCCCTGGGCAGGGGGGCCTGGAGAAGGGGCATAAGGATTGTAGTAATATTGGTCTAATTCGCTGATCAGATACAATTGTAGTAGTTTAGCCTGATGTATTATTCCCCGAGCACGTTAAAAGGTCTGACTCCTTCGTAAAGAGTAGGGGATCATCCCGGGTCTGTATCTGTACACACAGTCACACCCCCCACACATCGGGCATCCCTTTAATTTAGTGCTTAAGTCACTATTGGGTTTGTCCTGGCTCTTCAGCCTAATTGTTATAAATAAATAACATATTTGTTTGTTTGTTGACATTCATTGCAAACGCCCTAATTCTTCATGCATGACTAACTATGTATGAAGAGGAAGTATAACATGATAAGTCTGGGTCAGGTTGTGTTATTGTTATTGAACAGGTTCATTGGGAGTGATGAGGATAGCCTAATCATGCGGAACACTTTCAGCCTTGATTAGTACATAGATAATCGACACAGGGATGGTAGTAAGTTGGTGTTTTGTTTGAAGCTATGTGTGTTTCAGACCATGTTCAGACCAAGGTCGCTCAACACAAAAGCTGATGTAGCCTTTCGCCCTGTCATGAAATAACTTCTTAACATCCATAAATAATATGCCACTCTCGTTCCCAAATGCATGAAATTGTTAGGAATCTATTTCAAAAGAAGTGCCATTGTCCATCGCGCTCATCATGGGTTCGAGGTTTACGTGTAATAGAAAACTGGGTGAAATAAGTGTCTATAAACTTCACAAATAGCGTTGTATCTATCGCATCGGTGAATTTGTGTATTAAATTGTTATGCTTCAAATATTAGAAGTATCTTAACTTTCACCGTTGCTTTTTTTATCAAACTAATTTTATGTATCCCATTAGCTATACTGTAGTTGCCGCAATAGACTATCAATACCTGTCTTGTTTACCGGGCTTTAAAAAATGCTAGTCATATAGGTGTTTGCAAAACAGACTAAGACAGCTCCACACAACATTTCAATAGAGATAATCCAGGACTTAACCATCCCTGTGTCGATTATCTATGATTAGTATTATTCAAATTTTTGCATGTGCAACATCACATCTACAGGGTGTGCCAGAATGATTTATACCGGGAAAGGTGCATTTATTTAGCTATGAATTATATATCATTATTATCAGTCAAAGTCCTTATGATTTTAACATCTACGCGTATTTAGCTTTCTAGGGAATATTTAGGGAAAATCTGACATTTCTGACAGGAATAGTGGTCTCTTTTGTAAACATAGAAGATTCCAATTTTGATCAAAATTAACTTTTTTTGAAAATAATGTTCAGCACAAAGCTCAATTTAAATGTTTAATATTCAGGTAATTTGCTGTGTCCTCTTTAATTTCCACTACAAATTAATGAAGCAATATTTGAATGGTGCGAAGCAATTGTTCTGCTTGAGTGATTTATATCATACATTCATAAGCAGCTGTTCCTGATATACATGTACAATCATTGGGAGACAGTGGACACATTTCTACAAGATATGGGGTCTTCTTGTTTCTAATCCTAACCTTTTTGGGATGGAAATGTTGAAAACTATGCGGGGTGGAAATGGGCAAAATAAAGCTGTAAAAACTGGACTTGTCGGCAATCATACAACTAATAATTTCTTTAAAAAAAGGTGAAACTTCCAGTTTTGGCACCAAACAATTTGTTTTTGCCTTATTTGATCCACTGTACAACAACAATTGATGAATTGGTTTCACTTTATTGTGTGTCAAACTCAAAACCAGGCCGTACTTGGCACTAGAAATTGTTTTGATTCTCGGAGCCTGACAAGCCGATTATCAAAATTGGATTATGAATGACAAGTTGGTATCTTTGCTAAAATCCAAAGAGCAATTATATCTGACATAAAGAGAGCATAGATAATATAACTCTATATACCGGGTGGTTCAAAAAAAAGTTGACCCAAGTTCTAGGTAACTTTTCAACTACATTTTATAGTTTCAGAGAATTTGTGTTTACTTAGTCTTGAAGGCAGTAAGTTTTGAAATTATCCTGAACAAATGGTAAATTTAGTTTGGTTGGTTCTTCAGATATTGTTTATTACAGAGAGCATGCACAATTAAACTGCCTTGTCCACGGGAGCGTCCTTTAGTAGAGATAGAATGTACAAAGTGGACTTACACTCGATTGGTCACAAATTGTGAAAAAAGGAGAAAAAGAAAAAAACGAGACATCTGAAACATCTGCCTTGTGCATGACATTACCTACCTACGTACCTACGTACCTACGTTTCTTTGTTGAACGTGAATGGCACATAAGCACAGAGATTGGGATACTTTGTCAGGGCGGGCTTTTCACTTCTGAATCTAGAGCATGCTGTTTTGTTGAAGATAAAAACTAAATGACGCTCCCGTGGACAAGTCAGATTTGTGCATGCTTTCTGTAATGAACCATATCTGAAGAACTAAACAAGCTAAATGCGCCATTTGTTCAGGATAGTTTCAAAATGTACTGCTGATCAAGACCAAGTAAACACAAATTCTCTGAAACTATAAATGTGGTTGAAAAATTACTTTGAACTTGGGTCAACCTTTTTTTGAACCACCCGGTATTAGGCTTTCTCAACTAGATTTACTGATGCGCCACATTTTAGTAACCAACTTGTTGAAGCTCTACTTGGTCATATCTTTTTAGAATTTACAATGGCAAAGTTTCCGTCATAACATTAATTTCAAAATATTTTAACATATGTTGGCAGCATAATAACTAATATCACTCTTTTGAGGGCACATGCGCGTGTACGCGCAAAAAATTGCTGTCTTTATTCATGTGACCGTCATAGGCCTATGAAATCTGGCCATATCATGATGTAATTTTAACCACTCTCGCGACTCTTAGGGTGCCTTGATGCGCCACAAGTGGCGCGCGCGCTGCCAGTTGAGAAAGCCTGCTCTATATACTGCAAACATAAACGTTAATTGTTGCACTTTTGATGCATTAAGAAGCGACAGCTAATGAGACCACACAAATATATAGGGTGTCCCAAAAGGTGTGTCACCATGTGAATGATTCATGTTTTTAACTAGCGTGACTTTGGAACACCCTACATTTTGCTTGTGTGTCTTTCAAAATAGAATGCTGTAATCATGGTAATGATAAAAAGAAGCAATGAAAAATTCAGCAGAAAATCATGTAAACTAATCTCAACATTTAATATGGCCCCCAGTTTACTCCCATCCCGCTTTAAAAATCCTCCTCCTGCCCTAGAGAGCACCCAGAATTCCCCTCTCCCCTCCCTTTCCCTCCCTACCCCTTCCTTCACTCTCCCTTCTCCTCCCTTCCCTCCTCCCCTTCCCCCTCCTTCCTTCTGCCCCTCCCTTCTCCTCCTCCCCTGTCCCCCGGGCTATTAAACAGCGAAGACAAACTTAAAAAACATGACAGGAGAGTTGGGGGTTAAGAAGGAAGAACTGAGGTAGCTCATAAACTAAAGGCATGCATTTGGAACTGATAAACAGGCTTCAAACCAAGGGGGGGGGGGGGGGGGGGGAGGGGCTTTAAAATGTACATTTCCCCAGTTCTTAAATATTTTGAGAACAAAAATGAAGGAATTTAATGAACTGAGCAGACTGAAAATAGAATCTTCGAAAAACCAGAGCCTATATCGAGGGTTTAGTGCAACAAAGGGCTATCTGCATTTTTGGCCAAAATGAGATTTTGGTACCAAAATGATCCGCACAAGATCAGGAACCTAATTATGAGAAAATAGTAAATTCACCTAATCAAAAAAGTTTGAATAGCATTTCTTGTAACTTGTCAAAACCAATCGATGACAATGATGGATACAAATCTTTAATTCACTTTTTTTCAAAATGACCGAAATGCAGATTGCACTAATGTAAGTTCCCCCTCCTAGACACTGTATTATGTTCTATATTACCAGGCAACATAATATTCAACTTGCCCTATATAACGCATGAACTTCTATGATCATAATGCATCCCTATAGTGTCTAAGCATTCAAACTGGTACAAGTACAATGTCCCCAGGCCATTTGTAGGAGTGTTTGACACTAATGGTAACAGACGTATTTAGGTTAGAATAATCCGCCGGCACAAACTTTGCTTTGCTTAAATCCACCTTGGTTTGTTTTTAATTTTCCCTCTCCTCCTAGTAGCATGAGTAGGGGTTGACTTTATCCGAATCTGTGTTTCTGTGTTAATGGATTCAAATAAGGCAAGAAATAATAAAAGCTTTTTGTTTCCACTTGAGGCGAAATATTCTGTAAGTGCTTTTCTGCATTTGTTTGCTATTTGGTCTATACTGAAAATTTGTTAAAATTAAACAATATTACAGGGACATCTATGCACTATGCAGGGGCAGATTTACATGGGACTGGAAACAGCAGATGAAAATGTGTTGAACCAGCCCTTTAATTAGGCCAACAACAAAGAAATGTTGTATTGGCGTTACCCAGGGGTCGCATTCTGAAGCGTCTGCGCGTCCTGGACCTCTCACTTTCTTGTAGTGACGCGTCAGTTTTCAAATGGGAAAGACTTGCGGGTCCCGATCAAAATTGAAGGGCCCCTTAAATTTGATGATGTATGGAAATGGAAACCTTAAGAAATTACATATCCATCCTTTGCTCACAATATAAATTCATTAAAACTGTCCGTAAAAAAATAAAATGTTCAAATACCTAAACTTCAGGACCCCTCAATTTCTTGGTGGACCCCTTAAATTTGTTTTTTGAAGTCCTACTGGGTCCTGAAAAATGTCATGGGACCTCTCACATTTTTGATCCAGTGCTATCCCAGGCGTAACCCTCCCAATCCTAATTTACCCCCGACCCTAACTTCTTCTTTTTGTTTGCAGAAGGAAAATTATAAAAAGCAACAATTTTTTTCTCAAAAAAACCCGAAATAAACAAAGGATCTTTGGTGCTTCTCATCAAAAAAGAATACAATGCACAGCAAATCTGACGATTTACTTCATGATGCATGGAAATGGAAACCTGAATTGCCATCCTTTGCTTACATCAAAAACCCATTGCAATTTTTGGGATTCCTTAAATTTGTATTTTGCATTTAATAGGACCATTTTTGAGTCAGCGCTACCCCTGCTTTAGACATGTTTAGCGTCCAGAGGTTAAATCCAGTGCCTATTTTTGCATTTAAGCCGCTTTTGAAGGCTCAGAACTACCTATTCTGCTAATATTTTGACTTATCGATCAGCCCGAGTGGCCCAGAGTTGAGCGGCCTCATTGGGTGATTTTCCCCAACGCCTCCCAATGGCCAGTCCGTTTCGGCAACAAACCCCTTTCTTGTTCTTGAGGCCCAATTGATCCATAATTTACAGTTTTGTTTTTATTTGTATTTATAGTGGGGATGGACCAGAGAACACGGGGAATGAGGTGAAGTGGGGGGGGGGGGGGGGGACCAAAATAATTAGGTCTGCAGCCCCAGGGATTGAACCTGGGTCCCTGGGGTGACAGGTGAGCGAGACAACCTCCACACCTCAAGTGCTGGGCTGCCTAGACCATACATGTACACAGGGTTTATTGCAGCATGGGATAACAGTTGTGTGCACGCGCCTAAAAAATGCTGCTGGCTGTGTCGCGAAGTACGGTTAGGGTTAAAGATAACCATTTGTTTATTGACAAATTTGTGCAATTATTTGAATTTTTTTTTTCAATTTAAAAATCTTCAAAATTTTGAATGTATTTAAAAATAATGATAATAACAATAACTTTAACAAAAAAATGTTGTCACATTAAATGAAAATTTAAATATTGTGTGTGTGGGAAGTTGAAACTAACAATGTTATTTTCCTTGGATTACCGAAACCAACATGGTGTACTTTCCATGCAGGGTGCAATGACATGCTACATATTTATAAAGTCAACAAAAAATCTGCAAATAATTTGCCTAATTCATTTGATTAACCAAGTTGTGCTCAATCTATCATTGTTGATTACCTGTGAATGTTGATTGGGTGTTTTGTGTCAATTGTACAACTTTTGTGACGAAATTCAGAGATGTGTTGAAGTTGACAGGGCAGACGATACTGATTAACACACTATCATGTAATATTTTACTGGCAAGCAAGCAGTCAATAAATATGAACACTTGATTTTGGGACACGTCAATTCTACTGCAGGGACATGACAGTAGCTGTCGGCAGATTGGTCTGTTATAATGTGACGCATTAATAATGTCAAAAGCTAGGCCTACATTGAGTCCATTGCCATTATGGTCTTAACCCATTTGTGACTGTCCACAACAAATCCAGTGTAAAGTCACCATTCTTCAAAATGGAAATTTTGATTTAGTTATAATCTACTTCAAATATACTTGAAAATGATATATGACATGTAGTTATTGTTTTGTAAATAAACAAAAATCCTCTTTATTCTAACACGGATTATCAACCTTTCGCTGAAATCTGGCGTTGTCACTCAGTCGCTCAAATCCGCTGTTGTTACTCCACTTCTCAAGAAAGCTTCGCTTGACACGGAAATCCTGAAAAATTTCCGCCCTATTTCCAACCTTCCTTTTGCGTCCAAGATTCTTGAGAAAGTTGTGGCCTCTCAGCTTAACGAATATTTCAATCAGAATGCTTTGTTGGAACCTCTTCAATCAGCTTACCGCAAACTTCACAGCACGGAAACAGCATTGTTATCAGTGCATAATAGCATTACTAGATCCCTTGATTCCGGCAATGTTGTCTTGTTAGTCCTCCTAGATTTATCGGCAGCCTTCGATACCATCGATCACAGTATTTTACTCCAGCGTCTTTCCAACCTTGGTATCAAAGGAGTTGCTCTACAATGGATTCGCTCCTACCTCACTGGTAGATTTCAGTCCGTTTCTGTTAAAGGTAGCACTTCATCATCAAAATTGCTAAACTTCGGAGTGCCTCAAGGCTCAGTTTTAGGACCACTGCTGTTTTCCATCTACATTTCTCCTCTTGGAAATCTGATTCGTCACCTTAACCTCAACTTTCACCAATATGCTGATGATAACCAATTATATCTTTCATTCACTAAGTCTAATACTGCATCAGCCATCAGCTCAATCCAGAGCGGTGTTCTTCAAATCAAGGAATGGATGACGCAGAACAAACTGAAATTCAATGATTCTAAGACAGAAGTTCTTTACATTCACTCTAAGTTTGACCGCTCTCCAATGCCTTTCAACTCTATCAACATCGGCTCCTGTTCAGTTACGCCTGCCAAACAGGCCAGGAATATTGGTGTTACTTTTGATGATACTTTCTCTTTCCATCAACATGTCTCGTCTACGTGCCGTTCAATTTACTTCTTTCTCAGGAAAATTGGTCATATTAGAAAGTACCTCACTAACGAGTCATGTTCTACTATTGTTCATGCTATTGTTTCATCAAAACTTGACTATGGTAATTCCTTGTTGTATGGTATCCCAGATACACATCTTCATCTTCTTCAACGTGCACAGAATACGGCCGCTAGAATCATTACCCGCACAAAAAAGTTCGACCATATCACTCCTGCACTCAAGCAGCTTCATTGGCTGCCAATATCATCCAGAATTGAGTTCAAGATCTTGCTCCTAACTTATAAAGCCTTAAACGGACTTGCTCCACAATATCTTGCAGATCTTGTCCATTATCGACGTACATGCCGCAACCTTCGCTCCAACAACAAACTACTCCTTGAAGTACCACAATGGAAACTCGCTACGTACGGTCGCCGTTGCTTTTCATCAGCTGCACCTGTTCTATGGAACTCATTACCACTGGACATTAAGTCATCCCCGAATGTCAACATTTTTAAGAAGAAACTAAAAACTCATCTCTTCTCGAAAGCATACAGTGCATAGCACTTGACTCTACAGCGCCATTGAACATTTCTTTGTAAATGGATATTAGGCGCTATATAAATTATATTATTATTATTATTATTTATATAATTTTCTTGAGTTTATTAAGCCATATCTCTGAAAAGGCCCTGGCGACTTTACACTGGATTTGTGGTGGATGGTATTTTGGTCTTATGCCCAAAAGGTCTAATCCAAATTGGTCTATACTCTAAACCCATATAATATAATTTCAATTGGTCTTATACCCAATTGGTCTACACTGCAAATGTGGTTGGTCAAAAATTGACCAACATTTTGACCAACGTTTAGTCTTATATGAACAATCTAATTTGTTGGTCAAACTTTTGACCAACTGCTTTTGATCAAAGTTTTAACCAACAAATGGTTAGAAATTAACCAACACTGTTGGGCTAAATGTTTCACCAATTGTTGGGCAAAGATAATGATTAAACAGTTGGGTATAATTGACCAACTGTTGGTTTTCTGTAAAACATTTGTTGGTCAATGTAATGAATTTATTTAACCTACGCGCGCATTTGTCTTCCCAAAATGCAATATTCTTTGCTACAAGCTTGTTTAGAGCCAAAATGTACCTCGATCGTGCAAAAAATAGGTGCAAATTCGACTCAAATGTTTGTTTTTTGAAAACGCCCCCCCCCCCCCTTTGAAAAAAGTGTCTTACGGCCCTGAATGGTTGGTCTAAAATATGGTAAAAACAAGATGAGGAGATGGACCATTTACCCATGATTTTCTTTTTCATTTGATTGTTTATAGCGCACATACACACAACAATGAGTTCCTTTCAAGTTTCATTGGTGTGCGCTATAAATATAATCTTCTGTATTATAATATTTGCCACTGTTTTCTGACAATTAAAATGTGCCTCTTCATTTTGCATACTTGAGAATGGGGGTTTTAGTTGATTTTGTGTGTGCTGTAGGGCATAGATGTGTTCATACATCCTCCTGACCAGCCTGATTAGGCACAGGGCTGGAAAAAATGCAAAATTTCCCTGCAAGGGAAATTTGATAAAGTTGGATTTCCCGCTGGTTTAACGGCGGAGGGATGTCTGAGGGGGCTGCCCCCTGAGAAGCTTTTTGGTAAATTAGGGTCCAATTGATGCCATGGTGTATCATATTATGTAAAATCGGCTGTATATAATGCCTATTACTAAAAAGAAATCCCGGCGAGGAGCTTGCCGTTTTGCCCTCTTTTCCCTGCCCTGATCATGCATTTGGCCTAGAGTTTGCTGGGTCACAGGGAGGCAAATATTTTTTTGGAAAACTACTTACATGTAGCACTAGCTCCATCCTTCTATCTCCAAATTCAGAAGGTGTGTGCATTGACCACTCCAATTACCGTATTATCCCTATTAACATGATTAAGCGCCCAGGGCGGTTAGCAAAGTCATTTTGGGTGGGCGCTTATTAAGTTACCTTGTTTAAACTCATTTATCGTAAACACTGTCGAATTCGGCAATTTGGGGGGAAATCAACATTGCTATGTTGTATTTAAGCCATGATAAAAACAAAGATTGCGGCTCGCACCGGAGAGAGCGGGCGGCGGCAGCAATCGAACCAGGTTTACTGGTACTGCTTTACTGAAGGACGCTGTGGCGAAAAATGTTGTTGTACAGTGCTACGGTAATTGGAAAAGGGGCGCTTTTATAAGGGATTGTTTGTTGGTAGTCATTGAGAAAAATGGGGGTGGGCGCTTATAAGGGCATGGGCGCTTGATAGGAATAATACGGTAGTCAAGCTCATCAGTTAGCTCTGCAGATCTACAGTAGCAAAATTAAGATTATTCAAAGATGAACCGCGCACATCATTCAAGGAAAGGTAACAAATCAGCGTGATTGACAGCAGCTAATGGTAAAAATGGCGGCCTCCATGAATGTGCTAAAAATTGTAAGATTTTGAAATTGTGTACCATCAGACTCTGGAAGTTCTACTGTAATCAAATGTCTTAGAGTGCAATAACTTATAAGATGAATTTTGAGAACTGAATTTGCTCCCTCGTACCTAACAAGCGACACTTGTTTTTAACTTATTGCTATGTGTCCAAGGGGTTAGGGATTGGTTGTGCCCCCCCTCAATCCAGAAAAACAATGTTCTTATTACCTTTTCTCTCTGTGTGTATTTCTTCATGATTTCTTCCACATTTTCTGTAGACTTTAGATTTGATTTGAAACATTCATATTTCCTGATTATATAAAATCCAACTGAAGTATGTCTGGGAGACTTTTACTTGAGTTCCTTGGAGAGGAAAATGGGGGAGGGGAAACCTTATCTAAATACCTAGGGGAGGAAGCAGGGGGAGTTACTTATAATTTGTCTGGTAGTGTCTCCTGGGAGAGGGCATACATATTAATTCAGGCATCAATTGAACATTGAACCTACTCCCCTCAACCTTCACCCAGATATTTTTTGGTAGGGATGTGCCACCAGCAAATAAAAATTGACCCAAACATTTACCAATCTTTTTGGGGAAATGGACCCAATGTTTACTGGACACCCATAAAGTTCCTATAAATGTTTTGACAGATTTTGCTAACATTTCTGTGAAAAACAGCAAAATTAAGGATTTTAGACCATACATTTATCAAAAATGGGTTTGAAAAGGGGTCATTCATTTACCATATGGGACCCTATTTAGCTGCTCATCCCCGTAACCTCATATCCACTAAGTATATCAACAGTGCACTGCATTTGTTTCAATTGTATGAGAGATAGGTGAGGATCTGCCATAGATTCACAGGTCCAAAATATCAAGATTCACTGCATCTATGACCAGGTGTCGCATTCTGATGTGTCTGCGCGTCCTAGACCTCTCACTTTCTTATAGTGACGCGTCAGGTTTCAAATTGGAAAGACTTGCGGGTCCCGATCAAAATAGAAGGGACCCCTTAAATTTGACGATGTATGGAAATGGAAACCTTAAGAAATTCTATAATAACGATTGGTTTAGCCCAGTCTAAACAAATCGAGTTTACCACCTACAGTTGCCAGTTTTATGCTCCTGTCTCGCTCACGTCGCGCCCATTTCTCTCTGGCTATTCCATTTATTTGGCTGTTCCCTTTTTCTGTCGCGCCATCACGTTGTGTCATTGGCGGAGTGATATGTTCATTTTATTTTTCGCGGTGTTTATTTGGTCCCCTTTTTTCATCATATGTCTCCAATCTTCCATCGTGGAAGGTCATCGTTTCTTCCAGTAATGACTGATTAATTTAAATTTAAATTTTCGCGCCATTCGTCTTTTGTTTTCTTCATACATTTTCGGCGCCGTATTTGCTGTGGTTCTTCAAATCAAGTTTATGCCTATGTTTGTAGGGCGCAAAATCACTGTTATTTGCTGTTCTTCTGCATCTAATATTCCTTTGGTGGACCTGTTATTATTATTATTATTTTGCCGTGGATTCGGGTTGTTTATTCGATCTGCATATCATCATCTGAAAAACCTTTGTGCTTGAGTGTAACAGTAGCCTACTGTTCAGCTGAAACTGTAATATTACAATACTGTAGGTATTCTTGTAATCACAGATTTGTAAAGTTAAACACGCTCAGCATGGGTAGAAAAAGGGGCACAGAACGATCTGCTTCTACCGCCCGTTTAACTGTTGCTTCGAGAGAACCTCGTCAGGCTCGCGCTCAGACTAGCGCTATGAGGAATCTGGTAGGGAGGGTTACACAACCGGTAACAGCAGCAAGTAACCACGGTAACACGACCAGTGAACAACAACAAGCTGATAATTCACGGCCTTTATCGGTCGCCAATGGCGTACATCAAGGACAAAGAGTTGTTGCAAGTGAATCTGTAAATGTAGCAGGTTTGAGTGCCCAGGTAGATGTTCGATCCCAGGAGTTATCTGGCTATGCTTTGATGCGGGCTGCCGCAGGATTAGATCCGGTTCCAGTGGAACGTCAAGTGGGTTCGATACAGAACAATACCAACAATCTTCCGGCCGCAGGTGCCGTAAATCGCCTCGTCGAAACTGTTCGTCAACAGCCCGGCCAAGTGGGTTCAATACAGAACAATAATAACAATCTTTTCGTAACAGTAGATCGCCCCGTCGAATCTGTTCATCAACAGCTCGGCTTTGGTTCGATACAAAACAATAACAATCAACCCGGAAGTGCCGTAAATCGTCCCGTCGATTCTGTGCATGAACAGCCCGGTCCATTTCGGCATCAACAGCACGGTGCTAACTTTGTGCAGCAAAATTCGGCAGCCGGTGTACCGAGTGGACCTGGTGTTGGTGTGGCTTCCAGTGCTACGACATCCGCTGGATTACTTCATAATGTAGCCGTGGGTGAGAATATATCGTCATTGGATACAACATTATTTGTTGCTAACTCTCCACATTCATTTTATTCACCTCTCACTTCAATTTGCAGTCCCCTTGGCGATAATTTGTCGCAATCATTGATTAGCAAAATTATTAACAGTGAATTCATTGAATTCGGTACCCTTCTTACTCACACTGATCGATCAGGTAGTTTCGGTAGGGATAGTAATAATGAAATGTCTCTGTCTGTAAATGCGGGGGGGAATATCGTGTGGGCGGATAACAGGCAAAAACGGGTAATCAACAACATCCAATCTTGGACGGATGCCTTTTTGGTTTTTTCATCTGTTTTTCTTAAAGCACATCCTCAGCGTATTCAAGAATTATTGAAGTATGCAAGCCTAATTCGTACAGCTGCCTCTAGGTTTCATGGATTCGGTTGGAAGTCTTATGACTTAAATTTCCGCTTGCATCAACAACGCACGCCGCATAGGTCTTGGTCAATTATTGATGGTGAATTGTGGACGATGCTCGTGTCTTCAACTCCCCAGCGTAACTTCACTGATAATTCTAATATTAGTGGTGGTATGCCAGTTCAGTCAGGGAGTACACAGTGATTTCATTTTTGCATGGTCCCTAGGCGTTTCCACATTCTTTTGACAATTTGATGAGCTGTTTTTCGTACAGATTTGTCGCGATTTTGGCATGCCCTTGGCTTCGGAGAAGACAGTAGGTCCATCTACAAATATTGTTTATCTTGGGTTGGAGATTGATTCAGTGAATCAAGTAGTCGCAGTTCCAAAGGATAAATTAATAAACATCACTGCCTAGGTTGTCAAAGCGTTAAATTCTGACAAACTGTCGTTGCATGAATTACAATCTTTGATAGGTTCTTTATCATTTATTTGCAAAGCTGTTTCACCTGGTCGGGCATTTCTTCGGCGCTTAATTGACTTAACTTGTGGCGTGTAGAAATGATTAGGTTGACGGTTGGTGTAAAGGCAGATTTGAAGATGTGGTTGATTTTTCTCAAAGATTTCAATGGTGTTTCAATTAATCCAGATCAAAGGTGGTTCGCAGACGAGGACTTGGGGAGCAAAGGTTGAGGACCTCCGACGTCTGTTGAATTTTGCCTTGTAAAAACGTCGCTTTCCGACACAATTATTTTTCACTTTGGTACCAATAACATTTTTAAGCCCAATTACAATACATCACAGCTAATCTTGCAGATCGTGGCTGTTTTACGCATGGTCAGAGAACTTCTACCAGAGACTCGGGTTATCTGGTCAGACATTTTATTTAGAGTTTTTTATGTGAATGGGTTATCCATAAATGCTGGCACGCGTACCACAAATATTGTCAATAGGGGCGTGCACCGCGCTTGTTTTTGTTTGCCCAACGTTCACTTCATCATTCATTCGCGCATTATTAGGCCATCCGACCGCTCCCTGTATCTGTATGATGCGACTCACTTGTCCGAGAAGGGCAAAATGATTTTGGCAGCCAATTGGAAAAATGGCCTGTGTTTTTTCAATGAGCACCCACTCGAACACGGTTATCCTTCACTAAACCCGTATGGTTAGGAGGAAGGTTGGGGGGGGGGGGGGGGGGGGGTTGGCAAGTTTCCCATTATCATGAAAAACTCGTTTGGCATGGGTTTTACTCTCAAAGTATGACATGTCAAGCAAATTCTAACATAAATTCAGAGTTGTGTGTTTAGTTAATGTTATTTAAAATATACATTCAAAAGTTGTGTCCTGTGTATGGAATCGATTAATTTATATTTGAATTTTGATGCTCTTTCTCCTAGTATAGGTCACCGTTTGTGCTCATGACAGGAGATGTTTGCGGTATGTTATTCAGTCGCGCGTTGAGTATAAAATTACAATAATGACAAGAATTGTCAAAAAGTATACTGATTCCCATTATAATTCGCCTCCAGGCCATGCCGGTTGCGGAGGTGCGTAAGCCAAAGTTTGTCCGTAGGCCATGCCGCGAGTCATTTTTTTCGTTTGAATATTAATTATAATTCGCCTCCAGGCCATGCCGGTTGCGGAGGTGCGTAAGCCAAAGTTTGTCCGTAGGCCATGCCGCGAGTCATTTTATCGTAACTCATTCCAGTATCAATGTTTGTAAAAGTTAATTAAACGATTGTTTATTGATAATGCATAGTGATTAATATATTGGTAATTGTTAGGCTTTCCAGGCAATGCCGGAGGGTCATGTTTGTGAATGCGGTAGGCTATGTCGCTGCTAGTTAAAGATTCGTAAATCACATGTATTTTCATCAAAGTGAAATATTTATGTGTGGTACCATCCACCATTGTCCATTGACATCTCGTATGAAATAAATGACCTTTCATGGTTTGGAGTCATCCGCTATTTCTGGGGCCCCGTTTTTCCTCTTCTTTGTATCAAGCAAGTGTTTGGGGGTAAATTACATATCCATCCTTTGCTCACGATATAAATTCATTAAAACTGTCCGTAAAAAAGTAAAATGTTCAAATTCAAAGCAGCAACAGCCTTTCCCAGCATTTTTAGCGTAACACTGTAGTGTGGAATACGTCCACAGGAAAGAATATTTGAATCAACATTTTGTTGAACAAAGAGGGCTGGTTTTACTGAATCCTGTAGTGTAGTGGTTAATATACAAGTTTTTCCAGTTAATATAATTAAAAAAAGTAATAAATCATTTTTCTCTTCTAAATTTATGAAACTGAAATATTATTAAATGATCTCAGTCCCTACTTCTAATACAGTACATACAAACGTTTCAATTTTGTTGTTGTCATTTTTTTCTGTTATGAAATCATAAATCCAACAGGGCATAACTAAGCTTAATGACAATGGCATGAACAATCGAGGATTAACATAACAATTTTGTGCACATGCTATATTTCACATGTTGCCATAAGGCGATGAAAAAGCATAAACCTGAAATTCACAAATGTCATGAACATTTTGAAGCCACCCCCCCCCCCCCCCCCCCCCATAACACAGACCAACAGACCCTCACCTGTGAGGGCTGTTTGTCCGGAGAACAGGGTACATTTGTCTCTCAAATAAAAAGTTGAGATCTTAATACCAATAAATAGAGCTTTTTGAATGCTTTAAAATGACACCTTTAGGGTTCTAACAAGATACTGCTTTCTGATTTTATGAAGACAAATTACTGTCAAATTGTCTCTATTTTCTTTGGTTTTTTCATGCCTAGTTTCATCAATATCTCAAAATGCATTTTTACCGACAACTGAACCCTTTTGCCAACGACAGTACATATACTTGCACTGTTGCGCATGCAGAAAATAACTTGTTGCCAAATACCTTGGAAGTGGGAAATATTTGTCACCAGTCATGTCAAAAAGGACATGTTGTCAGCAAACACAGTTTTGAGATAGAGGCAAATCTCTATGTTTGGGCTTTTATCTTATTATTATGTCACTTTCATTGGCATTTTTAACCTCTGCCCATTTGTTTGTGTGTCTGGTTTTATGCATATTTTCTGAGTTGCAGTGAACCAATTGATTGGCCTCTCAGAGCTCTCTTTCGAGAGTTACCAGTTTGATTTTTCATCACTCTGGTCATTAACCTGGTTAATGTCTGTTGGGCTATTGTTCACATTTGTGCTTTATATACAAAATATATATATACATATATATGATACGGGCAGTGCATCATTTTGATAATTTATTATTATATATATATATATATATTTGGTGAAATATAAAGAAAATAATAGAAAAAAATATGCTTCTTCAAATCATATCTTTTGATTACAAAGTCCGATTACCATCAACATTTCATACTTAAAATGTGCTCTTGTCAAACCAATAACTCAGATTTGACTCTGGCCTCCAACATGTCCATTTTGACGGTGACGGGTCACATTTGTGCCCTCATTTAGATTGACACTCACTCCATTGTCAAAAATATTAACAGATATAAACAGATACATACATGAATAATAATAATAATATAAAAAAAAGTGAAAATGAATAAAGGAACGAGAAAGGAATGAGAAAGCTACGATGTAAAAAATCCACAATGCCAGTGGATTCATATCGGCTGCATAGATTTAATATTGCGTTTATGGTAGTATTGCTAAATCCACAATTCAGCCACCCAATTGGGTTGCTATAATTATATCAACAAGTGCTCTGGAGTAGCTCTTTTCTGTGAATTAGGCTACTTATGGTAATATTTTGTCAAATAAAACTGATTTGTTCATAATAAAGAAATAAGGCTACTGGTACTTTTGACAGGAAATTGGGCAACTTAACCCAAATTGGGCTGTTTTGATGGGGAATTGGGCTACTTTAGACAAATTGGGCTACTTTTGATAGGAAAATTTAGCAAACTTTACACAAATTGGGCTACTGTTGATGGAGAACTTGGCAACTTAGCACACATTGGGCTACTTTTGATAGGGAAGTTGGCAACTTGAACACAAATTGGCTACTTTTGATGAGGAATTGGGCTGTTTAATAAATGAAATTACAGCAACACCAAGAATTAGGCTCATTGGTAGTGGTGTTTGTATGTTACTGATTCTCAAAACATCGCAGACGCTTTACACAACGACAACAACACGGACATCTGTGTTTGTTGCGTTAGTTTGAGCTTGAGAGAGTGTTATCATTATCGTCATAGTCTAGAGAGATTGACAACAGCTATGGCTTCATCTCACTCAAAAGCCGGTATGTATAGCGGGCCACTTTTACGACTTTTGTTGTGTCACACATTTTTATGATGGTACGCCTTCAATAGATGTGGATTTAGGTTTTAATTAGGAGGGATTAACAAGGTCAGTGCCAAAATGGTTGTGATATCGAGGTTTTATTTGATTACAATTTTATCACCCCTTGTTACCCATGTATCTTTGTACGGGGTATGTTCAGTGTGACAGTGTAACAATTCAATGGATTATACCGTTGATTTGTATATTGAATGTTCAACGGTTGAATATGTAGCAAAGGATGTGGTCTGCAAATCAACGCTTATAGACGACAAACGGTTGAACGTGACGGGCTTGCAAAACAACGCAACATAAAATGGATTATTTAAATGTTAACGAATGGTTGAACAACGCGATGCAATTGCTATGTTTTATGCAAAACAACAAAGCAACAATGGTCTATGGTTTCATCTTAATGCAAAAAATGGCGTTAGAGAACCGGAAAACGATCGTGATAGGCCGTATTTAACGCTTCGTTCTTCTCATGCAGCGGCCTTTGTTTGATCGAGAAAGCAATTGTGATAGGTTATATTTATTGCTTGGATTTTTCTCATGGAAAGGTTTTTTGTTGAAGCAGCTTACTTAGGGATTATTGTGCGCCATTGTTGTTTTTTCTACCAGAACGTGCCACACCTTTTTTAATTTGTACCGAAGCGTCGTTACTATTCACAGCCGAAAATTACGCTTTCCTGATTGGTTATTCTCTCTGCGCCATGTTGTTTTTTCTACCAGTATGTGCCACACCTTTTTTGGTACGGATAGCCTCATTACTATTCACTGCTAAAGCGTCTGCATTTCTGATTGGTTCTTCTCTGCCGGCATTCCTTATGATCATTGATGTCGACGATGATGAAATGAGATAACAAAATGTTGTCATGATACACTGGAAAACACATACTCATTTTGTACCATTGGCCATTTTAAACTAATTATCGACAAAGAAGAAAACACATTTATCGTGTGATTTGCTGGCTTCGAGATCAATGCGAGGAAAGGCCTTACTGGTAGGTTACTAGGATTTACCGAGATCTATTGTCGGGTCTTTGACAGAATGTGCCCCTCCCTTGTTATACCGCCCGACATGCTCATTAGTATTCGCTGCAACTACTGCGCTGTCTATCAATGATTGGTCGGATTTTCGCAAGGTGCTTTGCATTGATGACGAAATGGGAAAATGCTCTGTTTTGTAAATGTGGTTGGTAGGGGGCATGGTGAACGATGCTATTGACGCAGATCCATAGCGCAACGGACAACTAATGCGCTGTCATTCACTGATTGGTCGTTTTTCACATTGATCGAGACAAAATGGAAAAATGCTCTGTTTTGTAAATGTTGGTGATAATAGGCACGATGAACGGTGCTATTGATGAAGATCCATGGCATATCGGACAACTACTGCGCTGTCATTCTCTGATTGGTCGTTTTTTTCACATTGAATCCAAAATGGGAAAATGAACTGTTTTGTAAATGTGGGTGGTAGCGGGCACGGTGAGCGATGCTATTGACGCAGATTCATGGCATATGGGATCATGTTTGTGTAAAATTACTTATTTTGGGATCCCTTTGCAATACAGAAATAAAAAAATGTTTGTTTGTCCATTTCCGATCTACATGTACCCTAATTTTGAAAACTGACAAACAAGTTTTTGTTGTATAAAGGATAACCGACCTTAATTTGGAAATTCCAGATTCCCCTCCCCACCCATATATTTCCTATCCGAAATACACTAAAATATTGTTTTTACTCTTAACTATTTTTAAAACATGATTCTACATGAATGACATGATTTATTAATAAAATATTCCCGTTCACATTTTTAGCAACTTACTATTATTAGTATTATACCTATTTTGTATGTGATAAAAAAATCCAACCTACCGACCTTTCGAGGGGATTTATGGACAAACAAACAATTGTTGCCTTTTGGAAAATTCATGCCTAGTTTCATGTGTGTACTGTCTGGGAACATATGGCAAACTGTTGGGAAAGGACATTAGGGAGCTTTCGATTTGGACGACGGACGCTTCTATGACAAGATGACACATCGAGTCATGTGCGCATGCGTCGACTTAGCAATCCGTCGGTCGTCCAATTACTGGGACCTGTGATCTTAAGCTTTCGATTTGCGCGACGGACGCTTGTACGACGGTAAAACACAAAACGTTACCGTCGTCCCCACGTCGGTTGTTAGTCCATTTACGCGTTGTAGCATTTAGAGGACCAACGGACGACAAAATTGACGCATTCTCACATGACTCAAAGTGTCATTCAACCGTCCTAGATTCATCCGTCGTGCAAATCGAAAGCTCCCTAGTAATCAGCCGAAGACAGGTCCCAGAAATTGGACGACCGACGGATTGCGTAGTTGACGCATGCGCACATGACTCGAGGTGTCATCTTAAGCGTCCGTCGTCCAAATCGAAAGCTCCCTATTATACATAACATGAGGAACACTTTTCATCTATTGTTTTAAAGCAGATTTGGAAAATGCGAAAAACAAATAATTAATTCAAACTTTTTTGTTTATGTTTTTGTTGTTTCTCCAGATGATAAACCTCTTCCAATGGATGGAAGCCATGACAACCCATCAGATCAGCAACAGCAACATCAACAGCGCGGTCATGGAGCAGATGTGTGTCTGCCTTGCAAGGTCTGCGGGGATAAGTCATCAGGTTTTCACTATGGTGTTATGGCATGTGAAGGATGCAAGGTGAGATGGTGCCCCCATTTGCACTTAATTTGTTTGTTTGTTGTTTGTTTAACAATCTGCGTTTGCCTTGTAAGGTTTAGTGAGTCATCAGCAGGCGCGTACCGCGGCATGTGAGCCAGGGGGGGGGGCAGAAGTATATATGTCGTCGACGTCCCGACAGTGGCGTAAATTTTCGTAAAAGGTTGCCCCAAATTTTTTCCCAGTCAGTCACCTCGTGAATTTCACGTAAGTGGGGGTGGGGGGGTGGGGGGGGGGGGGGGGGGGGTAGGGTTAAAAAAATTTGCACGGTATTTTTTTTCTCGCACGGTCACAAAATTTCGCACAGACACAAAATTTCGCAGCCCAAAAAGCACCACAATCAACAAATAAAGCCCAATCCTCAGTGTTTTCGGCCTAGGGTCTATTTTTTTTCCTTATGCGAATTTTTTTATCGTCCCGGTATTTCAAATTTATCGTCCCGGTATTTGGAACCAGGGGGGGCAACTTGCCCCCCCTGCCTCCCCCCGGTCGGTACGCCACTGGTCATCAGGTTTTCACTATGGTGTTATGGCAAGGGGAGAGGGCCTTTTTAATTTTATTTAACCCTTACAGGCTAATTTATGTGATATTTGTTATGGAACACACTCTATCCTCTCAATACAGTCAAAGATGGTTTATGAGTCCACTGGTTTAGAGGCGTTGCGTCCCCATACTGGCATGAAAAAACTGCAATTTTCCAACTAATTTGCCTGTCTTCCTTTCTCCTTTCTGTCCCTTTCCTTTCTCTTTTCCCTTCCTTCCCTTTTGTCTCCTCTTCTCCCTTTCTTTACCTTTCTTTGCCTTCCCGATTTTCAAAGTCAATTTTTTCTTCTTCGGGGGTGGGTGGGGGGTGGGGGGGGGGGGGGGGTGCGGGCCCTTGCACCCCGGCTATGTTACTGTTAAAAACCAGATCAACTGAGTGAATTGCAAATAATCTCTTTTCAATGGGTATTCCCCTAGATATTTATCCAGGAGGATTTTGCTAAATTCATGTGTCCTCGGCGCTGCGCTTGATTAACATGCCGAGGACACATGATGTGTCTAGGGTAGAACGTGAAATTGTTTGTGTGTGTGTCCGGTCTGTCGGGGTGGACACACACACTTGGGTCCTGATGAGATCAGATATGAGCAAATGTGGGCTAGGCTATGATGATTTAGATTTAATGTGAATTGAAACACAAATTTGATATTTTTATACATAAACAGATTTATCAGCTCAACCACATCTGAATATTTGTATTTCAATTCACAAACCATGAACTTTGAATATCATAATACAAAGTACATTGTTTATGTGTTGAAATATGGCACTAGTAGGTTTTAATTGGCATACTTCTTCTGAAATGCCATAATTTTAGCAATATAAATGCGTATTCATTTTAGAAATCTATCACAGCCTGTATGTCAGTAACCGTCCCATACTACAGTGTGTTCAGGATGTTTAGATTGTTCACTAAATTTGAAATAGCGCGGTTACTCACGTAATTAGGTCATGCTACAAATTAAACTGAATGATGACAATCGATTGGCCATCAACTATAATTATACCGTGTAAGTCTGTGTGTTAGACCTGGATCACTGCACATAACAGGAATGAATAGTGCTTCTTATCCCTTCAGGTATATTTGTCTTAGTCTAGACTATACGATTTCATATAACATTAATTTCACCCGTTATGAATTCAGCCAATCAGCCCATCTCACTTCTACCACGCTATAAGATTTCATTTCATATTGCCATGTTATCGGGGCACAGCACTAAATAAGTGTCCCATTGGCTTATACACCTAGCACATAAAGTCCCTGACCAGGTGCTTTGAGGTTAGCTAATTCAAAATAGATAATCGATACCAAAAATCTGAGATATACATTGAATGAGCAAATTTCTGCTCCGCAGTTTGATACCTCCCCGGTGGTTTCAGTCAACATTGACTTTGGGTACGCATGATCGTTCCAAAAATCGCGGAAAAGGGGGGGTTTTCCGTATCATGTCCGCGGACATTCCACGGACATTTATGTCCGCGATATCCCAAAATTAGGGGTGTTTTTTGAAACTATGTCCGCGATTTCCAATAATAAGGGGTCGTTTTGGAAGCTATGTCCGCGATTTCAACAAATTAGGGGTGTTTTTTGAGAGGCTATGTCCGCGAGGAAGAAAATCAAATATATAGAATGAGCTTTGTGTCATATCAAATTGTCCTGGGAATAGGAAAAAGGGGTATTTTGAACCAGATGTGTCCGCGTTTTTGCGCAAAAAGGGGAGATATTTAGAAAGTGTCCTTGAAATAGTGAAAAAAGGGGGGTTATTTTCAGACAAAATGTCCGCGTTTTTGTGCGAAAAAGGGGGTCAAATTAGCAAAATTGTCCGCGAAACGCCGTAAATAGGGGGGTATTTGAAGATCCTGGAACGATCATGTGTTACCCCTCTGAATACGAAGAGAGAACACCGGGGATACCTCTTTCAACAAAATCGAAGGGATACTTTTAAAGTTATGGCAATTTCAATGACCGCGCATAACAACAGCAAAGTTGCACTAGGTATAGGAAATCATTGATTTGTGTGTGATTACACACTGAAAAAACTCACAGCTAATCAGCGAAGACTTGTATTCTTCACAGCTAGTCACACCCTTTCTCCCGCTAATTGCGGTTATCACTCCAGACCCATTCATCTGTCTCGTTCAGATAGCACACAGTTATGACAGTAATCACACACAAATACCTAGTGCAACTTTTCTGTTGCTATGCGCGGTCATTGAAATCGCCATAACTTTAAAAAGTATCTATTAGATTTTCTTGAATGAGGTATCAAACTGCGGAGGAGAAATTTGCTCATTTAATGTATATCTCAAGATTTTTGGTACCGATTATCTATTTTGAATTAGCCAACCTCAAAGCACCTGGTCAGGGACTTTATGTGCTAGGTGTACATACAATAGGCACACATCAGCCTCATTTATCTGCCCTTAGGCCAAACAAAAAAATAGGTTTGTCTCAAAGCTTGCGCGCGCATTGGTTTTGAAATGCCAAAATACCGCATCTGAAATGCAGGAAATTGTAAAATCAATTTTTATTTTCCCTACAAATTTTTATTTCAAGTTTTTATCAAAAATATCGGCAGATTTTCCTTTTCTCAAACTTTTTCATAACTCAGTTCTTCAAAAAACGCTGCAAAATTGTTCTTTACACAACTACATCACAATATTCATTTCAAATAGAAAAAACAATATCAGAAAGTGTCAACGGTTGCAAATAGTAAGAGTACACAAATAAAAAAATTGTAAAAAAAGAAGAAAAAAGGAAGACTAAAAACCGCGCGCGTCACCCGATTTTGAAGCCTTCGCAAGCTTTGAGACAAACCTTTTTTTTTTTTGCCTTAGTACCCATTTTTGGCATGTCGGGAATGATTGCAGTCAAAGATCAATGCTTTAAATTTAAATAAAATCGTCCTACAAGTGATTTGTCTTCAAACAAGATTTTATGATATGATCATTTAAACCTATTTTCAGCCTGAGCCCTCGCCTTCTGACCGCCTCAAGGAAAGTGTATAAGTCCACGTGGTGATACATTTTCTGTAAAATCGAAAATCAACATTTTGCAATTTCCTGAGCAAAGAACATGAAAATATTTTTCATTTTATTTATAACATGCTTCCCTCACGCCAAAGGACCCCAATTTATCACAAAATCGGGTTTTGTTTTAGCCGACACTTACTACCATTACACAAAACGATGACTGATTTACTACCATTACACAAAACGATGACTGATTTAGCGTTGTGCGCCGTTATCTTATAAAGTACGTAGGACAAAGAAAATATCATAATTCCCTAACACCTGCCCACTCCTCTAAGATAAACTAAATCAAAATTTCATAGTGAACAAATATATTGATATGATTTTGGAGTGAAATATGAGATATTAGCGGTCATTAAAATTAACGGGCCAACCTGGTGAAACTCAACGCCGCTGTCAATCATAAGTCTGTATATCAGGACGCCACAATGCTGTCGTGATGACCTTGAACTTCTCAACCATAAGTGTAATAAAATACTGAGGAGTGATGATTATATTTTCGCAGTGTTGAATAGTTTCATTTGGGATTGCAGTTGTGGCTGAAAGCGTGAGAATTAAGAGGGGATGGGGACAATTTAGGGGGACGTGGACATATTTAATACGTATGTTCTATGAGGCAAAAGTTTGGAAAAAGTTAGGGGAACCAATCCCTGGTGCCCCATCTCTTCCACTGCCTATGACAAGGCGTCCCTGGATGACAGCACATACCAATTACCTCATATCCACTAATTACCCCTGAAAGTTTAAATAAATTTGTGCATGATAATACTTACGCTGCTCCTTTTTGAAATGTTAGATGGGAACCATGCTGGAATACTCCGGGGGAGTGGGGGGTGGGGGGGGGGGGGGTGGGGGGTGGGGGGGGGGGGGGGGAGGGTTAGGGGGAGTTTCACTCACTACAAAGTGGTAAGCATGCATCCACTGGAATGTCAATAGTCTGATTTTTTAATTATTTTGTTTTTGTTTACCATGTTAAATTTAATTGTTGACATCCCATTGAAACGCATGTGACCTTTGACCCTAAATCGAGGTCAAAGGTCAATTTAACATCCATGTTGGCAAGGATGTCCACCTAGGTTGTATTCTACATACTTCCCTGTGCCAGCAGACCGGGACTGAAAAACCATATGTGCTCCCGAGCTACCTGTTATACGCACAAACACACCTCTCAGGATGGGTCGCTAGGGTGTTTTTTGTTTTGTTTTTTTAAAACCTTTTTCCCCTTGTAAATAAACTGTGAAACTCAAACAAATGTGTACAAATGTTGCCGTATTTTGACAAACCAAGAAAATTATTTGGGTCGGTATTCGTTAGCATGTGGAATTGTTTTTCATCGATTTCTAAAAAACGGGTCGATTGGGCACGTTAGAACAGGGTTTCTTTTTTGGCCCTGCCTAAGGGTAATTGCTTCCTTGACAATCCTTTCTAAGGGTGGTTTCTGGGTGTGCATTCACACGAATGCTTGCAACTTTTATACATGAGTGCACCCCCTCCCCGGGTTTTTGCAAGCTAGACATAAAATGTCTAACTGAGGTGAAAAATGTACCATGCAAATTATCAGTGAAAAAATTCTCTAGCTTAAGCTGATGACAATCTGTGATGATATTTTAAGAACAGTTAATGACTTTGACATAACATTCATGGCCTTTTGAAATAGAATCTGCCAGAAGAACACTCCCCTTGAACCCGCTTTAACACTTTCCATGCAGCTATTATGTTTACCATTATACAACAGATTTGACATAAACCTTTCCCAGCTTTCAAAATCTATCTCAAGAATTACTGAACCAATACTTAAGGCATGTGTGTACTTATTTTCATGCATTTCTCATGGTGATCCCAAATATGGTAATGATATTCAATAATGTTGACATTTTTTGTTCATTTAGTGGAATTTTGGAACTGTTGTTTGCAGACGCCTGCCGCGTGGAAAGTGTTAAATGTGAAACAGATAACAGCAGATATTTTTGTGTGTGAAATTTTGGGAAAAGTAGTTGAAAGTTGTTCCTGGCAGGATGTATGCTGGTTCCATAGATGCAGGTACGCGCCAAAGATGCCACCACAGTGATTTGCTGGCATAAAAGTCATGCATATTCTTGAATGACGAAACATAACATAACAGAGCGACAATGTAAGGCAAAATAAAAAATAAAACATGTTTAGCGTCCTGCCTTTTTGAAAATAAGGAAGGAGGAGGCCCTTTTTTTCTTTTTCTTTTCTTTTCCAAAATGGCCGCACCAACACATTTTGTCAAGATAGCTGGCCGGGCTATTTTTCAAGATGGTTGCCTGCTTTTTTCAAAATGACAGCCACTTGAACTCAAGAAATTACATATTGGCTTCTTATGGGCAAGATGAAACAGAAAATGAGACCAAAATGATGTCTTGTCCTGAGTTCTGAGACGAAGAGAACCAGTTTATTTCATGGGCAAACAGCTAATACAAAGTGTGCTAAAGTCATAAAATACAAGTTTATTTTTTTAAGATTTAAACCCACCTCCCTTTTTTTTCAAAAAGAAAAAGAAAAGAAAAAAGGAGGCGGCCCCTAAAAATGAAGCGGGCGGGGACGCTTAGCATGAATATTTTTTTATTTGGCCTAATGTGGTGAAGAGGTGTTTACGACCACGGATTGCAAGCCTGTACCTGCACCTATGGATGAGTTGGCCCAGGGATCCAGGGTGCAGGGAACCAGCATACATGTAGGCAGGATGTAGCTAGCAAATTGAGCTATTCCAATATTGAAGTCCATACACCCCTCATGGAAAACATTACCTTAATCTTCCACACAGGGAGTGTAGATTTCAAATGGAGTCACCCATGCAGGTAACCCCATTTCAAATTCACACTCCCTGTGGGGAAGATAAAGGTAATGTCTTCAATGGGGTGTATGGAATTCAATGGAATACCCCATTTTTTGGTGGGCTCATTTCTATGGACAAAGTAAATTTTAACCAACGTCTAACATAAATCACTGCGACCACCCACTTTAGTTGGCGCCCTCTACCTTTGGTGCCTGGTCTGTCCAGGGGTAGAATTTCGGCGCGAATCCGCGAATCGATTCGCGTGAAGATTCGCGTAAAAACACTACAGCGTGAATCCATGTGGATTCACGCAAAAAAGAATTTTTTAAATTTTTTTTATAAGTCCAAAACAGGACCTTAGATGACTGGTATTTGACCCTTAGTCAACAAACATGCCGAATTTGGAAGTTGTGCAAGCTTTATAGCCTTATTCTTGATATTATTTCCATTCATTTCGCAAAAATCCATCCGTGGATTCTCAAAATTTGCGAGAATCCAGATTCTCGCAAAATCCTTCCGCGAGAATCCGTTTGGATTCTCGCGGCTCATAACGAAATTCTACCCCTGTCTGTCGGTCCATGTACCTTTCTGTGATTGTGTAATGAGATGGGGAATGGAGACTGGGGAATAGGGGGGGGGGGAGCTTTCACTGACACGGTGCTTCTGGTGGATTATGTTAGATTTGTTAGTGAAAGGGTTATTACAGTTAGGCCCAAACATTTGTTGTGTTGCCCTCAAGTGCCAAAAATCTTGAAATACGGTTGGCTGATTTTGTTTTTGGTAAATGTCAATTTGAATTATGTTTCTAGTATGATAATAGTTTAAAAACTATTTATTCAAGCAAACTTATTCATTTCAAGCAAAACATAGTAATATTACGACAATTTTGGTAGTAAAGCCAAGTAAAACAAAACAACAGTTGATCGTCCGGACTTTTCAAAAAAAGGATGCGGGAGGGGCTTGTTATTTACTATTTACTAAAAAAAATTCCAAGATGGCCGCCGGCTTTTTGAAGTAAAGATGTTACAGTCAGAGCCTCTTTACATTGTATATGCATTTATTTAATGTACAGATACAGTTTTAATAAAGTTTTACTGGAGCAACTTAAACATTGAATAGTTTTACATGCAATTTTTCGAAAAGTTTTACTATAAAAAAATAAAATAGTAAATAGTAAAAAAATGCGGCACGAAAAAAGGATGCGGGCGGGGACGATCAACTGTTGTTTTGTTTTACTTGGCCTTATAGAAAGCATATTCCAAATCCACTACCCCCCCACCCCACCCCACCCGATCAGTTCAGTCAAGTCCAGGACATTTTGGAAGGGGGGGGGGGGGTGGGTGCCTTGCAATTATTGACTGTAAACATGTTTGCTGTAGTACCTATAGAAATATCAAAACCACAATTTGGATTTATTATTTGTTGAAATAAATAAAAATAAAACAGATGTATTTGATATCAGTAATGATTTATGATGACCAATATCACAATGTAAAATTCCACAGATTTAAGCCCTGGTTTGTTCAAGTAATTTATTATTTTTGACAACCTTATCCCCTCAGATTACTTATATTATTAGAGTTTGGATTATAGTTGCATTGTCACATGTAGCCATTTGCTGTAAAAGCTGAACATTTCGCGGAGGTTTTATTTTTTGCGCTTGTCGCGCAAATTATTTTTCCACACAAATTCACACTCGCGAAAATATGGTTTTCAACATTCATGCAATGCATCCAGAAGGTTGCCGGTGGAAAGAAGAAAAAAAATTGCGAAATGTCTATGATATCAAAATACGCGAAAATATATTTACGTGAAAATATTGGCTTTTACAGTACACAATTCAACAACAAAAAAGTTCCCCTTTAGATTATGCCTGATAATTTTAAAATGAGTTACTCCATCGCAACGATATTTGGCACACACTAATGTATGTGTTCACAGCAACGCTTATAAATGGGGCTATAACTATGCAGGTGTTGTAATGCTTAAATGAGCACACATTGAACGGAGGAATACCACAATTCAAAAGTTGCTAAATGATGTATTGAAGCAGTACAACACCTGTGCGGTATTCAAAGACCCTGGTTCAAGCTGCTTAATCTCCCGTGGGGGTGGGGGGGTACTCGGATTTGGTTTGGTCGGGGTGTGCCGCTGGAGATTCAAAAACCATACCCATTTTTAGGGGTGATTTTGGAAAAATCGGTACCCATTTTTAGGGGTTTTGCTTCATTTTAGACCAAATTTTCGCAAATTATCGGGAAAATAGACCTAATTTTCGCGAAAATAGACAAAAATGTCGCGAAAATAGACCCATTTGTAGAAAGTGACCCCATTATTAGGGATTTCCAGCACAAAATCATACCCCATGTTTAGGGATTTTGTGCCCAAAAAGCTACCCATTAGAGCGGCACACCCCCGTATACCGTCTTAGGCGAGTACCCCCCGGGCTTAATCCTCCTCCTTCAATACATCATTTAGTAAGAGATCAATGTCCCTCATTCCAAATCAGAAAACCCAAGTTTCATTTGTGACATAATTGTAATTTCACACCATGTTTTGCTTACAATGGAGAAACATAAAGTAACACTTTATTTGTGACAAGTATAATTTAGATACCTTTTCGAGCCTTTGTTCTTAAGCTCTGTAGCTTTTGTGATCATTGCGATCCCTTCATTCAGAGTACTTCCCTCCACTTGTCACATGACCACTTTTTGGCGATTTCACGGCAACAGGTCATTGTAGATGCAGGTTGTAGTCGGTGTCTCTGTCGAGGGTCAATTTCTGCATCCCTATTTAGGTAGCCTCTCTGATCTTGCGCCCGGGGGGGGGGGGCACTGAAATTGGAAAAGGGTATAGGTATGTGCCGCCCTGAAGACCCCCTTTTTCACCCTCTGCTGCTAGCTCTTATGACCCCCTTTTTGAGCCTGCATCAGTTCTTAAGACCCCAATTTTATTGAAAATTCAAAAAACGCGCAATTATGCGTTCCAAAGCCCCAATTCTTTGAAAATTTTGCGTTCTAAACAACAACAAAAAATTTGCGTTATTGCTAATCAAAATTGAACTATAGTTCTCAAGACCTACTTTAAAAAAAAAAAGTTCCCAAGACCCTATTTTTCGTCATAAAATCCACTCAGTTCAGTTCTGTAGCCCCCCTTTTTGAGATCCTGTGCGGCACACCCCCTACCCCCAAAAAAGTTGAGTGCCCCCCCCCACGGGATCTTGCGTTTCCGATACTGATCCTCTTTTGCGATAACTTGGATTTCCTTTAACTTGGTTTTATGTTTGGAGTCTTCAGAGTTTTCTGTCACAGCTGTGAGAGGAATAGTTTTGAGGTTTGAGTGTTCTTTGAACCTGGTGGCAAGGGCTCTGAGTAGTGTTCTACACTGCTAAACACTATGCAGAATAAAGGATCGCGATAATCCCGAAAGCTATGGAGCTCAAGATCAATGGCTCAAAGGCTATGGAGCTCGAGATCAATGGCTCAAAAAATATAGCTAAAATAATCATTAAAACATGATCAAGCCCAGTATCAATCTATAGACGTTATTCTTTATTGGTGCATTTACGTCGAAGAGGGTTTAAGTGAACTGAAAACGAGGCTAGCGATTTAGCCAAGACGAGAGTGCCGTAGTTTTTCAATGGGGTGAACTTTGCACTAATCATAAAAAAATCATCGAACTTCTGAGCTATTCAATATTTGACCTTACTACAATCGTAACATTAACTTGAACGTATAAACTATTGATTTCCACTAGTTTAAATTGAAATGTTTGCTGGTAACCATCACTATCTAGGAAAATTTAGAAGTTCATAGTTCATTACATTGCAGTCAAAGAACGAGATTGTAATGTTTATCGGAGCACTAATTGATCTGAGCATGCTCAGTTGGATTGCACTCCCTCTTTTAGTCTTTTGACATACATGCGCCGATTAAGAATAACATCTATTAGGCCAAATTAAATTAATTGTTTGTCTCAAAGCTCCTCTCCTGTTGTAAAAATAATGCGGAATGCGGTTTTTTTCAAGTTTTTTTTTTTTTTTTAAAATAGAAAATATTGAAATCCTTGTAAAAGTGAACTTTTGTATTTAAGATGATGTGATCAATGAAAATCTGAAAAATCTGTGAAATTTTGGGATTTTTTTTTTTTTTTGAAAAAAAAGAAGACAAAAAAGAAGTTTTTTTCTTCAGATTTGTGTTTTTCTAATGCGCATCAATAAACTAACGCGCGCGGGAGCTTTGAGACAAACAATTAATTTAATTTGGCCTTATATGCTGTTTTTATTTGTGTTTTTCTTATTCTTTTATTTCTATATTTTGCAGGGATTCTTCCGTCGTAGCATTCAGAAGAAGATTGACTACAAGTGTCACTTCAACGCCAACTGTCCTATTGAGAGAGTCAACAGAAACCGTTGTCAACACTGCAGATTCAAGAAATGTCTCGCTGTTGGCATGTCAAAAGAGTGTAAGTTGGGAGCTGGGGGAAGCAGGTCAATAGGTGGGGGAGGGTAATAGAAACCGTTGTCAACACTGCAGATTTAAGAAGTGTCTCGCTGTTGGCATGTCAAAAGAATGTAAGTTGGGAGCTGGGGGAAGCAGGTCAATAGGTGGGGGAGGGGGTAATAAAAACTGTTGTCAACACTGCAGATTTAAGAAGTGTCTCGCTGTTGGCATGTCAAAAGAGTGTAAGATGGGAGCTGGGGGAAGCAGGTCAATAGGTGGGGGAGGGTGATAGAAACTGTTGTCAACACTGCAGATTTAAGAAATGTCTCGCTGTTGGCATGTTAAAAGAGTGTAAGTTGGGAGCTGGGGGAAGCAAGTCAATAGGTGGGGGAGGGTGATAGAAACAGTTGTCAACACTGCAGATTTAAGAAATGTCTCGCTGTTGGCATGTCAAAAGAGTGTAAGTTGGGAGCTGGGGGAAGCAGGTAAATAGGTGGAGGAGGGTAATAGGAACTGTTGTCAACACTGCAGATTTAAGAAGTGTCTTGCTGTTGGCATGTCATAGGAGTGTAAGTTGGGAGCTGGGGGAAGGAGGTCAATAGGTGGGGGAGGGTAATAGAAACTGTTGTCAAAACTGCAGATTTAAGAAATGTCTCGCTGTTGGCATGTCAAAAGAGTGTAAGTTGGGAGCTGGGGGAAACAGGTCAATAGGTAGGGGAGGATGATAGAAACTGTTGTCAACACTGCAGATTTAAGAAATGTCTTGTTGTTGGCATGTCAAAAGAGTGTAAGTTGGGAGCTGGGGAAGTATGTCAATAGTTTGTGGAGGGTAATAGAAACTGCTGTCAACACTGCAGATTTAAGAAATGTCTCGCTGTTGGCATGTCAAAAGAGTGTATGTTGGGAGCTGGGGAAGCAGGTCAATAGGTGGGGGAGGGTAATACTAATAGAAACTGCTGTCAACACTGCAGATTTAAGAAATGTCCTGCTGTTGGCATGTCAAAAGAGTTTAAGTTGGGAGCTGGGGGAAGCAGGTCAATAGGTTGGGGAGGGTAATACTAATAGAAACTGTTGTCAACACTGCAGATTTAAGAAATGTCTCGCTGTTGGCATGTCAAAAGAGTGTATGTTGGGAGCTGGGGAAGCAGGTCAATAGGTGGGGGAGGGTAATAGAAACTGCTGTCAACATTGCAGATTTAAGAAATGTCTTGCTGTTGGCATGTCAAAAGAGTGTAAGTTAGGAGCTGGGGAAAGCAGGTCAATAGTTAAGGGAGGGTAATACTAATAGAAACTGCTGTCAACACTGCAGATTTAAGAAATGTCTCGCTGTTGGCATGTCAAAAGAGTGTAAGTTAGGAGCTGGGGAAAGCAGGTCAATAGTTAGGGGAGGGTAATACTAATAGAAACTGCTGTCAACACTGCAGATTTAAGAAATGTCTTGCTGTTGGCATGTCAAAAGAGTGTAAGTTAGGAGCTGGGGAAAGCAGGTCAATAGTTAAGGGAGGGTAATACTAATAGAAACTGTTGTCAACACTTCAGATTTAAGAAATGTCTCGCTGTTGGCATGTCAAAAGAGTGTATGTTGGGAGCTGGGGAAGCATGTCAATAGGTGGAGGAGGGTAATACTAATAGAAACTGCTGTCAACACTGCAGATTTAAGAAATGTCTCGCTGTTGGCATGTCAAAAGAGTGTATGTTGGGAGCTGGGTAAAGCAGGTCAATAGGTTGGGGAGGGGGTAATAGAAACTGGTGTCAACCCTGCAGATTTAAGAAGTGTCTCGCTGTTGGCATGTCAAAAGAGTGTAAGTTAGGAGCTGGGGAAAGCAGGTCAATAGTTAAGGGAGGGTAATAGAAACTGTTGTCAACACTGCAGATTTAAGAAATGTCTCGCTGTTGGCATGTCAAAAGAGTGTAAGTTATGAGCTGGGGGAAGCAGGTCAAAAGGTGGGGAGGGTAATACTAATAGAAACTGTTGTCAACCCTGCAGATTTAAGAAGTGTCTCGCTGTTGGCATGTCAAAAGAGTGTAAGTTAGGAGCTGGGGGAAGCAGGTCAATAGGTGGGGGAGGGTAATACTAATAGAACTGTTGTCAACACTGCAGATTTAAGAAATGTCTCGCTGTTGGCATGTCAAAAGAGTGTAAGTTATGAGCTGGGGGAAGCAGGTCAAAAGGTGGGGGAGGGTAATACTAATAGAAACTGTTGTCAACACTGCAGATTTAAGAAATGTCTCGCTGTTGGCATGTCAAAAGAGTGTAAGTTGGGAGCTGGGGGAAGCAGGTCAATAGGTGGGGGAGGGTAATACTAATAGAACTGTTGTCAACACTGCAGATTTAAGAAATGTCTTGCTGTTGGCATGTCAAAAGAGTGTAAGTTGGGAGCTGGGGGAAGCAGGTCAAAAGTTGGGGAGGGTAATACTAATAGAAACAGTTGTCAACACTGCAGATTTAAGAAATGTCTTGCTGTTGGCATGTCAAAAGAGTGTATGTTGGGAGCTGGGGAAAGCAGGTCAATAGGTTGGGGAGGGGATAATAGAAACTGGTGTCAACCCTGCAGATTTACGAAGTGTCTCGCTGTTGGCATGTCAAAAGAGTGTAAGTAAGGAGCTGGGGGAAGCAGGTCAATAGGTGGGGAAGGTAATAGAAACTGTTGTCAACACTGCAGATTTAAGAAATGTCTCGCTGTTGGCATGTCAAAAGAGTGCTGGTGGCATGTCAAAAGAGTGTAAGTTATGAGCTGGGGAAGCAGGTCAAAAGGTGGGGGAGGGTAATACTAATAGAAACTGTTGTCAACACTGCAGATTTAAGAAATGTCTCGCTGTTGGCATGTCAAAAGAGTGTATGTTGGGAGCTGGGTAAAGCAGGTCAATAGGTTGGGGAGGGGGTAATAGAAACTGGTGTCAACCCTGCAGATTTAAGAAATGTCTCGCTGTTGGCATGTCAAAAGAGTGTAAGTTAGGAGCTGGGGGAAGCAGGTCAATAGGTGGGGAGGGTAATACTAATAGAACTGTTGTCAACACTGCAGATTTAAGAAATGTCTCGCTGTTGGCATGTCAAAAGAGTGCTGGTGGCATGTCAAAAGAGTGTAAGTTATGAGCTGGGGAAGCAGGTCAAAAGGTGGGGGAGGGTAATACTAATAGAAACTGTTGTCAACACTGCAGATTTAAGAAATGTCTCGCTGTTGGCATGTCAAAAGAGTGTATGTTGGGAGCTGGGTAAAGCAGGTCAATAGGTTGGGGAGGGGGTAATAGAAACTGGTGTCAACCCTGCAGATTTAAGAAATGTCTCGCTGTTGGCATGTCAAAAGAGTGTAAGTTAGGAGCTGGGGGAAGCAGGTCAATAGGTGGGGGAGGGTAATACTAATAGAACTGTTGTCAACACTGCAGATTTAAGAAATGTCTCGCTGTTGGCATGTCAAAAGAGTGCTGGTGGCATGTCAAAAGAGTGTAAGTTATGAGCTGGGGAAGCAGGTCAAAAGATGGGGGAGGGTAATACTAATAGAAACTGTTGTCAACACTGCAGATTTAAGAAATGTCTCGCTGTTGGCATGTCAAAAGAGTGTATGTTGGGAGCTGGGTAAAGCAGGTCAATAGGTTGGGGAGGGGGTAATAGAAACTGGTGTCAACCCTGCAGATTTAAGAAATGTCTCGCTGTTGGCATGTCAAAAGAGTGTAAGTTAGGAGCTGGGGGAAGCAGGTCAATAGGTGGGGGAGGGTAATACTAATAGAACTGTTGTCAACACTGCAGATTTAAGAAATGTCTCGCTGTTGGCATGTCAAAAGAGTGCTGGTGGCATGTCAAAAGAGTGTAAGTTATGAGCTGGGGAAGCAGGTCAAAAGGTGGGGGAGGGTAATACTAATAGAAACTGTTGTCAACACTGCAGATTTAAGAAATGTCTCGCTGTTGGCATGTCAAAAGAGTGTATGTTGGGAGCTGGGTAAAGCAGGTCAATAGGTTGGGGAGGGGGTAATAGAAACTGGTGTCAACCCTGCAGATTTAAGAAGTGTCTCGCTGTTGGCATGTCAAAAGAGTGTAAGTTAGGAGCTGGGGGAAGCAGGTCAATAGGTGGGGGAGGGTAATACTAATAGAACTGTTGTCAACACTGCAGATTTAAGAAATGTCTCGCTGTTGGCATGTCAAAAGAGTGTAAGTTATGAGCTGGGGGAAGCAGGTCAAAAGGTGGGGGAGGGTAATACTAATAGAAACTGTTGTCAACACTTCGGATTTAAGAAATGTCTCGCTGTTGGCATGTCAAAAGAGTGTAAGTTGGGAGCTGGGGGAAGCAGGTCAAAAGGTGGGGGAGGGTAATACTAATAGAAACTGTTGTCAACACTTCAGATTTAAGAAATGTCTCGCTGTTGGCATGTCAAAAGAGTGTAAGTTGGGAGCTGGGGGAAGCAGGTCAATAGGTTGGGGAGGGTAATACTAATAGAACTGTTGTCAACACTTCAGATTTAAGAAATGTCTCGCTGTTGGCATGTCAAAAGAGTGTAAGTTGGGAGCTGGGGGAAGCAGGTCAATAGGTTGGGGAGGGTAATACTAATAGAACTGTTGTCAACACTGCAGATTTAAGAAATGTCTTGCTGTTGGCATGTCAAAAGAGTGCAAGTTATGTGCTGGGGGAAGCAGGTCAATAGGTGGGGGAGGGTAATAGAAACTGCTGTCAACACTGCAGATTTAAGAAATGTCTTGCTGTTGGCATGTCAAAAGAGTGTATGTTGGGAGCTGGGGAAAGCAGGTCAATAGGTTGGGGAGGGGGTAATAGAAACTGGTGTCAACCCTGCAGATTTACGAAGTGTCTCGCTGTTGGCATGTCAAAAGAGTGTAAGTAAGGAGCTGGGGGAAGCAGGTCAATAGGTGGGGGAAGGTAATAGAAACTGTTGTCAACACTGCAGATTGAAGAACTTGCTGTTGGCATGTCAAAAGAGTGTAAGTTGAGAGCTGGGGGACGCAGGTCAAAAGGTGGGGGAGGGTAATAAAGACAGTTGTCAACACTGCAGATTTAATAAATGTCTCGATGTTGGCATGTCAAAAGAGTAAGTTGGGAGCTGGGGGAAGCAGGTCAATAGGTGGGGGAGGGTGATACAAACAGTTGTCAACACTGCAGATTTAAGAAATGTCTTGCTATTGGCATGTCAAAAGAGTGTAAGTTAGGAGCTCAGGGAAGCAGGTCAATAGGTGGGGGGAGGGTAATAGAAACTGTTGTCAACTCTGCAGATTTAAGAAATGTCTCGCTGTTGGCATGTCAAAAGAGTGTAAGTTTGGAGCTGGGGGAAGCAGGTCAAAAGGTGGGGGAGGGTAATACCGGGGTAATACTAATAGAAACTGTTGTCAACACTGCAGATTTAAGAAATGTCTCGCTGTTGGCATGTCAAAAGAGTGTATGTTGGGAGCTGGGGGAAGCAGGTCAATAGTTAAGGGAGGGTAATACTAATAGAAACTGTTGTCTACACTTCAGATTTAAGAAATGTCTTGCTGTTGGCATGTTAAAAGAGTGTGTGCAGCGAAAGACTCCCTTTTCGCGCCTCCTTCCCGATCTTTGAGATATTTTTTCACACCTCAGCCCCTCGCTAGGGTAAACTTTCATAACTTTACCACTCACTGTGACCTGGTCAAACTGTCAAATGTTATGCTTTTTGCACCATTTTTTTGGTCGAGTGTGAGTGAAATTTTAATTTAAAAACCATTTTTGGCTGACTTTTTAAAGTAGCGTAACGGTATAAATATATCTTTCCCCATCTTCTAGCCGCTCTTGTTTACCTCACATACCTGTCTAAAGAAACTTGAGGGGGGGGGGGGGAGCAATAATAGAAACTGATTGAAGAATTGCTCGCTGTTAGTATGTTAAAAGAATGTTCGTATGGGGCATGCAGGGAGAGAGGGAAATTCAAGTTTGACTTTGATAGGGGGTATGCTACTGGAAAATGGGAAGTTAACTTTTAGCTATACAATCTTGCTACAATATTGGACCATTACACAAACCTGAGGCACAAATGTTACAGCCGAAATTAACACAAATGTGCCATGTTTTGACCAAATTTTCCAAATGTTGGGGTAATTTTTAGAGGGAAAATGTTGTAACACATTCATTGTGAGAAGCTAACTTATAATTCTATTAACACTTTCCATGTGGCAGGCGTCTGCAGACGACATTCCAACATTTCAAAAAATGTTTCAAAAATATCACAATTATTTAATTTTATTACCATATTTGGAATCACCATGAGAAATGCATTAAGTACAAACATACCTAGTATTGATTCAGTAATGCTTGAGACAGACATTGAAAGTTGAAAAGGTTTCTGAAAAAAATATTTTGCATGGTTAAACTAATAGCCACATGGAAAGTATTAACATTTGACAATGTTTTTTTGATAAAATTCTAAACCTGATATCAAACTTATATATATATTTTTAGCTGTTAGAATTGGTCGGTATTCCAAGCGAGTCCGCCAGAGCAACATGGACGAAATCAAGCGCCTGACAACGAGACCGGAGACGGCCGAGGAGCGCGAGGCACGCGAGAAGAAGGACATGGAGTTATACTCTCTGAGTCAGACCGTACTGCAGGCGCACGAGGTCACTTGTCAGTATACGAGAGACAAAGTTGCACAGCTCATGGAGTTTAAGCAACAAGTTATGGTAAGTATGCAGGCATTCAATATCAAAATCCTGAAAATAGTCTTGGAACACTTCAGAAGACTAACACCTCCTCTCCCCCGGGCAATCTCCCCTGTGCAATGTTGAGATATGTTAATGTCTTCAGCAGTTGTTGTTTTTTGTCCCGACATTGATTGATGGGTTGTGGGGATGCTACAATTGTTGTTTAAGATGTCCGCTTCAGCTCTCAACAAAATAAACACCATTTAAAGATCAGAAGAAATAAATCTGATAATGTCTCCATCTGGTACTTCAGCATGTATAAAGTAATACTTCCTGTAAACTTTGGGCAGTCTGCTCAAAAGGCCAATAACACATCTATCAAAACCTTGTAAGTGTTCTTGCCCCTGAACATGTATAAAGTAACACTTCCTATGCATAACAGGCCATAACCAGTGGGCAGTCTTACTTCATACATGCTGAAGGGCCAGAACAGACACGTAATAATAGCATTATTCTTTATTGTGTCTTTTTCTTTTAGTCTCGTTTGCTACCCACCGAGCACCCATCCCACTATAATACCTGCAACCATAGACTGAGTACAGAGGACCAAGCTAACCCATTGGTGCGCTCTTGGAAGATCTTTGCAGAATCACTTATGCCTAGTGTTCAGAGGGTAGTGGAACTGGCCAAATGTTTACCAGGTTTTCTGAAAGTGAATCAGGTAAGGTTTACGATCAATCGTTCAATCGTTCAATCAATCAATCAGAATATCAAGCCAACTCATTAGTGTGTTCTTGGAATATTTTATCAGGTTTCTTAAACTGAATCAGATGAGTTTAAGAATTGATCAATCAATCAGAATATCAAGCCAACTCATCGGCGCGTTCTTGGAATATCTGATCAATCAATCAATCAATCAATCAATCAATCAATCAATCAATCAATCAATCAATCAATCAATCAATCAATCAATCAATCAATCAATCAATCAATCAATCAATCAATCAATCAATCAATACATCAATCAATCAATACATCAATACATCAATCAATACATCAATCAATACATCAATCAATACATTTTCATGCATAGATACATTTAGATACATTATAGTAAAAGATACGATGTGGGATTGCAATATCCTTGCGCAAAATATTGACACTGGCATATGGAAAGAAACATTTATGTTAAAGTTTTACGACGCTCCAAGGCAAAGAAGCTAAATGATGTTGGCGCCAAAAAGAATATTTGTTGTAATAATGCACACCAGGTGGTGTTAAGTAGTGCATGTAAAATCATAATTAATAAAATATTTGGATGCAGCTGTACAATACTAGCTCAATTGGTTTTATTTAAAAAAAATAATAATCTTACTTTTTTGGGGCAATGATTATACCCTGAATGGAATAAGCAAAACCCTAACCCTACCATATACCACAATATACCACGACTGGGCACGTTGGTACCACCCGGCGTGGAAGTTTTTGGATGAAAAAATGGACCCAGCCCATATAGTTTGCGCAATACACTGCGCAAACTAACCTTAACAGCCGTGGTGTAGTGTGGAATCCTTCGTCTGTGGTGTGAGAGGTCCCTGGATCAAATCCTGGGGGGATCTTTTGGTCGATTTTCCACGTTGAAGAAAAAATTCTGAAAAAAGGTGGGGGTAGAGTTGGGTTAAGCTGAAATCATAACTTGTACACAGGGTACTTCTGTAGATAGATAATGCAAAATATTGTTATATGTATATTATCACAATTTGCCCAAATTGGGTGAAATTATCTACTGCTGTATTGGGGCCTCATTTACTCATGTTGGGTCATAATTTATGTAATTATATGAGACATTATTTCTGTTAACAACCACCCAGGGGTAGGGGTGGAACACTGAAAAATTAAAGCATTGGTTTATTTATTTATCCCCTCCCCCCTAATACTATATTCATTTTTAGTAAGGATCCCCAAAGATGTCTTCTTTTTTAAAATTAAAAATCCAAATTCTTCTGCCGAAAAGAAAAACAAAAATCAGGGTCAGGATAAATTGGGGTCGGGTGGGTTACACAAATAATTTTGTTTCTGCACATATAATTGAAATTATAACTCTTCAAATTATCATTTTGTAGAAAAAAGCTGTGACTTAATCGTCTCATTCTTACTGTATTCATTTCCCACAATGCATTTCACAGGACGATCAGATGGCGCTCATTAAACAGGGTTTCTTTGAAGTCTGGCTGATACAAAGTTCAAAGGTCATATTACCAGAAGAAAAACTCTTAGTGCTCACAGAGAATTGCATTTTTGACAATGAACTCATGACGGATATGAGGACACCTCATTTGTGGCGGCACATTTTTGAATTCACAAGTGGATTTCAGCAGCTGGGTCTTACCGACATGGAGGTGGCGCTGTTCTCAGCGGTGACTATCATAAGTGGAGGTAAGAATGCGATTCATAATGCGCCATGTTGGGCAATACAAGGGTTTTACGCATCCATGCTTGTCAGAATTAATTCGCTGTTATAAGTGGGTTCGCCAATTTGGAACTGAATTAACTATTATAATTTAACAGCGAGGCAGATAACTACCGCAAGTTCCCCAACTCAAACAAACATTAAACAAGCCTCGACTCATATCCCAACTTAAAAAGCAATGACGTGAGCCGGTGCGGGAATCGAACCCGTGACCTTTCGAACACAAGTCGAATGCTCTAACCACTGAGCTACCCGGCCGTCTCCGATAAACAGAGTACAGACCAGATAGTAGTGATATAGAGCAGTCATTGATTCTAATCGTTGACAGTTACAACTATTATAGTTGTAACTGTGCAATGTGTGTCACTTGACCATGTACTTGATTCACGCTAGGGACCCAATCACAATATTTTAATTGTATCAAAACGAGTCTGTAAAAACTACCTTTAACCCTAACACTCCTGAACCCCATTAAATCTAATTTGAAAACTATATCCTGACAGCACGTGCCACCTCAGTCTATGTCCCTGGGCAACCACGGCCAGTAATAAATGCGGAATTGTTAATTACGGGCACATAACCCTCTGGTCGAGTGGATTAAGACACTATATTCCATGCTGGTTGACTCAGGTTCGACTCCCGTCGCCGGCAAGTCTGGTTTTACTCACTAAATTTTGTCCATTTCCACCAGTGGACAATTTTTTCAACATTCCCATCCTTTAAGTGTTAGGGTTAGTCTACACCTTCTTTTTAGATACCTTAGAATGTAAAATAGTGATACCCTATTAATATTAGAAGGGATTTGATCTCAATTGAATTTTATGCTATACAATTGCGTCACCTTAATTATACACACACTTAATTCTACAATCTTCCATGTTTTCTCTCACAGACAGGGGTGGCCTTAAAGATGCACACGCCGTGGAAGTCCTCCAGGAGCAATTTCTTGAGTGCCTGCGACGTGAGATCAGCCGACGCGAAGAGCATGACCACCACCTGTTTGCCAAACTCCTGATGAAGATGCCGTTGCTACGGTCGATATCCACCGTACAGCAAGAGAATACGCTCTGTTTCCGTATGGAGAATCCACAAGTCACATTGCCGCTGTTATTAGTGGAGCTCAACGATCTTACGAGTATTAATGAACAGACGATGTTGTCACAGGGTCCCGCTATGTAAGTGATGATGTACACATCAAAATGTTAATCTTGATTAGGCGACGATCTGCTTTCTGTTTTATTTGTTATAGCGCAAAGGGACTTAATTGTGTTATGCGCTCCATAAGCATGGTTTTATTATTATTATTATTATTAAATAATAACAATTGATGATGGCCTATAAGCATGATTCTAGCAGAATCTATGACGAGCGAAACTTAATTAAATAAACGCGAGGATCAAGCAAATGATACCAGCCGAGTAATTGAAATGAATAAGTCTATTTATTATTATTATTATTTAAAAGCAAGTTTTGTTAAACACATGGTTCAAAAGATAAACTCCATTTAATTTAGACACAAGTTTAGTTAGTCACAGTTTTTAAGCTCAAACCGTATTTAGTTCGATAATACGTCCCATTATGTTTTTAAAAGGTTAAGTAAATGTTGTGACATCCTGTACTTACAAATATGGAATAAATTGTTCTTTTGACAGATCCAATCACTTACTACTATCAGTTCCAAATTGGCGAAAATTGTGAGGCTAATATTTATCCGTTGGCACAGATGGAATACCTACTTGCCTGCGGCTCGCTGATACCTGCTTATGATGGGCAAACTCACAATTTCACCAATAAACATGCGCAGCGACATGGATTCTTTTTTCGCATGGACAAATACAAGCCGCACAATTCTTGTCAATTTGGAACTGATTAAACTTTAGTTATGTTTCGACTCCTTACTGAGTTGGAGTCTTCAACCAACTCCAGTTCAAAAAGGAGTCAAAACGTAACTATACTTTATTTTTCTTCGTCTGGACAGTGATTTTACTTAACAGGCGCAGCATTCACGCATATGAATCTTCCGTCTTTCTACGCTCATGTGTATATGCCGGCGCCTCAAGTTGATGCGCAAGTTTATGTGCTACAATTAGTAGAATACGCAGTTACGTCACTGTCTCGAGTTGGATAAATATAAACTGCGCTAATAAAGTATCTAAACACTTACAAATGGTCAGATTTATCGAAACCTAAAATAGTATGTAAAAAAATAATTAATCAATTTGATTCACAGTTATCTTCTGCGCATTTTGACACCTCTTTTGTTGCGCTACGATGTTGTGTGGCGGATTTATGGGCAATTGAGTGGCTTAAGGTCGAATTCAAAAGTTGCAAAAGCTCCTATTCACCCCAATTCCAGAAGGGAACTTACACAAGCATCACACACAGACAAAATCAAGACAAATGACACTAATTTGTTCTGTTTACTTAACCATGACATTAAATGATTGATTAATTATTGATTTGTGCCTCTCATCTCTGACCTTTTGTTTTGTTATTAAAAATGAATGCTGATATTTATCGCAATCGATTTATCCAACACGCGACATACAAATCATTTAAAAAAGGCAGGAAAAAATAATGCTGATCTTATTCGTTGCTTGAATAGGGGCTATTGCAACTTTTGAATTCGACCTTAAGCCACTCAAGTGCCCATAAATCCGAATTGATTTAATTAATTATTTTTTGGCACACTATTTCAGGTTCCGATAAATCTGACCATTTGTAAGTGTTTAGATACTTTATTGGCGCAGTTTACTATACATAGTATAAGTACAATTTTATTGGATTAATTAAAAGAGCCATTTATTTCATGTTTATGAACAATTCTGAAGAATCTACTGTAAAACCACTTAATTTCGCGAGGGATTTAGTTTCGCGAGGGATTTAATTTCGGAAGGGATTTAATTTCGGGAGGGATTTGATTTCGGGAGGGATTTAATTTCGGGAGGGATTTAATTTCGCGAGGGATGTGGATTCGCAAAATTAAATACACGCGAAAACAAATAATTTTGCATTGAAAGTTACACTAAATTTTCCAGATTCACGAATTGAAATGCCCGCTAAATTATAGTGTTTTACAGTATATCAAATTGTATTCATGATTTTGATGTGTTTTTATTCATCTCTTAATTCCCAGGAGGAAGAGACCATGCGACATCCCCCAGCAGCTTCCCAACCTAAAACTGGTCAAAGAAGGGGGTCTTTACCAACCGCCCAAAGCCGTAGCCGCAACACGCACTAAGGTCATCATAGTCAATCAGAACGGGGAAAGGTTGCCTCAACCAGCTGTAATGTAAACTATTACGTTTTAGCCTCGGTTTAAACCTTGGGGCTAAAAACAAGATGGATAAGACATTGTAGTGCAGCTTTTTATCTTGAATTTGTGACCTTGACCTGTTTTACTAAGGTAGAGGGTGCAATGTGTGTTACACATAGATTTACAAAATAGATCTGGTGCGAAATGTATTGCCCTATCTCAATACGTGTAATGGGCGCCATTTTGAATTTTAATCATGGGGAACATTTGGAGGTGCCAGTATTTTTTGGAACTACACAAACAAGAACGAAGGCAACCGCGTTCGCATACCCGATTTTTGGGTGTTTATATGAAGCAGCTTTGATGTTTGAACCCACCGAATGATAAGGAGCTTCCATGCAGTCATGTTGACCAGTCAGCTCTTAATTTATACAATGTGCACACGTGCTGTTTTTAACATTTTCTCATCTTTCTAATATCCTGATATTTGAGTCACCTTTAGAATCCTATGCCAGTTGGCGATCGCATGCAAGTGGGTAGATTCTCTACCCCGTTGTGGGGGGAACTCACTGTATAAGGTATATATAGGTTTGTGCCAACCAAATGCTTCGGCTTTTTTGCAAAAATTCCCTAAAACATAGGGGTTGTGCTGGAAACCCTAGGGTGCCAATTCACGAAAAAACCTACACATTGGTCCCAAATTGCAAAACAAAACCCATTCAAATCAGCCATTTTTTGAGGTGAAAACACCCCTAAAAATGGAAACCTCCATTAGCACACCCCCTGGGGATTCTCACCATGTACCACCTGGATGTAGTTCATAAAACAGTGGGGTCAGTGTACAGTACACTCTCAATGCAACCCTAAGCCGATGAAAATAAGAATGAATGAATACCGACTCCCCAAATCGGTGTCTTGCTTGTCAAAAAATGGCAAAATGGTTACAATTTTATTGGATTTGTACGGTCATTTTGATGGGGGAAAACCCTGACTGACCAAACCAATCTGAGAGGTCCGTTTGTCCATAGAACGGGGCTTTTTATCTTGTCATCTGAACACGGCCAAGGATTCTAAAGGTATAAATGTGGAAATTGTTTTGAAGTAATTAGGAATCGTATCGCTCTGTAACTCGGAATATATTCATGATTTATGATCAGAAATGTAAATAGGCAAGAAAATCTGCGTCCAATTTTTTACGAGGGTTGAGGGTATCCCCTGGAAAAGATCACATAATATACCTTTAACTGGTAGCGACAACCAGGATATTAAGTTGATTTTTGAGAATTTTCTGAGAACCTGTTCAATTATCCTCGTCCATTATGCATTCTACAAATCTGTGCTTAACCCCCTGGGCACTACCTGTCTTATCATACAAGAACTCCTATTGGTTAATTACATGATATAATCATCTTGATAACCAATTACAATTTTGCTTATAAATATTTTATGCCATCTTTTTGAAAATTGTAATTAGTCTGACAATGTCTCTGATTGGTACAATATATGACACATCCTAAATTCCAACCAATCTACTGGTAGTTCTCATGGGGTTAAACAGAGCTGGAAAAAATGCAAATTTCCTAGCAGGATAGCAACAATTGTCCTTCAAAAATAGACACTTTCCCTCCAAATGGCTATGTAGTTCTTTACATTCGAAACTAAAATGTTCATCTAAATGCGAAATCTGCCTGCAAAGAGCTTCCTTTTACTTATTTCAGGCTGATGCTTTTTAAAGAAACACACTATTTGCTTTGAAACACACAACAACAACAACAAATTATATTTGCTTGGAATCTGATATGGAATGTTACATCATTATACTGATCCAGTGTAAATCCTCTATCAACACTTTTGGTAGTGATGATATTGATAACTCACAATGCTTTTTGCAGTCTTGGAGTTGCCAGTTGATTTATCATCTGGGGATTTTTTACCAGATAATAAAATATCAAAAACGTGGGTGAGGTTGTATTGCCCCATATCTCGGTTCATAGGTGTTGACATGACTACCTTTTTACTGGATCAGTAAAATAAACATTCCTTATCAGATTCTAATCATTGATCCTTATGAACCTATTTGGTAATATTCGCTCTGACTTTGAGAATTCTATTTTATCCCACCGAGCAATATATGTCTTTCAACCAATCCACAGGTAATTAACACTTTCCACGTGGCAGGCGTCTGCAGACGACATTCTAAAATGTCACAAAATGTTTCAAAAATGTCACAAAATGTTTCAAAAATGTCAAAATTATTGAATTCATTACCATATTTTGAATCACTATGAGAAATTCATTGAAATAAGTACAAACATGCCTAGTATTGGTTCAGTAATTCTTGAGATGGACTTTGAAAGTTTGGAAAAGTTTCTGGAAAATCTGTTTTGTATATGGTAAAACTAATACCCGCGTGGAGAGTGTTATTGCACAACAATTGCATTTGAGGGAATACTTCAAATGTTGGATATCTATAACACTTATGCTAACAATTTTGTAAAAACCTCGTATCTCCATCAGGCCCTTCAGCATGTATAAAGTAATACTTCCTATGTATAACCTTTGCACTGTCTGCTCTAAACATGTCCAAGGAATCAAAAACACATCTATCAAAACATTGTAAGTGCTCTTGCCCTGAACATGTATAAAGCATAATTCCTATGCATGACCGTTGGGCAATTTTACTTTATACATCTTGAAGGGCTGGAAAAACATACAAGGTTTTGACAGAACAAGTAACAAATCAGAATAGAGATCTTAAGTTATTGTGTAAGATCATCTGGTTTCAGGTCTATAAGGATGATATTATGTTCATCAAAACCAGTCATGGTGCGTTCAGACCCCCGTAGTTGCGTATCGGGGGATATCGGTGCACGAGTCGAATCACGGTCAACTTTTATCTGACGACATCAGCTGATGCGCAACGATGCATGGATGAGCGCTCCTTTATTGAGGCAAATCATTTGACAAATTACTCACCAACTAATGTTTCATCATGACGTGGTCAGTCCCATTTCATCAGAGATGTGATCCACTACGGGAACCAGTGTTTCCTAAAATGCGGGAAACAGTGTTGCCAGATACTTTTGTAAATTTCAGTAGTAGATTGTAGAGATTACTCAACATGTAGTTATGTGGCGTCGTCCCAGTTCATCAAATAGCTCTTTGTCTATTATCTTAGCCTCCTCCTATTGGTGAGTAATTGTCCTATTATTTGCCTTAAGGCTAGTATAATGTAATTTCCAGTTTCCCGTTTCCCTACCGACCCAAGTTTTCAGTTTTACCAAAACTTTCATTATTTTGTGCAAAATTACATTTTCTGACAAACTTGAATAAAAATCAAAACTTTTATTGGCTCAAAATACCAGGCATATCTTCCTGTTGATTTTAAGGGATTTTTATGGCAGTGGTGCCATGGTATATGGTTGATAATGAAATTGTTTGCATTACCTACTCAGATTTCAGATGTAATTGACGTTGCAATATTTCAGACAGATTTGTTGACATTTTCAATAACACATCTACAAATGCTTCCTTAATTGTTTTTCAAAGTGTTAAAATGTTAATTAAGGTGTAATATATACAAATCAATAGGTAGTTAGTAGTTAACACCCCTTTCAGATGCAATAATGAAATTGAGTGAAATAATGAATAATGAAATAGACACCTACCTACTCTTTTAAAAATATTAAACGGGAAACTGGGAATCATATTTCATTAGCCTAATCAGTAGTTATGATGAACATAATGTTACTCCTTTTAGATCATAAGTCATTTTATGTTTCAGCTTGCATCCCACCAGACTTTGTACGGTGGCATTAATTGGCCCAATATGTGATACAAGTCATTTTTTAACCAATCAACCAGAGTTTTAAAGGCTGATTTAGCTGGCCAGTAAACCCTAGATTCGCCACATAAAAAGTTCTGTCTCACATACACTTGGGAAAATAGCTATGCAATATGCGATTTGTTGTGTTTTTGGCCCCCTCCCTCCCCCCCCCCCCCCCCCTCCCCTGACAAGAAAATAAAAACACCCCCCAAAATTGGGTTTATCACGTAGGGTATGCGGCAAAAGTGATTCCACATACTTATGCGCGCAGGTATGTGAGATAGATTTTTTTCTTGGCCTTGTCAAAGGCAAAACCACATAAGGTCAGTATCAAGTTCATAATATTTATTTTAAAAACCAAAAGTTAATAAATAAAAATGACATAAAAATTGCCTTTTTACAGTAAGAAATCTCCTATATTTTATAAACAATTTTTATTCAGATATTGTAGGATATGTCGAAAGTTATGGTATTTTTTTAGGTTTTGATCATGTTTAATAAACTTATTTGAATAACGTTAAGGTGTTTCTAGGGCATTTGTCATGATATAACAAGTATGTATTGTAATTTAATATTTTACGTGTAATGATCATGGTAATTTGAACAAGCCTAAAATCTGTGATGTATTTCAACTTGACTCACATTTTAAAAAGGTAATTATGTATACTTGTATGAAATGTATGACAATTATAACATAGGTCAGTTTTACAAGCCTTTTCCCCAAATTTTTTAAAATGCATATTATGCGATCTATTCCATGGGACGCCCTCTATCCTTGATTTTTTTTTTAAAGCAGATTTTCTTTCAGATTTACATTTCTGATCATAAATCATAAATATAGTCTGAGTTACAGAAAACTACGATTACAAATTACTTCAAAACCATGATTTAAAGAGGTTGAAAATAGATTGTCCTGCCACAGGACAGTTTATTTTCATTCTAAATTCACTCTAAAACCATTATTTTGAAGTAATTAGGAATCATATCACCGCGTAAGTCGGAATGTATTTATGATCTATGATCAGTAATGTAAATCTGCAAGAATATCTGCTTTCAAAAAAAAATATCAAGGATAGAGGGCGTCCCATGGAAAAGATCGCATAATATGCCTTTAACATGTAAACTTATTCAATATTCTGAAATTAAGATGTTATAACACTCACTGGCTGGGTATACGTAAACAAAAGGTTGCTAAATTTATATGAGCTTTTTAAAAAAGTAAAAATGTGATGTGTTTGATCGAAAATAGACAGAACTGGGCATTGGTAAAAATTGTAAAAAGGCCAAAATAGTGCCTGTAATTGAAAGTAAATCTGTAAATTTTGATAGGTATTTCCAATTTTAAAGAAGAAAATGTAATTGTAAGAGAATTGTAATCTTTAAAAGATTCAGTCCAAATAACTCAAATTTGACCTTGTCCAGTTCTGTGATTTGACAAGAAGACATCACAAAAATATGTCATTTGTAAATTATAGTAGATTTTCTTCAAAAGAAATGTTGTTTATAATATTGGATGTTATTGGAAGACAGTTATGTAATGGTACTCACTGGTTTGGGTTAATGCAATTAGTATGTAACCTTTTTAAAATAAAGAAAAACAACATAAAATGTGATTTGTAAATTACTAAATTGGTAGATGTTCTTTAAAAGAGATACCGATTAGGTCGTTTATAGATATATTATAGGGTGCTCATTTATTTTATAAATTGATGTTTTAAACAAAAAAAGAATATTCATTGTAAATTGTTGGAATTTTTTTCTTTAAAAATCCACCAGAAATGTTTATGAAGTTATTGTGACGAAAATGATTAGGGAAATGTCATTCGATTTCTCGGGGTTAGAAGTTGGGAAGTTTTGTTATTAATCCAATTTTGAATTTATAGGGTGATTTTTTTCTCATCATAGAGCAGTATGCCTATTCATACTCCAGTCATAACCTCCATGAATGTCAAACATGCCCCAATGAAACGTCTCCGAGTCATTAATGTAGTGCGCGGGCACCATGTTATTAAAAATCAACAATATGACCCGCTTACGAACCTTATTTGGCAACTGTACGCACAAGTGGTTCAAGATACTTGTATCAAAGACTTTCATGTAGTGCGTGTTGTGTTATAATGACCAAGCCCACCAATCACTTACTTGCATGTTGCTATTTCGCATCCAAACGCTGTTGATTCGTTGACAGTGATTATCCTATGTTACATAAGTGTGATGTAAAATTAATGTATTTGTCCGTGTTTTGTAATTGTTTCGGTTGTGAAATATTTAGATATTTCTAAAAATTGTAGCCAGTGTTTATTATTTGGGTATAAATCTTTATATATGGGCCCTTAGAGCTCGTGTGAGAGAGTTAGGGTTTTTTTTAGCCATAAAATAGGGTTTGTCTCAGACAACAAATGTTTTGATCAGAGGCGTAACTAGAAAAGGGGGGGGGGGGGGGGGCATTTCCCGCCCTGCCAGAAGGCTCGCCTCCCCTGATGCCCCAAAAAATGAAATGACAAACTCTATGTATATTAACAAAAAATAGTTGGTTATGTCCCCCCTCCTCATGCCTCCCCCTCTCTACAAAATTGAAGACTCTATGGTTACGCCACTGGTGACTCAAACAGATATGGGTATTTATCCTACCATCGAGACGATTCTCGTGTTCCTATTGGATAAGCGCCTGGATTTAGTGACTAGATATATTCCGTATCCGACCCCCAAATCCCGTATACGGTCAGTAAGGAACTGCGCATGCGTTGTAGTAGGATTGCTACGCCGGCGCGTGACGAACGTCATGATTGCATTTGAACTTGCTCGGGTTTTAGGTGACTTACAGAATCATTTGTTCTTGTTTTGTTTTAATAGTGTTTTAGTAGGATAAAATCGTTATTAGGCGAGGTTGGGTCGGATACGGATTATATCTAGTCTCGGAGTCTGTATCGGAACTCGGGCTGCGCCCTCGTCTCGATACAGAATCCTTGACTAGATATAATCCGTATCCGACCCAACCTCACCTAATAACTAATAGTCCCCCCGGATCACAGGTCTGTCCCCCTCCTCGTGTCCCCCCCCCCCCCCCCCCCTTCTCTAAAAAATTGAAGACCCTAGTTACGCTACTGGTTTACAATCATGGTACTTGTGACTCAAGCAGATATGGGTATTCAAGCATAAACCCTAATTTGTGTCATCAAAAAGTTGTTAGTAGGTTATTTGTAATGTATGCTTTATCCACAGGTGTTGTAAGCACTTTGTGTTATCAGGAATTTTGTGTTATCAGAATTTCCACTTTACTCTTATTATTGGGGATGAGGGAGTGTGAATACATCATCAATACTTAGTATTGACATAGTGAATACATAGTATTTTAATTTGAAATATGAGTGTCATTCAAAAGGTTCTACCTCCTCATTCATAACTTTGCTAATATGAATGTCAGCCTCATGACATTTGTCATGATTATAGCTCTGAATCATAGCTACACATTGATAGTAAATGATAACTGATATCTGTTTCACTTTTGTTATAATGCGATCAAAGCCAGAGTGGAAACGGAAAACTACCCTAAAGATAAATACATGTTTTGTATCATTAGATATAAAGGCACGATTTAAATTCTGAAAATTGAAAATAATGGTACGTTTTGTCTTCTAGAATTGGCCAAATTAATAGCACTTAAAGAGATATTTTGCTGTTTTTCATCCATTTCCATCACACTAGATGAACGTTTGTTTTCAATGTATCTTCAGAAAAGTACAACCATTACTCAGACCAATTTACTATCAATTTGTTGCTGAGATTCAAAGCTACAATTGTGGACTATTTCATGAGACTGGCTTATATAATAGCAAAGTTATGAGGTTAGGAGAGAGAACTTATTAAATGATCCTCTTAGTTTATAAACATGTCTTTATATTATAAGAAGAAGGCTGATTTATTTAAAAAAAATTGTATTTGATTGGTTGATGACACGATATAATCGTATAAGTCACCAATCCGGATGTTGCTTCTGAATGCTTAGCACTTGTTTCTAACAAAGCTTCCGATTGGTTAATAACATGATATAATCGAGCGAGTCACCAATCAGGATATAGCTTCTAGATGCTTAGCACTTGTTTTCTAGCAAAGCTTCTGATTGGTTAATAACATGATATATAATCATGTAGTCCACCAATCAGAATAGAGCTTATATATATTAGCATATAATAGCTGGATAACATTCAGCCTTACCACCGATTTGTACTGTTTCTTGATTGGTTCAAGTGAGGATGTATAGCCATATTTATAACCAATAAAAAAGGTTTTAGATGATAATGAATTATTTTTGTGCTGTTTTTAGTTTTGTGTGTGAGATTTAATGAATTTCAATATGGGACAGATTATACTTGTTTTGCGGTTTTACACTTGCGTATTGATATTCATGCTCATATTCAACTGAACAGGCGCAGCTTTTACGCACACGTATGTATATTTCGTCTTTCAACGCACATGTGTATACGCCAGCGCCTCGAGTAGGCGCCCACGTTATATGCTGCAATTAGTAGAATACGCAGTTACGTCACTGTCTCATGATGGCCAAATAGACTAGAGCTGTGTCCTACAAGTGTGATAGCAAAATTGTTCAATTGATGTCTTAAAGGTAGATGTTCCGATTTTCAACTTAAAGTTTTCTATTCTACATGAAAGGTCATCCTTAAAAAAGTCGTGTTCCAAAGTTTGAGTTGCATAGCTCTAATGGTTCTTATTTTAGACGCACAAGATGCTGTGAACTGTACCCATTGAGTAGTACACAAACTATATCGGTGGTTACCACCATTCGCGGTAATTTGACGTTATTTCATCGATTTCTCTGTAATTATACCAATTTAGGCCGTCAAATTTCAGTATGATGATGAGAAAAATACGAGCTTTCATATGATATGAAAATCTCTGTATGTTTGAAATAATTCTGTGTTACGAAAATGTGATCGGGTCATCTACCTTTAACTTTTTCTGTGTTGTTTTGAGAGAATTAGAGAAATTAATGCACGTGCGCTGATGTGTGAATAATGGCACAACCCGCAGGGGAGTGCTATTGTGAGCATATCAATATTTGTGCAAGTGCATTGACTTTTCTAAATTTTTCGAGAAACGAAACATACGCATGTATTGACCTAATTCATACACGACACTACAAATCAAAATTCACAATCTAAGCATAATTCTGATCTATGTAAAAACGAATAAAAACATGTAATAAGTTTGCTAACACCCGCAGTGAAAATCGGCAAACCCGCGATTCCTGAACAATGAATAAAAATAAAGCGTTTCAAGGGCTATTTTCCCAAGATTGTAGGGTTACAATATCAAAAATGTCACACAATAAAAAGACAACAAACAATGTCTGACTTTAGTCCTCATATTTTTAATCAGCTTTAAAGTATTCATTATTATCATGATGGTAGGACGTACAGGGTGTCCATTATCCTCATGGTGGGACGCACAGGATGTCCCTAAGTTTTGATACCTTTTTAAAACTTTATATCTCCCATAAAAAAAATTGGCAGTGTAAAGACATATTTGGATATTTAGCAAGTTAGTTAGCTATGTGGCCAAACCTTTCAGTGAATGTTTTATATTAACCCCCTGGGCACTACCGGCCTATCTTACAGTGTTTCTGATTTGTGTATTGCAAGATATACTCATTTGAATAGCCAATTAAAATGCAGCTTGTAAAATATTTCACTCCAATCTTTATCAGGGATACAATTATTATAACACTGTCTCTGATTGGCGCAATAAATGATGTATCTATCTTTCTGACCAATCGGCCGGTAGTTCTCAGGGGGTTAAGGGGCCTCAGAAGAAGGGTTCAAGTTGGGTATCAAAATAAGTCTACAAGCTGTCTCTAACGAAATATATTTTTATTGCGGTACTGCACAATATTTAAAGAGAGATACAAAGCTTTAAAAAGATATCTACATTATTGGGACATCCTGTATATTCAAGTAATATCTACAAAATTAATGCTCAATTAATAAAAAGGTGGGAATCATCTTCGGTAAAAGTGTACTTTAGGTCCCAGATACAGATATACCAGATACTGGTATACAAGTATCGTTTAATACTGGAGCATAAAAGTAACCAGTATCGGTCGATACTGGTATGATTTTACTGTTCCATACTGGAACACTAAACTGTATTCCAGTATCAAGTTTTACTGGAACGTTTCTATGTTCCAGTATCGTTCAATACTGGTACATGTGATACCAGGGAGATTTGTCCCAGTATTGCATGATACTGGTACATACGAGGGTCATTCAATAAGTTCTACCTCCTACCTCATAACTTTGCTATTATATAAGCCAGACTTATGAAATATTACACAATTGTAGCATAGAATCTCGGCTACAAATTCATAGTAAATTGGTCTTAGTAGTGGTTGTACTTTTCCAGAAATACAGTGAAAACCAAACGTCCATTTAGTGCGACGGAAACGGCTAAAATACAGCCAAATGTCTCATAAGTGCTATTCATTTGACCAATTCTAATATACAAAACGTCCCTATCGGTTAATTAAAACCGTACTTAATAATAAATATCTCTCGAACAGACTATAAGCAATAAAAGTGACTGATCTCTTGGGGGAAAATGCCCTCTAATTAGCCAGAACCACCCTAAGAGAACCGAGCTGCAAAAGTCATATTTGCTTTTCATTAGAACTAAGGGATCTTCATTATACAGGACTAAATGGATATATTTCAAGTCTCTCAAAGAGAAAATTTTCTTTTACTGACTACCTGATTGACTATTCTTAAGGTTGTATATAAGGAAAACTCATAAAGTGACTGTCATGTTAAGATTTAACACTCGAGGCATCACTGTCATGGCTTGATTTGTAACAACGGACATTTGACTGAATAGTAGTATTCCAGTTTGCTAAAGACGGAGCACTACATTCGAGTTGATATTATACTATTTTCAAATCTACAGAGGTTAATATTGCCTACGATCTGATTTATACAGTATTATATTCAGAAAACATCCATTGTTCTCTATTTTCAGTATTTAAATTGGGCTGTTATATTTAACCATGCAATACGGAGAGAAAACGAAGAAAAAAACCCATATAATTTTCTTTAGGGTAATTTTCCGTGTCCGTTGTCCAAAATCTCCCTCTGGCTTTGATCGCATCATAACAAAAGTAAAACAGGTATGAATTATCATTTATCATCAATGTGAAGCTATGATTCAGAGCTATAATCATGACAAATGTCATTAGGCTGACATTCATATTAGCGATGTTATGAGTTAGGAGGTAGAACTTATTGAATGACCCTTGCAATTAGGCGATACTGGAACATTTCAGACAGTGTACTTTAATACTTTCCATGCGGAAGTCGTCTCCAGACAACAGTTTGAGAATTTCACAAAATGTTTCAAAAATGTCAAAATACACTGAGCCAAAAAAGAAACTTATAACATTTTAACAGATCACCATAGGGTCAGTGCGCAGTTCTCTTGTGTCATTGAAGCAAACAATTGGTTATTGACAGCCATTTGAAGCAATACATTGCAGTAATATTGTATCCAAATTTGGTACATTTTCATGCACAGAATTTTATTTGGTGATCTGTTAAAATGTTATAAGTTTCTTTTTTTTATAAGTTTCTTTTTTGGCTCAGTGTAGTTGAATTTCAGCACTATATCTTTGATACATCTTTCATTAAACCAAAGATGTAAATTTGTGAAAATAAAGAGTTAAACTACATTTTGAGGTATTTCATTTTTATTTTACTCCATTGATTTGTTAAAACCAAAACTTTAAATCTTCATAACTTGACGATTTGTATTTGATGTTTTGAGACAAATTCATTTTCAATAATCTGTAAATTTTGTTAGGAATGTGATTTCACATTGACTCGGGTATCAAAATGTTCATTGATATATTATCATGATATCACTAACTCAATATTCATGTCCTTCATTGTGCCTCATTTACTCGTGTTGGGTCAGATGTACACCTAGCACATAAAGTCCCTGACCAGGTGCTTTGAGGTTGGCTAATTCAAAATAGATAATCGGTACCAAAAATCTGAGACATACATTAAATGAGCAAATTTCTTCTCCACAGTTTGATACCTCATTCAACAAAATTGAATGGATACTTTTAAAGTTATGGCGATTTTAATGACCGCGCATAACAACAGCAAAGTTATTTGCTAGGTGTATGCACATATGCATCTTCCATCTTAATTTGTGTGTCTATATATATGACAGACCCGTTAGAGGGCGCATGTGTTTATTCACTGTCAAGTGAAACAGACTATGGGTATAATACTGTAAAAGTGGAAATTTTCGCGCTACATTTATTTTTGCGCTCTAACCAGCTACCGCGAAAATAATAACTCACAAATATATTTCTTTCGTGTATACGGACATGTGAACGAAGCTACAAATCACAAATTTGAAAATCGCAAAACGGGTGAAAATCTGCAAAACGCAAAAATTACTACTTTTACAGTATAATAATATTCTTTTATCCAAATTATTATTCCAAAAACAAGATACATATATTATTAAAAAACTGATGCTACAAAATGGTACAGATTTACAAACATGTATTAAGGCCAAAAAAGAAAAGTTTGTCTCGGAAGACTGCGCACGTAGCTTTAAAAATTCACATTTTCCCAATATTTTCCAATATTAGAACAGTATTTAAAAACTCAACTGATTCCAGTGATTTATTGGACTATACTTCTTCATTTTCTTGCTCCACAGAGTCCGTCAAAAACCGCATAGCCTTTTTTCCGGTTTTTTCTGAGACAAACTTTGTTGGTAATGGTGCCTAATAAAATAAAATAAATATCACAGACCATGCTACAGTCATTCTAGGTACACAACATTGTATAAAATTATATACACATTTTTATTTACAACAGCTAAAATATTGTCAAAGAATTTTTAAAAGAAATTGAGTTACTAGCGCACTTTTCAACTTGATGTTTTCCATTTTACTTGGAAGGTCATCCTTAAATTTGTCACATTCCAAAGTTTGAGTCGCATAACTCCAATAGTTCTTATTTGAGAAGCACAGGGTCACAAAACAATTGCCCATTGAGTAATACACAAACTGGCAGGTGGTTAACCACCTTTGGCAGTAAATCATCACATTTTAGCCTATAATTTCTAAATGGAACATTTCTGGCCCCTAAGATTTTACAGACATAATGAGAAAATATGGGGATTCTTCTGATATCAAAATATCTTGATGTGAAAAAAAATCATAGCCCCCAAAAAGTGATCGGAACATACACCTTTAATTCAAGACATTCAAATTCAGATGTGGATGTACGCTCTGTTGTATTTTAGGCCAATTTTACTGATCGAAATGAAGATATTCTAAGCAAAAAAATAACACATACTTTATGATTTCTCCAGGAAAATTCATTTAAAAATCACCGACCAAACTTCATGCAGAACAGTCAAGGAGTTATCTACCATATAAATGTGCCGTGCTATGGTTTTAGTTCGTATGTTCATATTTAGTATGCAGCCATGCGACTTTGGCAATAAACCAGTCCGAAATGAACTTCACAGTGATGGTGCTTAGCTAGGCGCATTTGAAAAAAAATGGCGCAATGTACACACCACACAGGCTTGTACTGCCAAAATGTGAAATTGAAGGTTTAATTCACTGTAAACTCACAGGGCTATATTCTCGTACTAAAAACTATTTTTGCCTAAACCCATGTCTAACTAAACTTGTGTTTAAATTAAACGTGAGTTTATCTTTTAAACAACATGTTTAACAAAACCTGATTTTTAACTACAGAAATCATGTCCCTAGAGTGGTCGTGCGTTTACTGTATACAGGTATTCATTCAATTTATTGTGGCCCAAATGGGTTACAATAGATATCGTTCCTCAAGTGCACAGGTATTTTTAAGAGTACAGTCTGCAAGTCAGCTTGCACCGGGCACGGTTGAGTAATCATTCAAGGCGTACAATTGGTGCACGAGTTTAATTAAACATGCGTTATAGTACCCCCATACCCATGTATGAAATTAAACACTTTTCAATGTGGCAGTGTGACAAATTTGTGAGAATTGCATTTAGTTAAACAATGTGTTTCAAGTAAAAGTTAAATGCGTGTTTAGCTTAAATCCATGTTTAATTACGTACCGAAATACGGCCCCCAGGTGTCTATAAGTGGACAAAACGTCTATAATTTGTGGTTGCTCAGTGAACGGGGATTCAGCTTCTGTATATCTACACAAAGACCTCTTTTTGGACAAGATACTTTGATTTTGGATTAAATAATGAATTGAAATATAGACATGTAGCCCAATTGGTGCAATCACTCTAAATCTTTCTTTCTCCACTGTTGAGTGAGCCAGACAATTGTTTTTGGGTGCTAACAGTCCAATATAAGGCAAACAAAATAATGTTTGGTTGCCCTCCAGAGAGAAAAAAATTGTGGGTCGGTCGGTAGGTCGGTAGGTTTTTTTTCTTCTTTTCCCTATACCGGGCTTCGACAAAAAGTGTGATTTATACATACCAAACATATTATTTTTTCGGCCTAATGTCAATAATTGTGTTTATAATTTGGTCTTGTATTGGTACAGCAAAGACTTAATCCCCATTGATGCAACTCCTGCAACATTAGACGTTTTGTCCAATTATAGACACTTTCAATTAAGAATGTAAACATAACAAATAACTTGTCACTCCACAGTCCACACCGTAGAAACCAACAGTGAATTCTACGGAAAATCCAGCCACAAAATGACCATACTAATTCAATCTTAAAATGATAATAACTCAATTGTTATTACAATGTACATACATATAATTACATAATTTACAACATAAAAAAGCACACCTTACTTATACACTTTATCATCGCTGTTCTGTCAAAACCTCCATCCGGCCCTTCAGCATGTATAAAGTAATACTCACTACATATAACCTTTGGTTAATCTGTTCTAAGCATGTTCAAGGGCCAAAAACACATCAAAACCTCGAAGTGCTCTTGCCCCTGAACATGTATAAAACAACACTTCATTTGCATAACCATTAAGCAGTTTTACTTTATACATGGTGAAGGGCAAGAAACACATACAAGGTTGTGACAGAACAGCGATGTTACACTCCATTCCACCCAAAATCCCAATGTGTTGTCAGCATGTATGCCAGTGAGACCCACCAGTGCCGGGCAAAGAAGATTTCTTGTGCAGTCCAGCATGCTTCACTTTCATCACATGACCACTGGTTTCTGTCACCAGTGTCTACTGGTTCCCATTGACTTTACATTGCAATGAAATGCATAATATAATGTTGTTGAACAAGGGTCTTTAAGAAAATTCCGCTGCAAGTAAAATTACAGTTGATGTGACTTCAATTCAGTCCAATTAAGGACCCTTTATTTTTTTAATAACACATATGCATGTTTTACTTGGGATTCAACTTTTTCTTTTAAGTTATGTCTATCTGTACCATGTATTATAGGATGGAGCTGTTAATTACTTTCACAAATATTTGGCACTGTTTGTTTTGGGGAAAAGCCCTGTTGGCACTGTTGTGGTGCATGCTGGACTACACAATAATCTTTGAGTGCCGGGATACAGTTTAAATCGCTCAAGTTCATATAATATATGAGACCTGCTCCAAGGAAACCAGCTGTTAATTATTTTAACACATGTGTAGCATTGTTTGTTTTGGGGAAAAGCCCTGGTTACGCTGTAGTAGTGCTATGCATGCTGGACTATGCAAGCATTTTTGAGTGCCGGGTTTACAGTTTAAATCACCCAAGTTCATATATGAGACCTGCTTCAACGAAACCAGCAAAATGCAGTCTCTCTATGCCCAACTCAATGTTTGACAGATTTGTGTACAATTATTAAAAGAATGTAACAAAATATAATAAAAAAGTGAATTATCAGCTAGAATTGTGATTGATCACACTTCCTGGTACAGACATTGTCATCTTATTATGTAAAATATTTAGATTTCATTTTCAAATGATGAATTCTAAATTCTGCAACCTCCCACTTTATTTCACCTTTTTCTGCGCTGTACCAATGTTGCACTGGTTAACCTGCAAAATCAAATGGGACAAAGGTACACAAGATCAATAGGGCAAATATCAAGGAAGGCGGCGATCTGGATTTGATGGAGGGGACAGTCAACTGTCAATTAAGATGAGGGGGCCTACCAACTCAACAATATCTACAACAAGTTGATCTCTATACAACCCTCTACTTCCGGCGGTAATCACTACAAATGTCAATGAAGCGGTCAGATGTCAAATAGTCTAATAAAGTGCTCAGTGAGCATGAAACAATATGCGTAAATATAGTATATAGCCATAAGGATAATAAGCTTATAAGCATGGCCCCCACCTTTGACCACCTATGAGTAGAATATCATTTCTGAAAGCACATTTTAAAACATAATTGTACCTTAATTATGGACAGATTCATGTAAATTTTTTTTTTTAAATCAGGCACTATGCGCGCATGTTTTGGGGAACAGATAATCGGGTAAAATTGTGCCAAGTCGTTCAGGAAATGGAGAGCCTGGTCCTACTAGGAAAATCCTACACGTGTCACTGGTGTTCAGCTTGTGTCTAGATCATAGGGAAGGGTGAGGGTGAACCTACCTTAGCTGCAAAGCGCAAAGAGCATAAAGTCTCTTGGAAGTGTTCTTCCTTGGGAGAAACATTCACAAACATAAGTCTGAAATGAAACAGAGAGAGGGGAAAAAGACATGAATTATCATTAGAACCAAGGTTATAGCTAAGGTTATGCCGGCTAATTTTACTGACGGCGAACGAAAGAAGTGTAGGGAACGAAGTGCAGTGGATCACAGCATGGGGTCCAGAGGCCTGCTTGAAGGTTTTTTTAATGCCCTTTGAGGGTTCCTGCCTCGTGATTTCAGTTTAATGATTCTATCAATAAGATTTTAATATTTTTTTTAGTGCTGGTTGGTTAGTGTGAGTGTCGGCTACACCCGACCGGCGTAGCTATAACTCAGTGTTTTTTTGTGTTGGTTTGATTTTTTAATCGGAAACTTTCACAATAATGTTATAAACACTCTGAAGATTAATTATTTACAAGAAACTCAAATCCCTAAAAAATCACCCCAATTAGGTTTTGGTCTTTTTCTCAGATTGGAGCTCTGCCCAATTCCATCTGGTTTCGGTAGAACACGTCACATATAATACACAGTGCGCTTGTTGTCATTATCCGTGCCTGTGTTCTTCCGTATTCATTCGTTGCTGTAAGGAGACTTCGCCAATTTGGAACTGATCAAACTATAGTTTATCTTACTGTAAAATCACTTCATTTCGCGATGTGGATTCGCGAAATTAATTACCCGCGAAACTGTCAATTTTGCATTGAAAGTAACAGTAAAATGTCCATATTCGTGAAATTGATTGCCCGCTAAAACAACAGTAATTTTAAATTCGCGAAATTAAGTATCCTCAAAATTCTAGTGTTTTACCATATTTGTTAAGGCAATAGGAACTAATGCTGTGATAAATGTTTTACAAAGCTCAGTTACAACCGGACCTCCGAGGCGGGAGGCAGCCAAAAAGGGAATGAGCCAATACAACGGCCAGAGCGCGATCTGCCAAATCAAACCGTGGGAAACCCCGAAAGCGGAAGCCAAAAAAACGTGAAGATGTTTGAGCATGCCAAACCCAGAAAGGACGAAACCTCTAGCCAGCAACTTTGTTCTACTTGCATGCGCGTCAGAAAACTTAATTACATTGGAGAGGTTGATTATAATGTTACAATTAATCTTACGTCTTTGAGTTGCCACCCAAGCTGTGCTGTAGCATATGGGTTAGCTTGCTGTTTCTATACGGTATGTGACTCTCCTTGTTGCCTAGTGCCATGATGACGTTACCAAGGTTACTGAGACTCTTATTGATGCACTTGGTCTCCTTCAGACGCTCTCCTGTAGACCCGGAACTGGACAGACGCTCACTACCGGCGAGATCTACCAAGCTTAGAGTACCTGAGGAACAAATAGTATACACAGGATGATTCAAAATAATCAGGTCCTGATTTCATTGATTTTTAAAACTAATTGGAAAACTGAAATTGGTCAATTTAATGAGATGTATGTCAACTATAATATTGTAAGCTTCAAGATGACGAAAAAAACCGACAACCCTGTTGTACTGGACCTCTCAGGGAGAGTTGGTCGGGTTTAAAAAAAAAAAAAAGGTTACACATTTTTGCTGTATTTTGATAAGAAAAAAATAAAAATATGGGTCGGTCGGTATTTTGTTCGAGTCTGTTATTCCGTATGAGAGTTATGCACATTTTCTCAAAAGGTAATGAAATCCAACTTGTTCCACGGAATCACTGTGAAAGTGTTATGACAGCGTAAATGAAACAACACATGGCATGTTGGTATATTACCTATAATTTCGGATCTTAGATAGATTTGTATATTTGTGTATAACTAACTGTCATGCACTATAGGCCGAAAAACCTTAACAAGTTTGTCTCAGAAGCAACCTGAAAAAAGCTATGCGAAATTCCTTTTTGTTAAAAAAACCCCAGAATGCTTTGTGAAATGTGGTATTTTATATTGTTTCAAACATCTGTGAAGCAAGAAAATGAAGCTAATATGGTACTTCACAATGTGAAATTAAAATTTGAAGAAACATAGTCCAATAAATCACTGGAGTCAGTTGTTTTTCTTGAGTTTAAATACTGTTATAATAATAGAAAAAACATACCATACAGTCAAGACTTGGCATCACTTTCAAAAGTTCAAGAAAAAATGGACACAAAAAGAAGTTATGCGGTTAAATGTGAATTTTAAAAGCTTATCTTATATATACATATATTATATATATATTTTTTACCTTGACACGTTTCTCCAGTCAGGTTATTATTTCCTGTTAATTTGAGCCTGAACACACTGTGACTCCTAGATGATCTCTCATTCATGTTTGTAGCTGCCACAGCTCTGTTATGAGATGCTCTCTTCAGCAATGATGACACCTGAATTATGTAAAAATAAATCAATGGATCAATGAATTGATCAATCAATCAAATTGGTCAAAAAATAAAAATGATCGCAAACGTTAAACCTCACTGAATTTGTAACAGAGTCACAATAAATGTTTATCAGAGGACCGAAGGGCTTGAACGGGAAGATTTGATATATACGATGATACAAGTTCGTTTAAGGCTTTCCACGTTAAAAGAAGTACTTTCAAATGAATTCTTTCATGAACAGGTCAAGGATACAGTACATGATGAAGCTTGTTCTACTTGAGAGTTATGCAAGAGATAGAGAAAGAAGCGCATCGCCAGCTATCATAAGCAGCTATCAGATATCGCTGTGAAATGAAAATATCGTATATAGCTTAGCACTTTCCACGCAGCTATTGGTTTTACCAAATACAAAACAGAGTTTTCAGAAACCTTCTATCTCAAGGATTACTGAACCAATACTAAGCATGTCTGTACTTATTGTAATGCATTTATCATGGTGATTCCAAATATGGTAATAAGATATAAAATAATTGTGACATTTTTTTATCTTTTTTTGCAATTTTTGAATGTCGTCTGCAAACGCCTGCCACATGAAAAGTGTTAACTATTAACCTACCTGCTCCTGTGATGTGACCTTTTCTCTGGTCAGGTTAGAGACCTCGACCTCTGAACTCTTGGCATCCACCATTTTGATTTCATGTTTGACGTTGCTGTTAGGTGATCCCAATAAATCCCTTATACTCTCGTTGTAAATCTCTACAAAATTTGCCTCCATATCGTACTGTAGAAATAATATGATATACATATTAAATGGGGTAACAGGGGTAAAAGTTGACAAATGTGGGAAATGAAAGGTACTAATTTCAACAGAAATGTCTTAAGTATGACTGTTTAAGAATGAGAATAAAGGTATTGTTTTCAGAGCGTACTCGTGTTATATTGTCTGACATAAATGCGTTTGGTAGTATGATATTTTGCGTAAAACAACTCCTCATGCGACATCATTGTTCCACTTAAAAAATAATAATATTACCATCTGTATTTATGTCAGATAGTTCAACATGGGCGTGTACACTGTGCTACATGTTAATTGCAATATCCATACAAATTACATACCTCCCATCCCTTGTTCTGTAAGTGTTGGGCGGTATCAAACACCTGATCCACAGCTCTAGGTATCATACCCATGGTAACATCATCCGGGTCATCAGGACCTTCCATTGTGTAGGTCTTACCTAAAAACAACCATTGTTTATCATGATTTAGAAAAGGCACTACAGCCAACAAAAACTGACTCATAAAAATCTTGCATAACACATTTTCTAGTATGACTGTGTTAAACTTGTCCGACAGCGAATCTGTTAATCTCTTAACTTATATTTAAAAAACCTGTTTGAAAAATAAACAAAAATCTTTTATGGTGAAAAATGTATGTTTTAAATGATATTTTTATCATAAAAGTTGCCAAATAAATAAACAAACAAACTGTGTTAGACATTATTTATATCCATATCCTCCCTTGTAAACACCAAGGAGGTGCAAATTAAATGTCCTAGCACAATTGAGAGGAAAACAGGATATGACACCATTGCATTCCCATTTTTTGGTATGGTGCTATTCAGGGTCTTAGCTAGGATTTAAAATGTGCCCGTCCAAAAAAGAAAAAAAAGAAAAAAAAGTTGTAATGAATGACGTGCGAAGCACCAAGGTGCGAAGCACCGCGTTCCGCGGACAGGGTGGAGTCTGAGGGGGGATGAGCCCCCCTCAGCGTTCAAACAAAAATTCAATTTTCGAACCCATTTGGTGTGATTTGGGGGGCACTTTTGACCGATATTTTATTGAAAATGTTTGTTGTTAAATGTTAAATAAATATCCCTTTTTAAAAAGTAATAAGCTTACTTTATGAGTCCATTTTCTTCTCTGCATGAAAATATATTAATTTTGAAAGTTATCCCTGGTAGAGAGGTTTCATTATTTGCATTATATTCCAATTAATGTCTGCCGTTTTTGACATTTTTTCCCGCCGAAGAAATGATTTCTTTCGTATTCGCGCGGCCATCTTGGCCTACATCCCCTAGTCGATCTTGAATATTACCGTTCGGAACATTGATGACAAAATTGTAGAGGGCGGCATAGTCTTAGTCTACCAACCGACGGCGGCAGTATTTTGCATTGCGTCATCGATATCGGACCACGTGCGCGATTAGTGGTACCCATTTTACAGCACGACGTAACATAAGAAAAATAACATACGGGAACCAAATGCTGTTTACATGATGATTGAAAGGTATTCCCCGAGCCAAATTCGCATTTGGTATGATATGATAGATCGAAGTATTTAAAATGACATTTCAAGATTTTCTTCCACTATTTATGGTCGATTTTTATGCACAAATTCGAAATGTAGTTACAATTCCGCTAAATCGCGGGATACTTTGAGAAAACCCAAGGGAATACCACCAGAACGACAAGTGTTTTTTCCAAGCATGGTAAAGGTTAATAATAATACATGAATATCCATCTCTTCATCAGCCAAGGTCTGAACGCATCATAAACAGTATCATAATATTTGATCGGGATGTTCAATGCTTGTAGAATTGATATAAGTCGGATTCTGGACCGTTTAATATAATGACTACCATTAATTTTGTACTAGATTTTATAGTGCCTACCGCGCCGTATTATTTATTTAAAGTGCTTGCTTATCATGACCCTTGGAAGTTTATAATGAATTAATGATTTATTTATTTATTTTTCTCCAAAAAACTGCCCGTCAATAAGACGGGTTGGGGATATTTCCACCCGTCCACTTTAGAAACTGCCCGTCCAAAAGACGGGTGGACGGGTGGCTGGCTAAGACCCTGGTGCTATTAAAACAAATGTATAAGAACATTAAAGAATTGAAACAAACTTGTAGTCTTTTTCTTCTATAACAGTGTCGGTGTAAGCTTTAGAATATAACTCCAAAGTGTCAATAGCAACAGCAAGAAAAAGAAGGAAAAAAAGGTAATCAACATTTTTGCCTAATGGAGATATTCACCCACTCAAATAAAATATTTTCAGAGGATTCATACAATTCCCTTTTTTGAGGATAAAGAACAATATTTGTTTAGAATAATAATTTTTTAAAAAAAATGTGTGAACTAACCGCTTCCTGTTTGGCCGTAAGCAAATATACACACATTGTATCCATCGAGGGAGCTCTGCACCAGTTGCGATATCTCATCAAACACATCTTGTTGTTGCGACGTCGGCGAGAATACTTTGTCAAACTGGAACTCATATTTGTTGTCTTTCTTCCGGGTGGCACCGACCGTCTGTAAAATCATTGAGTGAACATATGAGTTGGTGTAAATGTAAGATGGTTGAAATTAGGATGTTTGTTTATCAACTTGGACCACATTTTATGGATACGTACGGGTTCGATACTTATTGAGACTAATATCTCTAAGATTTTTACGATAATGCTATTATCGTTCATCACAATAATTTTGTACTGTCGCAATGATTTATGAAGCCACTATCAGACGACGCTGGACACGGTCATATTCACGAATACTCAGGTTAAAATATGCGAACGAGGTTACGTGATCAAGTGAATGGGACGAACGCTTAACAACGGATTGAATTCAAAAAATGATACTGACACTGGAGTTGGTTATCCAACTCCAGCACTTTTAGGATGAAATAATTTAGTTCCAACGTGTGATGAATTTTATGGGGTCATATAATCAAAATCCATAGTTACATTGAAACCAACGGAAACTTAAAAATCAACAGCCGTTCGTGTCCACCGTCGTCTGGCCACTATGGTAAAGAAATATATACCTAACTTGCCATGGACAATTTTAGGTTCTATTGCTTTACCTCATTTAGTCCGCCATCTACCAGTTTTTCCATCTCCAAGACTCTGTTGTCGTCATCAGGGAAGTTGAGATGCTCAATGGTCGCATCGTGGGCCTTCTCTTTACCGATCAATGGTCGTACCCGGCAGAACACGCGGATGTTACCCTGTATAGTATAAAGTAAACACACATTTTTTAAACAAAGGTTTTTCGGTGATAATCATTTGGTTTTTTTTTGTGCTTTTGGCCCTTTCGGAGCACATTTTTTTCTTGTGTCCTGTGTAGGGTTATGCGAGACAGGTCTTTTTCTTCTTGGTCTTATGATGTGAATAAATATCGATTTCATAGTGAACTACAGTAATAAGTTGCCTTTTCAAAACACGGGTTCGAATCTAGTAGTATCGTCAGATTTTATGTAAAACCTTTGTTTCAAAAGATCTTTGTCAAAAATAGGGACAATATTGGTTCCATTGGGACCAACATTGACTTTACAGGGTGCCCAATAAGTGACTATGCCTATTTCAAAACATCATACCTCCTAATACAATATAAATTTGGATAGAAAACATTTGTAGAATGATATAAACATATTCGGATAGAAAATTGTATACCGTGATCAATTAGGTTTCAAACTTGATTACAAGTCATGACCAAATTATGAAAATCCATGGTTGTATCAGCAAATTTCTTGGGTTTATAAAAATCACACAAATATTTGAATGTAATGCATGAACACACATTTTATGCATTTAAAAATAGAAATTGCATGGTCTTGAACAAAGTTCCACGACTTTTTCAGAATCCTTAAAAATTAAGGCCTGGAAAATGCAAATGAAATTCCCTGACTTGGCCACGGGAATGTAAAGGTAGTCAAAAAAAATTGAAAACCTCTAACATATAGATCAGGCTTTCTCAACTGACAGAGCGCGCGCATCAAGGCTTCCTAAGTGGCGCAAGAGTGTTTAAAAAAAAGGGAAAAAATGAAGAAAATAAATAAATATATATATCATGATACAGCCAGATTTTATAAGCTTACTAAAACCAACCACTGACCGTCCGCGAGGAAAAACTTGCCTCTCCACCACATCGAGCCCTGTTTTCCTCTGAAATATAACTTGAATTGTAAATTCTAAAAAATATTACCAACGAGAGGCGATTTAATTCAGTTAAGAACCCAGGAGCTTCAGGGGGCTTTCCCCCTGTCAATGCTCACCTTCAATTCTTGGATCGTATTGTGCAGTTTCCTGCGCATCCCCTCGTCTTCTCGAATCTTTGCCTCATTCTGCTCTATCGTCCCCTCTTTCTCTGCTAGCACAGCTTTCAGATTAGTGATCTCATCATCTTTTACTCGCCCTGCCTCTAGTGCTTGCTGAAGGTTCAACTAGATACAGAGGTAAAAATACAGACGGTAGATCTCTGGATGAATATTGTGGATTAAGCTGTTAATTCATTTTGGTATTCTTTAAACTGGCCTTGTAAAACTTACAAGACTAAACACTTTCCACGCGGCTATTAGTTTTACCATATCCATAACAGATGTTTCAACAGCCTTTCCCAACTTTCATGTCTTATCTCAAGAATTACTGAGCCAATATTAGGCATGTTTGCACTTATTGTAATGCATGTCTCATCTCATAGTGATTCCAAATATGGTGATGATATTCAATAATTTTTACATTTTTGAAACATTTTGTTCAATTTTGGAATGTCGTCTGCAGACGCCTGCCGTGTGGAAATGTGTGACTACACAGGCACCAAGTTGTTGGAGATTGGCATATTATCCCTTAATTCTTCTCAGGGCTTAAAATTACCACAACAATCTATTCTGTATGATGGGTGCAATATATTGTACATTCATGACAGGTTTACTGTAGCCTACACTTGTGGCAAACTGTTCAGAGACTAGGAAATTTGTGCATTTTATAATTACTAATAATACATTGAGGCAAAGTGTGCTTTTATTACACAAAAATATGCGTTAAACCCCCCCCCCCCCTAAAATGCGCGGATATGTTGCGCTTTTCCATCTTACAAATTTATTATATAATTTTTTAAAACCATTATTTTTCATTACAAACTAAATTCAAACCAAACAAGTTTAGAACAAAATACTTCCAAAGTTATGTTATTTGTTGATTTTTGGTATGGACATTATTTTTGAAAATTACTCTTTGGTAAATGTACTTTATTTTGAAAAATACTCTTGAAAATATGTGCTGTGGGATGAAAAAGTGGGATTTTTTATTAGAAAAAGGTGCATTTTTGGCGCTTTTTCCATATCCCTAGCTTTAGCCAAAAAAAGGTTGTGTTTCCCTCAGCGACCGACCCTAAAATTGTAAAAACTAGGGTCACATTTGTTTTAGATATAAATTTGATTAAAAGTGTCTAAATTTTACTATTTCTTGCTTGAAATGAACAAGTAAGCCAAAATAAATGTTTTTTAGACTATTGTCACACTCACAGTAGAAACATTAGTTAAATTGACATATGAGCCTATACCAATTTTGTCTTGACATACACCATATATTTTTCAGCCCCCCAAAAAAGAAAATTGAAAAATTAAAAAAAATTGAAAAAAGAAAGAAAACAATTTAAGTCCGACCGACCGACCTGATATAAATTTTTGGCACTTGAGGGCAACACAACATTTTTTTTTTGCCTTATCAATACAGATATTTCAAACAACCACTTCGCTTACTTCTGTTGAAGACAGATGGGCCTTCATGCCAGCCTGTGACGAGGTCATCTGGGCAACGGTGCTCTTCAAACCGTTACATTCCTGCGTGGAGGCTTCCAGATCGCCTTCTTGAGTGTTATACTTCCTCTGCAGGGTGGTGTGTCGGTGCTCAGCATCGTCCACTTTCTGTTGGAGTCTGCGGGTTGATGTGGCCAGTTCATCCTCTGAGTCTCTGTGCAGAGGGGAATGCAAAACAGTCACTTTTTTAACTCAATTATGCAAATCTTCATTTATTGTTTTTATATATATGATAAATTCTAAAATATAGTGTGGGGTTTCAAACTGCTGCAAAATCGCATTGGTTTGGCCATTTTCTATCTTAGTTATTCAGTATGTGTCAAGATAGTGGAAAGTATGTCGACATGTGAATGAAGTTGACAGCACTATAATAATTGCATGTCATTGTCTCATTGTGAAACCTTCTGGAGAATTGGGAAGAGTTGGCAACTGTGCAATACACTGCAAATTATGAGCGTTTACTTTTGGACAAACTAAAAGTAAACTCAAAAGTAAATGCAATACTAAACACTTATGTGAGCCAAACAACTAAGCTGTTTTCCACCCAGACTCTAATCAATAACTTTCCATTTATATCACAGATGGTGGAAACATCTGTGATTATATTCACTCACTTGGAGCGTGCTTAGAGGTCAATTGGGTGCAAAATGCAAGAAACGTTTAGTTTTGTGTTTACTTTTATGTTTAGTTTTGTGTTTAGAATTGCGTTTACTTTTGAGTTTACTGTTAGTTTGTCCAAAAGTAAACGCTCATAATTTGCAGTGATACAGCCATTGAAAAGGTTGATATAATAATGTGATGTAAACATGTGAGAAATGCCTTGTATTCAACACAACAGGAGGGACATTAGAATGAAAGTTCATCTGTGTTGGTGATAAATAATATGAAGTTAAACTTTCGATCTCAACACAAGAAATATTTACCTGGAATTTTCAGGTGTTGCTACACCTTTCATCAGGAGGGACATTGTTTGTTTGTCCATACACCCCTCCAAAGGCATTCAAAAGATGTATAATAGTTACTAAATAAGATGTGAATAGGAATATTTTACTATTAAATCACTTCATTCATGTTTAGAAGAGTATTAAGAATCTATTTTAAAATATTTAGTGCATTTACGGAAAAATAAATTCTGGAAATACCACCCCACTTTTTCTGGAATTTTCAAAATTAGGGTCGGTATTCATTCGTAAAGTAAAAATGTTTTTGTCAGTTTTCAAAATTAGGGTACGTCAGAAATGGACAAACAAACATTTTGTTTTGCTTAATAATAGGGCAAAACTTTGCATAATCAGGGAGACTTTCAAACATTGTTATAAGAACTTGAAAAGATTGTTTTACTTTCAGGAAACTTCTGTGGGAGTGCTGTCAGCTTTGTCTTATAAGTCACCAATCATTTTAAGTCAACTTACTGTAACTTTCTTCTCAGCTGCCTGATATTCTCAGATGCCTCTGTTGTTTGTTCCTCCTTCTGCGCCACCGTTCCCTTCAACCTGTCGTTCTGGTCCTCCAGCTGCTTGAGGCGTTCCTGGTTGACGTTCATCTTCGTCTCGAGGGCGCTGTTCAATGCGGTGCGACTTTGCATCTGCTTTTCCATGTCTTCCAGCCTGCCCTTGATGTCCCATGCTGGTCTCTTGGCTTTTTGTTTGGTGTTGTTGGCAGTGGAGGCAGCGGATGAAACTGCAATGGCAATCGAGTCAATGGTATATTGAGTCAATGGTATATTGAGTCATTTTGATGTATTAAGTCAATGGTATATTGAGTTATTTTGGTGTATTGAGTCAATGGTATATTGAGTCATTTTGGTATATTGAGTCATTTTGGTGTATTGAGTCAATGGTATATTGAGTCATTTTGGTGTTTTGAGTCAATGGTATATTGAGTCATTTTGGTGTATTGGGTCATTGGTAGTGGATTACAGGATGAATCAATCAATTCCTGCGAGTAATTCTCAGAGCATTTGTAAATGTCACTAAGTAGTGACGCATCTGTTTATAGCACACTCCTAAAAATGATGTGGTCATGTTACTATTAACGCTGCAAATTATGAGCGTTTACTTTTGGACAAATTAAAAATAAACTCAAAAGTAAACGCAATTCTAAACACAAAAGTAAACGTAAAAGTAAACGCAAAACTAAACTTTTCTTGCATTTTGCACCCAATTGACCTCAACGCACACTCCAAGTGAGTGAATATTATCACAGATGTTTCCACCATCTGTGATATAATGGGACAGTTATTGATTAGAGGCTGGGTGGAAAACAGAGCTTGTTGTTGGGCTCACATAAGTGTTTAGTATTGCGTTTACTTTTGAGTTTACTTTAATTTTGTCCAAAAGTAAACACTCATAATTTGCAGTGTAACCCTAACCAGCCAGACTATGTTTTTGTGTGGAAACCAGGAGAGGGGGACAAAGTATGAATTTTTTACCCAAATAATCGCCGCGAAACCCCTAGACCCTCCGATCACCCCACAACGTCCCTAACCACCCGACTAACCTGCCAAGGCTAGCCCGGTAACGATTTCGTACACACATATCAGCTTTATTACAGCTTGGTTGATGATGTCATCGAATCGAATGCTGTAGTAGCATGCGCATGGACATTGTTTTTTGCCAAAGTGATTCGTAGGTTCCAGGAAGGTTAAGGAAAAAAATGACCACATCATTTTAAGAGTGTAGGGTTGTGCATTTCCAAATATACTAAAATATGAATGTCATTTATGGTCGATGTCGATGGGGAAATTACAAGGGTATGTTGTTAGTGTAAAACGTGAAATCAAGCCCATACTTCTAATAGGACAAGTTGGTTTTCACAGACTTTAGGTAGAATGCCTGTGTGAAATCAAGTTTGCCCTGTAATGAATTGCGTGAGTAGCGTGATTTCACAGATTAATTTTATTAAACGTTTAAGCGGGTTTGAAATTCAAATGATATATCTACTCATCACATTTTCTAAAATATCACAAAATATGGAATTCTTAAATTACAATACATGTATACGGTCCAAGACCATAATCGGACCAATATCTTATATGTGCGACCCTAGGCCAAAAACAAAAAATGTTATGTTGTCCTCTACAGCTTTCAGAGAGGAGGGGCGGGCGGATTTTTATTTTTTTTACCAGCCGAAGCTCAAAGTTCAGCCAACAAAAAGTTGAAATCAATGTAAGAGTCGCACATATATGTTATAAACACTTAATTTAATATGCAATGCCATTTAAAGGTAGATGTTCCGATTTTCAACTTGAAGTTTTCTATTCTACATGAAAGGTCATCCTTAAAAAAGTTGTGTTCCAAAGTTTGAGTTGCATAGCTCTAATGGTTCTTATTTTAGACGCACAAGATGCTGTGAACTGTACCCATTGAGTAGTACACAAACTATATCGGTGGTTACCACCATTTCGCGGTAATTCGACGTTATTTCATCGATTTCTCCGTAATTATACCGATTTAGGCCGTCAAATTTCAGTATGATGATGAGAAAAATACGAGCTTTCATATGATATGAAAATCTCCGTATGTTTGTGTTACGAAAATGTGATCGGGTCATCTACCTTTAAACTGTAAAAAAATAAATCTGAAAAAAATAAAAACACCTGATTTATTTTTATTTTTAAAAATAAATCTGAAAAAAAAATCGGAGCGGCCCTAAATCTGATGAGGGGTGAAAACTGAAAAATTCTACTTTTATGGGAGAGGATGTTTATTACAATGAAGTTATGGATGCAGTTTTGTTACTTACCAGGGGCTTTTTTGGTTGTCGTTGCGCTGCCTCTGGTCACAGCTGTCCTCCCATTGGTTGCATGATTGACGGTTGAGCGAGCACTGGTTGCCCGGCTAGTTGTCGTGCGACTAGCTACAGTTTTAAGAGAAATAACTATAGTTTAGTCAGTTTCAAATTTGCAAGCCTCCTTACAGTGAATAAATAGTAAAGTCAGTTTCAAATTAGCAGTAAATCGTTACAGTAGTGAATTAATAGGAGAGCGCGGGAGTGCATCCAAGGCTCGTCTAACGCAACAGAGAGCACTGATCATATGCGCAACGCCTACATATACCAAAATCGCTTGGATCACTTTTACTTTCCCGAGAGATAAAAACTGTATATTTCCTGCCAATTTGGCTCTGACTAGTTCATTCAAGAATGAGGTCAGCCAAGACATTTTGCGCCTGGAAATGGTGGCCAATCAACAGCAGTGAGGGCGCTTTAGAGACGAGCAGTATTAGGGATTAAAGATAATACAGGACATACTGAAGGTAATTAGTAGAGGCCGAAAATTCCATTCTTTATTCTCTTTCTGCCTTTTCCCCCCCTCACCAACCACCAATTCTTTCTCAAAGCTTATAAAGAGGGTTGAAAAAAGTCCCCCGCCTGTATGGCATGTGACCTAATGCAAGTAAATGAGACACATGGATATTGAGTTATTTATCATTCATAAAGTAAGGGATATTTTGGATTTTTGGTACCGAAGTCAATGTTATATCACATTCCTAACCAAAGTTACGGATTATTGAAAATCACTTGGTCTCAAAATATCAAATACAGATTGTCAAGTAAAGAAGTTATGGACATTTAAAGTGTTGATTACATTAACAAATCAATGGAGTTAATGCCAATTAAATACTAAATAATGTAGTTTGACTCTTTATTTTCATGAATTTGAATCCGTGGTTGTATGCAAAATGTATCAAAGATCAGAAATAAGACTTTTTATGAATTTGTCTTATTATGACCGTGTCCAACAGTTTTGCTTTTAAGGAGGGGGGGGGGGGGGGGGGGGGGGGAGTGAACTCAAGGAAGTTTTTGATTAGATTTTTTGAATTTTGTTAGTGCTGTTATTATTGAACTATATAAAAGTATAATTTTTTTGAAAGGATATGGATCTGAGAATCCAAATTAAGGGTTAATTTTGACCCAAAATGTTGATTTTTTGAGAAAAAACAAACTAATAAAAAAATGTTGGGTCAAAGTTCCAAAAATGTATACTTTTATATACATTTGAGTCCAGTGTTAGAATTAAGAAAAAAAACCTGGATGTCCGCCGGACATCCATGTTACAATTTTAGGATGTCCGCCAAAATTATTGGATGTCCGCCAAAAATGTGTAATTTCGTAAATTTATCAAGTAAGTACAAATTATCGCAATTTCGCAAATTTACGCCGTTTTTGAAACCCCCTCAACAGTTTAATACGAACAAGGACCAAATAATCAGTACTGCAGCACAAAACACTCGAAAAGAGACCTTTGTTTGGCCATGATGATAGAGCGAAGTGGTGTTATAATAGTTATTGTTTGACGATCAAATACAACGAAAGTAATATGCGATAAATCTGTACCCGTTTCAATAAACACAGTTCCAAATACGTATTTGTAATAGGCAAGCGAAGCTCTCACACGAGGCTATTAAATGAACCTAGAAATTTGCGCAAATTCCCACGTGGTATTTAATAAATGAAGCTCGTAATTAGGAGACACGGTTCAAAAGGTCAACTTAATATACTACGCACACTATAATATGTGGAGGCGATGACCTGTGAATCATGCCGTAACACGCGGTTATGTATCTCAAGGCGCATGCGCTATTATCCTCGATTCGATGGCACAGCTCTACTTCTACAGCGTAAGGTAATAGCGTCGGCCGTAAGTTCTGAACTTGATACTTGTGCACGATGAATGATACAACTATTTAACTCCCCGAGCTGCCGAAAAATGGTTCTGTGACTGAGTGATGTGATGTCATGTGCGATCGCGATGTGAAAGGTATACAGATATGAAATGATTGCAGAATAAAATAAGACTGATTTGCGCCCGGGATTTGCGATTCAAATGATAAATTTTGATGGCGATCTTTCATTTTTAATCATCGAAATCAGGAATCATTAAAATAACAAGAAAACAAGACATGAGATTCATTTAACACTAAAAAAAAGTAGATGTCCGATGGACAACAATAAGCTTAAATTAGGTTGTCCGGCGCATTTTTTGGGTGTCAGGACACCCGGAAATCCACTTATTTCGAACACTGGCTTGAACCTGTTATCTGTGAATCATCACCATTAATTCCTTTTCCAAGACCAAATATGGATTTTGCTCTACGAGTCCCAGGAGTTGATTCTGGCGTACTTGTCAGTTTCGCTTTAGCTTTTGGTGTTGATGAGCTAGGTCCAGCTTCTGCTTTATCAGCCATGGTTAAATGAAATTATATCAGCAATGACTGAAAGTTTCACTTCATATCAATGATGTACAAATGTACAAATCTCTCCAGTTCATTAACAGTCTGCAATGTGTGGCAATGTGAAAATCCCCTTAGGTTGCAATTAGGCCCCCCAAAAAAATTGTTTGCTTGTCCATAGATGGGTCAAAAAAAGTTGGGTCGGTCGGTCGGAAAATCTTTTTTTAAATTTTTTTTAAACATTGGTTGTTCTGGCCCTATCCAACAAACACAAAAACTAGCATGCACCATTTTGAGCCTTATCAATCGCAGGCTAATGGCAATGGTTAATTTTAGCATGGTTTAGCCCACATTTGATTTGAAATAACCAACATATTTATACCCCATGACCCACAGCATAGCGTTAGAAACTTTTATCTTTAGATCCTAATTACTACGGTATTAAGTTTTATTCTGTTCAAAAGTATAACTTTTATCATGTACCATTTCTGAATTATTTGGTCCTTAACATGGAGGTGACATGAAAAGGGTATTGGCTCACATGAGGAGTAACGTAGGGTTCAATATAGGTCATTCAAAAGAATGTTTTTAAAAATCCAACAAAATTTATTTTTATTTTTTTTAATCTTTTTTTTAATACAAAAATTCAAAAAAAAAGAAGTTTTTTTCTGACCAGTCGGGACTGCCTCACACGGTCGGTCGGACGAGGGCAAGCAACCACCTTTTTTTTTCTGGGCCTTAGCTGTAATTCAAGTTGTGACCAACGTCAGATGTACGGCTTTATCTTTGCGTAGCAAAAACTGCTACACACTTTTTGACTTGTATCGCAATTCCTAAATTGTGTGTCGCAGTTTTTATAGGCAATAAAATAGCGCACATTTTATTTTTACTAAATTATAGCAAGGAGTTATTATTAACAACTCCTTGATTTATAGACTCATAGTTTATAGTTATAATAATTGAAAATCCCCGACCAGAACATGCATTTTACTTGAAGGTATTTCTCAATTAAAGTGAGAACTTGGACGTTTTTCGTACTTCTCAGTCAAAATACTGCATCACAAAATATGCGACGCCACTTTAAAGTTGTGTCGCAAAAATGCTGTTTTGTGTCGCATTTTGCGATGCGATACATGTTATGTCGGACGTTGGTTGTGACCTGCCTTCCAAGAAATATTAGTCATTATAGTGTGAGGAAGTATTTGTGTTGTGATGGGGATGATAATGGGAAATCCCAAAACCACAACTTGGGACTTTCTAATTGCATGATCTTCACTGAAAAGCAAATTTTATTTCAATATGATAGCAATTAAGATATGGCTTTATGACTTTCTCGGCGAAAATCAACTCCATTTTAGTAATTTTCTGCAAAAATAGTGTTTTCAATGGTCAAATAGTTTAAAATAGGTTTGTTAGGATTGTCAACTATCAAAATCACATATAGGAGTCTTATTATGACAACTTGACCACTTTAATTGGACTTAAATGCTATCATTCAGCATTTTTCTATTTTAAGCCTGCCGAATTCGGCAACCTTGCAGTTACAAATTTCAAACGCACGGTGGCCCACCCAAACCAACTTCAATTTACCTAAAATTTTACTGGTGATGTTTTCTACCCAAGTGTAAACTTTTTAGAATGGGGACAGACAAAACTCTGACAAAAGGGGGAGAATATGCACCCTAGCGCTGGTACCACGCTTCCCTCGCGGTTCTATCGAGTGCGCCAAGGCGCAGATAGACCAAACGGGAACGAGGCTTGGTTTGGTTGGCAAATTTTGGAAAATGGCTGCCGCATGAATAGAGTCTATTGAAATGTCTGTATGAACACCCACCTGGCTTTGCGGCAACTGTACGGGATTTTGAGGTTGTCGGGCGGCTCGACGTAGTCCTGCTTGTGGTAGAAACGGCTGGTTTTGGTCCCGGGCCAGTGCGAGGGCGCTTGGACTGGTTTCCATTCTATACAAAATAACGCAATATTCAATCATATTGAGTGGGTTTAAAAAGATTTCATCCCAATAAAAATACAATTTCTGATGCTTTTACGGCACGATCTACAACTACAACAGATATTGTTGCGCCAACGTCATTGTGACATGTTTTGATTTTCCGCCGGTTGTCAGATTTTGATCAAGTGGTGGCGCACATTGGGATCAAGACATCACAGGACAGCCTATTACAGGTAGTATATTGATCCTGGCTAAAGACCCTGCTTCTAGGGTTAATTAGGGTTAAGAAATACCACCTGATCATCCGGAACTCTCAAGAATGTTCAGGTTTTGCGACAAAATTAATAATATCCTGTAAACACTGATGTTTAAAAAAATGCAACTCCAGTGCATCAAATTAGCAATCAATCGAGTCTAATCCTGTCATGGAGACTTAAGGGGGCTGTGGACTCTCAGAGTTTTTATTTTTTATTTTTAATATCTTATTTATTTTTTTAAGTTAGAGACCAAAAAGTGCCAAAAAATGTGATTTTTACCGCCAAAAACATTTTTTGGCACTTTTTGATCTCTAACTCAAAAAATAAATAAGATATTAAAAAAACCAAAAAAACCCCCCGCTCCTAGGGAATGTTATCAGGATTAACATAAAACTAGTATGACAAAATTTATTTTGAGTTATCTCTGCAGAACCTAAAATGGGTCAAAAAACATGTTTTTTATAATTTTTTCCAAAATGGTCAATTTCATTATCATGGTTGGATTAATTGAACCCTTTCGTGCAAAAACTGTATACGTTTATAAAGATTAAATGAATATTGAAGAAGTTACGGCAGTTTTACGGAGGCTGTACCTGAGAGTCCACAGCCCCCTTAATACACTGAATGCAGTAAGTACTACTTTTTGCAGAAACTCCATTATAAAATTAAAAATGAACAATTAATAAACCAAAGATATGACGGGCAATTAATTTTCAAGGGTATTTAAAACAATGGAAAATAAATCCCCCCCAAAAATCCCTTTTTTGTTTGTTAACCAAGATAATCTTGTTCTCGTCACCATTTCCGACTTCCAAATTATTATGCATTACGCATGATAATGATTTAATTTTCAATCATACACACCTGGTTATCAGCTGAAAATAGAGGGCGTTTTACTGCGCCACTAACCGGTGCTTTTGCCATCGGTGGCCTCAGTTTTGAGGCTGTTGGTGGTCGCAGTTTTGATATGGACTTGGTGCTCAGAGTATTCTGATCTTTGTCAGATAACGGCTTCTGTGAGTGAGAGGGAGGAGAGAGAAAGATGGAGAAAGGTTTATAAATTTTCTAAGAAAAATAATTTGTAATTGAAGGCATAGAAGGCAATTGCCTTCAATGCCCCACATAGTTGCCTTGATGCCATCAATTTCTGGCTGCTTTCACTCCATTCATAAGTAGGCCTACATAATTGCCTTGGAGAAAGTTGGTGCACCTTTCAAATTGCCTTCAGCAGAGCTCTCCAGTACGTGAACGCGGCTTTCTTCGTTCTTTTTCGTGTAGTACCTCTCATCTCACCACGGGTAAATGTATAATTAAAATTAAGGTCCCACACCACCAATTAAGTCTCCTTTTGCTTAGTGTGGATTTTAAGAGGACAAGTTCACAATATTCACTGTTGTAGTGTTGTGGGCGTTGACCAGCATTTTTCTAGGACGTTAAAATTATACATTACTTACGCCGGAGGTCTATCCTAATTTAGAAACACAACAGCGATATTGGTGCACTCATCAAGGTTTGTTAGTCGAGTTATTGTGATTTTCTTTAATTGTAATTTTTTAACATGTTCGAAAAATGGTGATACTTTAACGAACATTATACTTACAGGAGTATCCATTTTGTCTTTCTGCTATTATCAGGAATCTAAAAAGAAAATTGAAGAAGAAAAAAGGTAATTGTATTACGGACCGGGTAAACATATTTGATAATTTATACAAAGGCTAAGCCCAAGCAGATTGGCATGGAAACCTTGACGAAGAGCAACAACTACCAGTTGCTCTTCCAAAGATCTAAACATTTGGTTATCGTCAATGTTTAAAGGTAGATGTTCCGATTTCCAACTTGAAGTTTTCTATTCTACATGAAAGGTCATCCTTAAAAACGTCGTGTCCCAAAATTTGAGATGCATAGCTATTATGGTTCTTATTTTAGACGCACAAGATGCTGTGAACTGTACCCATTGAGTAGTACACAAACTATATCGGTGATAACCACCATTCGCGGTAATTCAACGCTATTTCATCGATTTCTCTGTCATTATACGGTTTATACCGAATTAGGCCGTCAAATTTCAGTATGATGATGAGAAAAATACGAGCTTTCATATGATATGAAAATCTCCGTATGTTTGAAATAATTCTGTGTTACGAAAATGTGATCTGGTCATCTACCTTTAATGACAAAGAGGAGGAACAGCAACAAACTCATATCCAGTGAGTGAAATATAAATTTAATTTTGCCTAAACATCAATATTTCTCATCTTTAAACAACTAAATAAATTGCACAAAGTACAACATGACTTTTGAAAATTAGAATTATAACCGTTGTAACTGCAACCGAGTCAAAATTCAAAACTTGTTGTTACTCAAAAGTCAAAATATTGCACTCAGCCTTTGTAAGTCATTTAGCATTTTTAATTATCACATTCAATTTGTCCACTACATGACATTTCCCTGCCCAGTCACATTGCGAGAGAAGGTGATTCTCTTCACATCCTCTGTACAATAGGCGGTGAGTTCCTGGTTATGTGAGCTAATGGACCTACGGCACATAATCTCCTGGCCACAGTTCGACATACGTGGGCGCACTTCGATCAGGCGCACGCATGCATGCTTGAACTCACAAAATACTGCCAACCAACAACATCAAAGCACCTGATTGGTCAAATTTAAACTGAAGCCTTTTTAACGATCGTCACGCTGCGCCGTATCCACCAACGCAGTGCTCCCGCTGCGCCATAACCACCGACGCAGTGGGGCGTGATGGTGCGTGGAAAAGCTCATGAGTTTTTCAGTTCTCACGTTTGAGCACCAACCAATCAGAGCCTTGAGGTCGAGATGACGTAGTGCGCACAACGGATAACCACGGCACCGTTTTGGGGTGAGGTTGAGCAGGCGTGATTTACGCGAGCTCAACCTCATGTGACGTGGGCTCATTACCAACTAAACACATATTTCACACAGCTTATTCCAGATGCTTCATGTACGCATGTACGGACGTACCGTTAATACCGTACCAGTGATCAATTTTTCGTGAAAACATTTGCTTAGCAAATTGTTGTCAAATTTCAACCGTTCATTAAGAATGATAAACTGTTACATTGAAATGTGCACACTTCACACTTTTTAGATTGTATAGCATATTCTGCAACATGTAGAGCATTTAGCCAATATACTTTAGTCAGATTTATAACTGAACCAACACATTGAAGCAGTGTATTGCATACATTGCGTGAAGCGTGCACCACAACCACAATCATAATATTAAGCGTGATAATTTTGTGCGACATCATCTTTCTGCTTCGTGCGTGGTACTCGTTCAATTATTAATTGGACTATAGTAAAGCTCATGACCGCATGGGCTATTGAAAATTCTGTCATAAGTCTAAGTCTAATGGTTTATTTTAATTTCGTTGAAATAATTGCACACAATGTCTGACAATGTTCTAACTACATGTAGGTGAGTACGAAATAGTAACTTAAAAATTAATGTGTCTATGAAAAATAGAATTTGGACAAAGTGGAGGGCTGACATCCTTTTTGGTAGTGTTCCCTTTTATTATTTTACCCTATAGGTTGGGGCGGACCTACATCATGCCGGTGAAAACAATCAAATGCCGGTGATCGGTGAAAACAACTTGCGCAGATCAATCAATTAAGTCAACCTCACATTGCGCCTACGCGGCCTACTGCGAATCAAGTGCAACACTTGTTGCCATGCAAATTTGCTAAAAATAACTCAAAGTGCCTGTAAGTGTATATCTGCGCCATCATATAAGCCTATGCCGGTGTGGGATTCCCAATAATGGCCCATCAATGGGCAATCCTGTATTTTAGGGGGTTAAATTGATTGACGGAATAAACCAGATACTATTAGTTATCCACTGTTTGATAATGCAATACGGGAAGATACCTATGGTTGGGTGCCATATCACATGAGGCCGGAGGTAATCTCCAATATATCCTGTTCATGTATGTGCTACCAGGACGATATATCCTGTATTGCGTTGTTGGCAGATTGCTACCAGGACGATATATCCTGTATTGCGTTGTTGGCAGAATAACAGCTCTGATTGGTTAAATAGAGATTTGGGTTGATCCATTATCATTTTCAGGGGTTGGTGGGAGTGGTGATGGGTGGATAGGGTAGCGGTAGGTTTTGGATTATGGGTTGGAATGGGGGTTAACATGCCTTTTTGGTGGTTCCCGTGTAATGTTGGTGGTTCCCAGTGTTTTGGGCTCCATGTTGTTTAAGTGTTCAAAAAATATATGTTGGGAGGGGGTATATGGTGAATAAGGAGGGGGTTGAAAAGTTCTCTTTTTTGGTGGTTCCTAGTGTTATTTTGGTGGTTCCCAGTGTTTGGGGTTCCAAGTTGTTTAAGTGTTCAAGAAATATATGTTGGGTGGAGGTTTATGATGAAATAGGAGGGGGGTAGTTTTTTTTTGGTGGTTCCCAGTGTTTCGGGTTCGGAGTTGTTTAAGTACCCAATAACGTAGTCTTGGGTTGTGCTAGGATGTGGTGTATTAGGAGGTTGGGTTGAATAAATTATATTTGGTATTGCGTAGTAGCTTCTGATTGGATTAATCAAGTTTTTGATTGATCCATTATCATCTGAGGGGTTAAAACCATAAGATTATTTAGGGGTTGGCATTTGTGGATGGGTACACATGTGGTTATTGGTGTTGGGTTATGGAAGGGCGGTAGGAGATGGAGGATTGACAAATATTATATTTTGGTGGATCCCAGTGTCATTTTGGTTGTTCCCAGTGTCTCAAACACTAGGAACCACCAAGATGTCACTGGGAACCATCACAAAATGCTATTTTGTCAACAACCCCCTTTTTATTCACCACAACCCCCCCCCCCCATATATATTGATTAAGCACTTAAACAACTCGGAACCCAAAACACTGAGAACCACCAAAATGGGCCATTTTGACAATCTATCCCCTCCTCATTCACTACATCCCAGCCTAATCCAACAAATATATTTATTGAGCACTTACACAACTTGGAACCCAAAACACTGGGAGCCACCAAAATAACATGGGAACCACCTAAAAACATGTTGTCAACCCATCCCTTCCTTATTCACTATCGACCCTAGCACAACTCCTAACATATATTTATTGAGCACTTAAACATCCTGGAACCCAAAACACTGGGAACCCCCAACAAGACACTGGGAACCACCAAAACAAGGCCATTTTGTCAACTCACCTCCTTCCTTATTCACCACACCCCAGCCCAACCCCCCTAAACATATTTATTGAGCACTAAAAACATATCAGAACCCAAAACACTGGGAACCACCAAAATGACAACTGGAACCACCAAAAAGACAGGTCGACCCCCACATCCCCTACCCCCTTCCCCTCACACCCATGATAACCCAACACCTACGGCCACCCTATCCATCACCATCACCACCACCAACCCCTAAAAATGATAATGGATCAACCCAAAATCTTTTATTTAACCAATCAGAGCTGTTATTCAACCAACAACGCAATACCAAATATATTGCGTTGTTGGAACAGCTGATTACAACGCAATACGCTTATATATTGCGTGGTTGCTAAATGGCTATGTACCAATCAGATTACAGCATTTGTATCTATTTATAGCTACTAAGTGATACTATTAGTTATCCACTGTTTGATAACGCAATACGGGAAGATACCTATGGTTGGGTGCCATATCACATGAGGCCGGAGGCCGAATGTGATATGGCACCCAACCATAGGTATCGACCGTATTGCGTTATCAAACAGGGGATAACGAATTTATCACTTAGGAAATCCCCAATATATCCTGTACATGTATGTGCTACCAGGACGATATATCCTGTATTGCGTTGTTGGCAGATTGCTACCAGGACGATATATCCTGTATTGCGTTGTTGGCAGAATAACAGCTCTGATTGGTTAAATAAGAGATTTGGGTTGATCCATTATCATTTTCAGGGGTTGGTGGTAGTGGTGATGGGTGGATAGGGTAGCGGTAGGTTTTGGATTATGGGTTGGAATGGGGGTAAACATGCCTTTTTGGTGGTTCCCATGTAATGTTGGTGGTTCCCAGTGTTTTGGGCTCCAATTAGTTTAAGTGTTCAAGAAATATATGTTGGGAGGGGGTATATGGTGAATAAGGAGGGGGTTGAAAAATTCTCTTTTTTGGTGGTTCCTAGTATTATTTTGGTGGTTCCCAGTGTTTGGGGTTCCAAGTTGTTTAAGTGTTCAATAAATATATGTTGGGTGGAGGTTTATGATGAATTAGGAGGGGGGGGGGGGGGGTAGATAAATTGTCTTTTTTGGTGGTTCCCAGTGTTATTTTGGTGGTTCCCAGTGTTTGGGGTTCCAAGTTGTTTAAGTACCCAATAACATAGTTTTTGGTTGTGCTAAGATGTGGTGTATTAGGAGGTTGGGTTTTTGATTGATCCATTATCATTTGAGGGGTTAAAACCATAAGATTTGTTAGGGGTTGGCATTTGTGGAACACATGGTTATTGGTGTTGGGTTATGGAAGGGCGGTAGGAGATGGAGGATTGACAAATATTATATTTTGGTGGTTCCCAGTGTCATTTTGGTTGTTCCTAGTGTCTCAAACACTAGGAACCACCAAGATGTCACTGGGAACCATCACAAATGCTATTTTGTCAACAACCCCCTTTTTATTCACCACAACCCCCCCCCCCCCCCATATATTGATTAAGCACTTAAACAACTCGGAACCCAAAACACTGGGAACCACCAAAATGGGCCATTTTGACAATATACCCCCTCCTCATTCACCACATCCCAGCCCAATCCAACAAATATATTTATTGAGCACTTACACAACTTGGAACCCAAAACACTGGGAACCACCAAAATAACATGGGAACCACCTAAAAACATGTTGTCAACCCATCCCTTCCTTATTCACTATACACCCTAGCACAACTCCTAACATATATTTATTGAGCACTTAAACATCCCGGAACCCAAAACACTGGGAACCCCCAACATGACACTGGGAACCACCAAAACAAGGCCATTTTGTCAACTCACCCTCTTCCTTATTCACCACACCCCAGCCCAACCCCTAAACATATTTATTGAGCACTAAAAATATATAAGAACCCAAAACACTGGGAACCACCAAAATGACAACTGGAACCACCAAAAAGACAGGTCAACCCCCACCCCCTTCCCCTCGCACCCATGATAACCCAACACCTACGGCCACCCTATCCATCACCATCACCCCCTAAAAATGATAATGGATCAACCCCAAATCTCTATTTAACCAATCAGAGCTGTTATTCAACCAACAACGCAATACCAAATATATTGCGTTGTTGGAACAGCTGATTACAACGCAATACGCTTATATATTGCGTGGTTGCTAAATGGCTATGTACCAATCAGATTACAGCATTTGTATCTATTTATAGCTACTAAGTGATAAATGTAAATACATGTTTTGTATTTATTTACAGGTGCTGGTGCTTAGTGCGTGTAACTTCCTATTGCAGCTCAGTACGGAGCTATACTGGAAGCCCTCTGAAACCTAGAGGATGTGGATTTGTGTACAGGTAACAGACCCGGGCTGATCCCCTACTCTTTACGATGAGGTCTGCAACTATTTTAACGTGTTCAGAGTGAATCGTCTGAATATACGATACCAACGGCTTAACGTGAATCTCTGAATCACGGCGAACTGACACTCACTCACTCACTGTACAGACCTGCACGTTGTACACAGTGAATGGGGTAGAGGAGAAATTCTACAACTAAATTTGATTATCAGCTTAAACCACGGAAAGAGACTCCGATAACTAACACTAACACTCAGTAACACTCAGGGATGTAGCTACACTGGTCGGTGCCGGTTGGTAGCGACCGGCACTAAGGCTAAACAACCGGCACTCACAGCAATTTTCAGGCAAATTAACCAGCTCTAAGACTCAAAAATTGAGTAAATGTACATCAAATACCACAAAATGGCTGAGAATGCCAGAGCGTGGCGATAAATGTGTGAGATTTTAGCCGGCACTAAAATGTGGCTAGCTACAACCCTGGTAACACTCACTGAATTAAATTAAGATTTGATTGTAGAATTTCCAACCTAGATAGGAACTTTTTGGGGTGAACAAAGAATCCTGGTTTCAAGGCGACTTGAATCCACGATTGATAGAAAACTCCTGACCGACGATCAGCGCGCTAGACCGCTCGGCCACCTCTACCACCTGAAGGGATGCAAGTCAAAGAAGTACATGTATGGTTTATCCCGTCAAATCAATTTTAACCCCCTTTAAATAATACTAAATACAGGATTGCCCATCAATCAATTCATAATTAAGACAAAGACTTTTAATCTTTATTTTAGGGGAGATGATGATGATGCCTGACTTTGCCCTGAGGCTGAGTGATGGATTTGTCTTATGAATTTATGAAATTGAATTGTCAATTGAATGGATAGTTTTACTTTTAGCACATAGACACCACACAGGCCACAAACATTCATTTAACAAAGTACAATTTCTACAAATTACAACTTACAAGTAACAAACCTAGGCCCTAGCCTAGGGCAAGACCCAAGACCTTGCTCTTGAGTCTTGGTTGAGGCTTGACAAGGAAATCGTTAAAACTCAGCCTGCCCTTGTTGTTGGCTTGAATGAATTGAAAACCCCCTGAAATTGTTGAATATGAACGTGGAAGCCTGCCAAGAATTGAAATTGAACGACTATGGTGTCATGTTCGTCTCAGGTTGAGTAAATTTAAAAATATGACGATCGTAAATTTATAATTCATCGTAAAGGCCTATAGGCTATAAGTATAGGCCTAAGCCGCTTAAAGGTAGATGTTCCGATTTTCAACTTGAATTTTTTCTATTCTACATAAAAGGTCATCCTTAAAAAAGTCGTGTTCCAAAGTTTGAGTTGCATAGCTCTAAGTAATGGTTCTTATTTTAGACGCACAAGATGCTGTGAACTGTACCCATTGAGTAGTACACAAACTATATCGGTGGTTACCACCATTCGCGGTAATTCGACGTTATTTCATCGATTTCTCCTGCTCCCGTAATTATACCGATGTAGGCCGTCAAATTTCAGTATGATTTGATGATGAGAAAAAATACGAGCTTTCATATGATATGAAAATCTCCGTATGTTTGAAATAATTCTGTGTTACGAAAATGTGATCGGGTCATCTACCTTCAAGTATTATATATATTTCTATGTTTAAAATAATGTGACTTCGTCCTTCGATGAAGTTGCCGAATTTGGAACCCGATCGTTTTGATTGACGCTTGTGAGTGTGAACTCTTTTTTTGTGAGCCTTGTTTACATATAATATACCATAGGTCTCCTGGGCGTCATAATGCCACACAAAATATTAAAATATAACACGTACCTTATTGTTCAAAATATGGTTATTGATTTATTGTTTACCACAACATTTGGTTGGTATCTTTAATCACAGTTTTCTAGCGACATGACTTGATCTGAAAAACAATCAGCTGGCAATGTTTTGAAAAACAGTAGCGACTGTCAGAAGGCTCATGATTGGTCAGTTTTCTAGTATCGTACACAGTACTTGCTTTTGTCGCTCTGTAAATGTTATTTAGTGAAGCAGAGATTATCATACTAACAGAGAGAGCAGGATGTGGGATTATCAGTTTTCTAAAATTAGTTGATGAACTTTAAAGGGGCACTAAGAGATCCTTCATGGAGGGAGCCCTCAATTTTTTCAGAAGTTGGGTTTTTCACATATACGTAACGCTTATAGTTATACGTACTAACTACCACCAAAAACTATAGAGCTTATTCATTTGCAGTATTTCGTGTGAATTTCATGGATTTGCTAGCATTTTGAGTTTCTACGACTCACATCGAAACTACCCATTCTCATCTAAAAGGCCATGGCTTCTCACTTATTTGTTTCATGTTTATTCAAAATAACCTTGAAGACCACCAATGACTTGTTACGTGATTTTTAGTCATAACCTCCCTGATTCAATGGTGACTTTTAACCAATATACAAAAAAGTGAAAAGCCAATATACCTGAGAAAAGTGTCTTTGTTTTTTTCATTTTTAATGATTTTGTTTTGAAGAAATCTTACATGAGAGGGTTTCTATGTATAATATCATCTATCTAAACAATGTGAAAATATTGAATTTCATTTTTTTGTGAACTCTCTCAGTGCCCCTTTAAAGTTAAAACGCTTGATACATTTCATATTTTTGGGGTTACTCCCACATAAGGCTTTTCTTTTTATGGTAGGCCTATATATTTTTAAATACTGCCACATTATGTATTCATATTTGGATAATTCATGCCCGATTTTATGGGATTTTCGACAAAAATCTTTCAGATGTGAAAAAAATGTATCGAGATGAAATGATCAAATTTTGATCTACAAGCGCACGTGTTGTTTAAAGCTCATAACTGACGCTTGTTGTTTTTCCCTCCAAATTGGATATTTAACGTATGTACCGGGTGTCCCTAAAAAAAGGGTGCACGTGTTTACCCAACTTGTTGACCATGAAGTTCTAATATTTGGTGTAAGATGTTTACATATATTGAAAGACCAAACACCTGGCTTTTAGATGCTGCTTATGTCATCTGATTCGGATTTGTCAACCCTGAGATATGGACAATTAAGGCTAGAGCTACCCAGAATCGATGTTGCCACTTTACAGTTTGTTACTCGATCATAAGATACAACTTCCACTTGTACGATTGCCCTTCACCAGTGTTATGCAAAATAACATTTTTGTATTGAGATTAAATAGGTTTAAATAATAGAATGAGTGCCTGCGTATCCAAGCAGAACTGAATAATAAAGATGTTTGTTACATGATTCGATCCAGTCCTTTTGACGAGGTTTTACAAAATGTTTATTGGGCCTTTTTCAAAACAAGACAGACGTTTATATGGCTGGGTGCGGCCTCAATTCGTTAGAAGAGGGTGTTCATGGTCTTAAAATATCATGAAACGAGAAGTCCAAGCAGAAGTCCAGCAGAAGTCACCAGAGAGTTTGCCATTCATTTCCCAAACACTCACGTACCATCTAGGAATACACCTATACAAAGGAGTATTGGAAATACTTGGTAGATGGTACAAGCACCAATATGAATAAAGAACATTCTGGAAGACTACTCTCTTAAATCAAAAGATTGACAAGTCAATCTTAAAGATTGTGCTTAGGGAAAGATCTTAAAAGATTGAAAACGTTCAATCTAATAGAGTGAAGTTTCAATCCGATATATTGAAATTTCACTCTATTATGAATATTTTCAATCTTTTAATATCTTTCCCTAAGCACAATCTTTAAGATTGACTTGTCAATCTTTTGATTTAAGAGAGTAAGATATGAAAAGTGGCATCAGGACACAGTAACACATTGAAAACGTGCGGCGTGCACTTCAGATGGATCCCAGAATATCTGCTCGTAGAAATCCCTTACCACATATGCCAAGGTCATTATTTTTGTTCCTCAGCCTCTTTTAAACAATTCTGGTCAAATGCACACCGCAATGTTTCAAGACGATTGATTCCCATGGACAAACCAATGTTAGTATCGTTTTGACGCTCATAATCATTCTTTCTGTAAACAGGTAAAAGTGGCACAACGTCGATTTTGGGTAGCTTTTATAAACTGGGTATATCTCTGGATTGACAAATCCAAATCAGATCAAATAAACGGCATCTAAAAGCTGAGTGTTTTCCCTTTCCGTGTGTATTACCATATTACATCAAACTTTAGGACTTCATGGTCAACAAGTTGCGCAAACATGTGCACCCTTTTTTTAGGGACACCCTGTATTTCGCGGAATTTAGGAACAGCGCACGAGGCAAAGGATGTTTTGATATAAAATGATCTACAAACTATATGAAACATGACATGATCAAATTTTGATTTACAAACGCACGTGTTTTTTCATGCTTGAACTTACGCACGTGTTTTTTTCATGCATGATATAACTTACGCTTCTTGTTGTGTCCTCCAAGTTGAATAAACGTACATGTATTTCGTGGAATTGAGGAACAGCGCACGAGGCAAACATGCAAAAGGATGTTGTGATATAAAATGATCTACAAACTAATTATGAAATAGAAATGAGCACAAATTCTGATTTACAAACGCACGTGTGTTTTCAAGCTTATAACTTACGCTTCTTAATTGTTGTTTCCTCCGAATTGAATATATAACGTAGATGTATTTTGAGGAACAGCGCACGAGGCAAAAGGGTATTGCGATATAAAATGGTCTACAAACGAATTATGAAACAAATGAATGGGTTATAAATCATATATAAAAATCATATAAAACGTATTTACTGATTGAAATTCATAAGGCCAAAAATAAATGTTTGCGTTGCCAAAGCTCTTGATGTTGGGTCGGTCGACGATCGATTTTTTTTTTTTTTTTTTGCTGAAAAATATTACTGACAGACCGTGGCTGTCGTGATGGATCATTTCATGACAAAATCGGTAAATGTCAATGTTACAAAATATGTTTCAATTTGGGTAAAATAAATCTTGAACAACAAAATTGCGACCCTACAGGTTGAGATTGTAGGGTCGGTCGCTGATGAGGGCAACATAATTTTGTTGGCCTTACTTAACGGTCAGACGACGATGGCCACGCGAATCCTAAATTTTGAATTCGTATTGGAATAACTCGAAATCGCGAATGTTAATCTTATCATTTTGAAAAATTCATCATAATTAGAAGAATTTTTTTCCCAATCAAACAGTTGGAGTTGGCTAACCAACTCCATTGTAAATGTTATTTATTTTCATCGTTAACCGAGCGATGACTGTTTAAAATATTTCAAAATGGTGCACTCCCGTTGCAATATTGGATCGATGAAATCGCGTGGCCATCGTCGTCTGTTAACGGTCGAATAATATAGTAAAGTTGTGACCACCGGGCCCGGGAAAGACAAATTAAATAAATGGTGTGAGTTCGGTATGTAGGATGAATTATCCTTCCTCATAGGGCCACTAAAACCAGCTTTATCCAGAAAAATACTACACTCTCAGCAAAAAAGGTTCAACTTAGAAACATAATGGTTCCTCACGTTGTCCTCCATATTGAACCCTCTTGGGTTCTTCCCAAGAACCATTTCATTGAAGAACCCTCTTGAAAGATTCTTTAAATAACAAAAAAAGGATCTTCAGTTTTGTCCTCTATATGGAACCCTAAGGGTTCTTCAGGGTTAAAGAACCCTCTTGATAGGTTCTTTAAAGAACCAAAAACGGGTCTTCAGTTTTGTCCTCTATATGGAATCCTGAGGGCTCTTCAGGGTTAAAGAACCCTCTTGAAATGTTCTCTAAAGAACCACAAATTATTCTTCAGTTTTGTTATTATAGAAACCTTAGGATTCTTCAGAAATATATAGAAATAGATTGTTTCAAGCACCATTTTATTTTGCTGTTTGCATACTTTTCTAATTTACTTCATAATATAATGCATGTATCTGATTTGTGAACAATCACTATTAGTGAGTGACGTCTTGAATTAATCATGATAATAAAATGGATATAAATCCTTACGAAATCTACGTTCCATGGTGTTAATTTTAAAGGAGCCGATTGTCCACTTTGGCCCGTATACAGGCCAAAGTGGACAAAATATTAAGGGTCCCATGAGGGCCCACTATGGGCCCACGATCGATGTTGGCTGGGACCCGTGTGTCAAATAGTTCTGAAGTGCAAGTCATTATAAAGAACTCTCACAGCTTTTCATGGAACCCCTTTTTCGTATTTTAGGGTTCTATAAGGAACCATTGACTCAGGAAGAACCTTACATTCTGGGTTTGGAACCATTTGTATCCTTCTTAGAACCATTAAAGGTTACTTGAGTGCAGAAGGTTCTAAATCGAACCACGAGCTTACTCAAAGAACCCTTTCCGAACCATTTTTGCTGAGAGTGTAAGATTTACTATTAACAATCATATGTAATCCATACTGGAGGGGATGGAGAAGGGGGGTGGAGTCGCGGGGGGGGGGGGGGGGGGGGGGGGGGGGGGGGAGTCGCGGGATAATAGTAAAGTGGTTCTCGGATTGGGAGAAGGGTAGTCCTTTGAGCGGTTCTCGAGTTGATATAGAGGTTCACGGATTGGGATAGGGTATCTGATTTTGATAAAGGTGGGACTATTAAAATGTTGCCATCGTCACCTGTAGTGCGATGCCAGGCAGACGACGTTGGACACGATATGGTGCAAATTTATAATCCCCATTGGTTCCAATAAAGTGGATTTTGATGATATTTATATGAGTCCAGAAAACATCACATGTTGCAACGTTGAAACTAAATTATTACATCCTAAAATCGCTGGAGTTACTTGTATACCCGAACTCCTTTCATGAACTATGCGATTTCTGTGGAAGAAAGCTGTAACAGCGCCGCCGTACATTTAGAAGCATGCACGAGGCGAGCATTTACGATTCTAGCGCGGGAGGGCACTGGCGGCCAACAATTGCAGTGACGACGAGCCTCGCTTGCAAATCCATTACATTATAAGCGAGTTTTAAAGGGGCATGATATGTATGCCGGGAGTGCATCCTCAATATTCCTGGAGAATGTTTTTTCCACTTAAGTAATTAGGCATTATACTAACTACCATCTGAAACCGTTTGTAATGTTTCGCAGTACATGTATATCATGTAATAATTTCACAATTTCGTAATTTCGATGTAGATCACATCGAAATTATCTGCAGAATTCGCACATGGCTTCACCAGAATGTCTATCTAGCGCCATCACTCCAACCCTTTTCCCATGAAATATTATGCTTCAGCTTTTTATACACCTTATCTATTGAAACTATTTTTTTCTTCTTCAAATTTCATTTTTACAGCCAATCTCTCCGTGCCCCTTGTAGGCCTCCCATTTCGTACGTTTTCCCCGAATCCCCGGTAGACATGTCCGTGGAGTCAAGTACAAGAAACGGACAGGGTTCTCGGGGACAGGATTCTTGAGCCCGGACGACTGTACTCTGTTTGGCCATCTGGAGACAGTGACGTAACCGCGTATTCTACTAATTGCATCACATAACGCGCGCGCATACTCGCGGCGCTGGCGTACAAACACGAGCGTTGAAAGGCGGAAGATACACACGCGTGCGTAAAAGCTGCGCCTGTTCAGTTACGTCACTGTCTCGAGATGGCCAAACAGAGTATAGGAGAGTGCGGTGGGGGTTGGCAATCAAATTTGAAATGGGTACGTCTGTCAAGCTACTGGCTCTTCAGAGAAACATGCATAGGGTTTTTTCGTTGAAGAATGTCAATTTTGCCGCAGAGAGAGCTATAATAATTGTGTGAGAAAGTTACAAACTTCGGCGTCTTTGGGTGTCAACATGTATTAACATTTTCAAACGAAGCCGCAGAAAAATGGGCAGTTGTCTCTCAGAAAAAAGCAATTTATGTGCTCGCTCTATTATTGCCATTCATTCATTAAATTGATACAATAATTTACGCAGATTAGACTATAGGACATTAAAATATTTACGTTATGTTATCTTCTTGGGCATCTTTCTAGGGGTAGGGATTTTAGGTAGTTTACAGAAATCCAATCATATGTTGAATACCATAAATTTGAAGTCAGTATACAATGTGAAATTAGCAGATGTTATCTTCCGAGCAATTCTCTAAAGGTAGGGGTCAGGTAATCTACAGATCCCTGGAATCATGTGCTGAAGTGATGTATAAGTGACTCATCTAATATAATAATGGTCCTTAGTCAATTCATTAGTTCATCCATCATTGTGTCATCTCATGAGCATATCTCTCTTAGGTGTTTATACATTAGGATTAGGTTATAGTTTACTTTTCCAAAAAATTGATGGTTGTTGATGATACGAACACGTCTGTTATCAATTTATACAATTATATTTCCATGACTTATTATTATTTTATTATACAAATAAGCATCGTCAAATGGACGATCAGTTCAATCTAACTATACATTGTATGTATTCGGGTATGTATTAAAAATTTAATATCCAATGTATTATGTAGTGACATATCGTGAATAAATTAAGACTATGTTTAATTTAATTCTACAAATGAATGATGTAATTAAAATTACCAGTATTAATTGTAGTGAATCTACAGGTGACATATCGTGAATAAATTAAAACTATGTATGTTAAATTTAATTCTACAAATGAATGAGGTATTTAAAATTACCAGTATAAATTGTAGTGAACCTACATAGTTGAAAATGGAAAAGAGTGCCATTTTGGGTGCTTAGTAAAGGTTAATAAAATGATAGCCGATGAGCAATACCTCCATATTTGTTTCTCCTGTGTCTGTTATCTGTAAATAATTATATTACAAACATATTTTATTCGAGAGGCACATACAAATGTTGCACTTAAAATCAGGGATGGAAATAAGACCCGCCCGCCAGCCCATAGCGGGTAACATTCGTGTCGGGCGGGTGATAATGCAAAGGTACCCGTCCGACTGGCGGGTAACATTTTTGAAGCTCAAAGTGTAAGTAACAGTAAGTTCAGGGTAATTTCATCTTCAGATCAGATGACAACTTACTTGAAAAACTTGAGCGATCCGACTCGATGTCATGATGATAGAGGAGATCAGGTTGATAGGAGATTAAAGAGAGTATTAGATTGATGAACATGATGAATAAGAGGAGCTGTTTCGGGCTAGGGTTACAGTGGAACATCGTACAATAAAGACAAAAACATGTAATTGTATCATCATTTAAAAGTAGTATTGCTCTTAATTGTTTGCTGCAAAATATATGAAAAAACCTTGGACTGGTGGAATTTTTGTCGGGCAGGTCAATTCTGTGAGTTACCTGCCCGACTGGCTAGTTGAAAAAAATCTAAAGTTCCACCACTGCTTAAAAGGTTCAATTTTCATGATAAAAAGTCGTTCTTTTTAATTAAATAGTTCAATGGTTTAATAATAACATGATGCCACTTCTGCCGTCAAATCTCTGTGGCGTGCTACTGTGATCCTGGCTTTTATAAACGGAAAACACGGGATCGATCCCCGTGATTTCCTTATTTTGTTCTTTTCTTTTCAAAACATGATAGTGATTTTATGGTCAGCGTCAACTACAGTATGATGGCCCATGTATTGACATACTTTAGTATATATTTATTACTAATCAATTGATTTATTAAATGTGTATACATTCAGTGGCGTAGCTGGGATTTTTTTCAGGGGGGGCAAGATTTCTGAAATTTTCGTAAAAGGTTGCCCCAAATTTTTTCCAAGTCACCAACTCGTGATTTTCACGTAAGTGGGTGGGGGGTGGGGGGGGGGGGGGGGGGGGGGGGGGAGGGGGGGGGGGGGGGTGGTGAGGTCAAAAAATTTCGCACGGTCAAAAAAAATCGCACAGTACATGTACTATATGTACAATTTTGCCTTATATTTGACTATTTGAGCTGAATATGCCCACACAAAACAAGTACCCCGCACGCAATCTCGGTTTTTTTCCCTATTTTCTTTTTTTTCCCCTTATTAATTTTTTTTAGAGGGGCTGGGGCGGGGGCACAAATGGGTCTTGGGGGCGGGGGCTCAAATGGGTTTTTCCCGTCGGGGGGGGCATTTGCCCCCCCCCCCCCCCTGAGCTACGCCACTGTATACATTATTACTAGGTATTCATCTTTTTTATTTACTTATAAAGCACCAAAAAGCGCCAAAAAAGTGATTTTTTTCATTTTTTCAGATGTGAAAAAAATGTATCGAGATGAAATAATCAAATTTTGATAACAAACGCAAGTGTTTTTCAAGCTTATAACTTACGCTTCTTGTTGTTTCCTCCTCGATTTGCAAGCGCACGTGTTTTTTCATGCTTATAACTTAAGCTTTTTGTTGTTTCCTCCAAATTGAATATAACGTATGTATTTCGTGGAATTACTGACTTGAACAGCGCACGAGGCAAAAGGGTGTTGTGATATTATATGATTTACAAACTAATTATGAAACAATAAATGATCAAATGTTGATAATAGCGCACGTGTTTTTCAAGCTTATATCTTACGCTTCTTGTTGTTTCCTCCTCGATTTGCAAGCGCACGTGTTTTTTCATGCTTATAACTTACGCTTTTTGTTGTTTCCTCCAAATTGAATATAAGTTATATAACGTACATGTATTTCGTGGAATTAACTTGAACAGCGCACGAGGCAAAAGGGTGTTGTGATATCATATGATCTACAAACTATTTATGAAACAAGAAATGATCAAATGTTGATAACAGCGCACGTGTTTTTCAAGCTTGTATCTTACGCTTCTTGTTGCTGCCAGACACTAGGGTTACAATAAATACACGTACGCGAAATGTTTTTATGTGAAGCGTGATTCCGCTGCAAACCAGAAATGCATTTAATAATTTATCATAATTAAATCAGACTCTCCTCCACTTCTGCCAAAGGGAGCTCTACTCCACTTCTGTCAAAGGGAGTTAATAGTCGAAACATTTTAAAATGTACTTTATGATTTGAAATGCATAATCACCTGATTTAATGTGTCTATATTAACAGTTCATGGTGACACAAATAATTGACAAGTGAAAACCAGACCATAATTGGTTAGTTGATAGTTGCACATTTTAAAATGTACTTTGTGATTTAAACGATTAAATCATAACCCGACCTTAAAAGGTCACTCCATTCCATTGTGTCTATAATTTACAGTTCATAATGACACATAGAATAATATTGTGAAAAATCAGACGACACTTTGTCGTTTACGCTCAATTGTTATCCGCAGATAAACAATTATAAAAATTCATTGCATGACATCCAAATTAAAACCATTTAATGTATGTCCAAGAAAAGTTTAGGGCGATTGAATTTGACCAGGTAGTACCTGAGGAGGTTACAACCGAACATACTTTTCCTACCGCAATGGTATCCAAGATAAACAAAAAATCATTGCATGACATCCAAAATCAAATCAAATAATGTCCAATGTCGAAGAAAGGTTTAGGGCGATTTAATTTAACCAGGTTGTACCTGAGGAAGTTATAAACCGAACATACTTTTCCAACCGCAATGGTATATCCAAAATAAACTGTTTACTTAAAAAGCCAGGACAAGTATCACGGAACCTAACCCCTCTCCTAGGTTTCCTCGGAAGAGGTTATTAATAAACATCCATTTATCCAATAATATATTGTTCTCTGAAAAGTAAATATGAAATTGACCTAAACAATTATGAAGTGACTCGGGTGATCAAAAAGTGTATACCAAACTGCACTGAGTAAAAAACAACGACCTCCTGTAACGAGGGCGGGTGGGTGGGGAATTTTTTGATCCTTCTGGTTTGCAATCAGAATACAATATGACCCGCCTAGGAAACAAGGCAAAGGGGCCAATCCGGACGAGATATGCTTGACTGGACAACAAAGCAAATTTCACGGGCTGGCGAATCCCGACTCGGGATTGGTTTAAAAACGTTAACCACGGCCGTCTGCAAAAGCCGGAAAACAAAACGTGCCGAGCAACCCTAGTGCGTGAGCAACTCGGAATTATTTAGACAAGCAACATAATTCTTTTATTGTTTCCTCCTCGATTTGCAAGCGCACGTGTTTTTTCATGCTTATAACTTACGCTTTTTGTTGTTTCCTCCAAATTGAATATAACGTACATGTATTTCGTGGAATTAAGGAACAGCGCACGAGGCAAAAGTGTGTTGTGATATAAAAGGGTCTACAAACGAATTATTAAACAAATGAATTGGTTATATATCATATATTTAAATCATATAAAAAGTCACTTTTACTGGAAATTGAGAAAGATTAAAATTTCGTGAATAGAAATCTACTTTAGGATATTGTGAATCCGAATCAAAGTTTATTGAAATTCATAAGGCCAAAAATAAATGTTTGCGTTGCTGAAAGCTCTTGATGTTGGGTCGGTCGGTCGATTTTATTTTTTATTTTTTGCTGAAAAATATTACTGACAGACCGTGGCTGTCGTGGATCATTTCATGACAAAATCGGTAAATGTCAATGTTACCAATCTTTCAATTTGGGTAAAATAAATATTGAACAACAAAATTGCGACCCTAAAGGTTGAGATTGTAGGGTCGGTCGCTGAGGGCAACATAACTTTTTTTTGGCCTTAACGGTCGGACGACGATGGCCACGCCCACGCGAATCCTACATTTTAAAATCGTATTGAAATAACACGCAATCGCGAAAATGTTAATCTTATCATTTTTTTCCAATCCAAAACAGTTGGAGTTGGCTAACCATTGTAAATGCTATTTTTAAAATTATTTTCATCGTTAACCGGGCGTTGACTGTCTAAAATATTTCAAAATGGTGCACTCCCGTTGCCATATTGGAACGATGAAATCGCGTGGCCATCGTCGTCTGTTAACGGTAGAATAATATCACAAGATGCCCTTTGCAGTTTTTACTGAAGGTTCAGATTCTATCTAAAACAATATTTCATTACCCGTGTGGGAGATCACACAGATTATTTGGGGTTGTTAATCAAAGCCCAATGTAACTTTAGAGACCGTTTGTTCACGAACTGTATTATATAGATTATATGCCACACTAATGCAATAGACACTTGTATAGTACAGCGAGCCGTCGATTTCGTGTTACTGGCCAGTCACGAACGCAATGATCAACAATGAAATTCGGGTCTAAAAATGTGCCAAATAGACGGAAAAACAGCATTTTTCAAAGGGAAAATGTAATATAATAAAATATTGGACCGTTTATATTACCTATTATCGTTTAGTAGGTATAAATACCGCAATTTCATTGGTTAACACGTATACAATCTGATCCATATCGTTGTAAACAAGAAGGTAAAACCGGAGATATAGCCTAATCCATATCGCCGATTAACTGCATGTTAATGTGTTGTGACCACCGGGCCCGGGAAAGACAAATTAAATAAATGGTGTGAGTTTTGTAGAATAAATTATCCGTCCTCGTAGGGCCACTAAAACCAGCTTTATCCAGGGAAATACTCAGATTCACTATACAAATCATATGAAATCCATACTGGCGGGGGAGGGAGAAGGGGGGGGGGGGGGGGGAGTCGCGGGATATGTTAAGGGAAGTGTCAACCCTTTTATTTTGATGATCGATTTTTGCACAGGTTCTACGGACGCATACATCTGCGTAGCGGTGATATTTCAATTGATGCTAAGAAGTGATATTGCGTAACTATATAATTGATTTGTTTGTGTCAACGGTATTTTGATAATAAAATAGCGTTTTATTTAAAATGCTATTTGTGATAATAAAGCAGAATCGTAAAAAAGAAAACCATAATATATTTTATTATCGCTGAGTATCGTCAGTCCGGTTGTACGCCTTTAATCTACTTTGATCAATACCAGCTGTTTTGCGTTGCGGTATTTCAGATATCGGGGATTCCACTTATCAACCTGCCAATCATAGTTGTTATTATGTTTTGCGTAATATTGACCAATCAGGCTATGGTTCATATCGCCGTCGTTATAACTATTGCTTATTATTGGCCAATCTCAGTGCAGATAAGAAGATTGGACGTGACTAACGATACAAATGTAACTTATGAATGAAATGTTAAAATCAGTTCATCTTAAAACTCCGTGAGAGATTGCACGTAAACATGACTGTTGAAAATCAAGATTTTCTACGAATTAAAGAAAATATAAACAGAAGGAACGATCTCCTGTTGAATACTTCGATTCTTGACTCAGTACTAGTGTTACGGAGTTGATAGCACCTCGTGCCTACTCAACTTTCATAGCCCTGCACCCCCTGTGGAAGACATAACCTTAACTTACCAACAGGGAGTGTGAATTTCAGAAGGGGTTCATTTACCTACATGGGTGACTACATTTGGAATCTACTCTTTATGTGAAAAATTAAGTTCATGTCTTCCATGTGTCGATTTCAACTGGAAAAGTCCATTGTGGGATCCTTCGAAACGGGACCCCTCATAACTTAGGTCAGGTTTAAAAAACACCACCCGAACGTAATGTTTAAAAACAATTTAAACCTATGATTCGATGTCTTTTGTGTACATTTCATGAATTTGATAGATTTGGTTTGGATCCAGATAGGAAATACCATTCTTAAACAGCTAAGAAAGTTTAAGCAATCTCATTGGTTTTCAGAGAAAACGGCGAGATTTACATGACACAATATAACCCGTTGTTATAACAGTGTGTCCGACCTTCACAGTGCGTGGTTTGCTCCATAACGCGCACTTCTGCAGTGCTTCTTTGGCGCCTTTTCTTGCGCTTATGCCGGCGCCGCGACGCTTACGCATGGTGTACTCATCGCATGGGATTGGATGGAATGTTTGTGGGTTGTTTGATCCTAGCAGGGGTAAAAGTTGTCAAATGTGGACAATAAAATGTACTTATTTCTTTGATAAATGTCTTAAGTATAATTGTTTAAAAATTAGAATAAAGGTATTGTTTTAGACCGTATAGGCGTGTAAAATCCAATCTACTATAAATGTGTAACTGAATTTAAAGATTCAATTATGGAGAGACTGGTTGATTTCACTATTATCAGCAAAGTTATTGAGAAAGTACACTTTCACAGTATGGATTGTTATTATTTTGGTTCAATAATTTCAATGCAAAAAAGGTTTCGCGCAAAATCAAAAGTTAAAAATGGACATCATGAAATAAATAAGTTTTGAAAGAGCAATAAGAACATCTATTATAAGTAAAGACAATTCTGTGTGCTTGGCATAATAAAAAGAGGTTTTTGTTTCATTTCAATTTTAGAATAGCTGGCAGTATGTAGTTTTGATTGCAATTAGAACTTCTTTTGACTTGTCTTTGACCAGGCAAGCCAGGGATACACTTTAACCTTAAATATCAGTCTCAATTGTAGACATGGAATTAAACATCTAAAGCAGGGTCGGAATTGGATTAATCTGGAAATTAAGCTAAATATAATGTAGGCCAATGCGTCCTTTAGGCCTATAACCTTTTTTCGCACCGAGTTATGACACTGTGAAAATAAGTTATAGGTATTTGTCCTCCAACTTTGACCAACCTAAAGAGTAATTTCATCTTTAAAAAAATGAAGTGATTAAAATCGGTGCCTTCCATTTATTTCATGTTTTATCTTTATAAATGGAATCATCTTGGGCATGGGTTATCCCTTTTAAAAGGAAATTTTATTATGTTTACAATGCTTTTCCCCAGAGAGACAGGTTCCTGAATGGGTGATAAATCGTTGTTATATTAATTGTTACATCAAACTCATACATCACATTGGTTGGAGTAAGAAAGCATGGTAGACCAGCCTTAACCTACATTGACATACTAAAGCGTGACACAGGATTGCAGGTAGAAGACAGCTATGTTGGAAAGGAAGATTTGGAGAAGCATCGTGGTTCGGGAAAATCACCCGACTTAAATCAAGTCAAGTAAGTCAAGTATATTAACCTGAGACAATATACCTATCAGTATTAACTTTGTTACTGTATATTTATATTACATGTTTGCTACTATAATTACTATGATTTTTGTAATTGTATAAATCATGCCAATTGTGGCAATATTTTGTGTATTTGGCCCGATGGACTCATGTACTTGGAAACAAAACTAATCTAAACCAAAACTACTTCGCATGTTTGTATTTATTTTTAATACATTTGTCATGGTGATTCCAAATATGGTGATGAAATTCAACAATGTTGACATTTGTGAGAGAAAAAAATTGTGACATTTTTGAATGTCATCTGCAGACGCCTGCCGCATGGAAAGTGTTAAGATAAATCGCTACATATTACCTCTATCGTATTCGCATTGGTTCTTAATTATTAATTTTTTAAATAGAAAAAAGAAAACTTAATCACAACAGTTACCTGTGATCCGAAACAAAATGATAAGCTCCCTCTTTGAATTAGTGGCGAGATTACTTAAAAGAGCCCCTTTAATTGAACTGCTGAATTGTTTGTACCACGTGCCCTTAACACCCCATCAGAACGCACACAGTCACGTACTTGAATTAATTTGATCGAATGCAGTCAATTTACGTTTTAGTAGCGAGAGTTAAACTAATCCATCTACCCACCGCGATGACCGTTTCGATGATTTACTGTGTGACGTAGCGGGCGTGCCGCTTATGAAAGCGTGTCTGCTTTTGTACATATTAGAATATGAGAATACAGCACTGCCCAGAGACGAGCAACAATTACGATTTTGATGCGGTGGTTGATATACCGCTGTTTTGGTGCTATTTATTGAGTTAAGCAAGCGTGCATTCAGGCACATTTACAAACGAAGAGGAATGATCAGCACCAGTGCTATCATCAGTAGATAGCAGGAGATAGAACATTCGACTCCCGATAGTAGAAGTACACTTGGCATATTTGGGTGCAACCACAGCCTGATTTCAATTCCGATATATAGTCGACATCATCATTGATATCACCAGTAGATAGAATCACCTTGAATTTCAACTCGGCTCGCTTGTTCACTAGCTCACTCCAATATCGCTGTATGTGTTTAGTACGAGCAGCAGAAGAAGTCATGCATAAATATATTTGATTTGTGTGGGTTTTTATAAGGACACGGTGGCGCCAATTTGTAGCAGCCGAGGAACACGCTGCCTGCACAATTGGGAATAAAAATATGAAGGTGTCCGCTGGTTTGGGCAAACTTTTTCGACCGGCGGCACCTAGTACTGTGAGGAAACACAAAGTGCGACCTTTGAAGGGCGACGGCGGTGGTAATAAAGCGGGATGCGGCGGGGAGGAGAGTATGTCTGATGCCTCGTCTTCCGTCGTAGCCGTAAAAGGGGCTGAGTACCAATCGGCGTCAGATGAAATAAGTGGATCGATACCCGCAGCAAAGCCGAACACGGCAGCCGACAAACAAAGCGATACCAACACAACGGAATGGTCTCAGCTCCCCGGTGCGATTCCAGATAACGACAAGGCAAAGATCAGTAAGGATCGAACCCCACCGATAAGTATGAAGAAAGCTCCACCACCTACATCGAGGTTAAACGGAAATCCAATCAACCCGGACGATATTGAACATGTACCGCAAGCTGGCAAGAAGTACGTGCGGGACGTCCGCGCTAGACGAGTGATGAAGGAGTACCGTGCCGTGAAGAAAGCTTGCCATCATCCCGACTCTACATTCAACGTTGAACTCATAGAAGACAATATCTACGACTGGGATATAAAACTTTACGAAGTTGACCCGATGTCTCTTCTACATTACGATATGGAAAAATACGATATACCTTTTGTTTCGTTCAATATGACATTCCCGGATAATTTCCCCTTTAGCCCGCCTTTTGTTCGAGTGGTAAGTCCACGAATCGAGAACGGATACGTTATGGATGGCGGGGCTATATGTATGGAGTTGCTGACTCCTGGAGGATGGTCTAGTGCCTACACAATAGAAGCCATCGTTATGCAACTCGGTGCTACCCTCGTGGCCGGTCACGCCCGGGTCGCCACGGGTAAACGGTACCGACTTTTCGGCGACGTGCCTTTCAACAAACAAGAAGCAATAGACAGTTTCCGCAATGTTGTGGAAACCCATAAACGATATGGATGGGCGACCCCGGCAGGAGATTTCAGCTGATTGTAACCCATAAACGATATGGATGGGCGACCCCGGCAGGCGATTTCAGCTGATTGAAATTATTGCTCGTATTAAACCGGGGGCTACTTTCTGTGCCTATTTTAGTTTTAGTTGTCACGATTTGTTGCCTAGATTAAAACCGATACCAGTGGATATATATATTATATATATATATATAGTTCTGTTCTGGCTGGTTCTAAAGGTCTCTTATATTTATCCGGAGAAAAAACGTAACAAAATAACCTTTGCAGACACCTGACCACTTGTCATCAAAAGTCTGTGAATATCAATTTATAAGACTAAAAACACTTAACGCCTTAATATTCAGTCGACTGCCATTCTATATTCTATTCGTCGCCATGGAAACATTCCTCGGAGCTACCAAACGAATTTGATGAATTTGTTGAATACGTAACATTAACTCGCGCTTTTTCGTTATGTGTTATACTCAATAATGTTAAAAGAAGAGTCGCTGATGAAAAGAATCGACATTGCTCGACATTTGTATTGACAGAAAAATCCCGTCTGCGCGAATAGAAAATTAAATCGTCTGCGCGGAAAGCAAAATTAGATCGTCTGCTCGCTGTCGCCTTGGGCTTACCTGGTATGTAAACTGGTAAAATGTGATAAATGAGAAATGCTTTATTGTATTTGTCACGGTTTCGCTATTCAAACACTCCAGTTCTATCTAAATTAAAAAAGGTATGATGTTGATGATGAAGGTACACTTTAACTCTTTCCACGCGGCTATTATTTTTACCATACACAAACAGATTTTTCAGAAACCTTTCCCAACTATCAAAGTCTATCTCAAGTATTACTGAACCTATACTAGGAATGTTTGTACTTATTGTAATGCATTTCTCAAGGCAATTCCAAATATGGCGATGAAAGTCAATATTTTTGACATTTTTTAAACATTTTGTGAAATTTTGGAATGTCGTCTGCAGCCGCCTGCCGCGTGGAAAGTGTTAAACAAATACAAAACGAAAAACAGGTTGTACAAATGCTGTGTATAGAAGATTTGTATCTAGTCTAGTTCGTATGTTGCATTATATATTTGAGCCGAACTGGAAAGGATAGGAGGAGGGGGGGGGGGGGGGGGTCAATGTTTAAGTTACAGATGAAATACCATATATAATGTAGAGTATTATACCAAAATGATTAGAAATGAAATAGAGACATCTATTTTCCTGTGCTATTTGATACGGTTATACCTTACGGATAATAGTGTGCCCTATTTGCAGATATGTATTACATATTACTGTAACTCTGAGGATAAGGTAATAGAGAATAGTGGAAATAAGCCATTAAATTAGTCATCAATAGTTTATGAGGTGTGGTAAAATAAAATGGCTATCGTTTTTAAACTGGCGCCAAATTGCATTCTAGAAAGGGCGAGGTCATTTAGACTTGAGCATTTTATATTCTTTATCTTTCATTGTTTTCTTCTTTTCTCGCATTTTGTACCTTTTACAGATTTACTACTATTTTATTTATTTGGGTGCTGTGCGTCAAACATTAAAAATGACCTAGTTGATGACCTCCTGAAGCACATATTAATCGCAATGGGCTTTCCTTTATTTATGCAATTCATCACATTGAGGCTACCTGAATATTGTAAATTGAATTTGAAATGTTGTCAGGTTTTGAGTTCCATGACATTTTCTGACTTTTTTTTGATAACGGTTGTAACAGTGCGTCAATGTTACAACCGTTAGAAACCACTCTAATTCGGACGATTTCCAGCCTCTGGTGTGAAACAAAAGTTCCTGAATTGTTTTTGTTTCAAGTAATTGATGTCTTTCAACTAAGGAAATAAGCCCAAACCTTATATATGGTCAACTTTTAAATATTCAGCCGTTTGAATATTTTTGACGCACATAACGGTCGAACATTAACGGTTGTAACATTGACACACAATTTCCCATAGGGTTTGTGTACAAAAAAAATGAAACATTAAGGTAGGATTCTGAAATTTTGCTCGCTATCTCTTTGCTACTAAACAATAGTGCTGGCCATATATGAACTAGAAAATCAATTTAAAACAAGTTTTATGGCCACATACATAAATTGACCCTAGGGGGGTCTCATTACTGAAGAAACACCCATTTGCATGTCGTATAATATAATATTATAATGTCTTATGATTTTGTTCATATTTTCTACTGAGAAATAGTAGATAAAACGTGTTTTAAAATCTGATATCTAAGAAATTGAAGAAAATATCTTATTTGTTAACCTGTGACGTCATAAAATGAAATTATCATATTGAACTACGTTACAGCCTTAATTTGATTCCGTAGGGCAACGGGTGATCAAATCAGATATCGCCAAATTATATTATTATATTTTGTTATACAAACATAAAATTCTGTAAACAAATGTATTCTTTTCTTCTTTTCTTTTCTTTAATCAATTCACCGATGATTTTTACGAGTCATTGAAATTGTTATAACAATAGTTGCATCAACAACTGAAAGTATATAAAATGAGTAAAATTGTCTAATGTTCAAATTATAAGATGTAATGTATATATTTTTATTCTGCTTTTGTAAAATTGATTTGTATAGTGCATTTTAATATTATTTTTCATATAGATACTTTTATTTTACATGTATTTCATAAAATCTTAAAGCCTTTGTTTGAAATCTATCAATAGTATTATGTAGCACGTTTATAATTTATAAACCTCTTTTGATATGCGCTATGTACACCTACCCCTGCTTACCCCTGCTCTGAGTTTTATTATGACCAATTATTTACAATTTTTCTTAACACTTTCCACGCGTAAGGCGTCTGCAGACGACATTCCAAAATGTCACAAAATGTTTCAAAAATGTCAAAACTATTTAATTTAATTTCCATAAGTTGGAATCAGCATGAGAAATGCATTAATTTAAAGTACAAACATGCTTAGTTTTGGTTCTGTAATCCTAGAGATAGACCTTGACAGTTGGGAAAGGATTCTGACAAATATGTTTATTTCCGGTAAAACCAAAAGCCGTCTGGAAAGTGTGAAGTACGGGTTATGACATTATACTGTGCAACCTTATATCTATCTAATGTTTTACCGTTGCTTTTTTCTTCAGAAAACTGATTATAACAGTGCGCCACCTGGGTTTCTCCCGAACACTGATTTACATAATTTGTCTCAAATTATCTGTCCAAAGTACAGTTCATCTCCCTAAATCTCTCCTGAGCACCGATGATGATCGATATCTGTTGAACCTCTCAAATCTGTCCAATTTACTGCTTCCTGGCTTTTATCTGAGCATTTATTATGACCACATTATTTGTTCAATACTATGCTATGTAAATCGTACATTTTCCACTGCCTGGGTTTCCCTTGAGTACGGATTTTGCCCCGTGCAAACACATTAACTGTCCAATGTACATTTGCCTCTTCCTGTGTTTCCCCTAAGGACAGGCTCTGACTATTTACCTATTCAAACTCTTTGTACAACTACCTGTATTTTTCCTGAAACTGATTATGAAACACCTATATTTTCTAACGTATTTTTTTCCTCTCTCTGGCTTTCCCCGGAACACTTCTTATGACCAAATAATTGTTTAACTTAATTGATTGTAAATTATCTTCTCATTGTAAATTTACCGCTACCGGGGTTTCCCATGAATATAGAGTATTATCTTATGGTTTGATAACGGTGACGTCATTGCGCATCTGTCCGCAGTAGGCCCGATGAAACACGAACCATATCCACGGAGCTGTGTTTGGGAATTATGCATACAATTGTATCACCTAAAAGGTACATTTTGTGTTGTTTTTTGACCAATTATGATTTTGACAATAAATTAAATTTGACAAATTAAGGAAGTTATGCTTTAAAAAGTCTGGTCTCTAGTGTTACCACCAAATGTCCATGATATAAGCATTCTTTCTTTGTTTATTTTATTTTATAGAATTGGACAATTATTCTGTGTATGTAATAATATTCAACTCTATAGTCTGCTTAAATCTATCTAATGTAAAATCTAATGTAAAACATCAGACCTCCCGTGTTTTAAAAGGATATTCTATTGATGTACTTACAATTAAGATCTCTGGTGTTTTTAAACAATTAGCGTTAATAAGGTGCCTGAAACAATCGATATCATTTTTTAATGTTAAAACAATGTTTGGCTGCCTTCAAGTAGCGTAATTATGCTATCGATTTTGATGAATTATTGGATTTGTGTAGCCCAAATACGATTATACACCTTGAACATTTTATAACTTACATGTATACATGTATACTGTTGAATATTTTGTATTTTTTGTCTGAAGCATTTCAAGGAATGAGAACTAGAAGACCTAAACTTTTTCCATGTTAAATGCTTATTCCTTATTTCTTTTATTGGTGAATGCGCTTACACGCTTACTATACCAGATCCAATTACATTGGACCAATTGCCTCCCGATTGATCATGGCACCTGCCTAGTACAGCTGTGGCAGATAGCAGCATAGCAGGAAGCCATTTTGTAAGCTTTGGATATAATTTTCATGCTAATTATAACCTTTAAAATAATTATTATGTTTTATAACGAATACTCTTTAAATAGGTTTGATTTCGAGGTTTCGTTTCAAGGCTTTGTTTTTGCAAGTCATGACTATACACTTATAAACTCTTACATAAACAGACGATTTAAAATACCTTGTATTTTGCCGGGTAAATAATGGAGTATTATTTAACAGGTTATTCAATAATTGTCATCTCAGACGTTTTAAATCCCGCGTGTAAACATACAGTGAGCTACGGCACTGTATTATTAGAATGGTTACCTTGGTTCAGATATCAAATAATAATAATTCTGAGTTATTGATTTCGTGATGGTATATAAGCGGCTCAGTTGATGGACCTTTAATCATCGAAGTCTTTGATCGCATTAAATGATCAGAACTATAAATTTGAGTTTTTGACATTAATTTCTAAGAAACAAAACTAGCAGAATCGACCTTGTCAGAAATGGTGTTACACGATGACATTGAAACAACCATTTCAGTAGATACTGCTATTAATAATGAGCACTTCTAGAAAACGATGACGCAATTTAGCCTACAGATTTTTAATGAATGACTCGTTTGATGATATAAATTACAATCAAGGACAAAGCTATTTATTAAAAGCGTACTTACGTGTACTGTATTAATCTAAGTAGCTATAAGGTGGCTTTATTAAGCTTATGAATTAATACTATGACAACCGTGTATGGTAACCATGGACGCCGCCGTTTAATAATTTCTCGATACTTTTGATCACCATAGTAACAGGGCCAGTCGATAAAAAACCCAACACAGTTTCATGTATGTGAGGCGTACTGAGTGCTGATCATATTCTGATATGAAATTATGAATAATATCGGTTTAGAAACAATGGATTTGTGCAGTTTTGTGTCTGTTACATACAGACGTAGAGAACACGTTTTGTTTAAATTTGATTCAAACCAACAGAAAACACAGAGAATATTCGACAAAAATGTACCAATATGATCAATAAAAAACACGGACATTATTGATTTACAAATGGTCAGAAAAGGGACATTTTTAAAGAATTTGTGAAGAGAATTTCTTATCGAAAAATCAACACTACGCTGGTATATATACACATGTACAATGTATATGAAATTGTTCCATATCAATAAATAATGTATACATCTTGAAAAAGGGCAAATGTTAACATCTAAGAGCGACAACAATTTTACACCTATTTTGTTGTTGTATTTCCATGCATTATTAACGACACTTTCAATTAATTAAAGGTAGATGACCCGATCACATTTTCGTAACACAGAATTATTTCAAACATACGGAGATTTTCATATCATATGAAAGCTCGTATTTTTCTCATCATCATACTGAAATTTGACGGCCTAAATCGGTTAATACGGAGAAATCGATGAAATAACGTCGAATTACCGCGAATGGTGGTAACCACCGATATAGTTTGTGAACTACTCAATGGGTACAGTTCACAGCATCTTGTGCGTCTAAAATAAGAACCATTAGAGCTATGCAACTCAAACTTTGGAACACGACTTTTTTAAGGATGACCTTTCATGTAGAATAGAAAACTTCAAGTTGAAAATCGGAACATCTACCTTTAACCATACAAATGTTCATGTGATATCTAATCACATGCCTGCAATGCTAAATTTTTATGAAGAATGAAATCACCTACCGCCTTCATTATCTTGTTTATACTACGGACTAAACCAAGATATTTATGTTATGTGACCATAATTTATTTGACTGAAACATATCACACCGTTATTGGTGTAATTTGACAAACTAAACAAAAAAACTATTTTGTCTACAAAATTCAACTTTTCCATTTAAAATATAATCGATTAATGTTTGCTCATTTAATGACATATCACTTTCTAAAATATTTTTTCTTATGTCCCACCAGTTCTTATGCCGCAAGTGTCTTAAAAGCTAAGAAGTTTTTGTCATTATCTGACAGTTTTGATAACAACGAATTTCGTGTGCTGTACATGTATGTAATTAAATAGATAATAAGAGAGTTGACCTCAAAACTTTACCTATCGACTAATAAACCCTACGCGTGTTAAACCCTTAATCACCTGCTAACCTAAGTTCCCATCTGTAAACCTAGTTAACCGCCATTTTACACCTGCAACACACTGGTTAACCAGGTTAACCCCCGTTAAGGATCGGAGAGTTTTCTGCAGGGATTACAAGCGGGAAAGTTTTGAAGTCAACTCAAATTGAACGACTAAATCATTACATAATTTTTGAATATTGGATTGATTTTTATATACGATCGTACGTTTAAGTGTGATATTTGTATATTGATGTTGATTTTGGATCACGTTTTTATTTATTAAATAAACCGATGAATTAATCCTGAATTTTGTTTTAGTCCTGTGTTATTTAATATGTGTCCCCGCCATCAAACCGTGGAAATAACCTTTAAAAATCTAAAATTACAATCGAGAATTGCATATCCGTCCGTATCGGTTTTCAGGTTTTATATAAATTATACTTCAGGTCATGTAATTCCGAACGGTTATGCGTTAATGTTCAATGTTTGTCCATCCTACCGTGGCAAGAAACCTGTAAAAGGTGAGGTGACCTTCGATAATTGAATGTCCATAATTGTACGCTCAAGGTTGTGATTTCAGGTCTAGAGACACTTTGTTTACAGTGGAAATATGGCCATATTCAGCTTGTAAATGAAAAATGTACCTGTGTTGATGTCAAATGGGCACCTTATGGAATACCCTACCCCGGACCCTACCCACTCACAAACAATCCTCATTCAATTTATACCAGAGGAATTAAATGACAGGGTAATTTAAACTTAGCCAGAAAAACCACCAGACAAGGACCAGACTAGTGATGACAGATGTCTGGGTCAATTATCCTCTACACACTTAAAAATAGGTAGTTAAAATGAATCCTAGTCAGGGTTCACCTATGCACCAACTGAAACAAGGGCTAAATATGACACTTTTCCAGTTAAGTGTGTATTTATTATGGTTTGTAAGTTACTACCAGCCTGTTTTTGTCTGTTGGTATTAAAATCATAACAACTTGGTGAGTCCTCATTAATCAAGTTTGACACAATGGGACTATTGGCTGGGTAGGCGTACAAATATAATGTTCCATGAGTGCCCTCAATATACTTATTAGATTTTCATTTCTTAGGGCCTATATAAAACATAGTACTAGCCAATTAATTATGAACGATTATGCGTTATATAATCCTAACTCCCACGGTATTGTAGTGGCGATGGACTAAAGAACGAGGGACAGGGGGGGGGGGGGGGGGGGGGGGGGGGGGGGGGGGGTCACAAGGGAGGACTATCATTTTTGGTCCGCGGCCCCCTGGAATTGAACCCGGGACGACGAACTGGCAGGTGAGTGACTCAACCACCGAACCACGAGCGCTGGACTGCCAAGGCTAAATATTCAGTGACTATATCTATACCGAGGGTCTTGCGGCATAGGATATACAACTGTCACTGAATATACCCATGTGCACAGGCAAATATGTGCTGCTGGCCGTTTGATTTTGTAAGATGTAGTGGTGTTGGAGTTTTTCAGACTCATATCACCTAAATGTCTTTTTTTTCTCTTTCACAGAACCATTATGTTCTGTCGTTTATTAAATCATATTCATATACTTCAATTCAGAATCTTTCAAAATTATAACCACATTATATAAGTCATATATATTAATAAACACAAATATGTACCACATAGAATACACTGTTCTTATTCTTATTTCGCCACGTTCCCTAATGCATTGAAAACAGAAGAATAAATACATGAACATTACAAATAAACACCATTCCACCTATCTCTCCATTTATCTACAGTATTATTTTTAACCGCAATAAAGTTCTCGGTATCTTTATAAGTCTTCATTATTCTAACAAAAACCATATAATGACCTAAATGTCACCAGGTCATGTGCATGATCAAAAATGGATTTCCCTTATATTTGGTATGGTGGAAGGTCTTATAGTATAACATACTGAAATGCATTTTAAAAATTTAAAAAACCTCTGTTGCCATGGCAACACTCATTTGTATTTTGGGCTATTTTGGGCTATTTTGGGCTATTTTCGACTTTTCTAAGATTTGTTTTGGTTAAAATATGCCCAGTTCTTCCAAGCTACTGACTCAAAAGTGTAAAAGATATCAAATAAGGTATTATCTTTCTACTTTACTGACAGGTAATGCCAACAACTCGTCAACTTTATTTTGCATCCTATTTTTGGCTCTGGCCACACAGGTAGTCTTATGAAATTAAAAATATGCGTTTTTTACCCAAATTTAGCACGCAATAAAATCATTTTGCCTGGGCACTCAGATTTTTTTCTTGTTGGTTTTAATATCGTATACATTACCTCTTTCAATTCTGGAGAGAACTGATTGGGCAATTATTTAGGGATAAGACAGTGGTGCCAGAAAGATATACAATTTTTTGAGAAAAAAAGGAAACAATATGAATCTAAACGCCACAAATTAAGTAGCTTGTATGAGTTATCAGTCTGCATTTCACAATGTTTATAGTTTAAAGTGTTGCCAAACTCCCAGAAAACCAAAGAGTTTAAAATTTCAGTATTCCTCGTTTTCCAAAAAATGGTACTACTCCCTGGCAACCCTGTCTTATCCCTAAATAATTGCCCAAGCAGTTCTCTCCAGAATTGAAAGGGGCAATGTATACGATATTCAAAACCAACAAGAAGAAAAAAAATCTGAGTGCCCAGGCAAAATGATTTTTTTACGTGCTAAATTTGGGTAAAAAACGCATATTTTTAATTTCATAAAACTTCCAGTGTTACCAGAGCCAAAAATGGGATACAAAATAATGTTGAAGAGTTGGCATTACCTGTCAATAAAGAAGAAAGATAATACCTTGCAACACTTAAATCCTTTATTTGATATCTTTTACACTTTTAAGTCAGTAGCTTGGAAGAACTGGGCATATTTTAACATTTTTTAAAATTAGAAATGGGGAAAATAGCCCAAAATAGCCCAAAATACAAATAGGTGTCGCCATGGCAACAGAGGTTTTTTGAAATTGTAAAATGCATTTCAGTAGGCCTATGTTATACCATAAGACCTTCTACCATACAAAATATAAGGGAAATCCCTTTTTTGATCATGCACATGATCTGGTGGTATTTAGGTGATATGGGTTTTAATGTGTCCTTCCTCCTACTGTGACAAGTTACCTCTAAAACGGTAAGACACAAATTTGAGAATTTCACGTGGCGTAGCTAGGTTTTCATACGGGGAGGGGGGGGGGGGGGGGGGGGGGGGGATACAATCACGGTGAACCGATACCTACCCATAAAACGCGAAAACAAATTTACACTAATTTCGCTATGATTAATGTACATTTTTAAGTGAATCTCAACCGATAATGCGATTATCCCCCCCCCCCCCCCCCCTCGTGCCCACTTCTGGCTACTCCACTGGCCGTATGTACATATCAGCTTTTAAGGTTTTATATAAAACCTACTCCTCGCCATTTAACTCCGAACGATTATGCGTTATTCAATGTGTGTTCTCCCAACCATGGCAAGTAACCTCTAAAAAGATTGGGTGAGATAGATTTGATAACTGTATGTTCGTATCAGCTTTCAGGTTTTATATCAAATATAATTACTTATCATCAATTAAATCCGATCGACTGTGCGGCTTTTTGGATGTGCCTTTCCAACCATGGCAAGTAAAAGATGAGCCCGGAAGATGAGTCGAGATTTGAGAATTGCATATCCGTATCAGCCTTCAGGTTTTATAATAAAACAACAGAATCATAAAGTCTATGAATAAAACATATTCAAAACAGTTATGTTATATATTCATTGACGTACACTGCCGCATTTAATTTTGTAATGCTTCTTAAGAGCGTTGATTGCAATTAGATGACACTGCCAATCAATAGCTGGCATTATCGTCAATTCATTCTAACACGTACTGAATTCAAAATCACACTCTTCAAAATTGTCAATTTCAAGATAATCTTCTTGATTTAATTAAAATAGCAAATTCAGCACCAGCATCCACACGAAACTCATAAAATCAGTATCGTGGCCTTAAGATGTTATGTATGCGGGTGAGCTTAGCCTTGGTGACTTGTCATGAAATTAAAATTGACAAAACGGATATTGAATCGTAACTGTATCCTCGGGCGATAATAGTCTACACCATTGCAGAGTGTCTCAACAAATTACAACGCACCTTTAGGTGATTGTAACTCCCTAAATAAGTGTTCTTTGACTACTGTTACATAATCGCTGGTAATTACTGAACCGAATCAAATGCGGCTTTTACAAATTATAGCCAACTAATTTTATTTTATTTTGTCGTTTGAATCGTTCTATAGGAAGTTACGATCACCTAAAGATGGGTTTCTGTTTCTGTTTCTGTTTCGGTTAAGTCGGTGCGCAGATAAACTGTACTTCACCAACTGTTCCTCGTAGGAAACTGTTTCCTGTAACCTATGAGAGTGAGTATACTGACACAGACCGGGATGATCCCCTACTCTTTACGAAGGAGTCTGTGACCTTTTAACGTGCTCGGATTATTGCACTTCCGATACACGAGACCACCATTTATACGTGACTTCTGAACCACGAGACAATTGAGACTAAGTACCTTGCCCAAGGATACAAACATGTTGGCCGAAGTGGGGCTCGAACTCACAACCTTTGCATCGTGAGACCGACGTCTTATCCACTAGACCACACACGCTCACTTCAATTGTCATGAAAATCAAAATTGTAATTTTTTTTAGACACCCTGTACAGTGCTTAAGTAGTTTACCGAGTAATATATTTGCTCATAATTCTGAGATCCCACTTAAAACTATCGAGTTATACAATTGTGGATTTGTTTATCATACTACTTACTTTGAGACATCCGGCCAAGTAAAACGAGTAGACTATTTCACTTTAATTTTCTACTAGAGTTTATTGGTTATTTGCAAAGCTATACATGTTGTAGAAAACCCTATTACAAATGGACACTTAATTTCAAAGATATGAACTATTGAAGGTTTTTCTAAAATATGTAACAAATAATGCGCTACAAATACTGTTATAATGTATAATGTATAACACCATTTTACAGATCGTATAAAAATGTGCTTTATGTAATGCCTTATATAAACAAAAATGCCACACAAATTGATTTGACGATCATTTGAAAATACTGCATGTGCTGTTATATAGGTTTGAAAACGAAATTGACTTTCGGCAGCTCGAGAGTTACCCCCTGCATCGCGCTGGTTCCTAATTTTGAATATGATTTATTCCGTCAAAATAAACAGTCGGATTCCAAAGCGTCGGCAATAACTTTTTTTCTTTCATCTTCAAGATCCCGAAAGTGAGATTTCCCTGTGAAAATTATTAGGCTGAATCCTTCCCATCTTCAAAATTTACATTCAGCCCAAGCTTAAAAGTGATTTGGTCCGCCATTTATTAGATGGCGGCCAAAAAGAGGGACGCGAGACCCAGTCTATGAACAATTCCGAAGTCATTTCTCCAAAGCTTCAACCGGATTAAATTGATGAAAACTGAATTCAATTGGGCCATTCCAAATGAAATTCGTTTGGTTATATCTCAAAATCAATATCCCTGACTGACATTTTGTACACGACGAATAGTTTACTTTATATCATGATAGGCCTAATGTCAACCATGTGATAATTTTATTATTACACCTCATAAATATTCATGAGATAATAGGCTTAAATCTCGCCATTTCATTGGTCAATTGAGCTGGACACAGTGATAATAAATTGAGCTATTGACGAAAGTGAGCTATTTCCCGTGTGGTAACTTTGACTATTTCCCTATATCATCGTACCAAAAGACAAAAGTTCTCTATGTAATAGCGTTCTCACGCACTTTTATTTATGAGGTGTAATAAAACAAATACTAAATGGTATATCGGGGTCGGTGGTAGGCCTGTAGTCAGTACCTCGGGAAAAATAGTTTGCACTATTTCCCCTCTAACCATGTTATCATCCTTCGGCTGCGGAGCAGGCGACCACAAGTTTTCTCCAAGCACGGCGATCTGTAGCAAGAGTCACTGTGGCTATCTGACGTTCTTGAAACATGCCTTCATTGTCACCAAGTAAGCGTTGTATGTACTTCAAGTATGATGTGCTTGGACGACCAGGTCTCTTTCGGCCATGTGTTGGTATGTAAGTGGCATACATTATAGCAGGCTCTTCATCAGGGAGACGGAGAATATGTCCAACGAATCTTACCTGGCGTTTTTTACACGGTTGATAAGAAGCTCTGTCTTGGTCATGTCATAAATGGTGGTGTTCGGGTAATGTTCCATGCGTTTGATGTTAAGCATTATCCTCTAGCAAGAGGTAGCATATGCATTTATTTTGCACTCCATATCTTGAGATATCACCCAGGATTCACAGCCATACAGCAAAATCGTCACACAGGTGGGGCTAAATAATTTCACTTTTGTTGTGATAGCTACTTGAGGACTCCTCCACAGGTGTTCCAACTTCCAGAAATCGCACCATGCCAATGCCCTGCGTCTTCTAAGGTCACTTGCACCCGATCTTCTAAGGCTTTTGACTCAGTACACCGCGATCGCATGTTTGACATCCTCAGTGCCTATGGTATCCCTGGACCCATTGTCAAGGCAATAAAGTTAATGTATGACAACTCTTCGGCTATTGTCACATCGCCCGATGGGGAGACGGAACCTTTTAAGATTTTATCTGGCGTTCTTCAAGGTGACACCTTGGCACCCTTCATCTTCATCACAATTCTTGACTACGTAATGCAGGAAAGCACAAGCATGGGTTGCCTGCAACAAACTGCAGAAGATCTGGAAGTCTGATCTCGAAAGAACTACAAAAATCAGATTGTTCAAAGCCTGCGTAGAAAGCATTTTGTTGTACGGCTCTGAAACATGGACCATCAGCAGGAAAATTGAAGACAGAATCAACGGATGTTATACTCAACTGTTACGTAGAATATTTGACATCAGTTGGAGAGATCACATCCCAAACAGCGTGGTATATGGCGATATCCCCCCTATAACATCAATAATCAGGCAGCGCCGTTTATGTTTCGCTGGCCACTGCATGCGAACAACCAACCAGCCTATCTCCCGTCTAATTTTCTGGACCCCTCCTGGTGGGAAAGCTAACAGAGGCAGAAGACACCTTCAGTATCCTGATACCGTCAAGAATGATATGGGTTTAGATCCTCCAGAGATCCGCCAACTCATGAATGACAGGAAAGTCTGGGCCCAGTATGTTGCCACTGCTTCCTCCATTTCGTCCACGGACGACCAATGATGATGATGATGATGATGATGATGATGATGCACCCGATGCCATCATAGAGCCGTGATATCTGAAATCCGTCACATAGACCTGTAGTGTTGGGTTTCTGACGGCCAACTGCAATCCTCACCAAACTCTACAGGTCTATGGGGAAACCATCAGCCATGTGACGGATTTCAGATATCTGGGCTCTATGATGGCATCGGGTGCAAGTGACCTTAAAAGACGCAGGGCATTGGCATGGTGCGCATTCTGGAAGTTGGAACACCTGTGGAGGAGTCCTCAAGTAGCTATCGCGACAAAAGTGAAATTATTTTGCACCACCTGTGTGACGATTTTGCTGTATGGCTGTGAATCCTGGGTGATATCTCAAGATATGGAGTGTAAAATAAATGCCTATGCTACCTCTTGCTACAGGATAATGCTTAACATCAAACGCATGGATCATGTCCCGCACACCACCATTTATGACATGACCAAGACCGAGCCTCTTATCAACCGAGTAAAAAGTCGCCAGCTGAGATTTCTTGGACATACTCTCCGTCTCCCTGATGAAGAGCCTGCTAGAATGTATGCCACTTACATACCAACACATGGCCGAAGGAGACCTGGTCGTCCAAGCACATCATACTTGAAGTACATACAACGCTTACTTGGTGACAATGAAGGCATGTTTCAAGAACGTCAGATAGCCACTCTTGCTACAGATCGCCGTGCTTGGAGAAAACTTGTGGTCGCCTGCTCCGCAGCCGAAGGATGATGATGTTGGGTGAGGATTGCAGTTGGCTGTCATATACTCTGTTTTGGGAACGCTAATGATGAGGCCAACGACTTTTGCTGTTGCAGCAGTTTTGTCAGCTAGGTGTGAGCTCGTGGAATTGTGGTCTCAAGTAAGGCAATATCATCAGCAAAATCAAGGTCGTTTAGAACAACGGCGGGATGACGTCTAGAGCGACGCTGATGTGTCACAACTCCTGAGTCAAGGTCAGATGTGGCTTTCTTCAATAGGTAGACTACCAGTATCAACAAATAGGAATCGAGCTAGAACATCACCTTATAGCACTCCAGTGGAGGCAGCAAAAGGATCTGAGATGCTGCCATCTACCATCACAGCACTTTTCGAAGTGTTGTACATCACACCTATGGCATCAACAAGAGGTTTTGGTATTCCGTAATGTCGCAGCACTGCAAACATGACTTTCCTGTTTATTGAGTAGAAAACTTTCTTGAATTCTATTAATGTGACTGTGAGAGGTAACTGATGGTTCTTGAACCCTTCCATAATCCTCCTGAGGATATGGATTTGCTGTGCACAGCTTCTTCCAGGACGGAAGCCGGCCTGGTTGTTTCTCAAGATGGGTCGACATGATCTCTAATTCTGTTTAGCAGGATCTTGTTATACACCTTGGCTGCAATTGACAGTAGCGATATTCCTCTATAATTTGTCATTAGTGATAGGTCTCCCTTCTTTGTTAGAGGTACAATAAGGCTGGTAGTCCATTGGTTGGGTGGTTTAAGGGTAGTGTAGACTTCCATGCAAAATCCATGGACAACATTGACCAAAGCTTCACCGCCATCTTGGAGTGCTTCTGATGTGATTGCACAGTCAAGACCGGCAGCTTTGGTTGGGCTTTATTTGATTAATTGCTTCCTGAGTCTCTTGAAGTGTGGGAGGTTTAATTAGGATTGGTGGATCCTGAGCAGCAGGTGAAGGTAGATTGGATGAAGTTTGACCGCTGTCATTATTAAGCAATGAACTGATGTACTTCTTCCATTCGGCAAGCAGGTCTTTGTCATTTTTTTGGGTAGCACCATCTATTTTCTTAACCTTGACACTGGACTGTTTGTCTTTCCCAGAGATATCATGGATGATTTTCCAAGTGGTGGAATAGTCGCCCTTTGAGTCAGCCAGTTGAAGATCTTCCATTTGTTTGTTGAGCATGGATGATTTGTCTGCTTTGTATGAATCATTCAAATGAGCACTAAGCTTTTTTATCGTTCCCTGGATTGCCGTGACTTTGAGACAAGGTAGCGTCTTTTAGCCTCATCCCTCTCAGAATTTAGCTGAATGGTCTTGTCGGTCACCCAGTTTGGCATGCCATGAGCTTCGCGTTTGCCAACAGCTTTCTCAGCTGCTTCTGACAATGCTTTCTCAAACTGTTCATATCTCTCAGTTATTGGTGTGGATGTGTCGTTGCACTCGAGGATTTCGAATCTGTTTGACAGCTCAATCTGAAATAGCTCTTTCGTGGCAGCATTCTGCAGCCTTTTCCAGTCAAACCTCGGTCTCTTGCAGGGTTCTCCCTTTGGTGGATCTTAGGCTGCACTTGAGCTTGATGCTGAAGATCCGGTGATCGGAGTCTATTTCCACCGAGTTGTAGGCTCTGCAGTTCCGTAAGGAGTTAGTCCAATTGCTGTTTATTAGAATGTGGTCCAGCTGATGTTTTGACCCTGCTGGGTGCATCCATGTCAAGAGACGACGTCTGGGTGAGGAAATCTTGACTGTGCGGGACGCAGTTTAAATTCCTCGCACATGCTCACAAGCCTCTCTCCATTGCTGTTTGTTGAGTCATACAAATAGTGAGGTTCAGCAATATCGGGGTGTTATGAGTGGCTGTCTGATCCTACTCTGGTATTGAAGTCTCCAAAAACCAAGTGGATATTATGAGGTTTCACCTCCTCCAAGCTGTTGTAGAACTCGTTCTTATCATCAGGTGAAGCACCTTCAGTTGGAACGTAAATGGATGTAACGGTGAGTTTAGGATTACCATGGAACGTGGCAGTAATAACTCTACTGCTGATGGAGTTCACACATTGTAGACACCTGTGTCTGTGTTTTGACATTAGAATGCCCACACCTCCCTGACGCTGATCTGTGGCCGAGCTTTATATTATGACCCAGTTCCTGTCATCGGACCATAACTCATCGGTGTTGTTAGAAGTAATCAGGCGATGTGCCTGTATACCACTGATGTCTATACCTGCATCCGCGCAGCCTACACATAAATAGTGTTACTGTTCCTTCCTTTGTTGGTATAGGGTACGCACGTTGTATATAGATACAACAAGAGGTTTGAAGGCAGATAGACGACGCTTCTATCTCAGGACCAACAGTTCGTGATGTTGTACCGATTTCCCGCTAGTAATATTGTCTAATATTATACAGGGTGAATCAAACAAAATTGGGCACGATTTCAAACGGCTATTTGACCTTGATGCGTGCATTGAACCATAGAATGTTTGTTGTTTGCACATAGCGTTGTTAATCTAGTTTATTCTCCCTAAAAATGGAAGTAATTGACTGAAAAATTAGCCAACTGTGGCAAGTTTCGTAACATTACCGCATTTTCGTCATTCCAATGGGATTTACACACAGTAAAATTGGTTTTGCTTAAAACGGTCATTATCATCACATAAATTGTCAAATGTTCCTGAAAAATTATTCTTTCACCCTGGGATAAGTAATTAACAGTCTGATACCGAGTTGTAAAAAACAAAAGGCAAATCTGAATACAAGCATCACCTGTTACAGACCAAGAAGTGGAGGCAAGAAGAGGAGGCACGTGTCAGAGCCGAAGCTACATATCCCTAGACCGCAACAGGGGAATGGTTAGACAAGCTGTGCGCAACGTGTTGGACAGGGAACACACATGTCTTCACAAAATGGTGGCCATGTCGAAGGAAGGTTTCATTAAAAAACAACTTAATATCAGCAAACAACTGAATGATTTTTATTTTAAATTGCAAGGAAGCCAACATTTTATTTTATGTCAACAATTGATGATGGCCTATAAGCATGATTCTAGCAGAATCTATGTGTATTTTTAAGGTCTTTGTTAATTTAATTCTCGCCAGTTTGTACGAGTCTATATATTTTACTTACTCGGTTGGTATCATTTGCTTGATCCTCGCGTTTATTTAATTGAGTTTCGCTCGTCATAGATTCTGCTAGAATCATGCTTATAGGCCATCATCAATTGTTAATATTTACTCATGTATTTCGGCTGCTAGAGGCTTTCAACAAAGACTTTATACATAAGTGCTCGTTCGTCTGAAATCCATGTAAGCACAGTCCCTATGGTCTAGTGGATTAACCAATCGCCACGAATGCGAGAGGGACCGGGTTCGAGACAGTGTATTTTTAAGGTCATTGTTAATTTAATTCTCGCCAGTTTGTACGAGTCTATACAGGGTGGTTCAATAAAACGTTGACAGTTTTTTGAAGCCATTTTTAAAAAAAATTCTGTAGATCTAAAAAAAACCTATATGATCTTGACCATCTATGCTGAAAACATCGTTACAAATGGGTAGGGGCCTACTGATTTCGCGACGTTACAACTAGTGTGGTTCAATAAAACGCAAAGATAACAAAATATATTTTGCGTTATCTTTGCAGAACCTAAAATGGGTCAAAAAGAGTGTTTTTTATAATTTTCTCCAAAATGGTCCATTTCATTATCATAGTTAGATTCATTAAACCCTTTTCTGCAAAAAACTGTATACTTATATAAAGATTAAATTCGGTTTTTATCTATCTAAGCTAAATATCCTATCTATCTAAATAAGCGTAATATTATGTTCCACAACCAATTTTAGAAAGTTAATACCAGAATAAATAATCTGCAAAATTTATACACATGTTAGTAATAGCAATCCCAAAGTTGAGTAACTTTTTTTCCGGACACATCCTGTATGATGTCAACAATCAAACACGATACCTTGAAATTGTTCATCTGATCACAGTGATTCCAGAAACGATCATTTGATCTTCTTTTAGTATTCAATGTGCTGTGTACAATGGTCTCTTTAGAGCCATAGCACAAAATGGGACACAGCCCCATATACCGTATATTACTGGATGATCTGCTGAAACTGAATTTGTGAGATCTCCATGACTAGGTATGTCTAAACATAATGAAATGCCTTTAGCTCACAAGATTACAATATTAAAAAGGAATGAAATAAAGAAAAGAAATTGTTAAAAATGCGTTAGTGCCAAACAAAAACAATATAAATGTAAAATCCAGTATTAACCATGTTAACGTGACAAATAAAAACTTCATTGAAATGAGAAAAGAAATGCCAGCAACCAGACAACCAGACAAAGATTTGATCGTGTCACGTGTATAATTAAATAATCTATAATCTATAATCTGTATTTTATAAAGCGCCTTATCCAAATTGCTCATTTGCTCAAAGCGCTGTAATTCTTGCTGCTGGTGAATCATCAGAATCAGGTCGCATCAACTAAGGTGCAGCCAATTTCTAGCGCAAACCTATCCGCACTTAGATTGTAACATCCACCATTTTTCTATGGTAATTAATCCGATTGTCCCAATATCCTGTCGTAGACAAACACTAGTACTAATTAATTCCGAGAAGACTGAGCTGAGTGTGCCTTTGTTAATGTTTAACGCTTTCCACGCGGCAGGCGGCTGCAGACGATATCCCAAATGTTCACAAAATGTTTCAAAAATGTCAACATTATTGAATATCATTACCATATTTGTAATCACCATGAGAAATGCATTGATATTAGTACAACCATTCCTAGTATTGGTTCAGTTATCCTTGAGGTAGACCTTAAATGTTGGGAAAGGTTTCTGAAAAAACTGTTTGTAGGCCTATATGGTAAAACTAATAGCCGCGTGGAAAGTGTTAAAGAAAAAACAGGATGAAAAGATCTAATACAGAATCAATCAAGTTTACTTGTTACGCTCAGGTACGTAAGAAATCTTTGTTTTTGAATGAATCAGTTTTAGAATAACGTGCAGTCGTCAAATCACGTTGATATCGTTTGCCATCTGTAACAGTACTACTTCATGGTGTTGGTGGAATGGAATAAAACATGTGAAATTAAAACAAAGTGGATCTTCAACCAAAACAAATGCTATCAAAATGTCGCACACAATATTGTATGAAATCATGTTACAAATACTGTACACACATTTGCTGAATCATATGAACATTTTTACAAATGTTTATGAAATATTTTACGAATAAATAAAAATGAAATATTTTACAGACATTGTGAAAACGATTACTATGATAAGGCTAAGGCTAAAGCCCCACTGCAAAACTATTAGGTATGACTAATACGTATAAATGACTTGTACGTAACACTTATACGATTGACGCCATACTAACGAAGGACGTTCAATAAGTTCTACCTCCTCACTCATAACATCGCTTATATGAATGTCAGCCTCATGACATCTGTCATGATTATAGCTCTGAATCATAGCTACACATTTTAGTAAATGATAATTGATATCTGTTTCACTTTTGTTATGATGCGGTCAAAGCCAGAGGGAGATTTTGGACTACAGACACAGAAAATTACCTTAAAAATATTCACATGTTTTTCGGGGTTTTGTCCGTAGGCCTATTGTATAGTTAGATATAAGAGTATGATTTAAATACTGAAAATGGAAATCAATGAATGACATCTGAATATATTACAGTATTATCATGTATAAATAAGATTGTAGGCAATATTGACTCTTGAATGCTTGCAAACAGTGTAATATCAACTCAAATGTATTGCTATGCCTATGGTCAGGTCAGGTCAGGTTGAGGAGAGATCCTCCCTCCCACTGGTAACATTGTAGCCCAGTGCCACCTGTCGCATGGTCGATTCCTCGGCGACTAATCCGAGGCCCCCACTCTAGGACACCTGTCCTGGAGGGAGGAGGGGGTGTTGGACCTCCTGTCAGAAATAAGATCAAGATCTGACTTAAGAGCTCCTTTAGATCGGACTGGAGTCCAAGGAGTTCATCCATCTACCACATTCCAACTTGGTAGACTGTCCCGGAGAGGAGATGGGCACCACTGGGATGGATGCTTTGCCCAAGATACGCCACAATGATAATGACAACTAATTCTATAACCATACCGGCTCGGTCGTCGCCCGGGTTAACAAGGACCGCGCTTTCCACCGGCACAAAACACCAGGGTGGAGGTGCAAAATTCGATACTGGTGCAAAAGATAGCAAGATCCGTACTAGAAATAACATCACTATTGGCACCTGGAATATCCGAACATTAAGAGCAGAAGGCAAGCTAGATGAACTGACACATGAAATGGTCAGATATCGTTGGCATATCGTCGGGCTCTGTGAAGTACGCTGGAAAAACTTTGGATAAACATCCACGGAGGAAGGCCACAAGTTCTACTTCAGTGGCAGAGAGGACAAACATCAGCATGGCGTTGGATTCTTGGTTCACAAGGACTTTGCAAACACAGTCATGAGCTGTCGGCCAATCTCCAGCAGACTCATCACCATTCGTCTGAGAGCAACCCCCTTTAATATTACAATTATCCAGGCATACGCTCCAACATCCGACTACAGTGATGATGATAATATAGAGGAATTCTATGAGCAGCTACAAGAAGTCTTGGAGCAGACCCCCAAGAAGGATATCCTTGTTGTGCAAGGCGATTGGAATGCCAAAGCAGGAGAGGATGCTAACAACTCTTGGAAAGGCACATGTGGACGTTATTGCAATGCGGAGACAAATGAGAGAGGCCTGAGACTCCTTGAATTTGCCAACCACAACGATCTGATGCTTGTTAACACATTTGGCCAACATAAAGCATCTCGGAGATGGACATGGCACAGCCCAAATGGAGAGTACCATAACCAAATTGACTACATCATCTGATCATGGTAAAGAGACGCTTCCAATCGAGTGTGAATATCGCCAAGACTCGAACTTTCCCAGGAGCCGACATCGGAAGCGACCATGAGTTAGTAATGATGAATTTCCGACTCCGCCTTAAGAAAATCTACAAGAAGGGCCAAACTAGGATCAAGTTCGACATTGAAAAACTGAAGGATCCGATGGTAGCAGAGGAATTCCGAGCAATGCTAGGAGGGAAATTTGCTCCACTCATCTTGCTAGATGCGGACGATACTGACATGGACACTTTGATTGACAACTTCAACAAAGCGGTGACTGAAACAGCCAGCGAGATCCTTGGCAAACACCGACCGGTCAAGCAACCATGGGTTTCAGCTGACATCCTCAATCTCTGTGACAAACGAAGGGAGCCGAAGAAGACAAAGTTTGAGGCGGAAGGGGCAAAACAGTACAGAACGGTCAACCGAGAAGTCAAGAAAGGTATGAAGAAGACAAAACAGAGCTGGATTGAGCAACAGTGCCAAGGGATCGAAAAGAACCTTCGGCAGAACAACAGCAAGAAAGCCTACAAGCTTGTAAAAGACCTGACTTCCACACAGCAAGGACGAACCACCACCATACAAGACAAGGGTAGAAAATGCCTTACTGAAGAGAAGGACATCCTGAAAAGGTGGACTGAGTACTGTTCAGACCCGTATAACCATACAGCCTCAGGTGACCCAGAGGTTCTGAACGTTCCTCCAGCAAATGACACCGAATACTATCCCATTCTTCGGGCGGAGGTGATATCAGCTGTAAACTCACTGAAGAAGGGGAAGTCCGCAGGAGTTGACAACATCCAAGCAGAGCTTGTCCAAGCAGAGCTTGTCCAAGCAGGAGGAGATACCATGGTCGACACCCTTCTAACTATCTGCAACAAGATCTGGCAGACAGGAGAGTGGCCCGCACCTTGGACACAGTCAATGGTCATCACACTTCCCAAGAAAGGCAATCTTCAGCAGTGCTCTAATTACCGCACAATCAGCCTCATCTGTCACCCAAGCAAAGTCATGCTGAAGATCTTACTAAACAGACTGAACCCACAAGCAGAAAAGATCATTGCTGAGGAACAGGCAGGCTTCAGACCAAGACGTAGCACTACAGAGCAGATCCTCAACCTTAGGATAATTTGCGGAAAATACCTTCAACATCAACAAGACCTCTACCATGTATTTGTGGATTTCAAAAAAGCGTTTGACAGGGTTTGGCATGCAGTCCTGTGGTCTACTATGAGGATGTACAATATCAACACCAACCTGACCAGAGCCATTGAGAACCTCTATAACAAGGCCTCCAGTGCAGTATAGACAAGGTTGTTTGCTCTCACCTACCCTATTCAACATCTATTTGGAAAGAATAATGACTGACGCTTTGGAAGACCATCAAGGATCGGTCAGCATCGGAGGTAGAATAATCACCAATCTGGGCTTCGCCGATGATATTGATGGACTAGTCGGGTCAGAGGGAGAATTAGCAAGGCTCGTCGAACGTCTGGACAGGACCTCTTTAGCGTACGGCATGGAGATTAGTGCAGGGAAAACTAAACTGATGACCAACAACACCAACGGCATCAGCACTGACATCAAAGCCACCGGCGAGAAGCTGGAAACAGTCAAAGCTTCAAGTACCTGGGGTCAATCATCACAGACCAAGGTTCCAAACCTGAAATTCTATCTAGGATCGCACAGACAGTAGCATCTCTGACTAAACTGAAGGTCATCTGGAGTGATAAAAACATCTCACTTAAGTCAAAGATCAGACTGATGCACTCCTTGGTCACCACGATACTCCTCTATGCGTGTGAATCGTGGATCCTAACAGCGGACTTAGAGAGGAGAATCCAGGCTGCAGAGATGAGGTGCCTTCGCAAAATCCTTGGTATTTCCTACAAAGACCACATCACCAACGACGAAGTCAGAAAAAGAATTGTTGCAGCCTTCGGCGCTTATAAAGACCTCCTAACCACAGTGAAAAGACGCAAGCTACAGTGGTATGGACACGTGTCACGATCAACAGGACTTGCCAAACGGTATTGCAAGGCACAGTGCCAGGAGGGCGAAAGAGAGGTCGGCAGAGAAGAAGGTGGGAAGACAACATATCTGAATGGACTGACCTGAAGCTTAGTGATACTCTGAGATTGGCAGAGAACAGAAAAGGATGGAGAGAGCTGGTGGTCAGGGCATCTGTGGCGCCCCAACGGTCGACAAGACTACGGGATAGATAGATAGATAGATACTGGAATACTGCTAATCAGTCAAATTTTTGTTGCTACAACTCAAGCCACAGTGATGCCTCGTTTTTAACATAATAGTCAATTTATGAGTTTTCATTATGCCCAACCTTCAGAATAGTCAATCAGATAGTGAATGATCATGATGATAGAAAAGTTTAGCTTTGAGAGACTTGTAATCATCTCTATTTAGTCCAGTTTACTTAGTATTGAAAATCACTTAGTTCTGATGAATGTCAAATATGACTTTTACAGGGTTCTCTAGGGAAGGAGTAAACTTAATGGTTGTTCTGATTTCGTTCTGGCTAATCAGAGGGCATATTTGTTTCCAAAAGAAATAAGTCACCTTTATTGTTTGTAGTCTGACATTAAGAACTGTTATAATTGACCGAACAACGACCAATGCAACGACCAATGCAACCGACCAATGCAACGGCATATTTGCGATAAAGGCATAATCGACCAATGCAACGGCATATTTGCGATAAAGGCATATTATGCGATATATTCCATGGGACGCCCTCTATCCTTGATTTAGTTTTGAAAGCAGATTTTCTTGCAGATTTACATTTCTGATCATAAATCATAAATACCTTTTGAGTTACAGGGTGATATGATTCTTAATTACTTCAAAATCATGGTTTTAGAGTAAATTTAGAATGAAAATAAACTGTCCTGCGGCAGGACAATATTTTCAACCTCTTTAAATCATGATTTTGAAGTAATTTGGAATCGTATCGCTCTGTAACTCAGATGGTATTAATGATTTATGATCAGGAATGTAAATCTGCAAGAAAATCTGCTTTAAAAAGAAAAATCAAGGATAGAGGGCGTCGCTTGGAAAAGATCGCATAATATGCCTTTAAATCCACTGTCGTGTTTACAGTAAAGGATGTATGGTTGGAATACCATAACAACAAGCCCTAATATTTTTCTAAGTATTTGCAAATACTGTGATATCTTCAAATATCGTGTACAAATTGGCTTTATATTATGCTTTATATAAACGAAAAATGCTAAACACATTATTTCGAAGATCGTTGAAAATACTGCATATAACAAGTACTGTTAAATATGTCTGAAAACTTATTACCAAAAAGGTTCATAAGGATCGTTGATTATAATCTGATATGGAATGTTCATTTTACTGATCCAATGTAAAAGGTACTCACGTGTACGTTTCGGATACGTCTGTATCCTTTGTCAACACTTTTGATTGTGATGATCTTGACGACTCATGACGCTTTTTTGCAGTCTTGGAGTTAAGTTGCCAGTTGATTTATCATCTGGGGATTTTTTACCAGATGATAACAGATCATCAAAAACGTGAGTGAGGTAGTACTGCCCCTCATCGCGGTTCATCGTGGAGGTCCCTCTCTTTCTGATCTCGATTGGCTCTCTAATCAGGCGCGTGCCCAGGGGGGGGGGGGGCTTTGGGGGCTCAAGCCCCCCGGGTCCCAAGAGGGTAAAAAAAAAAGAGGGAAGAGAGGGGAGAGGAGGAGGGGAGGGGAGGAGGGGAGGGGAGGAGGAGAGGAGGAGGGGAGGGGGAGGAGGAGGGCAAAGGAGAGGGCCGGGAGCTTTTATTAGTGTCTCTCACTTTATCTCTACGTCTCTGAACCATGTGAGTGTTTTATAACGAAAGTAAATATCGATAGCAAGGAGAGTTTTAGGTCATCCAGGCAAGTTAAAACCCAACAGCTCGGCCCTCTGAATCACCAGTGGCGTAACCAACAGCCCCCACCCCCCCCCCCATTGGCAAAAGAGTAAAAATAAAAAGGAAGATAAAGAGGAAGGGTAACGAGCATAGACAGTGCAAGCGGGGAGTGCCCCCTCCCCATCATTGTCACGGTGGGGACGATCCCCCATCAAAAGAAGCCAATTTTTTGCGCGAATTCCTTTCAATGTTTAACTATTCAAGCTTAACAATATGGTTTCAGGAATGTTTTCTGGACCATTTTAGTGAAAAAACTAGAAATGTTTGCGCGCTTCGCGCGAGTTAGATTCAATGTTTCTTTATTCATTTCAAGTTATAAAAAGATGGCTTAAGGAACGTTTTTCTGGACCGTTTTAGTTTAAAAAACTGACAGTTTGTACGCTCAGCTCAGGAACGTTTTCTGGAGCTTTTTAGTGTTAAAATAGCCATTTTTGCGCGCTTCGCGCGAATTGGTATCAAGGTTTTCTGGACCATTTTAGTTAGTAAACTAGACAATTTTGCATGTTTCGAGCGAATTGGTTTATTTTTTTATTTTTCAAGCTTAAACAAAATGGCTTCATGAACGTTTTTCAGGACCATTTTAGTGTTAAAATAACCAGTGTTTGCACAAATTATTTTCAATGTTATATTATTCAAGCTTAACACGATTGCTTCAGGAGCGTTTTCAGGACCATTTCAGTGTAAAAATAACAATTTTTTGCGCGCTAAGCGCGAATTACAATCGGAATGTTTTATTATTCAAGTTTTAACAAGATGGTTTCATGAACGGTTTTTTTGAACCTTTCTTTTTACAATAGTCATTTTTTTTAAAAATATTTTGTTTCATTCAATTTCAACAAGATGGCTTCATAAACGTTTTCTGAACCTTTTTAGTGTTAAAATAGACTTTTTTTTTGCGCGCTATGCGCGCAAGTTTCACTGTTTATTTATTATTCAAGCTTAACAAGATGGCTTCAAGAACGTTTTTCTAAACCTTTTTTTTTTACAATAGCAATCGCGCAAATTATTTTTATACTACTTTGTTATTCAATTGGAACAAGATGGCTCCAAAAACGTCCTGGACCTTCTTAGTGTTAAAATAGACATTTTTTTTCACTGTTTAATCATATCAGTCAAGCTTAACGACATGGCTTCAGGAACGGTTTGTTAAACCTCTCTTTTTACAGTAGCCAATATTTATTGGGAATGAAGTTAAGGCTTTTAAATAAAATATTGGTCAAAATTACACACCAAATCGCACCAAATGGTTCGAAAATTCAACAAAAAAAATCCAATTCCAAGGTCGGGGGTACATCCTCCCTCAGTCTCCCCTGTCCGCGTTACCGCGGATAGCGGCAGTGGCGTATCCAGGGGGCCCAGCAGGCCATGCCCCCCCCATTGAAAAAAGAGTTTAAAAAAGGAGGAAGAGGAGAAGAAGGAAGAAGAGGATAAGAAGGAGGAAGAGAAGGAGGTAGGGAAGTAAGAAGGGTATAGGGACATACGCGGCGCAAATGAGGGGAGGTTATGAGGTCACGTCCCCATATTTAAATGTGAGGGACGTTAAAAACGTTACACTAGACATTTTAGTGTTAAAAATGCCAATTTTTGCGCGCTTTACACGAAGTTTCAATGTTTCATTAACCAAGCTTAATAAGAGAGCTTCAAGAACGTTTTTTCTGGACCATTTTAGTTCAAAAACTTGGTTTTTCTTGCTCGATTCGCGCTCACGTTTTCAACAGGTTTCAACATTATAATGGGTCTCAAAACACACCAAATATTTTAAATATTTGGGGACGTTAAAAACGTCATACTAGACCATTTAAGTGTTAGAAATGTAAATTTTTGCGTACATTATTCAAGCTTAACAAGATGGCATTGCAGGACAATTTACCATAACCATTTTAATTCAAAAACTGAACATTTTTGTGCGCTCTGAGCGCATATTATCTACAGGTTTTAACATTATAATGGCTCTCAAACCATGCCAAATATTCTAAATATTATGTTGGGGACGTTAAAAACGTCATACTGGACGTCATTCTGAACCAATTTAAGTGTTAGAAATGTCAATTTTTGCGTACTTCGCGCATTGGTTTCAATGTTTCATTATTCAAGCTTGACAAGATGGCTTCAGGACAGTTTTCCATGACCATTTTAGTTCAAAAAGTCAAAAAAAATTGCGCGCGAATATTTTCTGCAAGTTTTAACATTATATTGGCCCTCAGACCCACCAAATATTCTAAATTTGTAAGGGACGTTAAAAACATCATACTGAACCAAAGTTTTAATGCAAAACCACATTAAAAATTAGAAATATTATGTGGGGGACGTTATCATCATACTGGACCATTAGTGTTAGAAATGCAATTTTTGCGCGCTTCGCGCGAGTATTAATTTTAATATTTAATTATTTAATATTAACAAGGTGGCTTCAGGACAGTTTTCCATGACCATTTTAGTTAAAACTCAACAATTTTGCGCGCTCCGCGCGCATACTTTCTACAGGTTTTAATATTATAATGGCCCTCAAACCATACCAAATATTCTAAATATTATGTGGGGCACCAGTGTTAGAAATGCCATTTTTTGGCGCGCTTCGCGCGTATTCATTTCATATTTCATTATTTAAGCTTAACAAGGTGGCTTCAGGACAGTTTTTCATGACCAATTTTAGTTCAAAACTCAAAACTTGTGTGCGCTCCGCGCAAATACAGGTTTTAACATTATAATGACCCTCAAAGCACACCAAAAATTATAAATATTATAGGGGGACGTTATTATCATACTGGCCCATTAGTGTTAATAATGAATTTTTTGCGCGCTTCGCGCGCCTATTAGTTTCAATATTTCATTATTTAAGCTTAACAAGATGGCTTCAAGACAGTTTTTCATGACCATTTTTTCACAATTTTGCGCATGTTTTCTAGAGGTTTCAATATTAGATTGGCCCTCAAACCACACCAAATACTCGAAATATTACGTGGGAGACGTTAAAAACGTCATACTGTACCTTTTTAGTGTTTAAAATCACAATTTTTGTGCGCTTCGCGCGTATTAGGTTCAACGTTTCAATATTTAAGATCAACAAGATGGCTTCAGGTGTTTTTTGGCCCCCCATCAAAACAGTCCTGGATACGCCATTGGATAGCGGTGACCGCGGATAGCGGTGCGAACCAATGAAATTTATTTTTTTAAGCCCCCCGGGTAAAAAAATCCTGCGCACGCCTATGCTAATCCATCTTTTATATCGGTCTTGCTCCGTGCCTAAGACCCTACACTTGTGACCTATGCAATCAATGACAAATTCACTAAGATTTTCTCCAAAACTTCAATCGGATTAAATTGATGAAAACTGATTACAATAAGGGGGCTGGCATTTTCTTCGGAAGGGGGGGGGGGGGGGGGGGGGGTCCCAAATATACTGGGGGGTCATAGTTTTTTTGACATGAAAACAGGGGGGGTCATAAAATTATTTCATTGAAAATGGGGGGGTCACAAATTTATCAAAGCATGCTTTCTGAAATGTGTGTTGGGGGGGGGGGGGGTCACAAAATAATGGACTGTATTGGTAGGGGGGGGGGTCATAAAAATATGCAGCTCTTGGATAGGGGGGGTCATGAAAAAATTGTCTGGGTCTATCCACATTTTTGGGACCCCCCCCCTTCCGAAGAAAATGCCAGCCCCCTAAGGCCATTCCATACACCACCTATGGAAGATATTTAAGGAATGAAGGTATTGTTTTTAGACCGTACCCGTGTTATAATAGGGAGCTTTCGATTTGGACGACGGACACTTCTCCTTACGACGGGAAGATGACACCTCGAGTCATGTACGCATGCGTCGACTTAGCAATCCGTCGGTCGTCCAATTTCTGGAACCTGTCTTCAGCTTTCGATTTGCACGACGGACGCTTTAACGACGGTAAAACACAACGTTGCCGTCGTCACTACGGCGGTTGTTAGTCCCATTACGCGTTGTAGCATTTAGAGGACCAACGGTTGACAAAATTGACGCATGTGTGCACATGACCCAAAGTGTCATTCAACCGTCCTAGATTCATCCGTCGTGCAAATCGAAAGCTCCCTTAGACAGGTCCAGTGGCGTAGCTCAGGGGGGGGGGGCAGGTGGGGCAAATGCCCCCCCTGACGAAAAAAACAATTTGGGCCCCCGCCCCCACCCCCCTAAAAAATAAAAAAGGGGGTGAGAAAAAAAGGAAATAGGAAAAATTCGAAAAAAAAGACCGAGGTTATTAGGCAAATAGAAGGCAAAATTGTACATTTAGTACATATACTGTGCGATTTGTTTGGACTGTACGATTTTTTTGGGACTGTGCGAAATTTTTTGACTTTGATTTTTTTTTTAATGTTCATCTTGAATTCTGAAGTAAATTTTTAAACATTTAAAATTTTCAACACCACTTAATGTCCCTTTAAGACATTTAAAAACCAATCAAATTGCCTTTTAACATCCAAAACAACACCCACTATATAATAATCCGTGATATTGATGATACTTTGCTTTATGATTACATATCATCATCATCATCATCATCATCATCATCATCATCATCATCATCATCATCATCATCATCATCATCATCATCATCATCATCATCATCATCATCATCATCATCATCATCATCATCATCATCATCATCATCATCATCATCATCATCATCATCATCATCATCATCATCATCATCATCATCATCATCATCATCATCATCATCATCATCATCATCATCATCATCATCATCATCATCATCATCATCATCATCATCATCATCATCATCATCATCATCATCGGTCGTCCTTGGACGGAATACATGTAGTAACACATGATATTGGTACCATGTAGATTTATTCATCATGAGCTGTGGAATATCACTTTTAGGTCAAGATTTATGCTTACATAAATCAAGGCATTTTGACATTTTGTTATGATAATGTCATAACCACAGAGTGTGTCATAACATAGTCTTTGATAACCACTAAGTGTTTTTGAATAATAATTAAGTGCTTTTTGAGCTATTAAATAGAATAAAGCTGTGTAAAACATACTGTTCTTTATTCATAGCATAAAGCTCCGTAAATAGCATAAAGCTAGTAGGATACCGTATCCAATTTGGAGTTGACCTGTTTTTCCAACTTATTCCCCCTTCCTCCAACCCCAGGTTTGATTGATTTATTGTTTTTTAGCAAATATAATTTCTAGGGTGTCAAAAAGTTCTTAACTTATATGGCCTTGGAGCATATGGTACTACTGCAGTCGATTATGCCAAAGGGTTTCCGTAACCATGTTCCAGGCATAAGATTTATTTCAAAATGTTAAAAGAATTTCGAAAGAAATTAACCTAAATTTATCATTAAGTGTCCACAATCAGAAAAAAATGTCAACGGCCGCATTGATTTTTGTTTTGTCACCGGGTTCATACTGTTCTATACCGGGTCCTTATCGGCCTGGAACCGGGCTCATACCACCTCCTCACCAGGTCCTCACCGGCCGAAACGCTTAGGTACCGACCGAACCGCCTTGATAACGTCATCAAACTGCCCTGTATAAGCTGAGCGCTCAAGCTCGCCGCTTCGCTCAGATTCCGGGAATCTCTGTAAAAAACATTTGTACTCACATGTATCCGTGTGAGCTGGCCGGCCCATTACCGTGTGACAAATTGGTGCAGACGGTGGCACACGGTGATGTCACACGGTGGGCCGTTTTCCGTACGTTGAACGTTGCCGGGGACATCGCCGGCCATCCGCGCCCGATACGAAGTTTGAACATGCTCGAAACTCCTGCCGGGTGAGTAAAAGCGGCGGCAAACGGTGAAAGCCCGGTTTGAGGACGGTATAAAGACGGCACACCCGTTTCGCGCCCGTTATGGTAGGCGGCCACCTAATACCGTCTACTAGAAAATCAAAGAGTCCACACAATCAGAAAAAAATGTCAACGGGTGCATTGAGTTTTGTTGGTGGTCACGGCATTTGACCTTTTGTAATACCAAACAATGCCACCGCACCTGAAAAAGATTGCTTCACAATAATGTGTATAACCCAGCGTGACACGGTTCCCGGCGCAAACCGCTAAGAATCGCCTTTCTGTTTCTATTGGGTTTATTGCCGATTATTGCCGGTTCCAAACCTGGTTTGTGAAGGTTTTTGGGATTACCAAAAATACCGATTATTGCCGGTTTCTACTGGGCAAGCGTTTATAAGCGGTTTCTTCCCCAGCAGAAACACGCTCATGGCTTCAAACAAAACACCCACTTAACCGTCCCTGTGTCGATTATCTATGCTAAATCTCACTGGCTATGGCTGGTTTTGTCCATAAATTAACAGACATTTTCTTGGTGGATTTTCGTGCACAGACATGGGAATCTACCAAACAATTATGTGTGGCGTGCATCATTTCAAGAAAACCAATAAGCATGTCATAATTATGTGTGGCAAGTTCATCTGATTATGAGTGACATGGCAATTTGGCCTCGTATTCCCGACCTCCACGTTCATGAGGCTATCAAATATGCGTTAAGCCTTGTGTTTCCGACCTCCACGTCCACGAGGCTCAAATAATTATGGGTTAAGCCTCGTATTTATGACCTCCCCGTCCACGAGGCTATCCAATACTTAAGGGTAAAGCCTTGTATTCTCGACCTCCCCGTCCATGAGGCTATCAAATATGGGTTCAGCCTTGTATTTCCAACCTCCCCGTCCACGAGGCTATCCAATAATTATAGGCTAAGCCTCGTATTTCCGACCTACCCGTCTATGAGACTATCCAATAATTATTGGTTAAGCCTCGTATTTTGACCACCCCGTCTACGAGGCTATCTACTCATTATGGGTAAAGCCTTATATTCTCGACTCTCACGTCCATGAGGCTATCCAATAAGGGTTATTTCCGGCCTCCCAGTCCACGAAGCTCAAATAACTATGATGGGTTAGGCTTGTATTTCCCATCCCATCCCATCCCATGTTAACAGACATTTTCTCTCCAACTCTTCAGAGTATGTTGGCTAAGCTCTCGATGTATCAATGACTTCCAGATATTATTTTTCTTCTCTTATTTTTTGATGTTATTCTTTGTTTGGGTGTTTATCCTATTCCTGTCCCACGCTACTTTCATTGGCTTTTTTACTTGCCCAATTGTGTTAACTTGTATTTTTGATTATTTTCTGAGTTGCAGTGAACCAATTGATTGGCCAATCAGAGCTCTCTGTTGAGAGTTACTCGTTTGATTTGTAATCACTCAGTTCATTAACCCTGTTAATGTCTGTTGGGCTATTGTTCACATTTGCTCTTTATATACAAACAAAATAATTCCCCCTTTGCACCAACCTCCGGATTTCTTTAATAAATCCCTAACACTTTTGTGTATCAGATAGTCAAATTCCCAGACATCATGAAATCCCATCTGTAATATGTCAATACAGGGTGAGTCAAAAAGAAGTTTTACGGGAATGAATATTTGTTTAGAAATAGACCAAACAAATTTGACAAACCAATGAGACACGTATTCAACATGTTCAAAGAGCAATCTATTCCGCTCATATGACAAAAGAAATCATTGAAATCGATCAATTATATCAGGAGCTATGTCTGTTTTAATAAAAGAACCACTCATTTTTAGGTGTCCACGGAACGCTTAATTATCTTGATATCAACCGAGTGGCGTAGCCAGAGGGGGGGCGAGGGGGGCGATCGCCCCCCCCCCCCAATATTGACATCGTGTCGGTTGAGATTGGCACTGTCGGTTCATTTGACCAGAGGAACCATGGAATTATGATAGTCAAAAGTACACATATGAAAATTTTTCGCGCGCTACGCGCGCATAACAATCACCTAAATATTCGTTGGTATAAGCTTGTTTAGAGCCAAAATGTACCTCAATCGTGCCACAAATAGGTGTAAAGTCAAAAAAATTCGCGCGCTACGCGCGCAGTCCTTCACTCAAAACAACATTATCGGTTCATTTTCATTTTCGCCCCCCCAATATCAATAACCTGGCTACGCCACTGTATCTACCTACTCTAAGTGGGCAACAAAATGTACACACGGTCATTCATTATCAAATAATATGGGTTCGCGTATATCTATTTCATGTGTCAAAATCTTTACAAATCTGAATTACGGAAAAAAATAAACATCCGGGCAAGTGTGAGGCTCGTGATGGTTAGTAGACTAGCCTTGGTTCCAGGCTGAATACTCACCTTCTGCCACAGAAGAATTGTGCTAACTGGATACAAGTCTAATATACATTACATCAGACTGGGCCCCAGTCTACATAGCTACACATCCACTAGCCCTACCTGCTGGCGGGGACCGGTGTCAAACCATGGAATTATATTTACGAACGAGAATACCATTTTAGTGTCACTGTCATGTTTATAATTTAAATCTGATCAAATTAAAAGTATATAGAGGACTAAGTCAAAGATAAAGGGCGTTCCAAGAAAAAGATCGCATTAATATGCCTTTAATTGTTTTGTGCCAAATATATTGAATTTGAATTGTTATGTGCAGAATACTCTAAAAATAGAATATTTCGCCATGGAATTACAGTCGAACGTCAAAAGAGTGGGAACAATTGAACTGGGCCGGGTGGTTATATTATTGATGATTGATTATTGAAACAAGGTTGTGAATCGAAGTTAACCATGTTAACGGGGCACTGAGAGATGCATATAGAAGTGCGCCCAATTTATCTTGAAATCAGGTTTTTTGCACCTTCGTAATACTTGGGCATATACTTCGTTCTTCATCTGACATAACAAAGCTCAATCCCGTTCGTTCACACAAAAGAGCTGGTGATTGTTGTCTCACTGTTTTCGGACCTCAGCTCTGGAATAAGCTTCCTATTTATGTCAGAGAAGCTACATGTAGGACTGTGTCTACTTTTAAGAGTCTTCTAAAGACCTATTTATTTCCAAATGTGTAACTTTGTTTTATTGTATATGTTTTGTGTATTATGTCTGCCGTATATTGTTTTCGGGGGCGTTGTTTAAGCGCTGTGCTTTTTAAAGAGCGCTATATAAGTGCCTATTATAATAATACTAAACCATGTGTATCGTTTACCTGAATTCGCCGTATATCGTGTACAATTTCACAATTCGGAAATTTCGATGTAGATCACATCGAAATTATCAGCACCACATAAATTGCTTCAACAGGATGTCTATCATACCGCCATCATTCCACCATTTCCCCCTAAAATGTTGCACTTCAGGGTTCTTACGTCGTAAACCTTATCTATTTTTTTCCAAATTTCATTTTTCTCGGCAATCTCTCATTGCCCCTTTAAAGTTGAAGAAAATTCTATTTTTAGCAGAGAGGTCTTAAAAATTAAAAACCGATTTTAAAGAATGGTTAATCCTTTTTCGGCCCGAGATTCCACGTTATTGTTTTATTCCACATGCAAGAAATAAAAAGTGGAATGAGGATGCCATTTATTTCGTTTTGTTAATGAATAAAGCAACATAATATTAATAAGAGCTAATACAGGGTGTCTCAAAAAAATTAGGACTCTGTTTCATGACGGTGTAATTCTAATTATAATCATTGGACCATGACCAATTTAGTCTCAATGTAAAGCCCAATTAATTATTATGATATCCTGATAATATGAGATCAATCCGATGAAACATAAGAAAACTAGAGTACTTTGTGTAAACTATGTCATTTACTGGTTTGTACAATGGGAATTCACACAGTAACAGTCGAGTAACATGTAAGTGCTCGACTTGTAACACAATGAACCATCCACAGTGGGTTCGAGAACTGTTTAACAAAAAAAATAAAAATGCACAGATATGCATGCATCTATTTTGCGGATTTTTTAGCAAGTATTGATTTGTGCCAGCATTAAATGGATTACCAAACTAAACTTTGCTATTGACTGATAGATTATTCACTATGTTGACAATAATTAAATCGTATTGAAACGTAAACCATGTTATTTACTGGTCTGTACATGTAGATCCCATTGTACAAACCAGTAAATGACATGGTTTACGCAAAGTACGCTAGTTTTCTTATTTTGCATCGGATTGATCTTATATTTTCAGGATATCATGATAATTAATTGGGCTTTACAGTCAGACTAAATTGGTCACGGTCCAATGATTATAATAAGAATTACACCGTCATGAAACAGAGTCCTAATTTTTTTTGAGACACCCTGTAGTGCTTCAAAAAGCACGGATATTGGCTTCCTTAGTTAAAGGTATATACAGGCTGTCCCAAAATGATAAGTACCCATCGATGCCCAAAAGTTGAATAATTTTTGTCATCATCAAAATCGATGGGATTAGGTCCGTTGTTATTACATCATCTTTGTCATACTGTTCTATTTCATTAGAATTTCAGATCATGAAAATCGAATTTATCAAACTCAAGATACACTCCATTATGTAAAACATGGTGATTTCACCTTTTTGACAAAGTGCTAAAAAATGTGTGTGCTATTACAATGTGTGTGCTATTACAGCTGTCTTTCTGTTGTAACTGTTATTTGTTAGGGGTGTTCAAATAATTAACAAGGGTTTAGATACTTCTAAATAAAGTGGTATTTGGTGAATCACCAGTGGCTTAGATTTCATTTTCACACATTGGAGAATGGATTTCGTGAGGTTAAACACTAAGGGCTGTATTCTCGTACTAAACACGGTTTTAGCTTAAAACCGTGTTTAACTAAACGCGTGTCTAACTTAAACGTGAGTTTATCCTTTAATAACAGTTAGAATGGACCCTACATTCTAACCTGGATTTAGAAAGACCAATGATACACAACCTGTCCCTGGTAAAGGCTAGGTTATATGGCTGGTAAAGTACAAGTACCCCCTCTTGTGATGATTGATAAGGGCTTTGTGTTGGTGGAGGCAAATTTGAATAGGTGAATCTGGGTCATAGTTATTTGCATATTGATTGGCTAGCCTTCCTATGGTGATGTTTGACAGCAGTAGAGGTATGTTTTAATCTGTGTGAAATATGATGATTTTACAAAGCCCACCCACCACTACCCCTTTTTTGTTGGTTTTTGTTGTTGTTGTTGTTGTTGTGGTTGTTGATGGATTGGCAAGAGTTTCTGGTAGGGGTTTACATGGTTTTGGTGCTGATTCGAGTTGGTGCATGACTATGATTAATTAATTCATCAGTATATGAGGCGTCAAGGCGGAATAATAATTTGCACATCAGTAGAGGAGGCGTCAAGCTTAAATAATAATTTTCTTCATCAGTATGCGAGGCGTTAACATTAAATAATAATTTGCTTCATCATTATATGAAGCGTCATGCTTAAATAATAATTTGCTTCATCAGTATATGAGGCGTCGAGCCTAAATATTAATTTGCTTCATCAGGATATGAGGCTTTACGCTTTAATAATAATTTGTTTCATCAGTATATAAGGCGTCATGCTTAAATATTAATTTGCTTCATCAGTATATGGGGCGGCGAGCTTTAAAAAAATTGCTTCAGCAGTATATGAGGCGTTTGCTTAATCAGTTTATGAGGCGTCGAGCTTAAATAATAATTTGCTTCATCGGTATATGAGGCGTTTGTTTCATCACTATATGAGGCGTCGAGCTTAAATAATAATTTGCTTCATCAGTATATGAGGCGTTTGCTTCATCAGTATATGAGGCGTCGAGCTTAAATAATAATTTGCTTCATCAGTATTATATGAGGCGTTTGCTTCATCAGTATATGAGGCGTCGAGCTAAAATAATGGTTTGCTTCATCAGTATATGAGGCGTCAAGCTTAAATAATAATTTGCTTCATCAGTATATGAGGTGTCAAGCTCAAATAATAAGTTGCTTCATCAGTATATGAGGCGTTTGCTTCATCGGTATATGAGGCGTTTGCTTCATCGGTATATGAGGCGTTTGCTTCATCGGTATATGAGGCGTTTGCTTCATCGGTATATGAGGCGTTTGCTTCATCGGTATATGAGGCGTTTGCTTCATCGGTATATGAGGCGTCAAGCTCAAATAATAATTTGCTTCATCAGTATGAGGCGTCAAGCTCAAATAATAATTTGCTAAATTTATATGATGATTTGGTTCATCAATATACGAGGCTAGTGTTGAAGGTCTACACACGTTAAGTCGTGTAAACGGTACACTTGGTAGTTCGGTTCATTTGGATATGAAGGTTCTAGTTAACGCATCAAAAATGGTTTCATTGATATAGGAGGTTACTGTTTTGGCACTCTCCCGTTCAGGCTGGTAGTTCAGGGAGTAGAGATAACAGGGCCGCGGTCAAAAGGATTGTTTTTATAAATTTGGCAATGAGTAAAAATATTTTTTGTATGAGTTTAATTAAATTTCGGGGATATGGCGATATACTTAAAATAACAACTCATAGGCAGTTTTGTAGCAACGAGGATTGACCCTAGACTATTAGGTGTGGTCTTTTACACCCTTGACCAGTCTTGTAGTTCAAGGGTAACTGCAATAGGTCAGTAGAAAAAAATCAATGATCAATTAAATTATACATATGATCAATACCTTCAGCATGTTCAGCAGAATCACATGTAGTAGACCACTTCTCATGTTATCATCATTTGGGCTGCCCCTTGCCCGATGATTTGAGAGCCAACACGTTGATATACAGAGCGTTGACTCTATGCGATAATCAACATCGCAATAATGAGTTAAAACACATTGAAAAAGCATTGAATACATATGGTTATCCCTCGAAACTCGTACACAAAGCTATTAAAAGACAAAGTGCTAATTTAAGCCAAGAAAAGATAGTGGAAGATGACTACAAAGGTATCACGTTCATGCCATTTGTCAAAGGTGTCTCAGACAGATTCTTAAATCGTGCCGGTGTTAAAACTTACTACACCAAATCGACCAAACTCAGAGATATTGTCAGCAAACCTAAAGATCCTATGCCCAAGGGTCGTTCACCTTGCGTGCATAGCATACCATGTAGTTGTGGTGAACAATATATTGGTCAAACCAAAAGGCCTTTAAAGGTCAGATTGTCTGAACACAAAAAAGCTACATTACAAGGCAAGAAAGATAGCTCGGCACTAGCTGAACATGCGTGTGAAGAAGGTCATGAATCACTCTGGAACCAATCCAAAAGCATTGCACAGGTTTCCAATCTTGGTATGCGGCTTGTTCGTGAAGCTTTAGAGATCAGAATCAATGAATCATCAACAATCAATAGAAATGACGGCAAAGATATCAGCCGCATGTGGCGCTCTCTATTTCCTATCAACACGATCAATCAATCCCGCCAATCGATAACAGTCTTGTAATTGTTTCAGCCAGGTCCGCAATGAACCATTATATACCCTGCTCAAGTTCGTTACAGCGTCAAACGATCTTACAGATCAGTGACCGCACTACTGTGTATTAGACTTATTGTAGTCTGTAGTAGACAAGGGGCAGTCTCTACATTATTTCCATTGATCAAGGGGCAGTCCTTTGGAGGTTTCTTTTAGAACCAAATTTATATATAGTAGGCCAGTGGCAACCTACGTGTAGAGCTCTTTTCAGAGCCACCATATCTGTTCAGTGGAAGCGGCAATTCATCTGAACGGCTCTTTTCAGAGCCACCAATTATTTCACAAGTAGGAAAGGGCACCTACTCTCAAATCATCGGGCAAGGGGCAGCCCAAATGATGATAACAAGAGAAGTGGCAATCTCTATATTTTGTTTAATATTATAATAATTTGGTCCTGAAGAAGTCAGAGCAAATCCTGACGAAAGCTTGACAGATTAAAACTTGTCCGACGCGCGAACCCGTTAAACTTTTAACTTATATAATATAACACCTCAATAAGAGCTATATATTAGAATGAAAGTGCATCTGTGTTGGTGATAAATAATATGAAGTTAAACTTTCGATCTCAACACAAGAAATAATTACCTGGAATTTTCAGGTGTTGCTACACCTTTCATCAGCAGACTAATGACTCGACTTGACCTTTTGGAGGTGTGACCAAATTACAAATTACAAATTACCAAGAGTCTATGACCCGATTCTGACGTCACACCTCCAAAAGGTAAAGTCGAATCATTAGTCTGCTGATGAAAGGTGTAGCAACACCTGAAAATTCCAGGTAATTATTTCTTGTGTTGAGATCGAAAGTTTAACTTCATATTAAGAGCTATATATATATCAATGCTGTGAACGAATTACAATAAATACATTACCCTGGTTAAGCTTCATATTTAAATTGAGTAGTTTGGATATCAAATTATGGAGCTTAGTTGTTGAAGGTTACTTTTGAAAAGTGACCAATTTTCTTTAAATGGTGCTAATCATGGTTTATCTTTGTTGTTAGGGGGCAAATTTGGTATCAAATGATGCCTAAAAAATTCATCTAAATGCCTATCTAGCCTGTTTGGTCAAAAAAAAAATTGAAGGTTACTCAAAATGACATAAACAAAGTGTATACTTTCTTTGGTTGAACCCTTTATACACCAACATGCCTGGCCAACATGTTCTTCGAAGTTGGTAAAATTAAAACCTAAGTGGACATCCTTGCCAACTTCAGTGGTTGATTGACCTTGACCTTGATTAGGGTAGAAGGTCACATGTGTTTCTATAATGTGTTTCAAAACTATGTATGCTCCCCAGCTATAAAGCTCTATAAACATTCACAATATAATATGCTGGGCATAAAGGCTGCTTTCGTGATTTCATAAGTCGCAACAGCAAAAATGACCATTATTAATGTTTCATCTTGAATTCTGAAGAAAATTCTATTAAAAAATAATTCTTCAACACTACTACGTATCCCTTTTAAATCAGAGCATTTTGTTTTTACACTTTACCCTTTCATAGGTCCTTGACCGATAATGACCCCAATATCACAATTTACTTTTTTCTTGGCTCAAAATGACATTTCGTTGCTGGTTTTCGACTACGGTATTTGGAGAATTTCCAAATGACGCATTGCTCGATTAACATGATTCTTTCACCAAATTAAATCTATTGCCAAGATCTTTAAATTGACACCTGTCTGGTTTGAATTCCTATGTTCAAATAACCGGACTGCCAACGCCACGGCTTTAGAGCACACTTTGCGGGACAATTTGGTGACTTGAAGTACCGCACCTGAAAACAATGTCGCGGCTCCAATTTGGAAGAGTTTATATCAAAGACGCAATAAATCGGTGGAAAAATTGCCCGAAAAATAGCAGATTTTGTGTTTTTGGGTTGACAGGACTTGGAGTCCAATTCGGGCAAGTACCGTTTGATCAATAAGTAGACATAACTTTTTACATGTATCGAAAACCAATCAACTCTTGTGCTTTGTTTAGAGAAACACTGCACAAAAAGGCGATATTTTACTAATAAATGATAGCCAAGACATATATTTGTGATTTTTTTTTGTGTGAAGCGCATTGGTGCCGCTGCTTTATGCGCTATATAAGTGTGTGTTATTATTATCTATTAACTCTTTCCACGCGGCAGGCGGCTGCAGACGACATTTCCAAAATTTCCCAAATGTTTCAAAAATGCCAATATTGAATTTCATAACCATATTTGGAATTACCATGAGAAATGCATTACAACATGTACACACATACCTAGTATTGGTTCAATAACTATTGAGATATACACCTGGAAAAAATTATCGCGCCGCTGTTTTTTTGTTGAAAAGTACAAATGTGGCCTCGAATTTTGCCACCATGCTGTGATATTAAGGATCATTTGTTTGCGTAATCTGTCCAGCAAAAATGTTATGCAATAAAAGGGCCACATTTGAGTTTGTGACGTTATCGGTGTAATATTTTTCAAGGCCAATGGGAAAATGCATGTTTTTGTCCCAAAACATGCATGAATCAAGTTTGGGTATAACGCGATATTGAGAGGCCCGATGATTAATCTCTATCGTTGTAATCCTTGGTAACACATTTAAGTCTTCCAAGGTCAAGGGTCATCTTGGGTCAAATTTCAAAATGTTGCCCGATTGTCCTCAAACATGAAAAAACTCTTTTTTTCGTACGCCCAACGGTTATGGGGTCAAAGGTCAAAATAGGTAAAATTTTAAATAAGTTCAAATGACGAAAGCAATATTGCGGAAGTGTTGACCTAGGTCAAATAAACAAACAAAAAACCACATCGGAGACCTATTTGTATATGCTGAATTTATGAGCAACAAAAAAAAATGGCATGTTTGGACTCATTCACTGCATTGTAGCCTATAACGTCTAAATGGAACATATCTTGCGCTAAATACAGAACTAATATAATGACTATTTTAAGTTTTTAAAATCTATTCAATATCGCGTTATACCCAAACTTGTTTCATGCATGTTTTGGACAAAAACATGCATTTTCCCCTTGGCCTTGAAAAACATTACATCGATCACGTCACAAAATATAATGTGGCCCTTTTATTTCATAACATTTTGTTGGACAGCTTACGCAAACAAATGATCACACAATGGTGGCAAAATTCGAGGCCACATTTGCACTTTTCAACAAAAAAGCAGTGGTACGATACTTTTTTCCAGGTGTATACTTTGAAAGTTGGTAAAGGTTTCTGAAAAATTATTTTGTATATGGTAAGACTAATAGCCGCGTGGAAAATAGAAAGACATTCTATTTAGAGAGGTTGAAGAAAACATGATTCAATTATAACAAGTTGAATGCTATATGTAGAATGTTGTTTACGCGCGAGAATAGCAAATCAAATTTAATTGGATAGCTTCATCATCTGCGTGCGTTGAATATAACATTCACCGTATTCAGGTACATTTTAGAGTTTTTGTATTAATACGTAGTTCTCTAATATTTATATAATCAAGATGTTGTATTATATTAATACGGAAAAAGGTTACTAGTATCCATGTAGCCATGCGCAACGACATACATAAAAAGGGGAATCGCATCCGGTCTATTCTTCATTAAATTGTATGACGTCCAATTCGTTGCATAAATCGTGTTACCATACATATTAAAGACTCTTCTTTCTGAAAACTTTAAACCAATGAATTTTTAGTACACGGATATAGTTGGGCATATACGGGGGTTTCTTTGTATCCCCCTGGACTCCCCAAACCAACTTTTTTGACTTCCTTTAAAAAACCCATACTTAAGATGTTACCAAAAATAATGTTGGTATGCTCTGGGGTTATTCAAGATGGCGTCCAAAATGGCCGCCAAAACTGATCAAAGTTCATAAAATGACATATATGAATCAAAATGTATGGTGAAAATATAGTTGTAATAGTGGGATGTATGTAGTAGACCACTAGACACACATATCCAGTACTTTTGCTTTGTTAACATACCTAAAACCAAGATGGTCGCCAAAATGGCTGCCAAAAAATGGTAACATTCCATAAATTGGCATATATGAACCAACATGTATGATCAGATTACAGTTTTAGACCACTAGAAACTCATATATAGTAGTTTTGCTTTGCTAACATACTTTAAAACAGGTGTCATGACAAATTCAAGTATAGCTAATTAAATATGCGTTACTAAATATCTCAAGTTATGTAGGTAGTAAACTAATGACTTTTGGTATGATGGATAGCTGTGCTAAGATGTATCTTTTAAACTGACAATCAGTTCGATTTCTTATTAAATATGCAAATTAGCGAATTAATTATTCAAATCTCAACAATGCAAATTAGGTACCTTACGCTATATTTTTTTGACATGATTATATTCATAAATACATACAATATGTGTCACTGTGATTAAAAAAAGTGTATTGTATTACTTTTTAATTGTAACCATGGTAACCATTGATTTGTATCTAATTATGCATAAAAGTCCCGATAAATGTCAAAATGCTCGTGTGCTACACACACTGTTTTGAAAATCCAATTATACCAATAGATTCGATTCCCATGAATGTGTAGTACACAATGGTTTATTGTAATGTGCCCAAAAATAAGGAATTTTGCCCAAAAATGTGGTATGTTGAGAAAAATATGTGGATTCGTTTAAACAGTCTAATCTCGAGTTATGTACATAAATTTAGAATAGTACATGTATATGGATGTATAGCTGAAGGGCAGTTCCATACATGGAATGTAGCACTGCATTTCTTCCAGGTTTTTTTTATAAGAAATTATTTCTGTGTGTGAACTCAATAGGAAAAGTAGTAGATATCACGCGCTGTATTAAAACCACTTAAATACATTATGTTATTTAAAATATTTCTAGGAGGGTTAATGAATTGACACTCCCCACAATTTTAAGATCATAACTAAACTATATAAGTGAAAACTATGTTTTATAGTGATAGGGCTTTTTGCGCCGCCGTTCCCCTCTTGTGGAACAAACTTCCGGATCATATCAGGTCTGCTACATCTGTTACCCAGTTCAAGAGGGTGCTTAAAACACATTTATTTAAGAAAGCCTACAATCATGGTACCTTTTAGATTTCATTTATTTATGTTTTTTGTGAACAGTCGACTTTTAGGCGTTTTTAATGGTTTATGACATCCTGTGTTTCTGGTCACTTTACAGTTGGGTTCCCTGTGTTTTAATATAAATTTAGCCTGTGTTTAATATTTTGCTGTGTGTATGTATTAAGGTTGTTAATTCGGAATATTGTAATTGAAATGCACATTTCAATCTTTTTTCGTGCTTTAATATTGATGCAATACTGATTGTGCAATATGTGTTCTGTGCATCACGCTTTTTAAATATTCCCAATTTTCCTTATGTATATTTCACAGTTATCCCCGTTGTCTGTGTTTGCTCTTCTTATTAAGACTTAACTGTGCAATATTCATACAGTATTTTATCTTGTTGTTATCGGTAGATTGTGTTTTTAATATTGTATATTTATTTATTGCTACCGTGACGTGTGCTTTACGCTTTTAATGTATCTTTGTAAAGCGCCTTGAGTTCTTTTTGATGTAATTGCGCTATATAAGAAATAAATATTATTATTATTATTATTATTATTAAAAGATCATATTTGTGTATATCTTCGTTTGTTTATATATTAGATTTGAAGTTTACCTAAAAATTAGACATTTCTCAATTGTTCACGTAATAAAGAATTATTTTGAGAAATCTAAATTATTCTGTTTTGCTTATAGCAATAAGGCCCCAGATCATTGTTTTTGTAGGTGCTCAAGTGGTTGTTTGCAACCCACTCAGCTATTCAGATTGCCCATTCTCTCTCACATTGCGTTTTGTCAGCATACCATAAGGATGTCTCAGAATTTTCCCACCCACCCACCCTGTATACATCGGGGGAGTTCATATTTATGGGGTGGTTAAGTACTTGATATCGGGTTGGCACGAGATAGTAAGCACCTGGATTCAATTACTATACGTTTCTTTTTCTCTACATAGATAGAGTTTTGAGTTTTGCGAAGCCGGCTACTATCGCATTGAATTCTATCTTGGTTCATAAATTGTGTGGGTCTCCCTAGGCCAAGCATTTTTTTCATCGTTTGGAGGGATGGGTTTTTCGCGTACCGCTGCCTTGTGAATTTTTGATACACATTTGATCTTATTTACTAAGACGTTTAGTGCAAACAGATGCATGGTTACTATAGTGTTAAGGCACACCACAAAATAATATAAAAGTATGGTGCCGAATTTGGCAAATTGGTTTACCTTCTCAGATTTGTCGTCTGGGAGGCGGTTGTTTCTTGTCCTGATGACGTCATATATAAATATGTGATTTACCAATCGTTGTCTGCTACAGATTGCAGTAATTCTTATATCCCTTAAAGGCATATTAATGTGATATTTTCAAAGTAGCGCCCTCTATCATTGATTTTTACTATGAAAGTAGATTTTCTTGCAGATTTGAATTTTTGATCATAAATCATAAAGATCTCCTAAGTTACAGATCGATACGATTTCTAATTACTTCAAAATCATGGTTTGAAAATAGAATGTACCGCTCCGGTACAATCTTATCGTATCGTCGCTCTGTAACTTGGAATATATTATAATATATGAACAGAAAAGTAAATTTGCAAGAAAACTGCTTCAATTTTTTCTCTCGAAGATTAAGGGCGTCCCCTGGAAAAATCACATAATATACCTTTAAATGAAAAGGGGGTGGGGGTGGGGGGGGGGGGGGGGGCTGGGGTACCGCGCCATTTTTTCCCGAAGCAATGGTTATGACGTCATATTTTGGTCGATTTTCTGAACCTTTGTATTGGATTTACAAATAATTATATGTCCTTGGCATCATACTTTCCCAGGTGTTTAGTTCATTTTAAATTTCAGATGTTCTAAAATGGATGGATTTCTAACCAATTTGATAAAGAAACACGATCCACACACCTCAGAATTGCAACAAAATGCTTTAAACAAGTCCACTTTTTGTGCCTTTGAACAGAATGTCTGCCAGGAATGTAGAATTACACAGCGCATTAACCCATGACCTCGATGCCTGTTCGCTGTGTATAACCATGGAATTATAATAATTCCATGGTATAACAGATCGTAACATGAATAATGCAACACGTCACGTCACGACACAATAGTTCAGTCGAGCAATGATTGTGAACCGTTTAAATGACGCTATTTTTGGTGTTAGAAAATGTCAACGTTTTTTACCGTTCTTTCAAAAATATGGAGTATAATCACATTACAAACACATTTTGTGCAAGAGAAACACACATTTGGCAAAAATGGCACAATAAAAATCCGTTCGTTATAAATAAATGGATATGGTTAAATAATAAAACTATCACAATTATACTCATCGATCTTTGTGGCGTGCATACGTTGGCCATGTCGTTGGTAAACGGTAATCACGGGTTCGATTTCCGTATATTCCATGTTATCCAATTATTTTTCTATTTTTTGAACTTGATGGTGGATTAATGCAACATCATTGTTTTTTTTATAAATTATAAAGGCCGCACATGTGTTTATAGTTTTCTTTTTATTTATTTATCTATCATTTAACTCTTGATTCATTTAACTTTGTATCTAAACAATTAAAATGCGTAAACAATTATATTTAATATTGCTCGATAAATAAGTGATTTAACTTGAGTTCAGTTTGATAATGATAGCAAAACTGGTTGTAAAACCATTTTACCAGTATGCCCAACAATTTCTCCTTTGCACACTTTATACATTCAAGACTCAAATGTATGCACATTTTGTGAAGAAACAGAAGAAACCATACTACACCTATTTTGTGAATGCCCGACCATATTAAAAATATGGGAAAATGTTATAAAATGGATAAAGGAAAAAACAAATATCACCATCATTATGGATAGACAGTTTCAACTATTTGGGCTAGCCAACCATAACATAAGTGCCTTCAATATTATTTTCAGTACTATGTCGCTTTTATATAAGATCAAAATGAAAGAGGGGCAACAATTTTTCGCTTTGTTCCGGAAAGAAGCAAATCGGTCCTTCTCGCTTGAAAAATATATCGCCGTAAAACGGGAACATAGCGAGTTTTAACAACAAATGGAATTCCCTCTTACCATTATGGGATGTGTAGTATATATCAGCAAAGGACCGTGTAATAACATTTATTTAATGCTCATTATCGTCTGTATTGTACTAATAATATTATGAAGAAATGTGATTTATATTATACTTTGTATTGAACATGAGGATACTGTGAAAAAAGTGAAAAAGAAAGAATACAATACAGTGCTATGGGCCTTTTGCGTACATCGCGTGCATTGGTTTGAATGTTTCATCATTTAAGCTTAACAAGGTGGCTTCAGGACAGTTTTCCATAACGAATTTAGTTAAAACTCAAGAATTATATTTTTTACAGGTTTTAACATTATTATGACCATCAAACCACACAAAAAATTCTAAATATTATGTGAGAGACGTTATTATCATACTGGACCATAAGTGTTAGAAATGCAATTTTATTATATTGGCCCTCAAACCACGCCAAATACTCTATGTGGGGGGGGGGGGGGGGGGGGGGGGACGTTAAAAACGTCATACTGTACCTTTTTAGTGTTAAAATAACAATTTGTGCGCGCTTTGCGCGTAAAAGGTTCAACGTTTCAATATTTAAGATCAACAAGATGGCTTCAGGGTTTTTTGGCCCCCATCAAAACAGTCCTGGATACGCCACTGTAGCCACTGTGAGCAATTTCGACCAAAACTAGTCGGTTATACCCCCGATCACAGGTCTGCCCCGCCTGCGAATTTATTAAGGGAGCACATCAAAACTTGACCGCCCGGCAACCGCCGGTTCCTTGCGGTTCCGTGCGGTTGCAGCCGGTTTCTATTGTTCTAAACAATGGTATGCGGTCCAACCGGGCGGAACCGGCGGTTGCCGCGCGGTCGAGTTTTGATTTGCTCCCTAACCGTACACACTTACTGTATAAATGTATTGCTGTACAATGTACATGTGCTATGCGCTTTATTCCGTCAAGGTATCAAATGTTGTTTACGGTAACAAACATCGCGCCCCGCGATTTGTCCCGCCTATCATGCCTCCCTTAAAGGGGCACTGAGATATTGCCGAGAAAAATGAAATTTTGAAAACATGAATTATTTCAATAGACAAACGGTCTAGAATAATGGCGCTAGATAGATATTCGGTTGAAGCAATTTATGTGGCGAGTGATGCTGATCATTTCGATGTGATCTACATTGAAATAACAATATCGTCAAATTTTACACGATAGACGGCGAAGTAAGGCATGAGAGTAAGGTAAACGGTTTAGATTGTAGTTAGTAAATGCCCAAGTATTACGTAGGTTTAAAAAACCTGATTTACATGAAACCTGATCGCGCCCTCATATAAGTATCTCTCAATGCCCTATTAAATTGAAGACGCTATACTAGTAGTTACACCACTGTTTGCTACTAGATCAAAGCTCAGTTTCTTGTTGGTTTTATTTCGACAAGGAAACCAGGTTGCTCGGTGACCCACCAATTGTGCTGATAAAGAAACGAATGAATTAAATGTATCATGCAAAATAGATTGAATAGTTTCAATGGTGCTGAATGTTCCAAAAATAGTTTTTGGTTATTCAATTATGGAATTGCAGCCGAACGCCATGAAACAATCGTATTGGGCCAAGTGTGGTTACGGATGGAGAGGCTAATATTTTTAAATTGATTTCTGATTATTGGGAAACAATTCTGCAACAAGGTTCTGGAGTGACTCAAACGCAATTCAATTTGATGAAAATGCCATTTTAAGCCTTAGGCCTATACAGAGGATGTTTCAAAATTAAAAACCGTCTTGAATGGTGACTGGCTCGGAAGGAGTCCTTTATCCCGAATACAATTTTGTTACGCGAGTAGCGTTATTCAAGATCAAGGTCGTGGAGGGTGCATTACCAATTACCATATCATGTGGCCGATGTCAGACGACGGTGGATACGAACGGCCGTTAATTTTGAATTTCCGTTGGTTTCAATGTAACAATGGATTTTGATATTATGACCCCATAAAATTCATCACACGTTGGAACTAAATTATTTCATCCTAAAACCACTGTGGATGGCTAACCATCCGCAGTATCAGTATCATCTTTTGAATTTAAACCGTTGTTAAGCGTTCGTCCCATTCACTTGGTCACGTAACCTCGTTCGCATATTTTAACCTGAATATTCGTGAATACGCCCGTGTCCAGCGTCGTCTGGCCGATGTGGGTGTATGCATCGTAAGAATATCAACAGTATTCAGCAAAAAATAACTTGTTGTGAAATCCATCTTTAGCAATCGTACCGAGATCGGATCACCCACGTCTTTCACTAAGAATAAAGGACAAGGACGAATAATAATGCTGATTTGCATAAAATTAACAAATAGATATAAACGATAAACAAAATATAATTCAGGCGCGTACCGCGGCATGTGAGCCAGGGGGGGGGGGCAGAAGTATATGTCGTCCCGACAGTGGCGTACATTTTCGTAAAAGGTTGCCCCAAATTTTTTCCCAGTCAGTCACCTCGTGAATTTCACGTAAGTGAGGGGGGGGGGGGGGGGGGGGGCACAAAAAGCACAACAGTCAACAAATAATGCCCAATCCTAGTCCTTATTTTTTTTTCTTATGCGAATTTAGCGTCCCGGTATTTGGAGCCCCCCTGCCCCCCCGGTCGGTACGCCCCTGAAAATATTATGCTGTTATATACGGTGTACCACGACCGCCAACAAAAAAAATGAAAATGTGTGTAACAAGCCTTGCAGCAGAGTTTTGTATTCTCTGTAATTTTGCAATGTGGGAGTTCGGAAGACCATAAAGAAGGCTGTTACATTGATCAAGGCGACTCGTAATAAAAGCATGAATAAGTATTTCCGTAGATTTTTGATTGAGAAAATTCCGAATACGACCTATCTTGTATAAAGCAAACGAAGCTGAACGACTAATATTATTTACATAGACATTCATTTTAAGATCACTCTCGAAAATTACTCCGAGGTTACGTGCACTTTTTACAGGGTGTATGGGAACATTGGCAATTTCAACAGGTGATAAATGAGAGGAATTTCTGAAACGAGATGTAATATGAATAACTTCAGTTTTGTCCTCATTCAATTTTAAATCATTAGCACTAGACCAGGCCTTGATATCATTAATACATCTTTCAAGTTTGGTGATCATTGAATGGTCAGAATTTTTCAAAATAACATTAATGTGCGTATCATCGGCATATATCATTCTACCGCAACCATGAGCTTCAATAAGATCTTCAAGTGGCGCGGTATACAAAGTAAAAGATAAGGAGGCCGATGACCGATCCCTGAGGAACACCTTCAAGTGGTACACGAGGTTTAGATAGCGAGTCCTTCTTTACTCTAAATTCAAGACAGAGAATTTGTTGTGAAAAGGAATTCTTCGATTAAAAGAGTATGCATGCTGAGTGACTGACTTCTTTAACAAATGCACACCAGGGATGACTATATAGGTCAATTAAAAATCTAATTTGCTTAACTTTCGGCAATCTTTAGCTTGAATCTGTGTTGTCGGATTTTAACCCCCTGAGAACTACCTGCCGATTGGTTGAAATTAAGAATGTGTCAACTATTGTGCCAATCAGTGACATTGTTAGGAAAATTATAATTTGCAAAAATATTAGCATAAAATATTTATAAGCAAAAACTGTAATAGGTTATTAAGATGATTATATCATGTAATTGACCAATGGGAATTATTGTATGAAAGATAGGTAGTGCCCAGGGGGTTAATATTGGCATTATGTAGAATTGATGTGTGCATGTAGAGCACTAGGGCGGATTTTGATGGGGGAGGGCCTCTGTGTTTTATGGTTATGCTTTTAGTTTTTAGGCTAGTGGAGGCAAAACAGTTTACTTAAAATTGTACGAATATTAGTGATACAATATTTGATATTGTCTTCTTTTTAATGAAATATTTTAATGACAATAATTCAATCAAATCCATAGTGAAAAATCTAAACCTAAATTTACATTTTCTAAAACGGCATATACATTTCTTGTATGTAGGTACTGACTCTGCTGAAAGATTTATACCAAATGTATAATTCCAAAAAGTAACATAATTACACTACACGAAACGGGCCTATACCGAACAATTTCAGAGTACATTTTAATGTTTCTGGTTACAGATTTGGTATAGCAGCGCCCTCTATTGTTTAAAACGGTCAGGCTGACATATGACTGAATCAAGCCAGTTAGGGAAGAGGAAGATGGATCGACCTAAAAGTAACGCTTTAGATATTGAAGATCTGGTCGTTAGAGTTCTATCTCACTACCCAAGACAATGCAATTCCTAATCTTGAAAAGGTTACTAGCAATCTCTTGCATTTCATTGTGATTTATTACCGTAACATATTAAAATGACACTGCAAAAAACCTTAAAAGGTTCTATGAAAACGCTCGAATAACAATGATAATTTCAAAACTACTTACACGGAAATCTATTTATGGAATTACGAACATTTGACTGAATAGCAGCATTCCAGTTTGCTAAAGACGTAGCATTACATTCGAGTTGATAAGATAACATTTTCAAGCCTACAAAGGTTGATATTGTCTACGATCGGATTTATACATGATAATACAGTATTATATTCAGAAAACATCCATTGTTTTCTATTTTCAGTATTTAAATCGGGCTGTTATATTTAATCATGTAATACGGAGAGAAAACAAAAAGGTGTATTTATCTTTAGGGTAATTTTCCGTGTCCGTTGTCAAAAATCTCTCTCTGGCTTTGATCGCATTATTACAAAAGTAAAACAGGTATCAATTATCATTTATTATACATGTGAAGCTATGATTAAGAGCTATAATCATGACAAATGTCATTAGGCTGACATTTATAATAGCGATGTTATGAGTTAGGAGATAGAACTTATTAAATGACCCTCGTAGTATATCTATACAAATCTTATTTCTGATATATACGCCTACTATCCAAGTAGTACAAAGTACGGAGCAAGGGCAGCCCGAATGATGATAACAATAGAGAAGTGGCAATCTCTATGCTTAGCTTAATAATATAATAGTTTGGTCCTGAAGAAGACAGAGCTAATCCTTCACAAAAGCTGGACAGTTTTAAACTTGTCTGATCTCACAATTACTAAGTGTTTTGAGCAATATGATAATAATATTATGGAGTCATAACAGTCATAACAGGAGTCCATATCCTGTATAATCATGATAATGCATGGAGGAAAATGTCTTAGATGTCTTCTAATACCGACCCCGAGCCCCACCGAGGGGCAGTCCCATATGTTGAAACGTTGTTCTTATAATAGCCTAACATAATGTTCGGCTATTATAAGACCACCTCAACATAAATGATACTGGTCATTTTTAAACAGCTAAGAGAGTTTTAAGCAATCCCATTGATTCTCAAAGAAATCGGCGACATTTAGATGAGACAATTGAACACAGGAAGGTGGGGCTTACGTTTTAACAGTGCGTCCGACATTCACAATGCGTGGTTTGCTCCATAACGCGCACATTCTGCAGTGCGTCTTTGGCGCCTTTCCTGCGCTTATGCCGGCGCCGCGACGCTTACGCATGGTGTACTCATCGCATGGGATTGAATGGAATGTTTGTGGGTTATTCGTTCCTAGCAGGGGTAAAAGTTGTCAAATGTGAACAATAACATGTACTTATTTCTTTGATATATGTCTAAAGTATGATTGTTAAAGAATGAGAATAAAGGTATTGTATTTAGACCGTTCCGTTTAGACCGTTCGGTAGTATTATTTTTATGCGTAGAACAACTCCGCCTAAGGCGTCGTCGTTCTACTTAAAATAATACTATCGTCCGTATTTATGTCAGACAATATAACACGGGTACGGTCTAAAAACGATACCTTTATTCTCTAATTGTAAAGGATGAGTCTCGCACCATTATATGGTCATTATGTTCTACACGCCTCTATGTTATGAGCCCACTTTTGAAATATATTTCTTGCCATATTGACAGGCCAATAAACTAGTTATAGCCATGAACGACCCGTGGACACATATCGTGACTTTGTCTAATACAGTATTGCCACGTTTCATATTTAGTATTTCAAGTAGCCAAATTGGGCTAATAATTGAAACTAAATTCTACTCTAGAAATGCTATCGCGATTTTTCTCAAAACTTTTTATTTTATAAAATCTGAAATACTAAGCACTACTTTTATAACAATTTGAAGTTCAAAGCTAGAAATTCTGGTATACAACCACGCAAAAACCTTACAGTTTGGGTGTTGTTTCAACCAGCAATCGGAAGATCAAGCGTCCATCGGCAACATGCCCACATGCTGGGGAACTTGCTTGCGGCATGATTGCGGGCTTGCGCGGGAGGAAATACCTATTCTTTTCCATTGTTTAGAGTCCTAAGAACGATACACAATGTAAAAATGTATCCTTTTCAATATCGCGTTCTTAATTATTTACCGATCTTAATGAATAATGTATCAAGTTAAAGAGGATAAATTGCTTTACAACTTTATTTAAAAAAAGAAATTATGTAGGAGTTATAGTTTTGGAGTTAAGAGTATATCTATTACCTGGTCAGAGACCTATTTTGAGGACTGTATGCTTTTTGTATGGCTCTGAAACATGGACTCTAAAGAAAGATGACGAGAACAGGCTACTTGTGTTTGAGATGACCTGCCTAAGAAAAATACTAGGCATAACCAGATTCAGAAACACCACCATTAGACAAACACTGGGACTCAAGCATACCATCATTGAGAAGATTTCCATCAAAAGACTGCGGTATTATGGCCACGTACAGCGTATGAACCCTCAAAGATACCCGAAAGTTGCAATTGTTGGAACAGTAAATGGTGAAAGGCCTAGAGGTAGACCAGCAAAGAGGTGGATGGATGGTATTTGGTCAGACTGCAACAGACTTTGTCTGACATCCTTATCAGAGGCAAGCAGAAAGGCTCAAGACAGAAGCGAATGGCGCAAAATCTTGCAAAGGATGGCATCACTCAACCCAGTTGGTGTGGACGCCAAAAAGTAAGTAAGTATAAAGTAAAGTAAGTATGCTTTTTGTTAATACACAAAATGCCATGATAACTTACATCGTTAGCAATGCACGCTGAATTAGATGTGTATAACCAACCTTGACAACAACAACAATGAGCTAATTAACACACCCCCTTGATTTAATCAAGCTAATTAAACATCCGCTGTTACAAAATTCTCCTCTGATATACCCGGGGGTACTTAGTGGATATGAGGTTACGGGGGATGTCTCGCCTAATAGGGTACCATATTTGCACCCGTCTGGTCAAACGAATGACCCCTTTTCATAGCTATTTTTTGTTTTGAGTTTTGCGCAGCCGGCTACTATCGCATTGAATTCTATCTTGGTTCATAAATTGTGTGGGTCTCCCTAGGCCAAGCATTTTTTTCATCGTTTGGAGGGATGGGTTTTTCGCGTACCGCTGCCTTGTAAATTTTTGATACACATTTGATCTAATTTACTAAGAAGTTTAGTGCAAATAGATGCATGGTTACTATAGTGTTAAGGCACACCACAAAATAATATAAAAGTATGGTGCCGAATTTGGCAAATTGGTTTACCTTCTCAGATTTGTCGTCTGGGAGGCGGTTGTTTCTTGTCCTGATGCCGTCATATATAAATATGTGATTTACCAATCGTTGTCTGCTACAGATTGCAGTAATTCTTATATCCCTTAAAGGCATATTAATGTGATCTTTTCAAAGTAGCGCCCTCTATCATTGATTTTTACTATGAAAGTAGATTTTCTTGCAGATTTGAATTTTTGATCATAAATTATAAAGATCTTCTAAGTTACAGATCGATACGATTCCTAATTACTTCAAAATCATGGTTTGAAAATAGAATGTACCGCTCCGGTACAATCTTATCGTATCGTCGCTCTGTAACTTGGAATATATTATAATATATGAACAGAAAAGTAAATTTGCAAGAAAACTGCTTCAATTTTTTCTCTCGAGGATTAAGGGCGTCCCCTGGAAAAATCACATAATATACCTTTAAATGAAAGGGGGGGGGGGGGCTGGGGGTACCGCGCCATTTTTTCCCGAAGCAATGGTTATGACGTCATATTTTGGTCGATTTTCTGAACCTTTGTATTGGATTTACAAATAATTATATGTCCTTGGCATCATACTTTCCCAGGTGTTTAGTTCATTTTAAATTTCAGATGTTCTAAAATGGATGGATTTCTAACCAATTTGATAAAGAAACACGATCCACACACCTCAGAATTGCAACAAAATGCTTTAAACAAGTCCACTTTTTGTGCCTTTGAACAGAATGTCTGCCGGGAATGTAGAATTACACAGCGCATTAACCCATGACCTCGATGCCTGTTCGCTGTGTATAACCATGGAATTATAATAGTTCCATGGTATAACAGATCGTAACATGAATAATGCAACACGTCACGTCACGACACAATGGTTCAGTCGAGCAATGATTGTGAACCGTTTAAATGACGCTATTTTTTGTGTTAGAAAATGTCAACGTTTTTTACCGTTCTTTCAAAAATATGGAGTATAATCACATTACAAACACATTTTGTGCAAGAGAAACACACATTTGGCAAAAAATGGCACAATGAAAATCCGTTCGTTATAAATAAATGGATATGGTTAAATAATAAAACTATCACAAATATACTCATCGATCTCTGTGGCGTGCATACGTTGGCCATGTCGTTGGTAAACGGTAATCACGGGTTCGATTTCCGTATATTCCTTGTTATCCAATTATTTTTCTATTTTTTGAACTTGATGGTGGATTAATGCAACATCATTGTTTTTTTATAAATTATAAAGGCCGCACATGTGTTTATAGTTTTCTTTTTATTTATTTATTTATCAGTTAACTCTTGATTCATTTAACTTTGTATCTAAACAATTAAAATGCGTAAACAATTATATTTAATATTGCTCGATAAATAAGTGATTTAACTTGAGTTCAGTTTGATAATGATAGCAAAACTGGTTGTAAAACCATTTTACCAGTATGCCCAACAATTTCTCCTTTGCACACTTTATACATTCAAGACTCAAATGTATGCACATTTTGTGAAGAAACAGAAGAAACCATACTACATCTATTTTGTGAATGCCCGACCATATTAAAAATATGGGAAAATGTTATAAAATGGATAAAGGAAAAAACAAATATCACCATCATTATGGATAGACAGTTTCAACTATTTGGGCTAGCCAACCACAACATAAGTGCCTTCAATGTTATTTTCAGTACTATGTCGCTTTTATATAAGATCAAAATGAAAGAGGGGCAACAATTTTTCGCTTTGTTCCGGAAAGAAGCAAATCGGTCCTTCTCGCTTGAAAAATATATCGCCGTAAAAACGGGAACATAGCGAGTTTTAACAACAAATGGAATTCCCTCTTACCATTATGGGTTGTGTAGTATATATCAGCAAAGGACAGTGTAATAACATCTATTTCATGCTTATTATCGTCTGTATTGTACTAATAATATTATGAAGAAATGTGATTTATATTATACTTTGTATTGAACATGAGGATACTGTGAAAAAAGTGAAAAAGAAAAAGAAAGAATACAATACAGTGCTATGGGCCTTTTGCGTACATCGTGTGCGTTGGTTTGAATGTTTCATCATTTAAGCTTAACAAGGTGGCTTCATGACAGTTTTCCATAACCATTTTATATAGTTACAACTCAAGAATTTTGCGCGCTTTGCGCGCATATTTTTTACAGGTTTTAACATTATTATGACCATCAAACACACAAAAAATTCTAAATATTATGTGGGAGACGTTATTATCATACTGGACCATAAGTGTTAGAACTGCAAATTTTTCATCATTTAAGCTTAACAAGGTGGCTTCATGACAGTTTTCCATAACCATTTTAGTTAAAACTCAAGAATTTTGCGCACTTTGCGCGCATATTTTTTACAGGTTTTAACATTATTATGACCATCAAACCACACAAAAAATTCTAAATATTATGTGAGAGACGTTATTATCATACTGGACCATAAGTGTTAGAAATGCAATTTTATTATATTGGCCCTCAAACCACGCCAAATACTCTATGGGGGGGGGGGGGGGGGGGGGGGGACGTTAAAAACGTCATACTGTACCTTTTTAGTGTTAAAATAACAATTTGTGCGCTCCGCGCGTAAAAGGTTCAACGTTTCAATATTTAAGATCAACAAGATGGCTTCAGGTTTTGTTGGGCCCCATCAAAACAGTCCTGGATACGCCATTGTAGCCACTGTGAGCAATTTCGACCAAAACTAGTCGGTTATACCCCCGATCACAGGTCTGCCCCGCCTGCGAATTTATTAAGGGAGCACATCAAAACTTGACCGCCCGGCAACCGCCGGTTCCTTGCGGTTCCGTGCGGTTGCAGCCGGTTTCTATTGTTCTAAACAATGGTATGCGGTCCAACCGGGCGGAACCAGTGGTTGCCGCGCGGTCGAGTTTGTATTGCTGTACAATGTACATGTGCTATGCGCTTTATTCCGTCAAGGTATCAAATGTTGTTTACGGTAACAAACATCGCGCCCCGCGATTTGCCCCGCCTATTTAAAGGGGCACTGAGATATTGCCGAGAAAAATGAAATTTCGAAAACATGAATTATTTTAATAGACAAACGGTCTAGAATAATGGCGCTAGATAGATATTCGGTTGAAGCAATTTATGTGGCGAGTGATGCTGATCATTTCGATGTGATCTACATCGAAATGAACAATATCGTCAAATTTTATACGATATACGGCGAAGTAAGGTAAACGGTTTAGATTGTAGTTAGTAAATGCCCAAGTATTACGTAGGTTTAAAAAACTTGATTTACAGGAAAATTGATCGCGCCCTCATATAAGTATCTCTTAACCCTAACCCCGGTTTAGGATTTTTGACCGGGATCACAATTTTCGAGGAAAAAACACCAACTAAATCTCCGGGAACCTGCCGGGATTCGATCCGGGGACCCTCCGTTCTCGAGCCCCACCTTCCTAACACTAAGCCACGGCCCTCAGCTACACATTCGTGCAGTATACTGCACTCATTATATAGGCTCGGTTGACTACGTCATCGAAAACCGACGGCGCATGCGTTTGGAGAGGGACTTTGGATTAGCATTTTTTAGCACTCAGGGGGGTTAGGGTTAATAGAACACGAAAAAAAACCTTTTTTTTTACACCATAACCCTAACCCCGGTTTAGGATTTTTGACCGGGATCACAATTTTCGAGGAAAAAACACCAACTAAATCTCCGGGAACCTGCCGGGATTCGATCCGGGGACCCTCCGTTCTCGAGCCCCACCTTCCTAACACTAAGCCACGGCCCTCAGCTACACATTCGTGCAGTATACTGCACTCATTATATAGGCTCGGTTGACTACGTCATCGAAAACCGACGGCGCATGCGTTTGGAGAGGGACTTTGGATTAGCATTTTTTAGCACTCAGGGGGGTTAGGGTTAATGCCCCTTTAAATTGAAGACGCTATACTAGTAGTTACGCCACTGTTTGCTACTAGATCAAAGCTCAGTTTCTTGTTGGTTTTATTTCGACAAGGAAACCAGGTTGCTCGGTGACCCACCAATTGTGCTGATAAAGAAACGAATGAATTAAATGTATCATGCAAAATAGATTGAATAGTTTCTATGGTGCTGAATGTTCCAAAAATAGTTTTTGGTTATTCAATTATATAATTGCAGCCGAACGCCATGAAACAATCGTATTGGGCCAAGTGCGGTTACAAATGGAGAGGCTAATATTTTTAAATTGATTTCTGATTATTGGAAACAATCCTGCAACAAGGTTCTGGAGTGACTCAAGCGCAATTCAATTTGATGAAAATGCCATTTTAAGCCTTAGGCCTATAATACAGAGGATGGTTCAAAATTAAAAACCGACTTGAATGGTGACTGGCTCGGAAGGAGTCCTTTATCCCGAATACAATTTTGTTACGCGAGTAGCGTTATTCAAGATCAAGGTCGTGGAGGGTACATTACCATATCATGTGGCCGATGTGGGTGTATGCATCGTAAGAATATCAACAGTATTCAGCAAAAAATAACTTGTTGTTTTCAAAAATGAGATAAATTTAATAAATGTGAAATCCATCTTAAACAATCGTACCGAGATCGGATCACCCACGTCTTTCACTAAGAATAAAGGACAAGGACGAATAATAATGCTGATTTGCATATAATTAACAAATAGATATAAACGATAATGCTGTTATATACGGTGTACCACGACCGCCAACAAAAAATGAAAATGCGTGTAACAAGCCTTGCAGCAGAGTTTTGTATTCTCTGTAATTTTGCAATATGGGAGTTCGGAAGACCATAAAGGAGGCTGTTACATTGATCAAGGCGACTCGTAATAAAAGCATGAATAAGAATTTCCGTAGATTTTTGATTGAGAAAATTCCGAATACGACCTATCTTGTATAAAGCAAACGAAGCTGAACGACAAATGTTATTTACATAGTCATTCATTTTAAGATCACTCTCGAAAATAACTCCGAGGTTACGTGCACTTTTTACAGGGTGTATGGGAACATTGGCAATTTCAACAGGTGATAAATGAGAGGAATTTCTGAAACGAGATGTAATATGAATAACTTCAGTTTTGTCCTCATTCAATTTTAAATCATTAGCACTAGACCAGGCCATGATATCATTAATACATCTTTCAAGTTTGGTGATCATTGAATGGTCAGAATTTTTCAAAATAACATTAATGTGCGTATCATCGGCATATATCATTCTACCGCAACCATGAGCTTCAATAAGATCTTCAAGTGGCGCGGTATACAAAGAAAAAGGTAAGGAGGCCGATGACCGATCCCTGAGGAACACCTTCAAGTGGTACACGAGGTTTAGATAGCGAGTCCTTCTTTACTCTAAATTCAAGACAGAGAATTTGTTGTGAAAAGGAATTCTTCGATTAAAAGAGTATGGATGCTGAATGACTGACTTCTTTAACAAATGCACATCAGGGATGACTATTTAGGTCAAGCATGTGCAACCTTTTCTACCACCCGGGTCTCATTGTGATTTTGAGATCCATTCCCGGGCCGCAGTGATTGTCAAACATTCCAAAATACGTCCGGAGGAGGGATAATTCCCTCTTTTTACTCGCTGTTGCTGCTGCAAGCGCCATTTTAACCAGGGATTTTAACACGCAATCACACCTCGAGTGTTTTTTTACTAAATGCAGCGCGTCACCTACTAATTATACGGGAGCACAGCACTAAATCGATCCGTCATTTGTGTAATCTAGGGAGTTCCGGTTAAAACGGGCGCATCAATGGAAATTTGGGATTGCTTCGCGGGCCGCAGATTAGAGGCCGGCGGGCCGCATGTGGCCCGCGGGCCGCAGGTTGCACACGCTTGATTTAGGTCAATTAAAAATCTAATTTGCATAACTTTGGGCAATCTTTAGCTTGAATCTGTGTTGTCGGATTTTAATATTGGCATATGTAGAATTGATGTGTGCATGTATAGTACTAGGGCGGATTTTGATGGGGGAGGGCCTCTGTGTTTTATGATAATGCTTTTAGTTTTTAGGCTAGTGGAGGCAAAACAGTTTACTTAAAGCTGTACGTATATTATTGATTCTTTTTTAATGAAATATTTTAATGACAATAATCCAATCAAATCTATAGTGAAAAATCCAAACCTAAATTTTCATTTTCTAGCATATACATTTCTTGTATGTAGGTACTGACTCTGCTGAAAGATTTATACCAAATGTATCATTCCAAAATGTAACATAATTACACACTACACGAAACGGGCCTATTCCGAACAATTTAAGAGTACATTTTAATGTTTCTGGTTACAGATTTGGTATAGCAGGGCCATCTATTGTTTAAAACGGTCAGGCTGACAGATGACTGAATCAAGCCAGTTAGGGAAGATAAGATGGATCGACCTAAAAGTAACGCTTTAGATTTTGAAGATCTGGTCGTTAGAGTTCTATCTCACTACCCAAGACAATGCAATTCCTAATCTTGAAAAGGTTACTAGCAATCTCTTGCGTTTCATTGTGATTTATTACCATATCATATTAAAATGACACTGCAAAAATCCTTAAAAGGTTTTATGAAAACGCTCGAATAACAATGATAATTTCAAAACTACTTACACGGAAATCTATTTATGGAACTACGAACATTTGACTGAATAGCAGCATTCCAGTTACCTTAAGACGTAGCATTCCATTCGAGTTGATAAGATACCATTTTCAAGCCTACAAAGGTTGATATTGTCTACGATCGGATTTATACATGATAATACAGTATTATATTCAGAAAACATCCATTGTTTTCTATTTTCAGTATTTAAATCGGGCTGTTAGATTTAATCATGTAATACGGAGAGAAAACAAAAAGGTGTATTTATCTTTAGGGTAATTTTCCGTGTCCGTTGTCAAAAATCTCTCTCTGGCTTTGATCGCATTATTACAAAAGTAAAACAGGTATCAATTATCATTTATTATACATGTGAAGCTATGATTAAGAGCTATAATCATGACAAATGTCATTAGGCTGACATTCATAATAGCGATGTTATGAGTTAGGAGATAGAACTGATTAAATGACCCTCGTAGTATATCTATACAAATCTTATTTCTGATATATACGCCTACTATCCAAGTAGTACAAAGTACGGAGCAAGGGCAGCCCGAATGATGATAACAATAGAGAAGTGGCAATCTCTATGCTTAGCTTAATAATATAATAGTTTGGTCCTGAAGAAGACAGAGCTAATCCTTCACAAAAGCTGGACAGTTTTAAACTTGTCTGATCTCACAATTACTAAGTGTTTTGAGCAATATGATAATAATATTATGGAGTCATAACAGTCATAACAGGAGTCCATATCCTGTATAATCATGATAATGCATGGAGGAAAATGTCTTAGATGTCTTCTAATACCGACCCCGAGCCCCACCGAGGGGCAGTCCCATATGTTGAAACGTTGTTCTTATAATAGCCTAACATAATGTTCGGCTATTATAAGACCACCTCAACATAAATGATACTGGTCATTTTTAAACAGCTAAGAGAGTTTTAAGCAATCCCATTGATTCTCAAAGAAATCGGCGACATTTAGATGAGACAATTGAACACAGGAAGGTGGGGCTTACGTTTTAACAGTGCGTCCGACATTCACAATGCGTGGTTTGCTCCATAACGCGCACATTCTGCAGTGCGTCTTTGGCGCCTTTCCTGCGCTTATGCCGGCGCCGCGACGCTTACGCATGGTGTACTCATCGCATGGGATTGAATGGAATGTTTGTGGGTTATTCGTTCCTAGCAGGGGTAAAAGTTGTCAAATGTGAACAATAACATGTACTTATTTCTTTGATATATGTCTAAAGTATGATTGTTAAAGAATGAGAATAAAGGTATTGTATTTAGACCGTTCCGTTTAGACCGTTCGGTAGTATTATTTTTATGCGTAGAACAACTCCGCCTAAGGCGTCGTCGTTCTACTTAAAATAATACTATCGTCCGTATTTATGTCAGACAATATAACACGGGTACGGTCTAAAAACGATACCTTTATTCTCTAATTGTAAAGGATGAGTCTCGCACCATTATATGGTCATTATGTTCTACACGCCTCTATGTTATGAGCCCACTTTTGAAATATATTTCTTGCCATATTGACAGGCCAATAAACTAGTTATAGCCATGAACGACCCGTGGACACATATCGTGACTTTGTCTAATACAGTATTGCCACGTTTCATATTTAGTATTTCAAGTAGCCAAATTGGGCTAATAATTGAAACTAAATTCTACTCTAGAAATGCTATCGCGATTTTTCTCAAAACTTTTTATTTTATAAAATCTGAAATACTAAGCACTACTTTTATAACAATTTGAAGTTCAAAGCTAGAAATTCTGGTATACAACCACGCAAAAACCTTACAGTTTGGGTGTTGTTTCAACCAGCAATCGGAAGATCAAGCGTCCATCGGCAACATGCCCACATGCTGGGGAACTTGCTTGCGGCATGATTGCGGGCTTGCGCGGGAGGAAATACCTATTCTTTTCCATTGTTTAGAGTCCTAAGAACGATACACAATGTAAAAATGTATCCTTTTCAATATCGCGTTCTTAATTATTTACCGATCTTAATGAATAATGTATCAAGTTAAAGAGGATAAATTGCTTTACAACTTTATTTAAAAAAAGAAATTATGTAGGAGTTATAGTTTTGGAGTTAAGAGTATATCTATTACCTGGTCAGAGACCTATTTTGAGGACTGTATGCTTTTTGTATGGCTCTGAAACATGGACTCTAAAGAAAGATGACGAGAACAGGCTACTTGTGTTTGAGATGACCTGCCTAAGAAAAATACTAGGCATAACCAGGCTAGACAAAATCAGAAACACCACCATTAGACAAACACTGGGACTCAAGCATACCATCATTGAGAAGATTTCCATCAAAAGACTGCGGTATTATGGCCACGTACAGCGTATGAACCCTCAAAGATACCCGAAAGTTGCAATTGTTGGAACAGTAAATGGTGAAAGGCCTAGAGGTAGACCAGCAAAGAGGTGGATGGATGGTATTTGGTCAGACTGCAACAGACTTTGTCTGACATCCTTATCAGAGGCAAGCAGAAAGGCTCAAGACAGAAGCGAATGGCGCAAAATCTTGCAAAGGATGGCATCACTCAACCCAGTTGGTGTGGACGCCAAAAAGTAAGTAAGTATAAAGTAAAGTAAGTATGCTTTTTGTTAATACACAAAATGCCATGATAACTTACATCGTTAGCAATGCACGCTGAATTAGATGTGTATAACCAACCTTGACAACAACAACAATGAGCTAATTAACACACCCCCTTGATTTAATCAAGCTAATTAAACATCCGCTGTTACAAAATTCTCCTCTGATATACCCGGGGGTACTTAGTGGATATGAGGTTACGGGGGATGTCTCGCCTATAGGGTACCATATTTGCACCCGTCTGGTCAAACGAATGACCCCTTTTCATAGCTATTTTTTGTCTAAAAACCTTAATGTTGCTGTTTTTTACAGAAACGTTAGCGTATTCTGTCTAATATATAGGACAATTATGGGACTCTGGTAAAATATACGATTCCATTTCCCCAAAAATTGGTAAATGTTTGGGTCAATTTACATTTTGCTTCCGGTACACCCGTACAAATAAAAAATACCCGAGTCACCCCCCCCCCCTCCTCCGGGCACTATACCCACACGACGTGTCAGGCAAGCTAGTGCATAACATAACCAGCTATCACATAATCCAGTTTCACTTATATAAACCCGTATTTATATAACTTAGAATGAATAACAAGCATTAGATGTTTCACAACAGAGATTAACAGAAGATTTACTAGAATAATAAGCCCGCTATAGAATTAAATAATACTATAGAATTAAAAACATGAGTATATAAGATCATGGCCTCAAAAAGCCAGAAGGGTCAGTCGAGTACGAGGGTGACGTCATTCAATAAGTTGTACCAGGGGTGTGCCTCTCAGCTTGCCGATCGGGTCCACTTTTAAATTAAAATTTAGTCAGCATAGAATTGATGGCGCTATACTGATAAGGTGTGATTGTAGCAGACGATGGTAGACACGAAAGGTCGTTAATTTTGAATTTCCATTGCTTTCAATGTAACAATGGATTTTACCCGGGATTTTGATTATATGACCCCATAAAATTCATCACACGTTGGAACTAAATTATTTCATCCAAAAACCGATGGAGTTGGATAACCAACTCCAGTGTCAATATCATTTTTTGACAGCAAGCTGTGTGTAAATCTACCGCGTGCACAGCGCCACCAATTCTATGCTGACTAATACGCCGGTCACCGACGCATTCCAGACGATTACCATAATTTATGTAAATATGCAAAAGGGACCGTTTTCGCTACGTACGTTAGGACTTTCCTATCCCAAAATTAATAGTATCCCTGGTTCTACCTCCTCCCTAACTACTTCGTCATTATAAGACGTAAAAAGATTAGCCCCATGAAATGTGTCATTGATGATGATTTATTCTGATGCAGTCAAAGGCAGAGAGAGATTTTGTACGATGGCAACTGAAAAATACCTTGAAACTAAATATCCTTTTTTTCTCCGTGTTGTTTGATTAGATATAAGAACAGGTTTTTAATACTAGCAGTAATGGATGAAATGTATATAGATATATGAGGGTATAATCATGACAAGTTCTACCTCGGCACTCATAACATCGCTAATATGAATGTCAGCGTCATGACATTTTTCGATTATAGCTCTGAATCATAGATACACGTCTAAAGTGAATCATAATTGATATCTGTTTCACTTTTGTTATGATGCGGTCAAAGCCAGAGAGAGATTTTGGACAACGGAAACGAAAAATTACCTTAAAAATAAATACATGTTTTTAGGGTTTTCCCCCGTATTGTATGGTTAGATATAAAAGCACGATATAAATACTGATAATGGAAACCAATGAATGGTATATCTGAATATATTTCAGTATCATCATGTATAAATAAGATTGTAAGCAATATTAACGCTTGTATTGGCTTGTTGCAAATAGTGTAATATCTATTCGAATGTATGGCTATGACAGTGGCGTACTAGAATACTGCTTATCAGTCAAATGTTTGTTGTAACAAGTAAGCAATATTAACGCTTGTACGCTCAAGGTTATGATTTCAGCTCTAGATACACTTTGTTTACAGTGGAAATATTGGCCATGTTTACTTGTACAGGATCCATGTACCTGTGTTGATGTCAAACAGGAACTTCGTTAAATACCCTACCTAAAATGAACAACCCACATACAATTTATACCAGGTGAATTCAATGGTAGGGCCATTCTAATCTTAGCCAGATAAACCACGAGCATAGTGCAGGAGAAATGATGACAGATATGTCTAGTCAACTCTCCTGAAGATTAAACACTTAAAAATTATGCTTCCTCAGTATACGCCAGTAAAACCTCACACCAGCCTTAAGAAAATCCTTGTCCACCCTAAAGACAAGCTCGACAACGATGATAAGGCGGGTGTTGTGTACGAAATTCCCTGTTCCAATTGTGCAAAAACTTACATTGGCGAAACAGGTAGAAAGTTCGGCACGAGAAAGAAAGAACATAAAACTGAAACTGCTAGAACGAGCACTCGCAATTACACCCGGGCAGCGAGAAAGGAATCTCAAAGTGCAGAGTTGAAATCCTCGGTAGTAGAACACGCAGCTAAAGAGAACCATGTCATCCAATGGGAGGAGTCAAAAATCATAGCCAGAGACGAGACCAGAAACACCAGATGGATTCGCGAATCTATATATCTGGATTAGGAGGAGAGGCGGCAACAACCAACACAAGCACGAGGGGGCTTACCAACTCAGTCACCTTTACGACCCTCTGATCCAGAGTACGTCATCATCAGCATCTGATGACGTCATCATCAAAAAACAGACAATCCACTGAGGAAGACAACAGACAAGTTGTTGAAACCCGTATGGAAAAATAGTAAGTTTCCATTCTGGAATTTTTCTACGAAAAATTCATAATGTTCTTTTGAATTCCTGATGAAACTATTTCATGTTAAACTGAAGCCTTTTTAACGATCGTCACGTTGTGCCGTATCCACCAACGTAGTGCTCCCGCTACGCCATAACCACCGACGCAGTGGGGCGTGATGGTGCGTGGAAAAGCTCATGAGTTTTTCAGTTCTCACGTTTGAGCACCAACCAATCAGAGCCTTGAGGTCGAGATGACGTAGTGCGCACAACGGATAACCATTGCACCGTTTTGGGGTGAGGTTGAGCAGGCGTACTTTGCGCGAGCTCAACCTCATGTGACGTGGGCCCATTGCAATTAGAGATGAATGATATTTAAAAGTGTTAGAATTAAGAAAAATGAATTGGTTATCCAGCGGATAACTCAGGTTGAGATTTTGGTTATCCACCAACATTTTTGGTTATCCGTATTTGTTCAGTTGTTCACTGGAAAATCTCAAAGATCATATTTTTAGCGATTCTGCCACCGAAGAAAGTAATATATTGATGCTTGTTTCGCTATTTTGCAAACCCTGAATCGAAATATCACCGTTTACGAAAACGAAATTGTAAGCATTAAATACTGAAATTAACGTAATCGCGCTTCCAAGCGAACTCGGACTACAGTTCGGTTCGTACAACGAGAGAAAATGATAGTGGTCAGAGGTTCGTAGCTACAACACGTGGCTTCGTAATTAGTTTTACTGTTTACAAATTACAACGGAAGTATACATTTGTGAAATAATGGATTTTGAGCTCGAATTAGCAGTAGTATTTAATCATTTTATATCATTTGGTGTCAACGAAATTGTGGTTATCCGCCGGATTGTCGGCAAAGAAAAACTGGTTATCCGTTGGTAAATTTAGTCATTTCGGATGACCGGATGACCGTTATTTCGAACGCTGTCTGCTAGTTTTGAGACTCCTATTAAATTGCACAACAAGTCAAGTACAAAAGCGTTACCTCGGATGTTAAATCTTTAACATGATTTTATGAGTTTTCATGTGCAACCTTCAGAATAGACAATCAGGTAGTCAATGATAGAAATTTATTATCTTCGAGAGACTTGTAATCCTTCCATTTAGTCCTGTATATTGAAGATCTCTTAGTTCTTATGAAAATTAAATATGACTTTTGCAGGGTTCTCTAGCAAGTCCATGGGAGGGGTAAACTTAATGGTTGTCCTGATCTGGTTTTGGCTAATCAGAGGGCAAATTATTTTCCTAAGAATTCAGCCTAAGAAGTGTATGGTCTGTTCAAGAGATATCTTACATTTAGAACGGTTATAATTGACCAATAGGTACGTTTTTATCTTTTATCACAGGGGAAATTAAGAGCACTTCGGATTGTTACCTTCCCAGCACTAGAGAATGCAATTACACCTGTATCATTGTGGAGTAATTTAGGTCAGCTGCAATAGCACTTCTTCTGAAGATTCCCCTTTTTCATAAAAGGTTCATTTTTTACAACTCAAATCATGACAAACTAGTTTTCAGATATGTCCCCGTCTTCTATTGAATTGATTGGGCGCGTTATTGTCAGCACATTGTGTCACCATGGTCTATGTAGCTCGTTACGTTGCTGTATTAGATAGGAGTGCTGGAATTGGCTCGTTACGTTGATGTATTAGATGGGAGTGCTGGAAATGGCTCGTTATGTTGCTGTATTAGATAGGAGTGCTGGAATTGGCTCGTTACGTTGGTGTATTAGATGGGAGTGCTGGAATGGGCTCGTTACGTTGGTGTATTAGATAGGAGTGCTGGAATTGGCTCGTTACGTTGTTGTATTAGATGGGAGTGCTGGAATTGGCTCGTTACGTTGCTGTATTAGATAGGAGTGCTGGAATTGGCTCGTTACGTTGTTGTATTAGATGGGAGTGCGGGAATTGACTCGTTACGTTGGTGTATTAGATGGGAGTGCTGGAATTGGCTCGTTACGTTGGTGTATTAGATGGGAGTGCTACAATTGGCTCGTTACGTTGGTGTATTAGATGGGAGTGCTACAATTGGCTCGTTACGTTGGTGTATTAGATGGGAGTACTTGAATTGGCTCGTAACGTTGGTGTATTAGATGGGAGTGATGGAATTGGCTCGTTACGTTGCTGTATTTGATGGGAATGCTGGAATTGGCTCGTTACGTTGGTGTATTAGATAGGAGTGCTGGAATTGGCTCGTTACGTTGGTGTATTAGATGAGAGTGCTGGAATTGGCTCGTTACGTTGGTGTATTAGATGGGAGTGCTGGAATTGGCTCGTTACGTTGCTGTATTAGATAGGAGTGCTGGAATTGGCTCGTTACGTTGGTTTATTAGATGGGAGTGCTGGAATTGGCTCGTTACGTTGCTGTATTAGATGGGAGTGCTGGAATTGGCTCGTTACGTTGTTGTATTATATGGCAGTGCTGGAATTGGCTCGTTACGTTGCTGTATTAGATGGGAGTGCTGGAATTGGCTTGTTACGTTGGTGTATTAGATGGGAGTGATGGAATTGGCTTGTTACGTTGGTGTATTAGATGGGAGTGATGGAATTGGCTCGTTACGTTGGTGTATTAGATGGGAGTGCTGGAATTGGCAGGTTACGTTGGTTTATTAGATGGGAGTGCTGGAATTGGCAGGTTACGTTGGTGTATTAGGTGGGAGTGCTGGAATTGGCTCGTTACGTTGGTGTATTAGATGGGAATGCTGGAATTGGTAGGTTACGTTGGTGTATTACATGGGAGTGCTGGAATTGCCTTATTATGTTGGTTTATTAGATGGGAGTGCTGGAATTTGCTCGTTACGTTGGTGTATTAGATGAGAGTGCTGGAATTGGCTCGTTACATTGGTGTATTAGATGGGAGTGCTGGAATTGGCTCGTTACGTTGCTGTATTAGATGAGAGTGCTGGAATTGGCTCGTTACGTTGGTGTATTAGATGGGAGTGCAGGAATTGGCTTGTTACGTTGGTGTATTAGATGGGAGTGATGGAATTGGCTTGATACGTTGGTGTATTAGATGGGAGTGATGGAATTGGCTCGTTACGTTGGTGTATTAGATGGGAGTGCTGGAATTGGCTCGTTACGTTGCTGTATTAGATAGGAGTGCTGGAATTGGCTCGTTACATTGGTGTATTAGATGGGAGTGCTGGAATTGGCTCGTTACATTGGTGTATTAGATGGGAGTGCTGGAATTGGCTCGTAACGTTGGTTTATTAGATGGGAGTGCTGGAATTGGCTCGTTACGTTGCTGTATTAGATGAGAGCGCTGGAATTGGCTCGTTACGTTGCTGTATTAGATGGGAGTGCTGGAATTGGCTTGTTACGTTGGTGTATTAGATGGGAGTGATGGAATTGGCTTGTTACGTTGGTGTATTAGATGGGAGTGATGGAATTGGCTCGTTACGTTGGTGTATTAGATGGGAGTGCTTGAATTGGCTCGTTACGTTGGTGTAGTAGATGGCAGTGCTGGAATTAGCTCGTTACGTTGCTGTATAAGGTGGGAGTGCTGACATTGGCTCGTTACATTGGTGATTGATGTATTATAATTGAGTGCATGAATTGGCTAGTTACATTGGTGTATTGTATCATCCAAGTACTAGAGTGCTCTTTAAATAGGACCAACGCAAGATATACTGATATCGTTTTTTAACTTAACTCACCATTTTTTTCTGTATAAGCTCTGAATACCTCAGTGGCATTGCCATTTGAGACCTTTTCAGCCAAGCTCTTTTCAAACACTTATGTTGTTGAAAATGTCACCAAAGGTTTACCACTGTTATCCAAAGACCCATAAACATATCAGAAAACAATGGCAACTATTTCACTCAAATACCCCTACTTTTAGGAAAATGTTCCAAATATATCACCAAAAGTCACTTTTTTTAAAGATTTTTTTTGGCAAATGCAAATTACTCACTCGGAAAAACCATTATTTTGGTCATTTTGGCTAGTTCTCACTCACGGATCCCTACTTTTTGCGCCCGGATTCCCATGGGTTTCAAAGCGCCGGCCTCACATCAGTATCCTTTTCTTAGCTAGAATAGTGCTGCCCTATTAAATTGTCACATCAATTCCAATTGTCATTGTTTATTTCATTAATGAAGAGTTACGCGCAAGTCTTTTTTGCCAGCCTTATATCTATATCCATTTTATAACTTGAATAATGCGCCCCTTTCAATTAAAGCACGTGTCATATCATTGCCACATCAAATTGGAAATTATCGTTGTTTATTTCGTTATTAATGAAGAGTTATGCGCCAGTCTTAAGAGGAATCCTGATTTGGAAGCTTTTATAACAACTCTTGGTTGACATTTCATGAAAAGCACTTAAAAAGCACTTGAACCTGTAGAATTTGCATTAATCGCGGGAAATATTAACATACAGGGTGGTTCAAAAAAAAGTTAACCCATTTGGGAAGCAATTTTCAGCTACTAACTAATAACATTTGGGAAATCTATTTAAATTTGATATAAGCAGAGGCTATATTAGGCATTACCGGACCAAACATTTAACATGAAACATTAAAGCTAAGGTGTATATTTCGATCACGTACGATATTTTCTTCACATCAACATAATTGATATCAAAAGAAACCCATTTTTTCTCATTATTTCTGTAAAATCTTAGGCGCAAGATAATATGTTCCATTTAGATGTTATAGGCCAAAATACAGTGAATTACCGTCAAAGGTGGTTAACCACCTGGCTAGTTTGTGTCCTACTTAATGGGCAAAATTCGTGTCACCATTTGCTTCTAAAATAAGAATCATTTGGAGTTACGCACCTCAAACTTTGGAATATGACTATTTTAAGGATGACCCTTTATGTAGAATAGAAATCATCAAGATGAAAATCATCCCAGAAATCGGAACACAACACCTACCATTACTATGTAAAAATATTCTGAACAGGATTCTAAGATATGAAAAAGATATGAAAAATAGCACTCTAAGACAACATTTTTTTTCGAACCACCTTGTACACTAGCAACCAAAGGTATTAACATACCTTTCTTGCTACCAATTGAAATAAAATACTGCTGGAATTGCCTTGTTACGTTGGTTTATTAGATGGGAGTGCTGGAATTGGCTCGTTACGTTGGTGTACTAGATGGGAGTGCTGGAATGGGCTCGTTACGTTGGTGTATTAGATGGGAGTGCTAGAATTGGCTCGTTACGTTGTTGTATTAGATAGGAGTGCTGGAATTGGCTCGTTACGTTGGTTTATTAGATGGGAGTGCTGGAATTGGCTCGTTACGTTGCTGTATTAGATGGGAGTGCTGGAATTGGCTCGTTACGTTGTTGTATTATATGGCAGTGCTGGAATTGGCTCGTTACGTTGCTGTATTAGATGGGAGTGCTGGAATTGGCTTGTTACGTTGGTGTATTAGATGGGAGTGATGGAATTGGCTTGTTACGTTGGTGTATTAGATGGGAGTGATGGAATTGGCTCGTTACGTTGGTGTATTAGATGGGAGTGCTGGAATTGGCAGGTTACGTTGGTTTATTAGATGGGAGTGCTGGAATTGGCAGGTTACGTTGGTGTATTAGGTGGGAGTGCTGGAATTGGCTCGTTACGTTGGTGTATTAGATGGGAATGCTGGAATTGGTAGGTTACGTTGGTGTATTACATGGGAGTGCTGGAATTGCCTTATTATGTTGGTTTATTAGATGGGAGTGCTGGAATTGGCTCGTTACGTTGGTGTATTAGATGAGAGTGCTGGAATTGGCTCGTTACATTGGTGTATTAGATGGGAGTGCTGGAATTGGCTCGTTACGTTGCTGTATTAGATGAGAGTGCTGGAATTGGCTCGTTACGTTGGTGTATTAGATGGGAGTGCTGGAATTGGCTTGTTACGTTGGTGTATTAGATGGGAGTGATGGAATTGGCTTGATACGTTGGTGTATTAGATGGGAGTGATGGAATTGGCTCGTTACGTTGGTGTATTAGATGGGAGTGCTGGAATTGGCTCGTTACGTTGCTGTATTAGATAGGAGTGCTGGAATTGGCTCGTTACATTGGTGTATTAGATGGGAGTGCTGGAATTGGCTCGTTACATTGGTGTATTAGATGGGAGTGCTGGAATTGGCTCGTAACGTTGGTTTATTAGATGGGAGTGCTGGAATTGGCTCGTTACGTTGCTGTATTAGATGAGAGCGCTGGAATTGGCTCGTTACGTTGCTGTATTAGATGGGAGTGCTGGAATTGGCTTGTTACGTTGGTGTATTAGATGGGAGTGATGGAATTGGCTTGTTACGTTGGTGTATTAGATGGGAGTGATGGAATTGGCTCGTTACGTTGGTGTATTAGATGGGAGTGCTTGAATTGGCTCGTTACGTTGGTGTAGTAGATGGCAGTGCTGGAATTAGCTCGTTACGTTGCTGTATATACCTTTCTTGCTACCAATTGAAATAAAATACTGCTGGAATTGCCTTGTTACGTTGGTTTATTAGATGGGAGTGCTGGAATTGGCTCGTTACGTTGGTGTACTAGATGGGAGTGCTGGAATGGGCTCGTTACGTTGGTGTATTAGATGGGAGTGCTAGAATTGGCTCGTTACGTTGTTGTATGGGAGTGCTAGAATTGGCTCGTTACGTTGTTGTATTAGATGGGAGTGCTGGAATTGACTCGTTACGTTGGTGTATTAGATGGGAGTGTTGAAATTGGCTCGTTACGTTGTTGTATTAGATGGGAGTGCTGGAATTGACTCGTTACGTTGTTGTATTAGATGTGAGTGCTGGAATTGGCTCGTTACGTTGTTGTATTAGATGGGAGTGCTAGAATTGGCTCGTTACGTTGGTGTATTAGATGGGAATGCTGGAATTGCCTTGTTACGTTGGTTTATTAGATGGGAGTGCTGGAATTGGCTCGTTACGTTGGTGTACTAGATGGGAGTGCTGGAATGGGCTCGTTACGTTGGTGTATTAGATGGGAGTGCTAGAACTGGCTCGTTACGTTGTCGTATTAGATGGGAGTGCTAGAACTGGCTCGTTACGTTGTTGTATTAGATGGGAGTGCTGGAATTGGCTCGTTACGTTGGTGTACTAGTTGGGAGTGCTGGAATGGGCTCGTTACGTTGGTGTATTAGATGGGAGTGCTGGAACTGGCTCGTTACGTTGTTGTATTAGATGGGAGTGCTAGAACTGGCTCGTTACGTTGTTGTATTAGATGGGAGTGCTGGAATGGGCTCGTTACGTTGGTGTACTAGTTGGGAGTGCTGGAATGGGCTCGTTACGTTGGTGTATTAGATGGGAGTGCTGGAATTGGCAGGTCACGTTGGTGTATTAGATGGGAGTGCTAGAATTGGCTCGTTGCGTTGGTGTATTAGATGGGAGTGCTGGAATTGGCTCGTTACGATTCCACGCCAGTAAATAATTTATTATGACACTAAATTATGATAACGGTTAACTTTATTTCAGAAATACGTTTTCACATACTTATATATCGTTTTACATTTTGACCACCCTGTATAAGGTATCCTTTAAAAAGACAAGGTGGCAACATTGTTTTCTTTGTAATACTAGTGTATACTTTTGAATTATGCAGCTTAATACATTTTAATTTTATCTTCAAGGTATGTAAATGACCAGTGAAAATTTTGTATTTTTAGTGCATTTCTTGATGTTTGCACCCTATATATTATCTACACACCCTGTACTTTATAACTAAAGACAAAGGTGGCAACATTTTTTCTTTGTAATACTAGTGTATACTTTTGAATTATGCAGCTTAATAAATTATATGTAATTTTATCTTCAAGGTATGTAAATGACCAGTGAAAATCTTGTATTTTTAGTGCATTTCTTGATGTTTCCTGTACAGCGCATTGATCGTGTTTTTGGAAATGCGCTTAATAAATCACGTTTTCATTCATTCATTCATTTCCTCTCTGATTGGAAGATATTGTTACGTTGTCCGAAAGTTTAACCCTACCCTAGAGAACTGCTGAAAAAGTCATATGTGCTTTTCATAGGAACTATGAGATCTTTATTATACAGGACTAATGGATATATTTCAAGTCTCTCGGAGATATATTTTTCTATCACTGACTACCTGATTCTAAATGTTGCATATAAGGAAAACTGATAAAGTTACTATCATGTTAATATTTAACATTCGAGGCATCACTGTGGCTTGACTTGTAACAACGAACATTTGACTGAATATCAGTATTCCAGTATAATAAAGGTGTGTCAATACATTCGAGTTGATATTATTTGCAAGCTACAAAGGTTAATATTGCCTACAATCCGATTTAAACATGATAGTATAGCAGTATATTCAGAAATAATCCATTGTTTTCTATGTTCAGTATTTAAATCGGGCGGTTATACCTAATCATGCAATACGGAGAGAAACGAAAAAGCATGTATTTATCTTTGGGGTAATTTTCCGTGTCCGTTGTCCAAAATCTCTCTCTGGCTTTAATTGCATCATGACAAAGGTGAAATAGGTATAAATTAGCATTTACTATAAGTGTGTAGCTATGATTCAGAGCTATAATCATGACAAATGTCATGAGGCTGACATTCATATTGGCGATGTTATGAGTGAGGAGGTAGAACTTATTTAATGACCCTCGTAAAACAACACCAAGGAACTGTATATCTGTATTTTCAACTTTAATCTGATCAGTCTGTCGATACAATTATGGTGTCTTCAATTATGCAAGTTTTAGGAGAACAGTTTACCTAATTGACTTACTCGATGTCGTTATTCACATGATACCAGTCCCATTTTACAAGTGCAACACAACTTCCAAGTACTAAATAGATCTTTAAACAGGACCAACGTAAGATTTACTGATAACGTTTTTCGCTTTAACTTAACCCATTATTTTTTTCTGTATCTGATGCTCTGAATTAACCTCAGGGGCACTGTCATTTGAGGGGTACCTTTACAGCCAACCTCTTATCAAACAAACCCACGTTTTTTTGTCTTCAAAATGCCACCCATCTTAAAGCTTACCACTGTATCCAAAGATCCTAAAGGGTTCAACAAAAGAAAGTATACCACTTTGTTTATGTTATTTTGAGTAACTTTCAAATTGTTTTTGTCCAAACAGGCTAGATAGGCATTTAGATGAATCTTTTAGGCATAATTTGATACCAAATTTGCCCCCTAACAACAAAGATAAACCATAATTAGCACCATTTAAAGGAAAATATCCCATTTTCAAAAGTCGCATTTCCAATACACAGCACGAGAAGAAAGGGCCAATTGTTAACACACACATATGCCGTATTTATCCCGTACTGATCACCGCGCATATCCCTCAATGCGCGGGCTAATTCAAATGTAAACTGATGCATGGGTGAAGGATTTGAATGTAAAGGAATGTTAATGGATGGGGAGAACATGGACAGATTAACCAACTCTTCTCGTGCTGTGTATTGGAAATGCGACTTTTGAAAATGGGATATTTCCCTTTAAATGGTGCTAATCATGGTTTATCTTTGTTGTTAGGGGCAAATTTGGTATCAAATTATGCCTAAAAGATTCATCTAAATGCCTATCTAGCCTGTTTGGTCAAAAACAAATTGAAAGTTACTCAAAATGACATAAACAAAGTGGTATACTTTCTTTTGTTGAACCCTTTATAAACATAATATTTCAGGAAACAATGGCAACTCTTTCACTCAAATACCCTTACTTTTAGGAAAATGTTGCTAATATAACACCAAAAGTCACTATTTTAAAGAATTTTTTGCAATTGCAAATTTCTCACTTGAAGAAATCCTTATTTTGGGCATTTTGGCTAGCTCTCACTCACGGATCCCTACTTTTTGCGCGTTCTCTCCCTCACCGGATTCCCCTGGCTCCAAATGTGCTAGCCTCATATTTGTATCCATTTCATAACTTGAATAATGCCGCCTTGTGAAATTGCCTCATCAATTTCAATTTTCTATTTCATGAAGGGGGCTACATCTGTATCCATTTGATAACGTGAATAATGCCGCCTTGTGAAATTGCCTCGTCAATTTCAATTTTCATTGTACACTCGTCCAAAGAAGTTCCTTGCCATTCATTGAAGTTCAAATATTGAAGTTCTATTTCACATAAATATTTAATATAAATTAAACAATTGCGTGTCAAAATAAGCAGACAATAATTCTCTATCATGTCTGTATGAAATTAAGATGTACGCATTCATGCATGGCTGAGCACATTCATTAAGCAATGGTAAGGTTCATATTGTGTTCAATCATTCACATTAACATTTGAATGGAGGGATTATCCAATTTTTTGCAATCTTCTTCCACAGACCTTGCCATTGTCAAGTGAATGGGATCTGCCATGCATGAGTGATCATGTCTAAATTCCATGTTAAGCTGTTAGAAGATTACTTTCTGCTTATTTTGATATACAATTATATATTCTATTAAATATTAATTTGAAATAGTTGGACTTTACTAAGTGGCAAGGAACTTCTTTGGACGAGTGTATATTTCATGAAGGAGGCTACATTTTTTTCTTTTCAATTTTTCTTTTTTTCAATTTCTTTTCTAATTTTAGTCTCATAAATGAAGAGCTATGCACCAGTCTTAAGAGTCTAATAATAGTTAAGGTGTTTGAAAGCTTTTGATAATATCTCTTGGGTGGCATTTCATGAAAAGCGTAAATTGGTTTGTAACGTACTTAAAAGGCACTTAAACTGCGCCAATTAAGTATCTAAACACTTACAAAGGGTCAGATTAATCGGAACCTGAAATAGTATGCAAATTTAAAAAAAAATTAATTCGATTCACAGTTATCTTCTGCGCATTTTGACACCTCTTTTGTTGCGCTACGATGTTGTTTGGCGGATTTATGCAAAGTCACACATTTCTCCCATTTTTTATTACCTGTCCACAGACCGCCATTGTAGAGATCCTCAGAGTGACCGCCATGCCATGTCCTCAGATTGCCACAGATTGCGTTATTCACAAAAACAGCAATAAATAGTTTAAACTTTTGACAGAACGGGGTCAAAGGTCGTTACAAACCAGCTTGGTGACAATAATCGTATGGGTAACAAGGGTTTTACACAGATTGACCTCTAATGACCCCTACATGACCTTGACCACTTTCTGTCAACTCTTTAAACCATTTATTGCTGTTTTGGGAATAACGCAATCTGAGGATCAATCAATGGCGGTCAATCTGAAGATCTCTACAATGGCAGTCTGTGGACAGGTAATAAAAAGTGGGAGAAATGTGTGACTTTGCACAGTGACTTTTTAAAGATGTCTGAAGGGTTACATATCAAAAAAAAGTTTTTGGCTCCTTCACATCTTGGTGATGTCAAGAACTTTTTGATACCCCCTCGTATTCTTGTTATTATTCTAGTATAATAAACCTTAGGAGGGTACTTGCTTACAGTATTGACCAATTGATTGTAGATTGGTTAGTTTAAGTACAAAAAAAAAGGTTGGGATTTGTTCTAGTGCGTCTTCTCACGTAACGCGTGTTACCGATTTTCGCAGTGGTCTCACATTAAAGGCATATTATGTGATCTTTGCCAAGTAGCGCCCTCTATCATTGATTTTTACTATGAAAGCAGATTTTCTTACAGATTTACATTTTTGATCATAAATCATAATTATCGGCTTACTTACAGATCGACACGATTCCTAATTACTTCAAAATCATGGTTTGAAAATAGATTGTACCGAGCTGTACAATCTATTTTTCAAAATTTTACTCTAAATTCACTCTAAAACCATGATTTTGAGGTTATTAGGAATCGTATCGCTCTGTAACTTGCGAATATATTCATGATTTATGATCAGAAAAGTAAATTTGCAAGAAAATCTGCTTCCAATTTTTTTCTCGATGATTGAGGGCGTCCCCTGGAAAAGATCACATAATATACCTTTAACATGAGCTGATATTTCATGTTGGTGTAAGCATGAGGATCTAGCAATACGACTTGGGTATTACAATACAAAAGATGAGAACTTCATTCAAATTACTATAACGGTTATAGAGTGGAGAATAAAGAATGGCAAACATGTTACCGTGGAATCGCCCATATAATTAAAGTTTATGTAGAAATATGCATTAACCGTGGGATATATTAATATACAGCGTGGTAAAAAAAACTCACTCATTTTTGGAAGCCATTTTCAGCTACTTACTAATCAAATTTGGTAAATATCTTTACATTTTATCAAAGCAGAGGCTATATTATTATTAAGCATTACAGGGCATGATGTTATGATGAAATAAAATAGACCTATACAGTGCACCTAAATCATGTGGGAGCAATCAAAATGAATGGAGAATTTGGATGGTTTCAATTTTTAATATGAAAGTCAGGGTGTCAAAATACAAATTTAATATTCCCTCCAAAATATTTTACACTAAAGATGAATAAATAGATCAATTCTCACTATCTATACGAGATAAAAGACTGATGACAATCTTGGAATTAGGCCAGGAAATAAAATAAAAGATTGTGTTGCGTTTATATAAAAGGAGCAAGTACTATCCTTCCGATGACGACCTGCAGTGTTTTCAGGGTTGTAGCTAGCCACATTTTACGGACGAATAAAATCTCACACATTCATCGCCATATGCTCTTGCATTCTCAGCTATTATGTGGTATTTAATGTACATTTACTCCACTTTTGAGTCTAGTGCTGGTTAATTTAGCTGAAAATTGCTGAGTGCCGGTTGTTTAGCTTTATTCCCGGTCGCTACCGACCGGCACCGACCAGTGTAGCTACATCCCCGAGTGTTTTTCGACCATTTTATTTTATTTACCAGACTCATTTCTTCTTCTTTGTAGTACGATTCAACACTCCTAGTGGAGTAAAACGAATGGGGATGTGTGCGCGCGCTGTAATGTTGTTGATGCTTACTTGAAGTGTTTAAGGACTTTTTAAAATTATGTTGCGAGTTCAATGTTTACAATGTTATCTGGTAGATTGTTCCAGTCTGTTCCAGTCTTGGTAAAAATGAGTAGCTGTCAGAAGATGTTTGAATTTCAATGAAGGATTTGCTGTGTTTTCCTCTGGTGGGGCGAGTGATTGGTTGCAGAAGTATTTGGACCGGGATTGAGAGTTGACAATGTTTTGTCCATGATTAGCATTTTCTATATGATTGTCAAAGTTGCTATAACAAACTTGTCGAATCAGGGAGGTGCTAAAAAGAACCTTTGACACCTCCCTAGTTGAATATTAACACTTTTCACGCAGCAGACCGCAGTTTCAAAATTTCATAAAATGTTTCAAAAATGTCAAAACTATTTATTTTCATCACCATATTTGGAATCACCATGAGAAATGCATTAAAATAAGTACAAATATGCCTAGTATTGGTTCAGTAATTCTTGAGTTAAAACTTTAAAGTTGGGAAAGGATTCTGAAAAACCTGTTTTGTATGGCAAAACTGATAGTGTGGAAAGTGCTAAGGTCGAAATGGGGATTTGCCGCAAAATAGGATGCCGTTTTAAATTGTCTGATAAATGGATGAGCCCCTTTTCAGACCTATTTTTGGTATTCAAATTTCCTGGATTTGCATTTTCCGTAGTTTTTAAGAGGGATGTCACAAATGGGTCAATGTTTTGAACTGCACCATCTAGATATAAAATAGAGCCATATTTAACTGTCATTTCTGTACTGGATGGCAAAAATAAACTGCAATATCGTGATTTTTACAATATTTATAAATTCTAAGACCAATTTGATAACTTTTTTAAAACAAGTTGCGCCATCTTGATTTTGGGTTTACAAAATTGTGTGCACTCATGTGGTCTACATAGTATTTTAGAGATTTACCCCTCCCCAGATTTTCAAATACTGTAAAAGTAGAAATTTTCGCGAGGATTTTATTTTCGCGAATTTCGCGAATCAATCCTCATCCGCGAAAAATATTAACTTGCGAAAATTATTGACTTCCATTGACTTTTGTTCACAAATGTTGAAAATTGCGAAAATCAAAAATCGCGAAATGCCTGTTATGACTATTTTCGTGAAAATATCTTCTCGCGAAAATATTGACTTTTACAGTAAGACCAAAAACAAAACATGACTAAAATACCTATAAAAAATACCATTCCCTTGACCTACAGGAAACACTTTTTTAAAGCCAAATATAAATAAGCATTTGAAATGCCAGGACATTAAATTCCAACATCTCTATTTTTATTTCTTGAGTAATAATAACAATATGTTTAGAAAAGTGTATTTTAAGTCCCTGCATCAATTACACGGTACAAAATATTGCCTCAGTTATAAGTATATGATGCAATTTATTCATCAAAGACTTGGTGCATGGCTGGTATCTAAACGCACCATTTCCAGTGTTATTATATCTAATACAATAATTAATGAAAGCAGTACATTTCTATTTCAAAGTCTATTACTATTCATACCAGCAACATTTTCATATTTTGGGAAAATATCTATGATATATTTAAAAAACAAAAATCATCGACCAGATGCGATGATGAAATAAACGCTAACAATATTTTGCCATGTTTCGGATATTCATATGTGATGCGATCTGTGAAAACCCACAACAAGGTGAAATGTCTCATATTAGAGATATTTATATTATAAGAAAGCTGAAACTGTGCTGATTACAGAACTGTTTGTCATTTTTCTACGATCACTACAACAAAAGTTATAAGTGAATTATGATTGTGATGTCATAAAAAGCTACAAAACAAGAAATCATGAAAATGGGCCAAAAATAGTTCAATAGAATACCATTATACAGTTATTTAGAAAAGTGACTTAAGTTTTTGTAGGTGAAATTTCATTAAAGATGATGACACAAAGTATTGGAAATGAATTTTCTAAAAAGAATATAAAAAAACCCTAGTTCACATCTGGCGACATCCCACAGGTTTTCACAGATCACATCACATTTGTCTAACACGATAGTAGTAAACAACTGACTAGTCTAACTGCGAATATCTATGCAGCTTCTCAGTAAATTTTATAAAAATAATCACTTTCTTTTTAAAATCCTGTTCATAAACCGTTGCCAAACCCAAAAAGTTCCTGACCAAGCGCTCTTACGGTACTTGTAGCTTATTTATTCAAATCTCACAACATGTGCTAAAGTAATAAACACCTAAAGCTCATCTGACCTCCACTGTCCACATGGTACAGGTATGCATACATTTGAAAAAGAACTTGAGTTCCACCGAAAACATATATACCTGTGATTTTAAAAATATAGGGTCTTTAAGAAAATCATAAGAGGAATGGATTGAAGTAACATCAATTGTAGTTGCAGCAGGATTTTCTTAAAGACCCTTGTTTAACAATGTTATGGTCTTTTCATTGGACTGTACAAAGTCAATGGGAACCAGTGGACACTGGTGACAGAAATCACTGATCATGTGACCAAAGTGAAGCATGCTGGTGTTGATAGAGAAATCTTCTATGAATATACACTTTGCAAGTAACTTTGACACTGTATTCATGAAGATTTAGTTCCTTGTTACGTTAAGGCCAAAAAAAATAACAAGTTAGTTTCCAGTAGCAAGCCTGAAAAGTAAAATGCGAAATGCATTTGGTTTTGGTGTTTTGCATCTTATCTTGACTTGAAAGAAGGAAAAATACATTTTATTTCCTGCTAATTGTGAATGGGGTATCATGTTTTTGTCAAGTCAAATATGTGTATTTTTGTTACTCTTATGCTCGCTAAAATGTGATTTTTGCTGCGGACTGTCACTCCACTTGTTTGCTGTATGTCGCCAATCGCCATCTTGAAACATGTTGGACACAATTTCGACAAAAGATGGTGACAATAACTGTTCCCACTTTTTTTCTAAAAAAAATTAATGTGCAAGAATCAAGCGTCTTAATTAAATGCGCGCACACTACTGTCCTAGTAGATGTGATCCATGTACCGAAGAGGAACGCACTGTAAAGCTGCTGCAGGAACCTTTTGATTACAGATAAACCAAAATGGTGATTCAAATCTGGTTTATTCAATGAAGTATGGTTAGATAAATATAATGCAAAAAAAAGACTCTTAAATATATTCTTTTCGTATTTTGTTTTTTACAATATCATCCACCAAATCAAACATATTTGAATCCCCATTTTGGTTGAACTTTAAGGGGGAATACCAGCAGTGGCGTAGCTCAGGGGGGGGGGGGCAAATGCCCCCCCTGACGGAAAAAACCCATTTGTGCCCCCGCCCCCCAGCCCCTCTAAAAAAAAATTAAAAAAGGATGAAAAAAATGAAAAATAGGAAAATAATGATAAAAGACCGAGATGGCGGGCGGTTATGTATGGGTATATTCAGCCGAAATAGTCAAAAAAGGCAAAATAGTACATGTAGTACATGTACTGTGCAATTTTTTTTGACCGTGCAATTTTTTTTGAGCCCCCCCCCCCCCCCCCCTTACGTGAAATTCACGAGTTGGTGACTGGGAAAACATTTGGGGCAACCTTTTACGAAAATTTCAGAAATCTTGCCCCCCCTGAAAAAAATCCCAGCTACGCCACTGAATACCAGGGTTGTTATTAGAAACCAGCTCTTATAAGCTTGTATCCAAAATTGCACTATATTCATTGAATGTATCAAAACCATTGTAATTTGAGTTCAAATATATTGATAATTAATACTATTCATTTACAAAATGAGCTGGATTTGAAGCTACAGAGGGCGGTTGTGGACTGACGAGCCCAACAGTCACTTTTCAAACTCAACACTATTAAAAGCAGGCAACAGTAAAAAACCCTGTTCTTTGGGACTGACCGACCAATTTCCCCCAAAAAATTGAGATTTTTAACTTGTGTTTTTTACCACATTTTTTGTGTTGACATTCTGAAACATTTAATTCTTGTTGAACATTTTTATGTGGATTTGTTTTGATTTTTGAAAATTCACCAACATTTTGAGAAAAAAATCTGACCAACTGACTTTTTACCCGAGAGGATCACTTGCCTGTAGAACAGGTTTTCATCACCTAAGCCCTGTTTTTCTTATTGGATGACGCCTTCCATTCAAATCAAGCTCAATTTTCACTTAAGGGGGGGGGACTCAAAAAAGTTTTTTTGGAATTTTGTGAGTGCTGTAATTTTTAAACTATGACTCGGTCTCAAATGAATCATAAAAGTATACATTTTTGGAAAGGAAATGGAACAGAGAATCTAAATTTGGCATCAATTTTGACAACAAATGTTGATTTTCCATTAAAAAAAAAGAAGTCAAAATTTCAAAAAATATTAGAATAGGTTAAAAAATAAGAAATTTGTCCAGAAGTTTGGTATACTTTTATATGCATTTGATTAATAATAATAGTTTAATAATTACAGCACCCACAAAATGCAAACAACTTCCTTGAGTCCCCCCTTAATTTATCAATGTCATTGAAATTCAAAACCGATAAATATACTATATTCTTAAAAAATACAAGAAGCCCATCACAAACAGACGTGCTATCTGTGACCTCTACAATAACATTTACCTGTCATTACAAATTACACACAATATCTGAACAATACATAAACCTATGAGTATAAAAAGAATTGAATAATACAAAATTCACAGCTTTAAGATGGAAACAACTCCATCATGGGAGTATTCTGTAAAACACAACAATTTCTCGTGCATTTTAATTTCGCGAGTGCATCAAATTCGCGAAATTTGCAAATGAAAATTTGTACCACGACTGCCACCCAGTAAAGAACTTTGCAATGGGGAATTTTGATGCCAGGAAAATGACCACTATTGGTAACTCCTGAACATTTCATGTCACGAATGTTCATGCTTTACAGTATTACTAATGCAGGGATCAATGTGCAGCTTGAACCTACCCTCCTCAAGCATTCACCTGTATTCACCTTTCTTCAGGATAAATTAGGTCAAGATTAGGTCTATCCTGCAATTTGTAGGGTGAAAATTCACCTTAGTGCACCATGTACGTTCAATAGTAACATGTGGGAGAAGATGAAATATAGGTGAAGATTCACCATAGATTCACCTGTCCAATGTATAAATTAGTTCAAGTTTCACCTCTCCAAACATATTACAAGGCAAAGATTAGGCGTCTTATCTTTGACAAACCTTGAGGAGGGTAGGTTCAAGATGCACATTGATGTCTGCATAAAGCTGGTCTACCACTTTGGCAGTTCACCACACATGAACTTGTTCATTTGATGACTGACTGTACAGAGTTAACATAGAGATATTGTAACTGTGTCTAATTCCCGAGAGATGAGTGGTAGTTTGCCTTTAAGGTATATGACTAGATAAACAAAATCCTTGGTAACACTTTCCACGCGGCAGGCAGCTGCAGCCGACATTCCAAAATGTCACAAAATGTTTCAAATATGTCAAAAATAATTAATTTCATTTCCATATTTGGAATCAATTTCATTACCATATTTGGAATCACCATGAGAAATGCATTAAAATAAGTACAAACATGCCTGGTATTGGTTCAGTAATCCTTCAGATAGACCTTGACATTTGAGAAAGGTTTCTGAAAAATCTGTTTTGTATCAGCCGCGTGGAAAGTGTTAAGGATCACTTTTTTTCTTTTGAGTATCGGCAATAAAGGTGATTTGTGAGAGTGCGTTCATGCAGCTGCATACATTGATATTGATATATTACCCCCCTGGGGCTTGACGTTCTTGATGTTTGACCTAGCCTTGGACCTACATATGTGGCGGATGTCCAGGAGGTGGAAACATATGTCTCTGCGTCTGTTCAGCGTGTAATATTTGCCTCTGCATCTGTTCGTGGTGAAGTTGTGCCGCCAATACCTCCGACATACCGGGTGGTCCATAAAGTCTGGGTGGTATACCTGCTGGAGTGAGTATCGGGTGCGGATGACTACCCGGTAAAGCCACCGATACAGGAGGGGGACGTAAGGGTGGTCCTGCTAAAACTGGAGGAAGTCCAGGGGGTATACTACGAGGATCAGGGGGCGGTGCAATCATTCCAGGGTCTATAATCCCGCCAGCCGCAGCAGCAGCAGCAGCTGCTTCGTTGTAAGTGTGATGTATATGTTCCTGTGGATGGAAGTGTACATGTGTGTGGGAATGAGAGTGAGAGTGATGGTGCGGGGTCAAAGGTCGCAGACCTTCACGCGCCCTCGCTTGGTCAATCATGGCCATGTGACGCTCTGCATTGATTCGGTCAACAGACTGTGCGAACGCAGCCTCGCCAACAGAACCTGGTGCAGGTGGACGTTCTCCTCGTTCCAATATGTGAGGGAATCCTGGTGGACGATGCGGTGAAGGTGCAATGTGTGGATGTGGCGAGGCACCCGGGGGTAAAAATGGCGACGCCATGACCGATGCTGCATGCATTTTTTCATGTTCACGGCGTGCGGCGATCTCTCTATCGCGTAATTCCATCTCTTGCATCTCCCTCAGCTCCATCTCACGGATATCTCGATCGCGCATCTCACGTTCCATCAAATCAATCTGCGCTTCACGATTCCCGGTCAAATACGCCCTTTCCATCTGATATCGCAGCATCGGATCCGGACCGGTTAAATTCGCCATCACGATCTGCGCTTGAAGTTGAGCTTGTGCTTGAGCTTGCGGAGATTGGGGAGGGGGCATACCAGGTTGTACAGAATGCGGTCGTGCATACTCGCTAAGTGTTCGTAACGCCGGCATGTCATGTCCCGGAGCACCATGGACTAGGAAGTGTGGATGAGCCCCAGGGTGTGCCCCAGGGTGAGCCCCAGGGTGAGCCCCAGGGTGAGGCCCAGGGTGAGGCCCAGGGTGAGCCCCAGGGTGGGGAGGAGGGCCACCAGGGTGTATGATAGCACCAGGATGAGGAGGACCGCGACCTGGAGGAGACAGATAACCAGGTGCTACACGTTGTACTCCGTAAGATCCAGTGATTTGTGCATCGGCGCTGTTGTTCTCTGGTGGAGTGGCTGCTTTCTTCTGTTGAAAACAAACACACGCACATGTTAGGCAATGGAAACCCCTGTTTTATGGATAAATAAGTGCTTATTGCAAATAAAGTGATGGCATTATTCTGTTACATTCTACTTAACCATTTCACAATGTTGTACTTTATTCCGTAAAAGGCCATTTACAAAGGTTGCCTGCGAGGGTATTCTCCTGGGGGGGTGGGGGTGGGGGGGGGGGGGGGTGGGGGGGGAGTGTGCCACTGGATATTCAAAACCCCTACCCATTTCTAAGGGTGATTTGGGAAAAATCTGTACCCATTTTTAGGGGTTTTGCTTCATTTTAGACTAACATTTTTGCAAATTATCGGGAAAAAAGACCTAATTTTTGCAAATTTTCGTGAAAATAGACCCATGTCTAAGGATTTTCAGTTGAAAAGCCTACCCATGGCTAAGGATGTCTCATGAAAAAAAGACCAACTGGAGCAGCACGTCCCTGTATGCCTTACATACGTGAGTACCCCCCCCCCCCCCCCCCCCCCCCCACCCGGGTATTCTACCAAACAGATTTCCAAAAACCTATATATGATACCCATAAATCGTGTAACACACACAGACTCTTTCCCAGTACCCTACCCTAAAAAGAAACGGCATCACTCGCACTCAATGAATGCATGAAAGACTGGACATGGAGTGTGTCTAAATAAACATGAGCTTATCTTCTGAAAGATGTGTTTAACAAAACCCAATTAAAGGCATACTATGTGATCTTTTCCAGGAGGCACCCTCTATTCATGATTATATTTAGAAAGTAAATGTTCTTGCAGATTTACATTTCTGATCATAAATCATAAATATATTGAGTTACAGAGTGATACGATTCCTAATTACTTAAAAATCCTGGTTTTAGAGTGACAAAAAAGTTGTTGCACAGACCCGACAGTTTATTTTCATTCTTTAAACCATGATTTTTAAGTAATTAGGAATCAAATCGATACATATATTATTGATTTATGATCAGAAATGTAAATCTGCAAGAAAATCTTCTTTCTAAAATAAATCAATGACTAGATGGCGCTCCCTGGAAAAGATCACATAATATGCCTTTAGGTAGAAAACTATAAATGTGATATTTTCGACTTCCGACTCAATTGCATCACAAATGAGACCTGTCATCACAAAATGAGAGTTAAGTAGGAAAAAACTATTTTCAGATTTGTCCAGATTTAAAATGCTCATAAATAAGCTTTAAAATTATATGCAACATGTCAAAATTGCTCAATGTTTTCCCTGTCAAAAACCAAATTGATGTTGCAAAATTCATTTGTTTTCTATTGATTTTTGGCATGTTCATTAGACCATATCTCCTAATGCACACTGGCAACTTAACGCTCATTTTGTGGTGACAGGTCTCAAATGTTCTTATTGCTGTTTTTGTGTGTAAATAAAAAGTACCCTGAGGGTTTGTTTTTTAAAAGTTCTGACAAAATTGACAAACTTACCGCAGCCTTTTCCGCCTCTTCCTTTTCTGCCTTTTCCTTTCGTTCAGTCTCCTCCTTTAGCCTCGCTTCTTCACGTTTCTTCTCCTTCTCTCTTCTTTGCTCCTCTTCTCTGATCTTGTTCGCTGCTGAAGCTCGTTTGTGGGCGAGGGACGTGCCATCAATGGGACTAAAGATGAGGTCCGTACGGCTGCATGAGTTGTGAGCTCCACGATACCAGTGACGTATAAACCTGAATACGGTTATAACAACATCAACATCGTTATTTAACTTTGCCGCCAAAAAAAATGAATACAAGAAGGACTCTACTCGACTCGACACATCTCCAACCTACTACACATTGTTCCAAACTTCATAAACACAACACAAAAAGAAAGTAACCACTTTTTTCGAGACACCCTGTGTTTAATTCCTTGGGCCCTAAATAAATTCAAAATATGGGAAAGAACAGAAATTTTCTCTCGCACATTTTGATACCTCATTTGTTACAATAGCACAAATATTGATGAAGCTGTGTTCATTTGAATACAAAATGATGCAGTTTCCATTGTAGCCCTATACCCCTTATGAAAAGATCGTAAACAAAAACAGTAAATCTAAAGTGTACCACTTCCTTTTCTCTATGAAAAGAAAATCATAATCTGAACATCTCACTTTGTCAATTGTTTCCAACACCTGTAGGAGGAAGACACTACATGATACTGATGGATTTGTGGTTAATTTTGACAATACTTTTTTATTTCATTTTTTGTTTTGATTAAACAAAGCCCATGAGCAAAACAAACCTTCCTTATCATCCTTATCGTTTGCGTATGTGAACTTATTCTTTATTTCATGGGTATAGGGTTAAGTGCAACAATGGAATCTGCATCATTTTGTATTCAAATGGACACTGCTTCATCAATATTGGTGCTATTGTGACAAACGAGGTGTCAAAATGCGCAAGAGAAAATTCCAGTTCTTGCCCATATTTTGAATTTATTTAGGGTCTTAGGAATTAAACACAGGGTGTCTCGAAAAAAGTGGTTACTTTCTTTTTGTGCGGAGTATTCTTATATAGTGGGTGTGGTTTGGGATGTCAACAGGCAATTTGATTGGTTTTTGGCTGATTTTCTGCTGATACGCCCATACATTATGAGACAATTGTGTATAGTTTGGGGCGGCGTTTAATTCATTCGAATAAACCTTCAATGCGTATGATCATCCCAATATTTTTCTCATTATGTCTGTGAAATCTTAGGGGCCAGAAATGTTCCACTTGGAAATTATAGGCTAAATGTTGTGAATTACTGCCAAAGGTGGTTAACCACATGCCAGGTTTTGTACTACTCATATGGGCAAATTTCTTGAGACCTTGTGCTTCTAAAATAAGAACCATTGGAGTTATGCAACTCAAACTTTGGAATGAGACAATTTTAAGGACGACCTTATTTCATCTAGAAAATATCAATATGAAAATTTATTTTTTAGATTTTCCCCCCTCAAATCATGTAAAATCAGCCGTTTTTTTTGCCGAAAATCTGGCGAATTTTTTTCTTCTTCAAAAATGTTAAAATAAAATCCTGTTTTTTGCAGATTTTGGTTCCATTTATTTTAAGGTAAACCCCCCCCCCCCACCCCCCCAAAACCCAGACCGACCGACCCTACTTGACAAGTCCGTCCGCCCGTAAAAAAAGGTTGTTGTTTAGGCAACCTTTTGTATATTGACAATCGGTCAAACAAAGATTACCATACTGGTCCGAGTATAGTCCCATGCCCGATTATAATCCCACCCCCTAACTTTTAAGAAAATTCAGGAATTCAAGGAAAATCCGTTTATAATCCCATGTTAAAATTCGAACTTCCAAGTTCCAGGATGCCATATTCATCACCCTAAAATTAAAAAATAGGGACAGCGGTCCCAAATAGGTCGTCCGTTTATATGGGTAGTTTGGTTGCAATTGTACTTCATCTGTTTAAATGTAATCAATTTTACATATGCAGCCAATTTTACATCTTGACCTCAGATGACCTTTGACCTTGGTATGTGACCTTTGACCGCATTAACATATGAAGGTTTCCATATTGCATCTATGACCCAAGTTTGGTTGCAATTGGTCATTGTATGGAAAAGAAATGGACAAGACAAAAAGTGTGTACTTAATTTTACATCTTTTTTTTTTTTTGATTTTTTTTTTAAAAATCCCAAAAATTTCTCAAAAAATTGCAATTTTTAAAAAAAAAAAAATCCAAAAAAAAAAAATTCTAAAAAAAATGTCAAAATATTTCAAAAATTAAAAAAGACAAAATTAAAACAAATAGTCTACTGCATTTTGTGACTGCTCAAATAAAATTGGCATATTAATACACGCTTTACAGTGTTATATAGTATTCATGCAGGTAACCAAACTGACCAAGTTCACTGACCAAGTGTGGTACAATATTGGATGACTTGAGGGCGATACAGTGAAAATTGGTTAAGCCTTGAAAAAAAAATTGGACGAGCCACAGGCGAGTCCGATTTTTTTCCAAGGCGAAACCAATTTTCACTGTATTGCTCGAAAAAAGGAATCCAATATTTACATTATTATGTTTTGAGAATCTGACTCTAATTAAAGATGGGACATCTATGCTTGTTAATTTATATGAAATAGGATAGCCATCCATTTGTCAAAATGTAGTATAGGCTAGGCCATGTAGGCCTAGGTCACGCTAGCATCATATCATCACCTAGGGCTCTCTTTTAAATTCAAAGTGGGGTGACTGTTGCAGTTTTGCATCTGTGTTACATTGCAATATACCCCAAAAGTAACGCTAATGCATCTATAAATAAGACACTGGTTCATTTTGAATGGTAAATCGTGAGCCTAGTCCTAGGCCTGCACACATGAGAAATAAGCTTATTTAGGGTGTATTTTCGTCTGGAATTTCAACAAGAAAACTGTAAAAATGCTATCAAAATATGTTTTAAATGACTAACTATATCATTGCTATTTGATTTTTTCATTGGAATGTGTAAACATCATGGAAATATTGAGGGAATTTAGGTTTATAAAGGCCAGCACAAAAATCGGAAATAAAAATAAGAAGCTTTACTTTTTCGGCCTAGCTAGTAAAAAGGATATAAATTCTCCTAGTTTTAAACCCACTATAAAAAGACCAAAAGTACAACATTTTTAGCCAAGGAGTATTTCACACTGTTTGCATTAATTTACCTTGTCCATGTTTATTGTATTTACTCTTTTCATGAGTAATTCTGATGGAACCTCAGCTCCACACAAAATGTACCACAGGTGTCGGCCATCTTGTTTGTTGTTTACTGTTTTCAGTTCAGGATGTTAATTTGGATTGTTCCATTGAGTTAAATAGGGGGTTATATTATAGTGACGGTAGGGGCTAATTGACTAGTAAAGAAGATAGTTTTTCAACATGTTTCCCATCCAAAAATAACAAAATTATCATTCTATTGTCTTGTTAAAATATATATTAATCATTATATTTTGTTTCTTTATAGAAAATACACAAATATGTCAATTATTTATCCAGCGTCAGTTATGAAAAGTTTTAACTAAAAATTACAGTTTCAAACCCTTCAAATGTATGGGTCAATCCAGCAAAAACATTGAACCAATCAAAAGCTCTTATTCCAAACTGTCCGATACAGTAAAAAAATCGGATGACCGATTTTTTTATTTAAAAAAACAGTCCAATACTTGATTAACTCGAGTTCAAAGCTCTGTGTAAATGAATGGACGGAAGATTCTCAAAACATAATAATGAATAAACTTGGTCGACCAAGTTCACTCCAGTGACATAATGTTCAGAATAATTGGTCTTTACTAATGCATTGCAAGTATGGGACGGAAGATTCGAACTGCATAATAATGGTTGCAATTGGTCATTGTATAGAAAAGAAATGGACAATACAAAAAGTGTGTACTAAATTTTACATATTGACCTCAGATGACCTTTGGTATGTGACATTTGACCTCATTAACATATGAATGTTTCCATGTTGCATCTATGACCGAAGTTTAGTTGCAATTGGTCATTGTAGGGAAAAGAAATGGACAACACAAAAAGTGTGTACTAAATTTTACATCTTGACCTCAGATGACCTTTGACCTTGGTACGTGACCTTTGACCTCATTAACATATAAAGGTTTCCACGTTGCATCTATGACCGGAGTTTGGTTGCAATTGGTCATTGTATGGAAAAGAAATGGACAATACAAAAAGTGTATACTAAATTTTACATCTTGACCTCAGATGACCTTTGACCTTGGTATGTGACCTTTGACCTCATTAACATATGAAGGTTTCAATGTTGCATCTATGACCGAAGTTTGATTGCAATTGGTCATTGTATGGAAAAGAAATGGACAAAACAAAAAGTGTGTACTAAATTTTACATCTTGACCTCAGATGACCTTTGACCTTGGTATGTGACCTTTGACCTCATTAACATATAAAGGTTTCCACGTTGCATCTATGACCGGAGTTTGGTTGCAATTAATCATTGTATGGAAAAGAAATGGACAATACAAAAAGTGTATACTAAATTTTACATCTTGACCTCAGATGACCTTTGACCTTGGTATGTGACCTTTGACCTCATTAACATATGAAGGTTTCCATGCTGCATCTATGACCGAAGTTTGATTGCAATTGGTCATTGTATGGAAAAGAAATGGACAAAACAAAAAGTGTGTACTAAATTTTACATCTTGACCTCAGATGACCTTTGACCTTGGTATGTGACCTTTGACCTCATTAACATATGAAGGTTTTCATGTTGCATCTATGACCGAAGTTTGATTGCAATTGGTCATTGTATGGAAAAGAAATGGACAAAACAAAAAGTGTATACCAAATTGTTGACACACACACACACCCCGACAGACAACACACACGAAGGATGCTGCCATAAGGTCTCTTCCTACGGACGACCTAAAAACTATGGCGAAGTTATGACTTTTTCAACACTTATTTTAATAGTTCAAAGCTGATTTAGTTGATGCAACTATCTACATAACTTGTGGGATAATCAGATATTTGCATTCATTCTGGAACTGTTATAAAATCCAATTGCTTCCATTTTATTGGCAAATAGCATGGGAAAGTTTTAAAGTTTTGCCCTCCATTTTGATTTTTGTTTTCGAAAAGCACCCCCTGTTTTAAAACCGGAAATTAACATTTTGTGTATAATTTAATATAAACATTTCTTAAAATCAATAGGAAAATAAAGGCTTTGAACAGTATTGACCACCATACTTATTATGGAGAGGTAAAATAAAGGCTTTGAACAGTATTGACCACCATACTTATTATGGAGAGGTAAAATAAAGGCTTTGAACAGTATTGACCACCATACTTATTATGGAGAGGTAAAATAAAGGCTTTGAACAGTATTGACCACCATACTTATTATGGAGAGGTAAAATAAAGGCTTTGAACAGTATTGACCACCATACTTATTATGGAGAGGTAAAATAAAGGCTTTCAACAGTATTGACCACCATACTTATTATGGAGAGGTAAAATAAAGGCTTTCAACAGTATTGACCACCATACTTATTATGGAGAGGTAAAATAAAGGCTTTCAACAGTATTGACCACCATACTTATTATGGAGAGGTAAAATAAAGGCTTTCAACAGTATTGACCACCATACTTATTATGGAGAGGTAAAATAAAGGCTTTCAACAGTATTGACCACCATACTTATTATGGAGAGGTAAAATAAAGGCTTTCAACAGTATTGACCACCATACTTATTATGGAGAGGTAAAATAAAGGCTTTCAACAGTATTGACCACCATACTTATTATGGAGAGGTAAAATAAAGGCTTTCAACAGTATTGACCACCATACTTATTATGGAGAGGTAAAATAAAGGCTTTCAACAGTATTGACCACCATACTTATTATGGAGAGGTAAAATAAAGGCTTTCAACAGTATTGACCACCATACTTATTATGGAGAGGTAAAATAAAGGCTTTCAACAGTATTGACCACCATACTTATTATGGAGAGGTAAAATAAAGGCTTTCAACAGTATTGACCACCATACTTATTATGGAGAGGTAAAATAAAGGCTTTGAACAGTATTGACCACCATACTTATTATGGAGAGGTAAAATAAAGGCTTTCAACAGTATTGACCACCATACTTATTATGGAGAGGTAAAATAAAGGCTTTCAACAGTATTGACCACCATACTTATTATGGAGAGGTAAAATAAAGGCTTTCAACAGTATTGACCACCATACTTATTATGGAGAGGTAAAATAAAGGCTTTCAACAGTATTGACCACCATACTTATTATGGAGAGGTAAAATAAAGGCTTTCAACAGTATTGACCACCATACTTATTATGGAGAGGTAAAATAAAGGCTTTCAACAGTATTGACCACCATACTTATTATGGAGAGGTAAAATAAAGGCTTTCAACAGTATTGACCACCATACTTATTATGGAGAGGTAAAATAAAGGCTTTCAACAGTATTGACCACCATACTTATTATGGAGAGGTAAAATAAAGGCTTTCAACAGTATTGACCACCATACTTATTATGGAGAGGTAAAATAAAGGCTTTCAACAGTATTGACCACCATACTTATTATGGAGAGGTAAAATAAAGGCTTTCAACAGTATTGACCACCATACTTATTATGGAGAGGTAAAATAAAGGCTTTCAACAGTATTGACCACCATACTTATTATGGAGAGGTAAAATAAAGGCTTTCAACAGTATTGACCACCATACTTATTATGGAGAGGTAAAATAAAGGCTTTCAACAGTATTGACCACCATACTTATTATGGAGAGGTAAAATAAAGGCTTTCAACAGTATTGACCACCATACTTATTATGGAGAGGTAAAATAAAGGCTTTCAACAGTATTTACCACCATACTTATTATGGAGAGGTAAAATAAAGGCTTTCAACAGTATTGACCACCATACTTATTATGGAGAGGTAAAATAAAGGCTTTCAACAGTATTGACCACCATACTTATTATGGAGAGGTAAAATAAAGGCTTTCAACAGTATTGACCACCATACTTATTATGGAGAGGTAAAATAAAGGCTTTCAACAGTATTGACCACCATACTTATTATGGAGAGGTAAAATAAAGGCTTTCAACAGTATTGACCACCATACTTATTATGGAGAGGTAAAATAAAGGCTTTCAACAGTATTGACCACCATACTTATTATGGAGAGGTAAAATAAAGGCTTTGAACAGTATTGACCACCATACTTATTATGGAGAGGTAAAATAAAGGCTTTCAACAGTATTTACCACAATACTTATTATAGAGAGGTTTAAGCATGAAAATATGATCAAACCATGAATTACTTATTAATGATGGTTACATGTGTTGAAAAGATCGAAAATTATGATTTAATTCCAAGAACTCCCCCCCCCCCTCCCCATTAAACTAGCACTTTTCTATATTTAAGTTATAAATCCATGTAAAGAAAGTCTTTAAATACTTAAATCATCAAGAAAATCTCAAACTTTGGTTCCAGCTTGCAATTTTGGGAAATCTGAGTAAGCTTATTTTCCTTTTTTTCCCCCCTTCCCCGGACACACATTCGTCCAATCACAACCCCAACCCCCCATTCTGATATTCTTTTCAAGTAAAAAACGAGTAGGACTATTATACTCGCACCAGTACGGTACTGAAGTGTACCTGGGGTCAAATATTTTCAATTTTGTTACGGTGCAGTTGAGTCATTGACTTCTAAAAATTTGAAGAAAAAAACCCTTTTTAAAGGAGGGGTCCCGCAAGCACATTGAACATAATTTGTTAAAAAAATAATTATCGAGCCCAAATTGCATAATTATAAAGAACAAAACATCATACATATCACAAAAACGAATAAAAACTGCCATGCGTATGTGCAGCCTATTAATAACTATGACTTCATTGACACCAGGACTTTCGATTGCTGCAAATTTTAAAAATTGCATGTTGAGAGATGTTGTTTTTGTCATTAAGTATGGTGATTTGTTCTATATGATTATGCAAGTTAGGCTCGATAGTTATTTTTCTAACATATATAGCTTGCAGGATCCCTCCTTTAATGGACAAAATATTACCTTGCAGTTGCACTGGCGTGGTCCATTTTATCTATGATGACCGGCTCTGGAGTAAGCGGCCGTTGCTGACTGGAATCATCTTCACTCTCTGATGCAGACATAGGTTCTTGTTTCACCATCACAGGCATCAGAGGCGCATGCTTTGACATCTGTGTCAGAGACTGAATTGCATCTTGACTCCTTCCAGGTTCATGTCTTGAATTGGCGCTTTCCCGTCTATCCTTCTGGTCTTGATAAGCACTGTGTTGACCACTTGCTGGGAGTGGAGTCTCCTCACTGAAAGGTTCTTTCTTGATGCTTTTCATTGGTGGCGGAGGTGGGAGAGAATCCCGCGGGTACATGGAGGGGTGATGCCTTCCGGGGTGGAGATGTTGGTGTGGATGCATGGTAGATGATGGGGGACCATGAGGGCTACCCCTCGAGGATGGAGTGTCATGAGGGCTACCTCTCGATGATGGAAGTTCATCATGTTGAGGTGGTGGCATATCACCGCGACGATGCGCCTCCCGCATCGACGGATGCATTTGTCTTAGATGCATCTCTTCTCTCATCGAAGGATGCATCATGTCTCCACGTCTCTCTGGCGGAATATCACGCATCATTGCCATGTACATTTCTCTAGACATGTGCGGAGGAATGTCTCTTGAAAGCATATGGGGTGGTAAACTGCGTGGATGTGGCTCACTGGGCCGGAGTTGTAAATGTGAAGGTCTCTCCATGGGAGTCAATGCTGGGATATCCCGTGGCAATGACGAAGAACCGTCTCTTGATAATGGCGGGGGTACATCCCGCGGATTTGGAGTTGCATTACGAGACACAGGAGGTGAATTGCGATAGCCGTCGGGAGGAACCCCCTGGGTTGCAGGTGGGGGCACCTCTGGTCTATTATGTGGTAATGGAGAACCATTTCTTGAAGTTGAGGGACTATTGCGAGGTGATGAGGGCCTCAGAGGTGCAACTCTCGATGACATTAATGAATCTCTTGAAAGATGTCCTTCCCTTACAAGAAGTGCCTCTCTTGAAGACAATGGAACGTTCCTAGGAGATGGTATATCTCTAGAAAGCATGTCCCTTGAAGTCAATGGTACATCCCTAGCCGGTGGAGGGATGTCTTTTAAAGACGGCGATGCATCTCTTGAAGCGGACCGCGAAATGTCTCGCGAGGAATGTGAAGTTTCTCTGGCGGCGAGCGGGCTATCTCTTGAGGGAAACAACCCATCTCTTGAAAATTGTGGAACGTCTTTTGAAGAGTAATATGGATCTCGAGAAAACACCGAAGCATCTTTTGCAGATAGCGGTTCTTGCTTAATAGTAACAGGTGATGAGGTATGCAAATTCCTCGATGGAGGCAAGTCTCTGCCGGACAAGAGTGAATCTCGAGATGATGGAGATGCATCCCTTGACGACGGATGTGCATCTCTTGACGAGGGAGGTATGTTTCTCAAATCTGAAGGCATTTCATGAGACAAGATTGGATCTCCCTTGTGTGGGTCTTGGGAAATGTCCTTGGTGTCTTGGGGTGCATCTCTTGACTTGTTTGCTTCTATTGAACTTGAAAATGCCCCTTGATGGTGAGGATGATGGCCCTCTCTAATTAAAGGTTGTCCATCTCTGACGAGGGGTTGACCATCCTGTGTGCTTGGTAAATGACCGTCCCTAGAAGAGGGGCAATTTTCTATTGACCCTGGAGGATGACCTTCCTTTAAGAATGGACGACCTTCTTTTAATGCTGGAATACCCTCTCTTAGAGAAGGGTGTCCCTCCCTGATGCCTGGATGTCCCTCCCTGATGCCGGGATGTCCCTCCCTGATGCCGGGATGTCCCTCCCTGATGCCGGGATGTCCCTCTCTTGAGAGATGTCCTTCTCTCATGGATGGGTGTGTAGGGTGTCCTTCCCTGAGTGAAGGATGTCCTTCTCTTGGCATAGGAGGGAACTCTCTTAATGACGGATGGATATAAGGCGGTCTCTGCATAAAACCAGGAAGGAATGGCTGATATCTTGAGTCTGGATTCTCCACCATATCCTGTGAAACAGTTCTAGTCTTTGGCGACCCTTGAACAGAATCTCTCGATTCAGATTGGGTCATTGTCTCTTGTTTCGTCATATCTTTAGGCGTTGGTGTGGAGGCGTGTATCGCCATATCTTTAGGCGTTGGTGTGGAGGCGTGTAATCGCTGTGACTTGGGTGGCGGAGAACCAGCGTCTCCAGATGGATGTTGTAAACTTTGTATTGAAAACAGAGGTGCTCCTCCTTTAGAGGGATCATGAGGTGACATTGAACTCCGAGTTAGTTCGTTAGACTTTGTATCTGTTAACGTTTCTTCGTTTGATACACTAGGTTCAATAGATTTAGAAACAACGGGTGACCCTGGTAACGTTGCATCCTGCGGATCAGGAATCTGTTTCACCAACGGTGATTCTGTTTGCTGCCGAGATGATATGTCTCTTACAGTCGATGACATTGTCTGCCTTGTAGAAGAGTTGTCATGAGGAGACATAGCAGTCGGTGACATTGTCTGCCTTGTAGTAGAAACGTCATTTGAAGACATAGCAGATGGTGACATTGTCTGCCTTGTAGAAGAGATGTTATTAGAAGACATAGCACTGTCAGTTGGTGTCAAACCTGTTAATAATGGCGTACGAGGCATTATCGGCCATTCTGGATTCTCATTATCCTGAGATGACAAAGGTGGCGGAGGTGTTTCACTAGATGACGATTGCAATTGTTCTTTTTCTTTCACCTCAGACATCAGCGTTGGTTGTTGTTGGGTATCAGCGACAGGGACAGGTGGCAAAGGTCTATCATGCTCCCCGATGTCTAATGGCTCCTTTTTGATGTGAATGCTGGGAATGAGTAATGGTTGAGTGGTAGTGTTTGGCACGGATTCGTTGTCGTTGCTAGGTGACTGCGACCTGGAGGAGGAAGTGCCGCCCTCTGAGTTGCCATCTTGATTGCTTTCCATTTCATTGGTCTCTTGATCTTCTGCCTCACTCTGTAAATAGAATGTGTATAAAAAACTATTTAAATGTATATAAAGTGAACATGTTGCTAAGGCAAAAACGAAATGCTGTGTTGCTCTCAGCAACCAAAAATTAGGGTCACATTTTTGTTCTTTTAAGGATTTATATTTTACCTAAATTGTCAAAATATTACTATCCTCTGCTTGAAAGAAAAAGCTTAAATGCTTAAATAAATAGTTTGTAAACTATTATCACAATAGAAACAGTTATTACCTATTATTACATTTAGGATCAATTTTGTCTTGACATGAACCACAACAGCCACGGCCTCTCTGTAATATTTTTCAGTAAGGCCAAATTAAATTAATTGTTTGTCTCAAAGCTCCTCTCCTGTTGTAAAACTACTGCGGAATGCGGGTTTTTTTCAAGTTTTTTTAATTTTTATTTTTAAATATAAAATATTGAAATCCTTGTAAAAGTGAACTTTTGTATTTAAGATGGTCTGATCAATGAAAATCTGAAAAATCGGTGAAATTTTTTTTGAAAAAAAAAAAAAAAAAAAGTTTTTTTCAGATTTTTGTTTTTCTAATGCGCACCAATAAACTAACGCGCGCGGGAGCTTTGAGACAAACAATTTTTTTAATTTGGCCTAATTAAAAAAAAGACCAACCGACCCTTCTTCAAAAATGTTTGGCACTTGAGGGCAACACTCCACTTCATTTTTGCCTAATATTGCTGCCATTCTGGTTTTCATTTCCGAGCCCTGATTCGTTTTTCATTTCCGTACGGCAGTTTTTCATTTCACTGCTGTCATATTTCTTATTTTTACTACAATTCCAAATTCCATCAACATAGGTTTAATCAATAAGTCTACATAGTTTTTTCCCTGTTGTTCATTGCCAAACACTTGTTCTATTTACGCAAATGCTTTTGTTAATACTATTTCTGAGTGTAAAACGATTCAGCCCTAAGGCGACGGGGAAAACCGCTGTTCTACGGGCCAAACCTACCCATTTGCGTCTAACCAACCAATCTAAATATACCTGTGGTTCCGTCTTGATCTTAATCGGTTGTGAAGCAGCCAGCGGCGGTTGACTTTCGTCTCCATCATCCAACGGCTCAGTTTTGATTGCATCAATCATCCTCGTTGCCATGGCTGCTTTGGGTAACTCCTCAGCATCATCACCAGCCTCCAACTCATCTTCTTCTTCCTCCTCATCCTCCTCCTCCTCATCTTCTTCTTCCTCTTTCTCTTGTTTGATGTTGGATGGTAGACTGGCGGGACTCTCTGGGTTGTCACTGCCCGGTTCAATCTGATATGAAAATTTGAAGTGAATATTTGCTGTTATCAAGAAAATACTGATGAACCGTCAAGTATTTGCCTCACACATGAGACTGACTTTCATAATAAAGTGCAATTGATCAAGAAACAAGTGTCTTCAGAACATTTTATTTGTGATATTTTAATATGCTATGGTACATTCAATTCAATTTAATATGCTATGGTACATTCTATGGTACCACTCGAGTCAGTTGGATTTAGACTGTATAGTGGACTTTCATGTAAAATAGAAAACTCCAGGTGAGAAAAATGAAACCAAATTGGGTAACCAACCTTTAAGATGGGTGGATAATAGAATCTATTGACAGATTTTGAGCAGGTTTTATCAATCACATACAACTGAGATTTATGGTTAAAAGTGTGAGCATATTTTAGATAGTACGGTAAATGCGCTACAGTTTTCATTTTATATCATGAAAGATTTAAACTCCTCAATTTTTTTAATTTTAAATAATTACCGTTCCTCTTTTGAACAATACCTAATTCGTAGCAATCACTTATTTCAGTGCTTAGCCACCTGCTTGAGAATGCTGACAAAATGAGCCAAATTCATTAGTATTTTGTGCTTGAAAGAATAATTCTGTGGTCTGTTCAATAAAGTGTTACATTGACAACTACATTATGGTCAAACATTCTCCTAACTATAACATAATGCAATGTTTTAAACACTTTTGTGTGAATAAGGCCTCGTTTACTATGCTAGTATCACAATAAATGCATTGGTTGTAAGCAATCACTCCATTTCATCATGCCATATCGTCAGCCTGCTTCGATAATTGCCTAACTCACTTTTCAGCGAAATTGAGATTTTTGCATAAATCATGACTTGACCAATCAAAAGTGTTGATAAATGCACAATTTCAATTCTGCCTCAGTCAGCATTGTGAGTTAGGCAGATTGTAATAATTATGTAAAATGTTTAAAATGGGTCATATTAACTTGTATTAGGCCTATAACAAGCCACATTTCACTTAAAGGAATATCTCCAACTCATGGACATCACTAATTCTATCCAACAGTTACTGCTCCTGTTGGAATTCTCCTGCACTATTCGTGGTGCTATTCAACATATCGTCAGCCTGCCTCAATAATTGCCTAACTCACTTTTCATATTTTTGTTGTTTTCTAAAAACTAGCTGTAATGTTATTGGTTACTCAGCTGATGATAATATGCAAAGAGCCAATCACAGCCGGCATAAGTAAAACATTACCTTAACCTTCCTCTTCTTGCTGATTGACTTAGAGCTGCTTTCACTTGATGTACTGAGCATACTTGGTGAGTTACGATTGATTCGTCTCCTACCCAACACATTCATAGGACTACTCGGTTCACTGAGGCTACCCCCATTCTTGCTGCGTCCACTTCGAAGAGATCCGGCCTAAAATTCATCATAGTAACAACATAACAAGCTGTTAATAGAGTTCTATCTGGGTGTTGAAACTCCACTTGACATAAAGAAGGCACTTTAACTATTTGGGGATGACACTGATAGATGGCGCTGTAGTTGGAATGTTGATGTCGGTCACTTTTGTCGCATGCTTAAGGCCAAAAAAAAAAAATTGTTATATTGGCGTAACGGGCTGAACAAAAATAGGGTAGGTAGGTAGGGATTTTTTTTTTTTTTTTTTTTTTTTTTTTTTTTTTTTAGCAGCTGTTTTTGAACAATGTTAACCGAGTTTAAACATTCCCTATTGTTTGTTAGAAGTACCGTCGTATTTCGTTCGAGAAAAAACATTTTTATTTTTTATTTTTTTATTTTTTATGGTCGGTCGGTTGGGTTTTTTTTTTTTTTTTCACTGAAAAAAAAAAGAAAAGTGTAGGGTCGGGCGTATTTTTAGGGTCGGGCGGGTTACGCCAATATAACCATTTTTTGTTGTTGGCCTAAGTATAGACTTAATTGAAGTTTACAAAGAATTGCTGGAGAAATTCCAAAAATAAGTCTTTTCACACAAGAGCTGACGATCAACCAATGAACGACTGTTTGTCACTATGCGATTCAAATGTAACAGTTTAAAACAGGCCATTAAAATTTGGATCAGTCATTGTACTCGAGATGATCTAATTTTGAAATAGTTGAGAGTGAACGGCTTTCTTTTCTTCATTATTTGCTTCCGGATAACAATGTAGTTGTACATTGGTTGAGTAAGTGTTATTAAAAGTTGACTTTGATATTCTGTGCCGTTGAGTATTAGTTACATTAAGGATCAATTTTTGACAAACAATGTTACCGAGTCTCTAATTGGGCACCTCATATCTCCATCTGGCCCTTTAGCATGTATAAAGTATTACTTCCTATGTATAACCTTTGGGCAGTCTGCTCTAAACATGTTCAAAAACACATCTATCAACACCTTGTAAGTGCTCTTGCCCCTGAACATGTATAAAGCAACACTTCCTATGCAGAACTGTGGGGCAGTTTTACTTCATATATCCTGAATGGCTGGAAAAACATTAAAGGTTTGTTGATGTAGTCTGCAGGCTTTTGCCCCTGAACATGTATAACGCAACACTTCCTATGCAGAACCGTGGGGCAGTTATACTTAATACATGCTGAAGGGCCGATGATATGTAATAATAACAAAACCTTGTAAGTGCTCTTGCCCCTGAACATGTATAAAGCAACACTTCCTATGCAGAACCGTTGGGCAGTTATACTTAATACATGCTGAAGGGCCAATGATACTCACCAAGTCTCTCTGTCGTCTGCTCCTCAGCTTGTGCTTTGGTTCGTATGAATCTCCCTCTTTGACGGGTTTGAACATGAACGACGGTGGGTCCATAGGATTCTCTATCAGTCGTAACTCTCCATATTTCTTGAAATGAATCCTACAGTCGTAGCAAAGCAGACGTCTGTCTCTACCGCCGTGATGCCAATCTCTGGAGGCTGGGTAAGTTTACGATAACAGATGCAGTTAATTTTAACATGAAGGAAGGGGGTTCATTGAATTCTTAACACTTTCCATACTACTATTAGTTTTACCATTATAATAATAATAATAATAATAATAATACTAACACTAATAATAATAATAATAATCAGTATTTATAAAGCGCCTTTTCCAAAGGGCTCAAAACGCTGTAATTTTGCTACTGGTGAATGTACTAAAAAATGCAACGATCAGGCAGCAGCTAGAGCTGAGGAGGTCACTTGTTAGGCGCGCCACCACTCAACTAAATCAGCGCCAAGTTGCAACATAAACACACCCACCATTTTTCAATGCAGCTCCCCAAATACCATTGGGTCAAGGAAGTTTTTGATAACTGAAACAACTGATCACCGATTTTGAAAGCAGGAGGAAACCGGAGAACCCGGAGAAAACTTGCGAGAGCGTGCATGGATCGTGATAAACCCAATGCACATTAAGCCCACAGTCGTGCACAGAATTGACCCAGGTTTCATTGGAGCAAGGCGAGGGAACAACCGCTTTGCAACACGCTCTACCTTATACAAAACAGATTTTTCAGAAACCTTTCCCAAATTTCAAAATTCTATCTCAAGGATTACTGAACCAATACTAGGCATGTTTGTACTTATTTTAATGTATATGGTGATGACATTCAATAATTTCGACATTCTTGAAACAGTTTGTGAAGGTTTCGAAATGTCGTCTCTGTGCCACGTCGAAAATGTTTATCAGACACAACTATCCATATATCTGCTGAAAACCAAGGTGTATACTTGCTATGGTCCAAATTAGGCTGCATACATTCAGGTATTGAATTTGGTGGGCAAATTACCTTGGATCTATTCTAAGCAAGTGTACTGACAGTTGTATCATAAAACCCAATTTCAATCCAGATTTAGCTTGAGGCCTGTCAAGTGATCTGCCAGAATTGAAATTGATAAATTGGGGAATAACCACCCCATTGAGTGTGAATTTTGATATGAAGGCCCATAGTGGTAATCATATATTAAGTTGCATTCTTAAACAGCTAAGAGAGTTTAAGCAATCCCATTGGTTCGCAGAGAAATCGGCGACATTTGGATGAGACATTTGAACACGGGAAGGTGGGGCTTATGTTTTAACAGTGCGTCCGACATTCACAATGCGTGGTTTACTCCATAACGCGCACTTCTGCCAGTGCGTCTTTGGAGCCTTTCCGGCGCCCCGACGCTTACGCATGGTGTACTCATCGCAAGGGATTGGATGGAATGTTGGGGGTTATACGATCCCAGCAGGGTAAAAGTTGTCAAATGTGGACAATAAAATGTACTGATTTCTTTGATAAATGTCTTAAGTATGATTGTTTAAGAATGAGAATAAAGGTATTGTTTTTAGACCGTACCCGTGTTATATTGTCTGACATAAATGCATTTCGGTTGTATTATTTTTTGCGTAGAACAAAATAATACTATTGTCTGCATTTATGTCAGACAATATAACACAGGTACGGTCTAAAAACAATACCTTTAACCTCTAACTCTCAGTTTGGGTCGCTTACAGTTCGCTTCCCTCGCATCTTGTTTCGCTGATGGCAGCACAGGACTGGTGCTAAACTCACCATTAAGTCTTTTCATCTTCTTGTTTCTTATTTTCATTGCTTTGATGTGAACATCCTTGTACTTACTTGTTGTATAGCAATGTCTACAGGCATAGCTGCTGAAATCTTTTTCACTATCATCACTGTCAATTTCACTTTCACTGGCAGAACTCAGGTCCACTGTAATAATACAAGAATAAAATTAGTACGTTCATATATTGCTATTGGATGGATGTTACACTAGGCTTCTTAGATCAGCCCTTGATACAAGTGGAGGTCACACATCACCAACAAAGAACTATATGGTGATCTTCCTAGAGTAAGTGAAAGAATCAAGAATAGGTGACTACAGTTTGCTGGACACTGTGTCAGACGTTCTGGGGATGTGGTATCAGATCTAGTTATTTGGAAACCAGTTCATGGCAAAAGAAATGCTGGAAGACTTATGTTAAGCTATGTGGATATTCTATGTCAGGACACTGGACAAACACCTACTGAGATGAAGACCTGCATGGAAGATAGGCGTGTTTGAAGAGCCATGGTTTATGTCCGACAGAAGTCGCCGGAGTGAGTGAGTGTGATATTGCATTCAAATATTAGGCACAGGTCAATAAGCTTATAACATATTTTAAACCCTCATATAAAAGTTCAGACATTATTTTGAATAGCTTATCTTTAATATATTTTGTTGGTGTTTATAGTGTGTTGCACATAAATAGAAAGTTCATCTTTACAATTTGTAGCAATCACTTGTTTCAGAACTAAGCCACTTATTTGAGAATATGGAGAGGTTTAAATCATCACTATTTTGTGCTCAAACATCAATAGAGAATCACTCTACATAAGCCCCGGAATAAAACGCAATTGATTTTGGTAAAAAACGCACACACTTTTAAGCAAATGCGAGATAAACCGAGATTTCATCAGATCACGCAAATCCTGAGAAAAACGCAATAAAACTGTTGATAGCGAGAGAATACCGCACATTTATTTCTGGGAGTTTATACCTTAACAGAATCCATATGGGCATACAATACACATCTGATTCATCAGATAGTAGCTTACTGGTCTTGGTCAATAACATTACCTGCTCACATGCATATGTTTACAAGGTTTATGAAATTTACATCAAACATTCTTGTGACAAAAAACAAAACTGATTATGTTCTACTCCCTCAAATCAACTATTGATTGAATTTCTGTAACTGTGAAAAGAAATGGTTGACTTACAAAATTCATTAGATGGTGGCCTGCTGGTTCGGGTGCATGTTTTGATTTTGCGTAAGACATTCTGACGTCGATGTCGTCGATATATTCTCTGAGTGGAAGCTTCCGGTGTTTTCTTCCAGTAGTAGTAGAACTCTATCACCTCACCCTGTGGTGCAAATAATATTAAAACAAATTCATACACTCTTAGTAGTTACAAACCATTCAAAATCTTATGAATATATGCGATACATGCGATCCAATCAAATTTTGTCCTTGACTGGTACGCACAAATAAGCCCAGGTTACTAACGGAGAACCAAGTACCTCTGCGTAAACATTAGTAACCCCACGTATAATGCATATTAAGTTTGATTGCCAAAACAATTCACGTAATGCCATGAACGCATGGCGTATTTGCATGACTCAGTAGCTACGAGACGTGTGAGTGATTTTTTTGCACGATTTACGATCAGATTTCCCTCGAGGCTACACCCCTTGTGCAATTCCTCGGTTCCAAAGTGAAAATGTTTTGATTCTTCAGTTACCTCTAAACAACTGATATGCAGTCACTATCCTATAAATTAGAACACAGAAAACTAAGCAAAGCTCATTGATAGTGTCTTATTGTGCGATGCGCTCTGTTTGGATTCATTGTTCACGCAGCACAGGTTAGCCAATTTTTTTACTGCAGGTGATATAAACTCTTTTACATGTTTTCTATATTATTAAAGAGTATGCACAAAATTGAAAATTTTGATATGTAATGAAGCATACGAATTAGGTCAATACATGCATATATGTTTAGTTTCTCAAAAAATTAGAAAAACAATGCGCCTGTGCAAATGTTGATATGCTCACAATAGCACTCTCCGTATCGGGCCATGTCATTATTCACACATAGACATCAGTGCGTATGCAATGAATTGTCTAATTTCTCTCGAACTACACATGCACATTTATTGACTTATAACTCCATTGTCTGTCACTCTGCCATCTTTTAACTGATGTCTAAAATGGCTCATTAACCCTAACTTCGACAGGGCACACATGGTCCAGCGGATAAGTTCTCGCTCCACAATACAAAGGTTGTGGGTTCGAGTCCCGTTGCGGCCAGCGTGTTGTGTCCTTGGGCAAGGCAATTTACCGCGCTTGCCTCTCTTCACGCAGGTGTATAAATGGGAACCGGCATTAATTATGTTGGGATGGTAAAACAGACTCGTTGTGAGGGAGGGGTGGCGAACCCCCACAGCAAAAATTACAAGGAGGGGTCTGGCCCAAACGCCAAGGAACAAGCACTCTGTGTGCGAGCTTAGCTTGGCACACGCTTTTTTAACCCAAACTCTCCAGGCATGTTTTGTGGAATAAAATCAACAGGGGAGAAAAACGGATCAACTTTGGGGTGCATGGGGAAATCGGGCTGTGCCGGCGCTTGAACCCGGGTCACCATTTGATAGCCCACCTAATCGCACCACAAGGGGCTGGGGAAGCGTGCACTACCAGCACCTATTACTGTAGTGTTTTGTAGCGATGAGGAAGGCTATAGTTAAGGTCATTAAGCATCTGCAACATAACCTTTATGTCGTCTGTGTTGTTTACTTCACAACATTAAAGGCAAGCTGTAGATTGACCATGATGTACATAGGCGGAAACACAAGTTACCTAATACCTTTCAATAACAAAAAGGATTGGGGAAAGTCATTTTATCAACATCATATACTTTGATTGAATCTGTAGACTCTCATCTCTATTTATCAGTATATTCACTATATGGGATCATCACTTTCTTTCAGTATAGTTCTTCTACCGGGCACGTTTCAGTACCCAATGAACCCGACAAGTCATTTCAATTATTATCATTCTGTTCACTTACCGTTTCTTTGTGGGGTATAAGCTCTTTACGAATCCTGAAGAAATTCTTGCCAAATTGTCTCAGACCCTTCACGAATAGTTTCTGTGATAAATGATAAAAAAACCCATACATTTATATAAATACCTTTCAACATGAGTCTGGGTTCTCTTGACATATGGGGTTTCCATCCAAAAATAAAGTGGATTATTAAAAAGTTCATGAACCTTTCACAGATTCTGTCCACATATTTATGAGTGTCTGCACCCTGATAAATGATCTAATTCACAGAGAAACGGACATTAACTCCCAACGGTCACGAGGTGACCCAATTATTACACACCCTAATACGGCAAAAAAAAATAAAAAATAGGTTGAACTCCAGCTCGCAACAAAATATGATGGTTTATTATGCATTTTGAGCTTAGTGCAAGAAAATGTGTGGTTACAAATATAAAAAATATTTTTGTTAAAACTTTTATAAATTGTATAAACAAGAATGCGTAATTAATTTTTGAACCTGCAAACTTTGTGTACTGCAATGGGACGAATTTCTAACCCCTGGGCACTACCTGTCTTTTGTACGAGAATTCCCATTGGTCAATTAAATGATATAATCATCTTGATAACCAATTACAATTTGCAGGTACAGATACATGCATTGCAATTTTTGGTTACCCATGGAATGATACACAACAAGTTGGGTCGGATTTCTGATTTGGAGGCCAGTGGAACTTCTGGATCTTAGTCGTCTTTGCATGAAATATATCGCCGCTGTTCTGTCAAAACCTTGTATCGCCATCCTACCCTTCAGCATAACACTTCCCATGTATAACCTTTTGAGCAGTTCTAAGCATGTTCAAGGGCCAAAAACACATCCATCAAAACCTTGTAAGTGCTCTTGCCCCTGAACATGTATTAAGCAACAATTCCTATGCATAACCATTGTGCAGTTTTACTTTATACATTCTGAAGGGTCGGTTTTGACAATCAGCAATGATATCGTAATATCTTACCGTTTCCTCTTCATTCCATTTCTTATCTATGGATCTTGGGACTGGTCTCTTAACAAGTGCTTGTAATGCCACACCACAGTTGTATTTACTCTCATGAAGCTATAGGGAAATAAGACAAAATATCACAAGGATTATTTAACAAAACATTGTGATATCCTACAGGGTGTCTCAATTAAAACGCACATTTAGATGATAGTAACTTCCTATAAATGTTGGAATAGAACATAAAACGACAAAATAATGTTAAATAATTGGCTATATTTTTAAGAAAACCACGTTCGATTTGGTTAAGTAATTACGGAGAAATGAGCGATTATGTAACAGTACAGTTGTCAAAGAACACTTCCATCCAAGTTTGTTCATATCGAGTGATTCAGACAGCACAGACAAGAAATCAATCAATACTTCTCTCAATAAAGGTGCTTTGTAGGTTTTTTTTGAGACACCCTGTATGGGGAAAAACATTCAACAGACGAATGCCAACAGACAGACATACAGCATGTTTCCACAGAAAAGGGCTAGTTAAACGGTTTATCTTACCCGGAATGAAAATTCAGTGTCAGCGCTTAAGCGACACGTTTCCACAGAGCGCAATAAACCGTTTAAATAATCGGCTCCCGACCTAAACCGTTTTAACCTTACGGTGCACCGCATTCTCTGCTGCGCCGCTGCCATAACAAGGCTGCGTAGAACCTAGCGTACTACTGCGTGAGCCGTGAGGCGCACAATGTGTGCGCGCGTGAAAGGTAGGGCGCACTACGGGGTGCGCATCGACAGGCGCGTTATGATTCCAAATTCAGCTTAAACGGTTTATCATAAACCGGTGTGTTTCCACAGCGCAGTGGTGCCGATCTTAAGCTGAAATAACCACCTCTGGAGAAGGTTATAATAAACCGTTTATGGGTGATAATCGGTTTATCAATAATCCGATTATTGTGTGTTTCCACAGGAGAACTTACGGGAATTGCAATTTCTTACACGGCAATAACCGGAAAGTTCAGTTCTGTGGAAACACGCCGATAGTTCTGTTCAGAGATATTTAACGCTAAATGTGCAGCACTAGGCTATGTTAGTAACAGAATATGACAACACAGATAACAATGAAAAAAACCCAAATTATACTTGCATTCCAATTCCTACAGCTTCAGGATGAAATCATTTAGTTTCAACACCCAAAGTATTTTTTTGATTTAAATTTACCTTACAATCAATGGGAATTCACAACATTTGGGCCCAATCTTGTCCAGCATAAACTGCGATTCAAGATGTGGGGTATAAAGGGTCATATGTTGCATTAACGACTTGGAACTTTTCAAATGGGATCAACCCTTCCCTCAAAAATAAAATTACATTTGCACCTATATTTACAAATGACCTTTGAAACACGAATATGGTTGAATAGGTCAACACTCATATTTCTTTTTGCTGAAAAAGTGACCATTTTAAAAGAAGTACCGCTACCTACCACAGTCAATGCTTGTATGGTTGTGTCATCTTTAGAAGCTACTTCACACCCATCCTCAGGAGACCCACCATCACACATGCCAACAAAGGCTGCCATGCTCCTGTACGGAAGTCAATAACAGAATGGGATGAATATTATTTCAGCATTACAAATGAAAGGCTTATTTTCCAGGGCTGATTACATATGGAGTCAATGCAAATTCCATAGATTTATAACCATACTCTATTTGGCTTCCTCTGGACAGTGCCGTAACTTAACAGGTGCAGCTTTTATGCATGCATATGTGTCTTCCGTCTTTCATCGCTCGTGTGTATACGCCAGTGCCTTGAGTAGGCGCGCGCGTTAAGTGCTGCAATTAGTAGAATACGCATTTACGTCACTGTCTCGTGATGGCCAAATAGATTATAGATCCGACGTGTCATCATTTTGTTTTCCACCATGTGTCAATTCTGGAGGTATGTCTGTATTTTTTTTGGAAAATGCGTGTGAGCATCCCGAAAGAGTCACTCTTTTCGCATATTTCATACCGCCAACACATATGGCTGTCGGCTGCCTTCATTCTTTTTCATGTAGTTCCTAAAAATACCAGTATACCTCAACATTTTCTCCCATGGAAACTCAAAAGGGTGCCTGTTACACATGTTTTTAAATCTATGAAAAATTAGTACATCCAAAAAGTGTGCAGTTTTCTCGTGGAATTCAACGTGTACTTAGCATATATGAATATGCATACCAATACCGAGCATGCGCATTTGTACACAGCAACAACAGAAATACCACCCGATTGGTCCAATTCAAAGACAGTGCATCGAACGATTATCACGCTGTGCCACGTGGAGGCAAATCGTGTGCCCTATTGCGTCACGGAGTGTACAACGCCGCATGAAACTACCGGCGCACTGTGGCGTGACTGGTGCGTGAATAAGCTCATGTATATTCAGCAGTTATCAGTATACACTTTTGGAACTGTATTTTTTCAAGTCTTCACATTTGAGCACCCTCGCAGGGGCCGTGTGTAAAATAGGGAAGACATGAGGACCGAGTCTATAATAGTGCAGCTATGAGGGTTAACAATAACATGCTCCAGTACCATTATTGTAGGTCAAACACTCAACCATACACTTTACCTTGCAGCCTGTAGATACATCTTGATATAAATGCAATTGATATTTGGTTTCCATGGCAAATCCCCCACCATCAGTATTCCTCGGACTATAATAGTGTAGTTATGAGGGTTAACAATAACATGCCCCATGACCATTATTGTAGGTTAAAAACTCAACCAAGCGCCTTACCTTGCCGCCTGTAGAAACATCTTGAGATCGATATCATTGATGTTGGGTTTCCACGTCAACTCCTCCAGATCAGTAATCTTCTTGCCGCCTTGTTTAGGTTTGGGCTGAAGCTCTGGTAACACGGCCTGGTGGCTTGGACCAACACGTATTTCCCCCTGAGTGCTTGCTAAACGCCTGCACACAAAAAACATTTGAGATATTAACATTTTCCATGCGGCAGTCGTCTGCAGACGCCTCCAAAATTTCACAAAAAGGTCAAATTTATTGAATTTCATCACCATATAAGTAATGCATTAAAATAAGTACAAACATGCCTATTATTGGTTCAGTAATTCTTGAGATACATTTTAAAAGTTGGAAAGGATTCTGAAAAATCTGTTTTGAATATGGTAAAACTAATAGCCATGTGAAGCTATCCACAACTGACTGCTCATGCTTTGTATTTCTTCAGGAGTGAAGTATGGACTCACCAATTCTATACCCAACTTAACCCTAATCTACAAACGTCGTGCCATATGGCACGACGGGGCCTAAAAATGTATAAAATATGAATTTAGGTATATTTTACATAAAAAATAACTCATATTGTGATAGTTTTAGATGAATTGTGTCACTTGTATCCCATTCCAACAAGAATTATTGACTATCATCATATTATTTTCTTGTAAAAGTATTAAATGTAACAAAATATGTGTAATTTTGTTGCTAAAATAGACCAAATTTGACATGAAATTTAACCATAAAATGCCTGTAAAATCATCCAAAATATTATAATATTATTCAGATTACTTTTGCATCAAGTAAGAAACTAATTATTGTACGCTAATTTGAGTAAAAGTCACAGAATTAATGTTCTTGATGATGTGAAATATTGCAATATTCATTGAAAATTTAATATTTTTGTTAATTTGTAATCAAACCTCATTAATTATTCATGAGCTAATTAACATATTATTTGCTTAATTAATTATTTGTTATATTTTTCTGGAAGCTTAAAGTCTACTCTATTCATTGATATGCTACTTGCGTGGTTTTATCCATACCGCGCTGAATTGATACTGTGATCAAGAGGGCGTCTATTAGCTTCTGAAAACCCCCATTTTTGTGTTTGTAGATTAGGGTTAAATACTGCCCTCTCCTATTGCATATTTGCCATTCTCCAAAAACTTATATTGTAATGGTGGGAGGTATTCCTATAAGGTCTCCTGTTCCAATCCTGCCCGGCCAAATTTTGATGATGGCAGGTTACGATGCTAATATATAGCGTCAAATATTGCGTTTCTATTTGTTTGCAAATTCTATCGTTTTGAGCAATGTTGCAGTGTTTTCAACACATGTGTGCATTTACAACCTATGGATAAAATATTCATGCAAGCTTTTAAATTTGATGTTACATTGTTCACTGAAGGGAAAAAGTCAAAAATATCCTCATAGGAAATATTATTAGTTTGTAAATGCCGAAGTAAAACTGCCCAATGGTTATGCATAGGAAGTGGTGTTTTATTCATGTTTAGGGCAAGAGTATTTTACAAGGGTTTGATAGATATGGTTATAGGCCATTGAACATGTTTAAAGCAGACTGCCCGAAGGTTATGTACAGGAAGTATTCCATTATACATGCTGAAGGGCTGGATAGAGATTTGTCGTATGTTTTTTGGCCCTTGAACATGTTTAAAGCAGACTGCCCAAAGGTTATACAGGAAGTATTCCTTTAAGGGCTGGATAGAGATTTGTCGTATGTTTTTTGGCCCTTGAACATGTTTAAAGCAGACTGCCCGAAGGTTATGTACAGGAAGTATTCCATTATACATGCTGAAGGGCTGGATAGAGATTTGTCGTATGTTTTTTGGCCCTTGAACATGTTTAAAGCAGACTGCCCAAAGGTTATACAGGAAGTATTCCTTTATACATGCTGAAGGGCTGGATAGAGATTTGTCGTATGTTTTTTGGCCCTTGAACATGTTTAAAGCAGACTGCCCAAAGGTTAGACAGGAAGTATTCCTTTATACATGCTGAAGGGTTGGATAGAGATTTGTCGTATGTTTTTTGGCCCTTGAACATGTTTAAAGCAGACTGCCCAAAGGTTAGACAGGAAGTATTCCTTTATACATGCTGAAGGGTTGGATAGAGATTTGTCGTATGTTTTTTGGCCCTTGAACATGTTTAAAGCAGACTGCCCAAAGGTTAGACAGGAAGTATTCCTTTATACATGCTGAAGGGTTGGATAGAGATTTGTCGTATGTTTTTTGGCCCTTGAACATGTTTAAAGCAGACTGCCCAAAGGTTAGACAGGAAGTATTCCTTTATACATGCTGAAGGGTTGGATAGAGATTTGTCGTATGTTTTTTGGCCCTTGAACATGTTTAAAGCAGACTGCCCAAAGGTTAGACAGGAAGTATTCCTTTATACATGCTGAAGGGTTGGATAGAGATTTGTCGTATGTTTTTTGGCCCTTGAACATGTTTAAAGCAGACTGCCCAAAGGTTAGACAGGAAGTATTCCTTTATACATGCTGAAGGGCTGGATGGAGATGTTTATGTTGCCCTCTTACCTTGTTTCTGGGTTGTAACCTAATATGTAAAAGAATGTATCTGGCCACGCCTTAAAATCCTTAGCTGCTTGGATATCCGTGTAGTGGAATACATCGCATTTACCACTGCGGAATAATCAGAAATAGATTGTCAAAATGAAATTCAAGCAAAATGAGAAATGATTTGTTTAAGACTAAAATGCCAAAATGTAGTTTGTAGAACCACTATTGTATAAGATTCAGCAAATCTGACCTTTTTTACCTATTTGGTAGTATTTATGGACAAGCAAGCAAACAAACAACAACTAAATGGGGGGGGGGGGGGGGGGGGGGGTACAAATCAATTGAGACACGCTGAAGTTGGCAGAATAAAATGGTTTGTTTCAAGTAATGTAACCTTGCAGTGCAAAAACCATTTTATAATTTAATGCTATTTTGAACTCTTCAAATAATTTCAACCTGATTTTACCAACACCACACACATGTACTATAATTTCCCCCCATTTTTGATTTTTGGGGCATAAAAAAATCATATATACGTAAAGGTTATGGATTCTAATTGATATATCACATCAGGGTTCTAGCCAGGACCATTTTAGTGCCGGGTAAATTTACTGACGGCGAACGGAGAAAGTGTAGCGAACGAAGTGCAGTGGATCATGGCATGGGATCTAGAGGCCTTCTTAATGTATTTTAAGGGTTTTTTAATGCACTTTGAGGGTTGCTGCCACATAATTTCTTGTTTTACGAGGCAGTTTAATGATTTTATCCATAAATTGTTTAAAAAAATTATAAAAAAAATTAAAAATAAAAAATAAAAAAAAAAGAAGAAAAAAGAAGAAGATTTTTTTAAAGAGTGCTGGGCGGATATTGTCAGTGCCAGGCGGCCCCGCCCAGTGCCGCCCACCGTAGCTAGAACCCTGTATCACATCAATTTGGCAAAAAATTAACATACAATAAAGCAATTTCGCCACTGACTCACAATAGAATGAGACAATTTTGCAATCAGAAAAAAACAACCAATTCTGCTCTTTAAATTCCCAAAAAAGGGATTTCTTTGTTTGTTTTCTTGAAATTATGGACATTCTATATGAAAGTATTTTGATTTGTATTGCTTTTTGCCTGCAGAGTTTTATACAATAATTGTTTCATTTAGTTGTAAATTTAATTTGGGGTTGTTTTGATTAGTTTTGTTTATATTTGCTTGTTCATTTTTGTTTCACACTCTTGAATTGAATATTGCTCAACATCAAAGTAGTTTTAAACATGGGCTGTCAATTTAAGTAATGTATGACCAATCATTTGACATTGTTGTGTTCATAAAAATCCTTTCTTCTCAGATATCATCGGTGGTATTACATAGTGACATATATTGCGTATATATCACTATGTTAAATCAAGATTTTGATTTATTTTTGTATTAACAAAAACAACTTGACTTAATGAATTTTTGGCTTTTGGAATTTATTAAAATAATTAAGAAAATGATATTTAATTTTGTTTACCATACGCCACGATGTAATACCACCGTCAACCGACCATACACCAGAATACCAATGACGATATGAGATACAAGTATGGTGAATGACCAACATTTCGATGTATTTGCCATTAGCTTTATCAGCACATTATTTAAATCATGCCATCAAACCCACACTGCGTTAAACCGAGGGCTAGTTGATGAGTTGTACAAGCTAGTATTTATAACGCTATATCGTTAGGAGGTTGTCCTAGTGACAAGGCAATATATTAAAGCAAATGTATGTGATAGTCTGACAACTAAACAATCGACAGGGTGAGTCAAAAAGAAGTTTACCCGGATTGGTGATGTTTTAAAATACAAACAAATGACACCCGAGAGTTCAGTAAAGCATATATTTAACAAGCATTCTCTCCTGCTTATTAGGAAAAAGGAATGACACAAATTGAGCATTGCTAAGAGGAGTTATGTCTATTTTAATAAAGGTACCAATTTTGCAAGCTGTCCACAGAATACAAACACATGTAAAGTATGCATTTTAGCTGCGTACTTCCCTATTGACCGAGATTGGTGATGTTTTTCAAAACAAATAAATGACACAGTTCAGTAAAGCATTTATTTACCAAACATACTCTGCTGCTTATTAGAGAAAATCAATGAAGCAAATGGATCATTCCTAAGAGAAGTTATGCCTGTTTTACTGAAAGCACTCATGTTTTGTCAAGCTAAAATGCTTACTTTACATTTGTTTTGTCAAGTATTCCGTGGACAGCTTGCAAGATGAGTACCTTTATTAAAATAGGCATAACTCCTCTTAGCAATGATCAATTTGTGTCATTCTTTTTTCCTAATAAGCAGGAGAGAATGCTTGTTAAATATATGCTTTACTGAACTCTCGAATGTCATTTGTTTGTTTTTTAAAACATCAACAATCCGGGTAAACTTCTTTTTGACTCACCCTGTATATTTATTATGGCCTTAGCATTAACAACACATTATTTAATCATGAATACAGAACCAACACTACATTTTAACTATGGGCTAGTTGTACAAAAATTTATAGCCCTATTTTGTGAGATGGTTGTCAGTGACAAGACCAGGGAAGTTAAAGCAAATATATGTGATGACAACCAAACAATCTATATTTATTATGGCCTAAGCATTAACAACACATTATTTAATCATGAATACAGAACCAACATTACATTTTAACAATGGGCTAGTTGTACACAAATTTATAGCCCTAATTTGTGAGACAGTTGTCCTAGTGACAAGACCAGGGATATTAAAGCATCTAAGAGAGTGGTTGACAACCAAACAATTATTTATATCATGACCATGGAACCTGGGGAAATGCATTACAGTATAATGGAAATGATGCTATAGACTTTAAACAAATCCATGACAGAATAAAGCATACAACACAGTGGAAGCTGGATTTTTATCTACAGTCATCAAAAAAGTAACTATACAGGTAATAAATGGGCTTTTAACTCTCAAAATATATATCCTACCTAAAAATAGTAAATTATAAAGTTGTTGAGAAATTTATCTTCTTTTAAAGGTAGATGACCCGATCACATTTTCGTAACACAGAATTATTTCAAACATACGGAGATTTTCATATCATATGAAAGCTCGTATTTTTCTCATCATCATACTGAAATTTGACGGCCTAAATCGGTATAATTACGGAGAAATCGATGAAATAACGTCGAATTACCGCGAATGGTGGTATACCACCGATATAGTTTGTGTACAACTCAATGGGTACAGTTCACAGCATCTTGTGCGTCTAAAATAAGAACCATTAGAGCTATGCAACTCAAACTTTGGAACACAACTTTTTTAAGGATGACCTTTCATGTAGAATAGAAAACTTCAAGTTGAAAATCGGAAATGTGACCGGGTCATCTACCTTTAATATGAGATATTGCACGCTAAGATTGGGTGATTTTTGAGGAAGTGACACTCCAAAATGTAAGGTGAAGTCTGATTTTCATTTTCACATTTTTTCTTTTCTACATGCGGACCCAGTTATGGGTACATTATCGATTACCGGTAGTGCAATTGGGGATGCATGCGCAGGTTGGATAGTTGGTTGCTTCATATTAAAGAAGACAAATTTCTCAACATCTTTATAATTTACTATTTTTTAGGTAGGATATATATTTTTAGAGTTAAAAGCCCATTTATTACCTGTATAGTTACTTTTTTTGATGACTGTAGTCTATAGTGTATGCTGCATTCTGCAGTCGCAACCCTGATGAACCGGCACTTTATTTCACCAGTTAGTCTGAATTTACTGTATAGCGATATATCGTGGAGGATGCATTAAGCAATCTAAAAGAATTACTGTCTCACATTCCACATGAAGCAGCTATTATTTATCCAACCATAATAGACAACCCTAAATTTACTCTCAAATTTACAAATGCTGCCATATTCCCATTATATTTTTATCTATTGAGGCAGCTATATTAGACAAATCAGGTAACACAAATCAGCTATCAATAGCTCACGTTTCACGTTAGGGTAGCATATGCCTGGAATAGCCTACCATCAGCAGTCAGAATTGAACTAGAGAACATGACTATGCATCAATTTAAGTATAAGATTAACAAATTTTAATTGGGTGCAAAGTACTTCTTAATTATGTAATTATATTATTTTGCTATTTATGTTTGATTCATGTATATAAATATTTGAACATTTCTTTGTAAATACTGTAATATTTTCTGTATGATAAGGGCCTGCTTGGAAAGCAGTGCTTGACACTGAAGCTGTTTACCCTCAATAAAGAAAGATTAAATACATAAATACCCCACACATTTTGCATGATACAACCCTAATTTACTCTAAAATTTACCAATGCTGCCATATGCCCATTATATTTCATATATTTAGGCAGCTTTTAGACAAATTATTGCCTCAGGTTTACACAAAGCAGCTAATAATACCCCACACATTTTGCATAAGACAACACTAATTTACTCTCAAATTTACCAATGCTGCCATATACCCATTATATTGTATCTATTGAGGCAGCTATAGACGAATTATTGCCTCAGATAACACAAAGCAGCTAATAATACCCCACACATTTTGCCTAAGACAACACTAATTTACTATTCTAATTTACCAATGCTGCCATATGCATTATTAACCACTTGTCTGCATAGGAAGCTACAAAAGGAAGTCAAAGCCACACACTTGTCAGTGGTGGTGACTGATCATTGGATCAATTTCAGATAAAAAGTATACATTGTTTGTCTTCTGGTCTAAATGTATTTGTTTTGATTTGTTTATCTGATTTATTTGTGGGGTTTAATTCTTTTGTCCTCCCTCACCTTCTTTCTGATTTTGTTTTTTTGTCCTTTCATTTTCTTTATTTCACACACTACTGTAAAAGCCAATATTTTCGCGCATTTTGAAATCATAGACATTTTGCGGGCTACCTTCTAGATGCACTACATGAATGTTGAAAACAATATTTGTGTGCGTTATAATTTTGGCGAAAATAAAACCATTGCGAAAATTTCAGCTTTTACAGTATACTGCTAGCTTGGTATGAAATATATTACAGTCAAACATATGCTGAAGTTCTTAATACTGTAAACACTATAATCTAGCAGATACTTTAATTCACAAATTTGAAATTACTGCTATTTTTGCAGGCATTCAATTTCGTGAATCTGGACATTTTACTGTTACTTTCAATGCAAAATTGTCAGTTTCGCAGGTATTTAATTTTGGGAATCCACACCCCTGCGAAATTCGTGAAGTTAAATCGCTCGCGAAATTAAGTGGTTTTACAGTATACAACATTTAATTCAAATATTGAATGAAGCTCATATGAAAATTCTAGTTTTCAAGGAGCATTACTTTTGTTAGTTTGATTCTTGATATTGTAAATCTGTCAACTGCAGGGGTAGAATTTCGTTATGAGCCGCGAGAATCCAAACTGATTCTCGCGGAAGGATTTTAATTCTCGCAAATTTTGAGAATCCATGGATTTTTGCAAAATGAATGGAAATAATATCAAGAATAAGGCTATAAGCTTGCACAACTTCCACATGTTTGCTGACTAAGGGTAAAATACCACCAGTCATCTAAGGTCCTGTTTTATTAAATTATTATTATTATTATTATTTTTGTTGTTGTTGCGTGAATCCACATGGATTCACGCTGTAGTGTTTTTACGCGGATCGATTCACGGATTCGCGCCGAAATTCTACCCCTGCAACTGATTCAAAATATTTGTATTTATTTAATTTTTCACTTCTACTAAAGTAAAATAGAAAGTGAAGGATATAGGGTCAACAACAAAATTATGTTGTGTACATGTTGCCTTCAGCGACCAACCCTAACATTTCGAAAATAAGGGGGGGGGGGGGGGGGTTAAGATTGAAATGTTACCCAAATTGTCAAAATATTACTATTTTGTGCTTGAAATGAATAAGTTTGAATACATTGTTGTTAAACTTAATTATCACACTACAGGGTGAGTCAAAAAGAAGTTGTACGGATTTGAATATTTTTTCCTGAGAAAGAAAAAGAAAATTGACCTAAAACTCAAGCAATATTTTGACGAGAATATTCTTCCGATCATCTGAAAAATCCAATGACTGAAATTGATCATTCCTATCCAGAGTTATAGCTATTTTACTAAAATAACCCATTTTATTAGCCGTCCACCAAAATGTAAAACAGAAAAAAGTAAAGAAAATGTTTAAAACTCATCATTATCATATCAGGAAGTAATTGTTTTATTCCTCATAATGCAAAATCATAGAATCCGTCAAAAAGAGAAGGTTAAAAGTCTTCTTGTAGTCACTGATTATTTATTTTAGGCACACCATTCCCACCTGTGTTTGAAACTCCCGGGCTTTAATCTTATTTGAATATGAATGACCGTGTGTACATTTTACTGCCCACTTAGAGTGGGTAGATATCAAGAGAATTAAGCGTTCCATGGACAGCTAAAAATGGGGTTCTTTTATTAAAACAGGCATAGCTCCTGATATAATTGATCGATTCCAATGATTTCTTTTGTCATATGAGCGAAATAAGTTGCTCTTTGAATATGTGTCTCATTGGTTTGTTAAATATGTTTGGTCTATTTTTAAACAAATATTCATTCCCGTACAACTTCTTTTTGACTCACCCTGTAGTACAAACATTAATACAATTGACATTATTTACCAATATTGTCTTGACATGAACCACTACAGCCATGGTCTGTCAGTAATATTTCTCAGCAATTAAAAACAAATAACAAAACCACAAAACAAACACCTGACTCAATATTGTTGGCATTTGAGGGGAACACAATTACTTTTTTATTATAAACAAAAGACGTCCTATAGAATGGGGAAAAAAATCCTAGACTGTTGGGAAAATTGTAATACTCACGTAAGCGTTGAAATAGGATATGTGTCGTTTGTGTCAGATATAAACAGCTCTCTACTCTTAATGGTCGGGTCTTTAGTTACCAGATCACAACCACTGTCTAACATGAAAGGAAATATAATATGCGTATGTTAGTTTAAGACATGAGTATGGTCTCTGCTCTTAATGGTCGGGTCTTTAGTTACCAGATCACAACCACTGTCTAACATGAAAGGAAATATAATATGCGTATGTTAGTTTAAGACATGAGTATGGTCTCTGCTCTTAATGGTTGGGTCTTTAGTTACCAGATCACAACCAGTGTCTAACATGAAAGGAAATATAATATGCGTATGTTAGTTTAAGACATGAGTATGGTCTCTGCTCTTAATGGTCGGGTCTTTAGTTACCAGATCACAACCAGTGTCTAACATGAAAGGAAATATAATATGCGTATGTTAGTTTAAGACATGAGTATGGTCTCTGCTCTTAATGGTCGGGTCTTTAGTTACCAGATCACAACCAGTGTCTAACATGAAAGGAAATATAATATGCGTATGTTAGTTTAAGACATGAGTATGGTCTCTGCTCTTAATGGTCGGGTCTTTAGTTACCAGATCACAACCACTGTCTAACATGAAAGGAAATATAATATGCGTATGTTAGTTTAAGACATGAGTATGGTCTCTGCTCTTAATGGTCGGGTCTTTAGTTACCAGATCACAACCAGTGTCTAACATGAAAGGAAATATAATATGCGTATGTTAGTTTAAGACATGAGTATGGTCTCTGCTCTTAATGGTCGGGTCTTTAGTTACCAGATCACAACCAGTGTCTAACATGAAAGGAAATATAATATGCGTATGTTAGTTTAAGACATGAGTATGGTCTCTGCTCTTAATGGTCGGGTCTTTAGTTACCAGATCACAACCAGTGTCTAACATGAAAGGAAATATAATATGCGTATGTTAGTTTAAGACATGAGTATGGTCTCTGCTCTTAATGGTCGGGTCTTTAGTTACCAGATCACAACCAGTGTCTAACATGAAAGGAAATATAATATGCGTATGTTAGTTTAAGACATGAGTATGGTCTCTGCTCTTAATGGTCGGGTCTTTAGTTACCAGATCACAACCACTGTCTAACATGAAAGGAAATATAATATGCGTATGTTAGTTTAAGACATGAGTATGGTCTCTGCTCTTAATGGTCGGGTCTTTAGTTACCAGATCACAACCAGAGTCTAACATGAAAGGAAATATATAATATGTGTATGTTAGTTTAACGCTTTCCATGCGGCAGGCGACTGCAGACGACGTTCCAAATTTTGACAAAATGTTTCAAAAATGTCAAAATTATTAGTGTTGTTATCGATTGTCGGAAGTGTCGCATGTCGCAATATTTTCCATACGATACGACATGTCGATACATATTTTCGTATATCGGAAAGAAACGACATGAATTTTATAATTGGGTTTTACATGCTTTTAAGTTTTCCGCACATTCCCCATTCACTTACAATTCATTACAAATTGTGATACAATGTATATTGACGTGTGCATGGCCGTACCGTGCATCATTCCCTCGGTGAAAGCCTGACAAATCCCGCAAGTATCAAAATAATTCATACTGAATAACAACGCCATCGGGGAATGCCCCTCGTATTGTATTTATAAATAAACAACCACGTTTTTCAAAGAGCGCAATGGTCTATCAGGGGCGTAATCCACATCTGTGGAACTGTGCCTTTCGAGATGAGTTGAGAGCACATGGTATTGGCATTGCGTCACTCGGACCGGTTCCGGAAAATTAAATAAATTTATAAAATCATCATCGTAAAATGTGTGATTGGACAAATTGTCACACGCATGCGTAAGGATGATTTCCGTAGCAATACGTCATTCGTATCGGGTTTCGGAAAAGGCCGAAGGGAAATCGAATAAATCCGAAGCACAATGTCACATGCATGCGTAAAGGATGATTTTCTTCAATTAAAAGCTGGCGACCATATCGGCAAGCTAATTCAGAATTTGTTCATTTTAGTCTTCGTTTAACGTTTTTAAATGACTTTTCCGGCCAATTTTCAAAGTTATTTATTGGTGGGGTACATCATCGATAGGAATATTTCTCCCATTCCCGATCTGATCAGGTTTTATCTGACGTTTTTGATTCGAGACGATAGTTGCAGAATTCGGAAACTAAAAAGTTATTTTATCGATAATATATCGACATGTCGAAGTTTTCTTTGACGACATATCGATACAAAATTTTGTATCGATAACAGCACTAAAAATTATTGAATTTCATTACCATATTTGAATCACCATGAGAAATGCATTGAAATAAGTACAAACATGCCTAGTATTGGGTCAGTAATCATTGAGATAGACTTTAAAAATTGTGCAAGGTTTATGACAAATCAGTTTTGTATAATGGTAAAACTAATAATAGCCGCGTGGAAAGTGTTAAGACATGAGTATGGGAAGATGTGGGGAGGGAAAGGGGTGGTTATTCAGTGTAAAAATGTCTGATATAAATGGTTCTCTGCTATGTTGGATAAATGTCTGGGGTGGGGGAAAGGGCTAGAGGGGGAGGGGGGAAATCAGTGTGATAAGAATCTGATATAAATAATGAATGTTTAGGTCTTTAATTACCAAATTATCACCAGTGTCAACATGATATAATAAATGTAATGTACATATCATGTATCGACATTATGACATTATGCCAATAGGTAGACGTAGACTACCTTTGAATAGAGTCCTCAATTCCTCAAGGAAGAGCATAATAACAATTCAAAGTAATAGACCTTCTGGAATAGAAGTTGTCTATTCCAGAAGGTCTATTACTTTGAATAGTTATAATATTCATATGTTAGTGTAATTCTGGAATGGGGTAGTGTAAGACCATGTAGTCAAATATATTCATGAACAAATATTTCAACCTAACTATTAAAATATTCATAGTCTTCAGTGAAGTCTAAAACATTCATACCAATACCACTTTTCTTTCCCTTTGACCCTAACGATAACCTAATATTGCCAATTTTATTTTGGAACGCACTGACACAGTTTAAGAACAATTTTAAGATATTTGTCATCTATTTTTATTTTGTGTCGAAAAAAGTGTGGAATTCGGGAAGCTCCTTCCTGGGAAATTTGGGTATTTAGAGGTAAATTTGGGTATTTGGAGGGCAATTTAGGTATTTGGAGGGAAATAATTTGTTTGCTTCCCGGGAAATATACATTTTTTCCAGCCCTGTTTGTGTGTGTAAAATGTAGCGCTACAATACATTAAGGACTGGGAAAATGCTCAAAAGCGCAAAAGCACCAAAAAAGCACCTTTTACCCAAAATAGCACTTTTTGCTCAAAAAAGCACTTTTTCATCACACATCATTTTTTTCCTCAAAATTGTCTAAATATTTAACAAATAATGTCCATCTACTTAAAAATCAACAAGTTACATAACTGTGGAAGTGTTTATTCTACACTTAGTTTAGTTTGAATGTAATTTTGAATGAAAAATGATGGTTTTGACAACGAAAAAAGAAAATACGTCAACATGGAAACATGGAATATAATCGCTTTTGGATTTATTTTTAACGCATGGCATAATTTTGGTGAATAAAAGCACCTTTTACTAAAAAAAAAGCACCTTTTACCTAAAAAAGCACATTTTGCTCCAAAAAGCACTTTTTCCAAAATCAAGCAGCACTTTTAGTGCTTTTAAAAAGCGCAAAATCCCTGTCCCTACAATACATTGTGTGAAATAGTGAGTGCAACCTACTATTTTCTGTAGTTCTGTCCTGTACCAATAGCGTGTAGACGGAATCAGGTACTTCGGGCTGCCTATGAAACCACTTCACCACTACAGCAACCATATCTCGCTTACTCTGTGTATAATATGACAAGTAACACACAACGCTTGTAATTAACTGGGTAAGAAAATGCTAGCTAAAGGCCCGGGGAGGGGGTATTCAGATATTTGTTTGATAGGGATCGAGGGCCGGATGTGCCGCCAGCAAAATGGAAATTGACCCAAACGTTTACCAATTTTCGGGGGGAAATGGACCCATATGTTTACCGGAAACCCATAATTTTCCTATATATTTGACAAATTGTGCTAAAATGTTGGGTGAAAAATAGCAAAATTAAGGATTTTAGACCCATAAATGGCTTTGAAAAGGGGTCATCCATTAACCAGAGGGTGAAAAATGGGACCCTAATTGACAGCACATCCCAGTAACCTCATTATCCACTAAGTACCCCGCCCCCTCCTTGGGATGAGCTAAGGCATCACATAAAACCCTGTTCTACAGGCTGATAGTATATCACTGCAAATTATGAACTATACTTTTGGACAAACTAAAAAGTGAATGCAATTCTAAACACAAAAGTAAACGCAAAACTAAACGTTTCTTGCATTTTGCCCCAAATTGACCTCAAAGCACGCTCAAATTGAGTGAATATATCAAAGATGTTTCAACTATCTGTGATATAATGGGACAGTTATTGATTAGAGGCTGGGTGGAAAACAGCTTAGTTGTTGGGCTCACATAAGTGTTTAGTATTGCGTTTACCTTTGAGTTTACTTTTAGTTGATCCAAAAGTAAACGCTCATAATTTGCAGTGTATATATCGAGGGCTTAGTGCCACAAGGCCTATCTCTGATAGCTGCCAGTTGATGTAAGTGGGCTAGCATATGTGACCCGTCACATCAAAATGGACATGTTGGAGGCAAGACTGACTCCAATTTAAGTTACACATGAGACCTGTCACCACAAAATGAGCGTTAAGTCGCCAGTGTGCATTTGGAGATATGGTTCAATGAACATGCCAAAAATCAATAGAAAACATAGGAATTTTGCAACTTCAATTTGATTTTTGACAGGGAAAACATTGAGCAATTATGACATATTGTTACATATCATTTTAAAGCTTGTTTCCAGAGTATTTTGAATCTGGACAAACCTCAAAATTAAGTTTTCCGACTTAACTCTTATTTTGTGATGACAGGTCTCATATGTCACATGTTCTACCATAACCAGACACAATAGGGCAAGATATCAAAATTGAGTTGGTAATTGATTATTAAAGTAGAGATCGTCAGCTTTACAATGGATTTTTTTTTTAATCGGACTTCCCAAAGCGGAGTTAAATCATTTTCAAGTTTGTCTTTATGAAAAAATATAATTTCAACTGAAATTCACTGCTTTTCACAAAACACAGCATACCATTTTCCACCAAATAATTAAACTTTTTTATAAAAAAAACCTACTCAATAAAGTTGTCATAAACATATTTGAACAAAAACTGTCCAGAATTGTTTTCTTTTTCCCCAGAAATTTATTGATGACATTTAAATCGTATAATAAAAGCGTGTAAATCCTTTACATCTGGCTGGCGACAAAACCACTTCAACAACAGCAACCATACTGTAACTCTGCGGATAATACAACAAGTGGTATTTATAGAGTTTGAGCGAGATATAGCTCAAACTCGTTTAGCCAGCGGAGCGGAAAGTGTTATGGTTGGCAAGTTTGCTGGACCATAATGGTTACCAGTAGGCCCTTCACGTTCCACTTAACCCCCCGGGGTCTACCTGTCTATCTTACAGTGGTTTTGATTGGTTTATTACAAGATGTACTCATATGAATAGCCAATTCAAATGCAGCTTGTAAAATGTTTCACTACCATCTTTATCAGGGATACAATTAGTCTAACAATGTCTCTCATTGGTTCAATAAATGATGTATCCATCTTTTTCGGCCGGTAGTTCTCAGGGGGTTAAGGGTGCCCACGTACCAACCGTTTGTTTGTTAGCTTGCTCGAATAATTTTGGTACCTTTGCACATCATTCGCCTTTCAGTCTCCATATCGAGAGGATATAATTATAAAATAAAAATACTCATTATTACATCTTTTTCCCCTCACAGGTAGATCAAGTTGCAATTTGCTACAAATGTTCTTAAATCTCATATTGTTGATCAAAGTTTCACAATTTGTAACTCGCGATGCGTAAGCAACTCTTAACTTGCACACCATTTTGTTACGGTTAAGCAGAGTGTATACGTGTATGTATACTCACTATGATCATGACCTGCATGTGAGTGTTACACACGGGAGGCTTTGGATGAATACAAAAAAATAATGGCAAAATATCATTTTAATGATGACACTGTATTTGTCGCAATTGTCATTAGAATAGTTCAAAAATGATGATATAACGCCGTGCTGTGTGGAGATAAACTAGCCACCATCTTGCCGACACATTACAATGGTGTTTTTTCTTCTATTAAGTTTTCTTGAATGAACCAGCCGCCATCTTGCCAACAAAATTACTATGGGGTTTCTATTTTCTTTTCAGCGACGATCGTGATAATTTGCGATCTCCGGACTTGAACTGTGTACATGTGACACGAACAGTGAAAATAAATGTGAGATCATGTGTGGGAAAATTCATCCTTAAGGCGACAACAAAATCCCTGTTGTACTGGCACTGGCAGACCGACCTTTCAGGTACTGTAGAGTCGGTCAGATTGTCGCCTGTCAGGCGTTTTTCTTACATTTTTGTGAAAATGTTGGGTGTTGGTGAATTTCAATAATTTTTTAAGTTTAAAAAAATCAAAATAATTTTTTGAAAACCATTTTGTTTGAAAAAAAAATCAAAATCTGAAAAAATTTGGTCGGTCTGGCCTGTAAAACAGTTTTTTCTTCTTGTCACATATATAGCTAGGGTTCGGCAGAATCCGTGATTTTCTAAGGCAAAATCCGTGGGCAGTTAGTGTAAAATCATGATTTCCATGATTACTGTGATTTCATGCAAAACCGAGATCAAACCGTGGGAAATGATGACACGTGAAATCCGCGCGGTCATATTTTTAGGCACTCATTTAAAAATATATATTACTAAAGGATTACTAAAGGGACATTAGTAAATAATTTAAAAAAACCAAAAAACCAAAAAACTGTATAAACAATCTGCTTGTTGGACAATTACCGCGTCTGAAATAGCATTTCCGCGATTTTACAGTACAATTTCCTAAATCGGTGATCAAGTATGAAATCCGTGAATAACGCCGTGAATTCCCTGTTCACGGATTCTGCCGAACACTATACATAGCCCTATGTAATACTCACCACTCTGAATTCATGAATGGTACAGATGAAGTAAGGCATATCAGACCTGGGACTATCTATATACACACTATCTGCAATACAAAACAAAACAGTATGGCATATCAGACCTGGGACTATCTATATACACACTATCTGCAATACAAAACAAAAAAGTAAGGCATATATATCAGGCCTGGGACTACATGTATCTATATGTACACACTATCTGCAATACAAAACAAAAAAGTATGGTCAATAAAAAACAAACAGACTTGAAAATAAAAATATACAATAATTGGCCAAAAAGTGTTCAAAACCGATTACCTTCGATTAATTTGAGCCCTGGCCAGGAACTTATACTTTTGTATGCACTGAACTCACCTCCGACATCGTATGTGATGTCATCCTCCGCTGTATAGGAGATAATCTCCCCCTCGCTGTTAGTCCGTGCACGAGCCAAGACGCTGCTACTAATCTTACGACTGCTTATAACAGGCAGAGGTCGAGGGATCGATTCCTCGCTCTTTTCGGGATCGGCAGAGCGCCGCTTCCGGGATGGTTGTGAGGAAGAGGCATCGTCGGCCTCTTTCTTCTCTCCCATGTTGTCACGAATGACCGGGATACACCCCGTTTGTTAAGGATCGCATCCACTGTAAGATTAAAAAAAGATAAACCGCATCATGATTTGGCGTCGTCATTACTCATCAAACTGTGTATAATACTAGGGCCACAGAGTAAATAGACTTACTTTATTAAAAGTTTTATACAATATATGGCTGCATTTTTAAATAATATGGCAAAGTCACTTTAAAGAATGACAAATTCAACTAGAATCCAAGAATCCATTCTTGCAAAGATTCTCGCTACTTAAACTGATTCTTGAAAAATGATCTACACTTTTATGAATAGATTTTTGCCAAATCCTTACACGAATCTAAACGGATTCTCGCAACATTTGATAAACTTCTGATCCTATTCAGCGTACAGACAATTACCGTATTATCCCTATAAGCGCCCATGCCTTTATAAGCACCCACCCCATTTTTCCCCAATGACTACCAAAAAGTAACACCTAATAAGCGCCCATCTTTTAGCCACTGCAGCTCAAAATAAAGCATGAAAGTAGTGTCCGAAAGTCCCGGCATCAACAACATGTTGGTGATCCACGTATTGGCGGGCTGTGCACATTTTCAACCAAATATGTGCATCAAAATACGAAAACAATTTGACAGTTTCCATGTAACTTAATAAGCGCCCTTCCAAAATGACTTTGCTAAGAGCTCTGGGCGCTTAATAGGGATAATATGGTATATTACAAATATGGACTGCATGAGAGCAATGGGGTGAACTATTTGCCCCGAGGTGATCTGGAAGCCGTAAGCCTACTATTTTCACGAAGCCGAATGCTGAGGGAAAATAGTAGACTATGGCTTCCAGAGATCACCTCTAGACAAATAGTTCACCCATTTCATGAATAAAGAGCAGTTTATCAGCTCCTCATCACAGGGAAATAGTATTTTTTATGGAAATTTTTTCCCCCTAGGACTGGCATGTGAAATAGTGGGGAAATAGTCCAAATAGTTTATGTCAGTGACATTGTCACGTGATGTACAGTATCCACTAATCAAATGACAGGAATATTTGTATGCATGAAAATATTTTAGTGCATAGTTTTAATGAAATTAAGGGCTGTCACAACCCTAAAGGCTAAAATCATGAAATTTATAAAGCGCTGTAACATGAACTATGTGATGCGATCTGTGAAAACCCGCCACATGTCAGGATTTTCATTGGAGATGTTTATATCATAAGAAAGCTAAATCTGTCGATGGGGGTCAATAAAGTTTTAAAATTGGTTAAAGGGGGGTCAAAACTCAAAAAGGTTTTGCAATTTGTAAAGGGGGGGGGGGGGGGGGGGGGAATTGGTCCCTTTTCTCTCCCACAATGCATCAGAAAAGGATAATCAATTGATTTTTACCTATTCGCAATAAACCTTATAGGTGGGTCGGTCATCCGGGGTAATTTGTACCTTTTGCCGTCAACGTCCGACATAAGGTGTATCGCATCGCAAAATGCTCCACAAGACAGCATGTTTGCGACGCAACTGTAAAGAGCCGTCGCATATTTTGCGATGCCATAAAAAAAAAATAAAAAATAAGCTTACTTAAAAAAACACCTTTTCGGCTAAATCGTTGATAATTTAATGCAAATATATAGCGGGGATTCATTTGAAATAGATTTATTTTGTCAAATCAGTTCATTTTTGCTACTCTTGTGCTCGCTAAAATGTGATATTTCACCGCGTATTTACACTTTCGTAAGCTCGCGCGGCCGGCAAGTCTCCATTTAGAAATTAGAAATGTCACAATTTCGTCAATAGATGGCGCTATAACAATAACAAACTCGATCGATCTGTCAATCGCGCAGCGCAGCGCGGCCGATAATTAAGTGAAAATCACATTTTGCGAGCATAGGAGTACAAAAAATCCACAGATTTGACTAAATAAATCTATTTTCAATACATCTCCGCTATACATTTGCATCAAATAATCATGACCACGTGTTTTTTAAGTAAAGCTTATTTTATTTTTTTATTTTTCATTTTTTTCATTTTTTTTTCTCCGGGATTCGGGAAGGTGATTCTGGTTCCCGGGACCCGACATTTTCGGGCGGGACTCGATTTCCCCTGTTTTGCAAAGGCCGCATGTACAATCGAAGGATTTAACTTGACATTTAACTTATTTCCCGGAGTATTAATACTGATATTTGGGTGGATTTGATCAAAGGTTATTTTCTTAATAAAATTTCATGATTTTTCATTTTCTGTAAAATCATAAAGATCCATTAATGCAGCCTATGGCGCGAGCACAGACCAAGCCTTAAATATGGGAAAAACTTAAGTCTATAATTTATTTTGTCTAACTCAAAAAAGTAAAAATAAAATGTGCGCCATTTTTATTGCCTAAACAATTGCTACTCAAAAATTATGAATTGCTACGCAAGTCAAAAAGTGCATAGCAGTTTTTGCTACACAAAAATAATGTCGAGCATCTGACGTTGTTTGCCGTTGACAACAAAGTGACAAACCGTCCGTTTTAACAACCTATCAGTTTACGCTCTACTTGAAGCAGGGGTAGAATTTCGGCGCAAATAGATTCGCATAAAATCACTGCCGCGTGAATCCAGGTTTTTTTTGGTTTTTTTTAAACTTTTTCCCCTTTTTAAGTCCAAAACAGGACCTTGGGTCCTTAGATGACTGGTATTTGACCCTTAGTCAACAAACATGCCAAATTTGGAAGTTGTGCAAGCTTATAGCCTTATTCTTGATATTATTTTCATTAATTTTGCAATAATCCATGGATTCTCAAAATTAGCGAGAATCCAGGATTATCGCGAAATTATTCCGTGAGAATCTAAATTGACTCTCGCACTGCAGCGCGAATTTAGAGGCCTGACTTGCCTATACCCAAAGGGATCGCATCACGCTGTGTACGCTGAAGAGGCTTTTATTTACCTCTTTCAGTCTTTGGTAGGGATTTTAAGCTAAAATAGTTTAAAATTTGCATGACTTGACCAGTTATTTAGCAATATAACGCAAACTACTTTTGGTTATAACTTTGTGATTATTCAGCCTGCAGACATGGTTGAACAATCATTTTTTAGTGTAAAGTACTTTGTTTTCATTGTAGGCCTAGGCCTAGGCCTATTCCTTTTTTAAAGAGATGTTTTTATTTTCAAAATATTTTTATGATCATGTCTATCTTTAGGTTTGTGGTCAACTGCATTTAACGTCACTCCGGGGCGACCTATAGTTGGGCAGTGGCAGTTCTACCATACAACTAAGACTGGGTCCCCGCGTCCCTCTATATGGCTGCCATCTTTAAAAATGGAGGCCAAGTTCAAAAGCAGTGCATCGAACGATCGTCACGCTGCGGCAGGAGGCAAACGTGCGCCCTATCACGTCAACGGTGTACAACGCCGCATGAAACTACCGCGCACTGGTGCGTGAATAAGCTCGAATGTTTATAGGTTGGGGCGGACCTACGTCACGCCGGTGAAAACAAATCAAACGCCGGTGAAAACAAAAACAAAAACAACTTGCGCAGATCAATCAATTAAGCCTTAATTAAGGGTTAAGGCAACCGCACATTGCGCCTACTGCGGATCAAGTGCGTAACGCTCAGCGATTAGTGCGTGCATGGAATGTTTTGCTTCTGAAACACTGGTTGCCAAGCAAATTTGCTAAAAATAAATCAAAGTTCCCGTATGTCCGCCCCTTCCTATTCACAATTTTTCAGCGCACACTTTTTGGAACTGTATTTTTTCAAGTCTTCACAATTGACTTGACATGAATGCATGATGATGTTTGACTTTGAGCACCCTTGGCCTCGCCTCGCAGGGGCCGTGTGGAAAATTGGGAAGACAGGATGATCGAGTCTACCATACAACTGCTCAATAATCCTCCCCTCTCCACCCCACACACCCTTCTCGAGGAAATAAGTAAGCTTATTTTGTGACCTACTTACACACCAACACTGTGTGTGTATAGGTACACAATCGACGCCGGGTAAACAACACACGAAGATGTAGAGAAAAAAAATCTTGACAAAGACAATGACTTCATATCAGGTTTAGGAGTGTGTTCAAGCTACGAATCGATCAAAGTTTGGAAGCAGATGATTATTTAAATGTTTTAACAACCTACCGTCAAATTGAATTCCTCATAAAAATGTCTTATTTGGTCAATATTTTGTCCATATTTAGCCGACGAGAGTCTCCTAATTATTTACTTTGCTTGCGATCATCATCAATCATCCAGTGTTTTCGTCACCGAAATCGGAGAGAAACCTATTCTGATTAGTCCATTAGATAATTAGTAAACCAATCAAAATAATCGTTATAATGATCTTAATAGAGGGCGACATAACCTTGAACATAAAATTGACGAGTAGATTTGCAGGTGGTAAAGGAACCAACATCTATTTGGTGTCATAATTCGGGCAGTCAACTGTAAAATAATCACTTTTGCTATCAGAAGAAAATCTATATATATACACATATATTTAAATACTGTAACATTTGTGGGGTGGGGGTGTGTATGTATGTATGTATGAATGAATGAATGTATCGAAATGAGGGCCTGCTTGAAAAGCAATGCAAATGATGAATGATATCCCATATAGAAAACCATTTATATAGTGCAAACTTTGCTGTTGTTATGCGCGGTCATTGAAATCGCCATAACTTAAAAGCATCTCATTTGGTGCGAGGGGGGAGGGGTGATGCGCCCCCTCATAATTTGGGTTTTTCAATTTTTCAATTTTTGAACCCATTTGGTGCGATTTGGTATGTACTTTTCACCAATATTCTATTGAAAAGCAATCACTTTATTTCCGATTAATATTGGTTTTTTATATAGGCCTATGCCAGAAAGAAGTTATAGCCTACATACTAGTTACCTCCAAAATATCAGATTTCTCATCAACGTACGTTCGCGTAATGTATCCCGACCGACGTCCAATAAACTCCAAACGTTCTTATGTCCCTATCGCATGCCTCCCCGCCCGCCTTTTCGTACCCCACCCTTTTCTTTTTCGTTTGTCCCCTCTTCTTCCTCTCTCTTTCCCTTTTTTTCCTTTTTTCTTTTTTCTTTTCTCCTTTTCCCCTTTTTTCTTTCCTTTTTTATGGTGGAAGGGGGGGGGGGGGGGGGTGGGGTGGGGGAGGGGGCGTCGCATAGAACACGTGTATTGACATCCAAACTTGTTGGCCCCCCATGGAACACGTGTATTGACATCCAAACTAGATTGTCCCATATCATGCATATATAGGACAACACTCTAGCTCTTTGACAGCATGGCGAAGAAGATCAAATAACTTTTTTGTGCATATTGTGAATGCTCCCAAAGAGGGGAAAGGCTACAGAGCTATTTCGATACAATTCAGTGCAAGATCCCACCATACAAAGCATAATTAGGAAGAACAAGACGTTCAACTCACTAAAAAACATTGAAGGATGCAGTCGTCAGCCAGCGGTGTCCCCTTGTTTGGCCAGAAAAGTATTGCGAAAGGCCAACAACAACCCTCAGATCACCATCAATGCTCTCCTGAACAACCTTAGCAATTATTGGACCAAGATATCATGGCAGACACTCCAGCATATATGGCACATGAGAGGTCTCCATGGAGGCCGACCAAGAAAGACTCTACTCCTTAAAAGAGACACAGAGAAACTTGTCTTGCATCTTAAACAACCCCAACACTGAAGACCAAAAACTTGGATCTTTGTCCAGAAGTGCTGTTGCAAATGCTAGATGAGTTTCTCATTGTCTCTTTACAGGAGTAGAGTCTTTCTTGGTCAGAGTCCATGGAGAACTCTTGTGTACTATGCCTGCTGGAGTGTCTGCCTTAATATCTAGGCCCAAGACTCACCAAGGCTGTTCAGCAGAGCATTGACGATGATATGTGGATTGTTGTTAGCCTTTCACCATACTTTTCTTGTCAAACAAGGGGACACTGTTGGCTTCCGACCGTGTTCTTCAGGGGTTTTAACTGATTTGAACTGATTTTAAATGTCTTGTTCTTCCTAATTATGCTTTATATGGTGGAACTTGGCACTTGCAATTGCTTCGAAATAGCTTTCTAGCCTTTCCCCTCTTTGTGAGCATTCACAATATGCACAAAAAAGTTATTTGATCTTCTTCGCCATGCTGTCAAAGAGCTAGAGTGTTGTCCTATAATATCCCTCACTGTACATTCAATAGGACACATTTGTAATGCATCCACATATGCACACATCATGGAATAATTACATAACAATATAAAAGCCTATCACACGATATAAAGAATGTTTGGAATGTCAAAAACATGTGTATTATCACAAAAAGTGGCCTCAATTCTGAGACTTGGTATGGGGTATGAATAATTTTGGACAGGCATAAAAACACAATTCTTGTTCAATTCTATTATTATGCAAAAAATGTTGAGCCCAAATATATTGATTTGTACTTATAACTAATTGTCTTTAGTGTAAAGCGAAAGTTCCACCACTCCAGCTGGTATAGATATGAGAAAAACGCAAAAAACTCATATTTTCCAAGGGGTATGAATAATTGTGGGCTTAACTGTATAATAGAACACGTGTATTGACATCCAAACTTGCTGGCCCCATGGAACACGTGTATTGACATCCAAACTAGATTGTCCCATATCATGCATATATATAATATATAGAACACGTGTATTGACATCCAAACTAGATTGTCCCATACACTCTTAATTCTTCGTGGCTATTTTTCCTGTGGTCATTTTTAATCAACTCGATTTGACCTGCATTCGTGGTTGAATTGACTACAGATGACCAGTTATTTTGACAACGGCGACAATAGTCAAATCAATTTGACCACGGAAAGTGTAGAATTAGCCACTAGATCGCTAATTTGCATAAGTTTACTTGTGCAATGGTACAAAAATTAGCACCGGTGCTCGTTTGTACCATTTCAATTATGCTAATGAGCTAATATGCTCCTTGTATTCATTTAAACCTATTGTTTTATCTTAATTAAGTCGATGTATTAATTTAACACCATTGAATGTATATTGATATGTAGGGGAAGGTGGGGTAATGGCGGACAAATTTTGTCAGAGAGGTATAACACACATATAATACGTCATATAACAATAAAAATCATGTAAACACAAAGCACTGTGAAGGTTCTACCTTTTATCAAGTTTTTATCAACTCATCATTTTGAAATTCGAAGCTACGACGCAATACAAAAAATGGCGTCGTCCGGCATTACCCCACACTCTGGGGGTAATCCCGGACGTTATTTATCAATGGCAGCCCTCTTTTGATTGGAATATAGCATTTCAATGGGAGTTAAAAAATACCCTTTTTAAAAGTGTAGCAGAAATCAAAGAACAATGTCACATATTTATATGGTCAACAACTATTACCGATTTATGATGTTAAATTGACCACGCCCATATTGGTTACCATGGAAACGGTACATGTCCGGGATTACCCCAATCCATGTACAATGTATGGGCACATCCTCTCTTATTATTATGCTTATCATTGTGACTCCGAATTCATTTCTTTTTTTATCAGAAGGTATCATACATTACATAAAAAAATAATAAGACTTTGTTTTCCTTGATGTAGAAATACCAGTTTCAAAGAGAAATGAATGCACCAAAATATCAACTTGCCCAAAAAGTGATTTTTGTAATTCTCGCGAGAATTTGCGAGACAACCATCCCATTTAGGTTTTGTGTGATTTCAATGGAGAGGCACCTAACATCATAGGGTGGCAAAATACCACCTACTTTCACCTGCCTTTAGATACAGCCCTGTCCGCGATTACCCCGCGTCCGCCATTACCCCACCTTCCCTATGCATATATCGTCTCACTTGCTTTAAGAAAGTGAAAAGTTTTGTACACAAAGTAAATGCAAATATATTGTGTATAAACATAAACACCAAAGATTGTATGCCCCTGCATCCTCACCCTGCCCCTCACACCACCACCATTCCCTCAACCTCAAGCAACCACGGCATAGTGTTACTCTTTTCGACCCCGTAGGCCTATAGTTAACTACCAAACGTGGTTAAAAAATGACCACGTCGTGGTCATTTTTAACCACGCAAGTTTAAGAGTGTATCATGCATATAGAACACGTGTATTGACATCCAAACTAAATTAGATTGTCCCATATCATGCATATAGAACACGTGTAATAATTGACATCCAAACTTGCTGGCCCCATGCATGGAACACGTGTATTGACATTCAAACTAGATTGCCCCTATATATAGAACGTCGTGTATTGACATCTGAAATGGATTGCACCTACTTGATCTGAAACACGTGTATTTACATTCGAAATAGATTGCTCCCACCTAGAACACGTTCATTACAATCTGGTGTTTCTCCATACAAAATTCTTTGAATGACACTTGAAAACAATAACAAATCCCCCGCAAATCCCCCATTTAAAAACACGTGTATTGACATCTGAAATGTATAGATTGCTCCCATGATACAGAACACGTGTTTTGACATCCGATCTAAAACACCGTCCGTGCATTTAAAATTCGGGGATTTGTTTTCAAGTGTAATCTAAAAACACGTGTATTGACATCCGAACCCTATATACAGTCAGTCCCGGCGCGTAAAACCAAGAATTAGTGGAATTCTCTGTAACGGAGATAATTGTGGATTTGTAGGGTGGGGGTTTTGTGGGGGGAGGTGGTGCTCTCTTTCACAGATAGTCACATTCAATCCACTGTGATTTATTCATACTATAGCGGTTTGATACCAGTGTGGAAGAGATGGGAATGTACAAATGTATGGCAGTGCAAAACGGTCTTGGATACGTCAGAATCCGACATGGTATAATTGCACAGCATAGCGAGAGGCGCTTAAAACTGTCGAAAATCAGTGCTAAATTTGGCCTGACTTTGAGTTGACATCCTAATTTGAGGGCAAAACCAATTTTTATCTTAAGTGTGTACATTTTTCATAAAACTTTGATTATTGTTGAGTATAAATATGCACGTTTTGAGTCATTGTCACTTTTTTTAAAAGAAACTCACTTTATTTAAATATGATCTTGCATTTCGCTAGTAATTCACTAACAAATTGTTGGTTTACGGAGAATTCCCTGATCTATCTTGGTTACATTTCTTGGTTAACACTTTCCACGCGGCTATTAGTTTTACCATTATACAAAACAGATTTTTCAGAAACCTTTCCCAACTTTCAAGGTCTACCCAAGGGCGTCCCCAGACCCTTTTCATTGGGGGGGTGTAAAGGTCATCAATTGCCGACAGCCATTTGTGCCGACAAAAAAAAATTTCGGCTCGCTTCGCTCGCCGGAATTCATACACGCATATTTTAGTATGGACTGTATGGTCAGAACCGTCAATCAGTTTTCAGACATGGGGGGGACACAAATTTGATAATGATAATTTAAATGTTAAATAAAGCAGCGCACAGCGCTGATTGAATAGTTCTGGGAGAGTCAAGGGCGTATCCAGGACTGTTTTTATAGGGGGCACACATCCTCAAGCCATCTTGTTTATCTTAAATATTAAAACGTTGAAACCAATACAAAGCACGCAAAAAGCTGCAGAAAATATGCGCGCCAGTGGCGTAGCTAGACTTTTTCATTTGGGGGGGCAAGAAGGGGCAGTGACTTGAAATGGGCTTCATTCCAGTGTAAATAAATGCGCGCGTAGCGCGCGAAAATTTTCGACTTTACGTCTACCTTTTGTACGATTGAGCTACATTTCGGCTCTAAACAAGCTAGTACCATAGAATATTGCATTTTAACAAGACATGCGCGCGTAGCAAGTGGGGGGCAAGGGTTCCAAGTGGGGGGCTCCAGCCCCCCCCCCCCCAACTTTCCTGAAGCCATCTTGTTCAGCTTTAATAATGAAACATTGAAACTAATATGCGCGAAGCGCGCAACATTTGCCATTTCCAAAACTAAAAGGGTCCAGTATGACGTTTTTAACATCCCCCATCATATTTGATTTGGTTCGAGATCCATTATAATGTTGGAACCTGTAGAAAGAATGCGCGCGAAGCGCACAAAGATTTTGAGTTTTTAAACTAAAATGGTCATGGAACACTTTCCTGAAGCCATCTTGTTTTTGTTGAATAATGCTAACAAAACATGGTCAAATGTTCAGTATAGGCATGATAGGCCTACAGCCTGTATGTCCGACAACGACATAGACCTATACCATTACGTGAGATATCGATTGTGCCCCTGGTGCACACACTGTAAATCCTGGTCTCACGCAAATAACGACAGTTGTGCTTATTGTCTTAATTATAATGATAATTTGCATTGTTCAAGTCGAAGTAAGGACAGAGTCTACTTATAAGTTCTTACTTTGCATTGACACCTAAATGTTGGAGTTGGACTTACTTTTGCGATAGACTGATAGTGAGCTTGCAGCGTCTACAATCAGTACAATGAGAGCAATTGGCCTACATCAACTTACATGTACATAATTATAGGCGAATTAGTTAATATTTCGTAACCTATGCGCCAACATAATTGGCCATTGGCGACATTATTGACTTGGGTTTGCATTGACAACGACAATGAAATAGGTCTAGTTAGTATAATTAAAGGTCCCACACATTGCCCGTTATGCCTTTTTGTGTGTCTTGACAATGAGCAAAACAAAGACTTGGGCCTAGGCTGTTCATGTGCGCCGACACAAAATCTCATAAAAATGGGCTCGTTCACAGTGCCTACAAATGCATTTGCCTGCATTGCCTTTGTTCAGTTTTGATTTTATTTGTGTTAAAATAACATATATGCCGACACAACATTATCATTTGCGCATACGATAATTGTTATAGGGCTTTCTTTCTTTCTTCCCTTTTTCCTTTCTTTCTTTCCTCTTTCCTTTCACTTTCTCTTTTTTTCTTTTTTTTCTTTTTTTCTTTCTTTCTTTTTTTACTCTTTTCTTTCCCTTTCTTTCTTTCTTTCTCCCCTTCTTTCTTTCCCTTTCTCTTTCCTTTTTTTCTTTCTCCCTTTTCTTCCTCCTTCCTTTGATTTGCCCACAGCACCATAATTTTGCCGACAGATTTGATGAATGGGGGGGTGTGACACCCCCCCACACCCCCCCTCTGGGGACGCCCTTGGACCGTCTACCTCAACGATTACTGAACCAATACTAAGGATGTTTGTACTTATTCTAATGCATTTCTCATGGTGATTCCAAATATGGTAATGAAATTCAATAATTTTGACATTTTTGAAACATTTTGTCAACATTTGGAATGTCGTCTGCAGCCGCCTGCCGCATGGAAAGCGTTGTTAATGGAGATAATGGATTTTCTTGGAAATCCAAGAAAATGTGACAACGAAGTGGGCCGCCTGCCATGATTTTCTTGGGAACCAGAGACTTCTGATCCCGGGGGAGGGGGGGGGGGGGGTCAATCATAATGTTGTACACATGCGTGACCAAAAAAACGCGTAAAAAGGGGTGATTTTTCAGTGTTAAGGGTATCAAAAACGCTGATTTTCAAGAAAAAGGGTGGCTTAAAATCCCGGCTTAAAATACAGGTCGAACGTGTTTAGGGTAACTTATTTTGTTCCCCGTTAAATAGACAAAACTTGTTTAGGGGTCATATTCTGGCAAGAACTTGTTTAGGGGTCCAAATTTGCAAGGAAAGCGCGCTAAAAACTTATTTAGGGGGTAATTTTGCTTGCAGGGTAAAACTTGTTTAGGGGGTATCTGGAATTTTTTTGGTCACGCATGTGTACACCATTATGTTTGACTGGCCCCCCCGGGCTTCTGATAATCCTTGGGTTTCCGCGCTGGGACCGACTGATACAGAACACGTACATTGACATCCGAAATGGATCCCCCATTTGAAACACGTGTATTGACATCCGACACGCGTATAGACATCCGACACGTGAATTGACTACAATTCAGGAAAATTGGTGTTGGACCACACAGTCCATTTCTTTGCTAATATCCCACTTTAAGGGACTATTTTCAAGCGCTGATTTTGCAACAAACGTGTGTGGGGAGCTTGAGCTATCTACTAAGTGATATCCCTCCCCCGCCCCCACCAATCAATGTTGAGGGTCCCAACGACCGTGGTGATGAAACGGTTCCGAACAACATTGAATGGGGGGACTGGGGGGTTGATTTCAACGAAATCCTCAAAGTGGTTCAACAGTTATTTCCGGAATTGTAGTCCAAACCCCACCCCACCCATCACCATCACCACCGACACCACCACTCACCACCCCCACCGTTTTGGTCTTTGGGAGAAGGGATTGATCTTTCAATTTAGGTTGAGTTATAAGTTGATTTGGTCTAGTTACTGTTTTAATTGTTTAAGCGATAGTTTGGTAGCGAGGAATTAAGTGTGGAAATAAACATTAGCGTGATTTTTTGTGAAGATGGTGTTTGGATGGGACAAATACATTTAAAATCAAGATTAATCAAAAGTTAGAGTCTGTGCATGTTATCCAACAGCCGAAAACGTGAGGTTCTGCCCCTACAACTTACCCACGTGGCACGTCATCTTTAATTTTTAGGTTTCAATTTTAACCCCAATTCAAATATCTTTACAACATCAAAAACAAAAACAACAAATTGGTGGTGTTAATTGACGATCTACTTTTATAACCAGGTGCCCGTGCCGAACCTGCGACACTCCAATTATAGTCCTGTATAAATTGAAGATCGTAATTCGTTAATGGTTACATCTTTTTTTTACCTCGGCACCCAACAAAAGGTGGTTTTGTTACATTTTAATTATTTTTTTTGTCTTTGTGTAACCTTTTATGAGATTGACTTGTGATTGGGCTTATTTTAAAGGCAATTTAATACCCTTTAACAATCTGAAGAGAGAAAAAATATATCACTTTTGATTTAATTAATACAGCTCGTTAAAGCATTATTAGTCAGGGTGGTTGAGGAAGTGGAGGAGGAGGAAGTGGAGGAGGAGGAAGTGGAGGAGGGGGAAGTGGAGGAGGAGGCAGTGGAGGAGGAGGAAGTGGAGGAGGAGGAAGTGGAGGAGGAGGAAGTGGAGGAGGAGGAAGTGGAGGAGGAGGAAGTGGAGGAGGAGGAAGTGGAGGAGGAGGAAGTGCCAAGTGGAGGAGGGGGAAGTGGAGGAGGAGGAGAAGATAAATGTCTGATATATGGGTGAAATGGAGCATTGTCCTGTAATTGAGCTTTCCAATTCTTAGTCTTTATGTCAGTTTAGTAGTTCTAATTGATGCAAACATGCTTTACATCATTTACATAAAGTATCAATAAGCTAATTAACTAATTTTCAAATCTGAAGTAGGATGAACCATCCATATATAGTCACAAATCCGTTTTTGTCTAGGTTTCAACATTTTACTTGAAAAAATTGGAAAAGAGTTATCAAGGCTCTGATATGTATTTTCATAATTTAGTTATTTTTTCGTATTTAACATTTTGCATTTTGACCACCCTGTATACATATTTCTTAATAATCTGACCAATTACTATGTATATGGCTGGATGGGTAATTTACTCAATTACAACAAAAACATGCCTTTAAATAGGTCCTGCATTTAGACAATGGAAGAAAAAAAGAAAATCATCATTTTGTATAACATTATAATTGTTACACCCTGTATAATGTTTAGGTCACCCTGCATATTTGATTTTGAGTTACCATATCAATCCTTAGATTATAAGCTTTCCAAATATGTATAGTTTCATACCTTTTAAGATGAAATAGATAGACCCATGTAACATAAATGTAGCCCATCAGGTTAAAAAATATGATCTAATATGAAAATCAATGACTTTTGTAGGATTCTCTCTCTCTCTCTCTCTCTCCCCCCTCTCTCTCTCCCCCTCTCTCTCCCCCTCTCTCCCCCCTCTCTCTCTCTCCCCCCCCCCTCTCTCTCTCTCTGTCCCCTCTCTCTGTCCCCCTCTCTCTCCCTCCCCCTCTCTCTCTCTCTCTCTCTCTCGGGGGGGGGGGGGGCTTAAATTTCGTAAGAAGTCAGTTACCGTTATCGTGTTTAGTCTGTTAAAGATATGTCATTTTGAACGGTTATTAATTGACCGATAGGTACATTTTATCTCTTAAAATAAGCTAAATGAATAGCACTTCGGCGATATTTTTTGTAGTTTTTCGTCCATTTTAATTCTGTCACTCTAAATGGAAGTTTGATTTTCACTGCATGTCCAGAAAATTACAACCATTACTCAGATCAAATTTACAATGAATTGTTGTAATTTTTAAGACTGCACTGGCTTATATAATAAGAAAGTTATGAGGTAGGAGGAGAAAGAACTTATTGAATGACCCTCGTATATGGGTGCTGAAGAAAGCAATGTAATATATTGGTGCTATCTATAGGTAATTGGTTGGTATGGTACAGCTTGGGTCACGATTGCACCAGACTCGAGCAAAAAAGATGAACGAAAATAAACACTTCCTACCCTAAATATGATAACACTTAAAGGAAATCGGAAAACAAATGTAGAAGTTAGGCTATAACCTTATTATGTATGCCTAAACAATTATGATGATATCACAATTAATGGGAGCATCTTTGTTTAATTATTGAGATTGATCATAAGATTTTCTTTAAACTTACAAGTATCATCATTTAATACGACAAATACTTGTATGGTGAGCTGTTTTAAGGGGGCTGTGGACTCTCAGGTACAGCCTCCGTAAAACTGCCGTAACTTATTCAATATTCATTTAAACTTTATAAACGTTTTTTGCAGGAAAGGGTTCAATGAATCCAACCATGATAATGAAATTGACCATTTTGGAAAAAATTATAAAAAACATGTTTTTTGACCCATTTTAGGTTTGGAAAAGATAACTCAAAATATATTTGGTTAAATGTTGTCATACTAGTTTTATGATAATCCTGATAACATTCCCCAGGAGCGTTTTTTTGTTGTTGAAAATCATTTTTAATTTTTTGAGTTTGAACAGGGTGGTTCAATAAAACCTTGACAGTTTTTTGAAGCCATTTTTTTAAAAATTCTGTAGATTTAAAAACAATATTTTTCAATATTCATCAACTATGCTGAAAATATCGTTACAAATAACCTAACGGTTGCAAAATAACAGCTATTTGAACAAAGTCTGTCCCATTTCACTCTGTCCACGGGTACTGATTTCGCCACGTTACATTGAATACTGACTGAATGATGAATTGCATGCAATTAATCTAAGATTTGAAGATCCCGCCAGGTGAAACCAGTGTAATTGTTAACGTCTTAACTATCTATTCAGGTGTGAAATAAATACGTAATAATAATACCACGAGTGACCCTAATTAGAATTATTGATTTTCGTAGATTGGAAGTGTAACTGTCTATGGTCTATGCCTTAAAAGTGACGATGCCATTTAATGTTATCTTGCTGGTCATTTCCCGTAGACTTACCCGTGGACAAAGACATTTTGGAGAGATTCTCTTCAAATAGCTATCATGTTGCCGCCATAGCATTATTAACATTGAGATTTTCAGCATAGATGGCCAAGATGATATTCTTGAGGAATATGTAAACAAAATTAAACCAATCCCACAATTTTGAAAAATATGGCTTTGAAAAACTGTCAACGTTTTATTGAACCACACTGTTTGTAACGTCGCGAAATCAGTACCCGTGGACAGAGTGAAAAGGGACAGATTTTGTTCAAATAGCTGTTATTTTGCAACCGTAAGGTTATTTGTAACGATATTTTCAGCATAGATGGTCAAGATTATATAGTTGATGAATATTGAAAAATATTTCTTTTAAATCTACAGAATTTTAAAAAAAATGGCTTCAAAAAACTGTCAAGGTTTTATTGAACCACCCTGTAGACCAAAAAGTGCAAAAAATTGTGATTTTACCCCAAAAATGATGATTTTCACGATTTTGGCGGTAAAAAAAAATCACATTTTTTGGCACTTTTTGGTCTAAATCACGTGTATTGACATCCGAAATACATTGCCCTCATACAGAAAAAGTGCATTGACATCTGAAATAGATTTCCCCATCTAAATCACGTGTATTGACATCCGAAATACATTGCCCTCATACAGAAAAAGTGCATTGACATCTGAAATACATTGCCCCATCTAAATCACGTGTATTGACATCCGAAATACATTGCCCTCATACAGAAAAAGTGCATTGACATCTGAAATACATTGCCCCATCTAAATCACGTGTATTGACATCCGAAATACATTGCCCTCATACAGAAAAAGTGCATTGACATCTGAAATAGATTTCCCCATCTAAATCACGTGTATTGACATCCGAAATACATTGCCCTCATACAGAAAAAGTGCATTGACATCTGAAATAGATTTCCCCATCTAAATCACGTGTATTGACATCCGAAATACATTGCCCTCATACAGAAAAAGTGCATTGACATCTGAAATAGATTTCCCCATCTAAATCACGTGTATTGACATCCGAAATACATTGCCCTCATACAGAAAAAGTGTATTGATACCTGAAATAGATTTCCCCATCTAAAACACGTGTATTGACATCCGAAATAGATAGCCCTCAACCTCATACAGAAAACGTGCATTGAATCGAGTGCTGGCATCCATTTCGGTTACGAATACATGTGCTTCAGAGAGGGGAAATCTATTTCAAGTGACAAGCATCGTAAGTTGTAATGAACGTGTTATCTACAATCTTGGAAAAAAGTCCTTGGAACGAGAACGCTGAGCTGAGCACACGTGCTGGGTATTGTCTGCATGTATTGATACTTAGTGTCTTCTGTTATAAACGGAAATTGTTCAAAATTAGATTTTTCCTTCCCCACCCCATCGATCAATGTTGGGACACTCTGGCAAGCTGCAGGAGCCACTGGCCTTGGTCAACATTGTACGGGGGAGTGGGGGTGACACTTTTCCGTTAAGCACACGCAAGTGTTCCAAGACTTTTTTCCAGGATTGTAGATGGAGGAATCTATTTCGGATGTCAATACACGTGTTTCCAATGGGGGTAATTTTGGATGTCTTGCACACCACCTGGCACATGTTTCAGATGCCCCCCCAATCTAACACGTACGTTGGCATGTGTTGACAACTCGATCGATTGCCGGAGGTGTGGGTGTCTGTGCGCGCAATAGTCCAGAAAATAGTTGCACACCCATATAATATAATATTATATAATATTAATAAATTATTATATAATAGCTGTCCCAGTTTCTTCGGAAATCGCTCGAACGAGGGAAATTCTGGACTTTCAACGCTTCCGTGATGAAAAAAAGTCTAGATTTCTAACGCTTGGAGAGGATTATTACAATATTAAATCACCGTCCAATTAACTAAAAAATCCTATTTCACTCACATGTGTCTCCAATGTGTGACTCTTGCTGATAATAATAAAAAGGCTGTTTACTATATTTGTGCCAAAATCCCTAAACTCATATACTTGGTATGAGTTGCTAACGTGTGTCTTTTGCATTACTAAACTTGACTATCTTTTTATGTAATTTGAAAAAAGTGTCTCGTTTTTGTCGATTCCATTGATACTCAAACCGAAAAAAAAATGGCCGCCAAATGACCCATCGAGCCACTATTTTTTTTAATTTTTGACAAATATGCTTATCGACATCATAAAGCAATTAAAAGCAAAATAGGTCTCGACAAGTCCCAGAAGAGGGGGTGCTAAGAAGGCCATGTCAGATATATAATAGGGCGTGTCAAAAAAGTGTCCCATGAGTAACAAATATGATTAAAAATACATCCCATGTTTTTGTCTTCTGTTGGTAAGCCTTTATTAGTCCTCCCTCCATCGAACACTTCATCCCATTGAATTTCATCCCTTAAATCCCGAGATATGATCAATCCAGTAACAAAATTCGAATTCCACTTTGGCAACTTTTGGACAGGAATTGTATTTTCAACTGAAAAAAAAAGTATTTGAGATTATATTTGATGATATTTAGGATAACTCAATGTATTGCTTAAAATTCATTTAAATGGGATTCACACTCTTGTAACTAAAATGACCATATCTCGGGAGTTAGGCCCTAAGGGGTAACATTTAATGGGGATTTAATAGAGAGATAATTGGCTTACCAACAGACTATTTTTTTGATGTATTTGTAATTACTTTTTGTCCCTCATGGGACACCTTTTTGACACACCCTGTATGTGTTTAAAATGACGGGTGAGCTACTAACACATAATTAGGCCAAACAAAGAAGAAGGTCTGTCTCAGAAGCCCGCCCGCAATGGTATGTGAAATAAGCTACGGCGCGTAGGTCTATGCGCTGAGGGCTAAAAAACTTTTTTTGGGTTTTTTTGTTGGATTTTTTAGATTTTTCTTTGGATTTTTTTTTTTTTTGGATTTAAAAAAAAAGGTGAAAAAAGTTCTCTGTAAGCTTGGAATAGCAACAAACAAAAAAATCGCCTAAAAAAGAAAATCGCATACCTCATAGCCTATTTTCTAAAAAAATCAATACAAAATCAATACAAAAATCGCACAGCACAATTTTTCTGAGACAGACTTTCTTCTTTGTTTGGCCTTAGAAGATCCTTGTAAGTGCAACATTCTTAGATGGGAGGAAGATAGGAAAATACACATAAAGAAGGAAAAAGTAAAGAAGCATCTAGAACGGTGAACTGCCACTAGCCATTGTATGCCGACCCCGCAGTGGTCCAGTCCAAGTCCAAGTCCATTTGCCCAACCGTCTCCTTGTTAAACTGCACTATATATGCAGTTTACAATTCGTCTTAATCTGTAGGTATAGTGCAGTTTAAGAACCAGATTAGATTTATTCCGTTAGCGCCTTCAACGGAATAAATCGCAATGACAGTATACGTATAAATATAAAATACGTACAGAATACGAACTATTTTCGTTAGTGTTATTGCGATTTTTTCCGTTGAGGGCGCTAACTGAATAAATCTAATCTGGATCTTAAACTGCACTATACTTACAGATTAAGACGTATTGTAAACTGCATATATAGTGCAGTTTAACAAGGAGACCAGGTTGATTTGCCATAGTAGGTTAGGCATAAGTCATTGAAATGATTAACAAAATAAAAAATATTTCCCGATGGGCAAATTGTTTGGCATTTAGACCCGTTTGGCGCTTTTCCCGTTACAATGTTACGGTAGGATTTAACTCCTAAATCAAGGCGATACGTAGTGTTTACCGGGCTCACCACGGTAAATGCTTCTCTATGGCTAAATTCAGCCATAGAGAAAACATTAACCGTGCAGAAATAAATAAATTTCACAGTGCAATTCTTGTCGATTGATAATTTCTGCTAGGGAAATGGAGCTTGCCAGCCCGGTAAAAGCTGGGCCCCAGCCGGCCAACCCCATTTTCACTATGAGTTGAACAGAGGTGTTGTTGAATCTATTCTCGTTAATAAACTCATCTGCTTATTCATATCCATGGAATTGTAGAAAACAAGTGCCTTCTTCAAATCCCCGTACACATTTCCCATTGAAAACAGCTCATGAATAATTAATCAACCGCATTATAGCAAATGTACTCCTATGGCATGGTGAGTAGTCTTTCAATTTTGACTTACATTGAAAATAAAAACTTATCCATTTTTTGTCAATGGATCACTAAGGCAAAGCTAATCCCCATATTGTGACACTTGTCTTTAATCTCTCACAGATATTGACACTTGACCTCTTCATTTTTCATCTTAAAGATAAGATATTTGGGATTGAAACTTAGTTTCATTTTGACACCTTTACTTTCATATTGTACAGCGTGTCCCCAAAAACTGGGTTCAAAAGTTTGCGAGCTTATAACTAAATAAGTAGGAACCATGGATAGTTCATATTTAAGAATATAATCTGTGAATAATCCAATATCGTCTTTTTGAAATACAAAGATTTTAATAGAGCGTGGTCAAAACCAATTTGGCCCACTTTTCAAGGAACATCCAGATGTGCCGCAAAACCCATTTGGCCCACTTTTCAAGGAACATCCCGATGTGCCGCAAGATAATTTTATTTACTGCCCAGTCTTTATAAAGAATGAATGCAAAGGCAAAACTGTGATAAAGTCACAACATTACGAGTTCATTCTTTACATAAACATTAAAACAAAATGCTCTTTGTTATAGCCCGAGTTATTGTTAAGTTATTTCGGAGAATAAACCCCATGCCGGGAATACTGTACATAGCGCACAGTTTCATGCAACGCACGGATGGTTTATTCCTTAAATCGGGACAAATGGGACCACGATCTATTCAAATCTTTGTATTTCAAAAAGTTTAAATTAGATTGGTCTCCGAATTTACCCAATTAAGGTCAGGTATATTAAATTCTGGGACACCCTGCAGCGGCACACTTTTTTCTACGCAGTTGAAGCAAAAAAAGTCATTGTTCAATTTATTTCAAGATCTGTATAATAACCTTTTCTAAATTCTTTATTCATAATAGCAATTACATCGCAAACTCACACCCACTGTTTCTTAAATTGTTTAAATTATTCATTATATTTTCTTAAATCGATTTTGATGTGTCCAAAATCCTCCTACATGAACTTTGATTCATCAAGATTTTTACTTAAGCATTTAGATACATATCAACGTATCCGCGAAGCTCGCCGTCTTCCTCTCTGTTTAGACGTCTGAAAACCTTCAAGAGCCTGTCAAACAGAACAAACCAATTATTACTATAACAATAACCGTATTCAAAATGATCCCAAAAATCACCAACTGTAAATTACCCTGATATACTATGTGATTTTAATAGTTTTCCATAGTGACAGAGCCGGTGGAATTGGTAGCAATGAAGTATTCGATTTAAGCCATCATACAAAATCACCTCTGATCATCTAGGCTACACCCCCAGATGCCCTCAAATGAAATGACGAACTCTATGTATATAACAAAAAAGTAGTCGGTATGCGCCCTGCTTACAGAGACCTGTCCCCCTGCTCACAGACCTGTCCCTCCTGATGCCCCCCCCCCAAATTCAAGACCCTAGTTACGCCACTGGGAGCCTGCCAAGATAGTGACGTAAGAGGGCGACAGAGGTTATCAGTCTACTGAACATCACCACAAATCTTGCAAAAAAAAGGCGGCGTTGCGATATTAATACGCTGCGTTCTGAGTAAAAGTATCTTTTACTGTAGGCTTTTACGATATGATTCCAGAGTCCGAGTAACTTATTATTGCACATTGTATCGTATAAATACTCTGGAAAGTGAACGGAGACTACGCATGATATGAAAATGTTGCTATCCGAAAATATCTACATTTGAAATTCACATTTCATATTGACTTTTGAGCAACAGTGGTACTTTTGGCAGATTTCGTTTGAGCCCTCCGCCTTTTGAAACAGTGACTGATCAAAATCCCAAGTGATTTCTAAATGTTATTTAATGTTATATTATTAGAGTAACCTACGGTAACTATCTATTGATGATATACAACACAACATGAACATAACATATGCAATTTAGAAGTTCATAATTACTTGAGAGTTCCGAGGAAAGTATCCCCTTGATAAGCTGCGAGGTTTTCCATTGTGTACACGTAGAGATGGTCTGGTGACTCCTCTGCACTGACCACTTCAATCTCTATTCGATTGACAATATCTCCTTCGATGAATTTCTTCGTCTCTGCTCGTAAAGCTGAAAAACAGCGGAATAAATTTGGCGGGAAAATGAAAAAGGCGGGAAAATAATCGGGAATGTCAAAAGTGGATTTTTATTTCTAAAATTAGCCTACTCATAGCATTCTGGCCGTTGAATTGTAACGTAACATTCCATAATTCGAAAATTTCACTTTTTAATGATGTAGAAGAGATTGTGTCTGTTATAAAAAGATAGCCCCTTAGCTGGGGAGCGCGCATGTTTTTTTGGTCCCGGTCTGCTGGCACAGGGAGTCATATACCAAAATGTTCCTTGATGTCTGTAATATACAACCTAGGTGGACAATCCTTGCCAACTCGGATGTTAAATTGACCTTTGACCTCGATTTAGGGTCAAAGTTCATGTGTTTCAATGGGACGTCAACATTTTAATTTAACATGGGAAAAAAAATATTGACCACAAAATGTATATCATATTGTTGGACTGACTGTTTAGAGCAAAAAGAAACAGTATTGTTGGTAGATTTTAAAATTGTCTTAAAATCCAAGTAGGTCTATAAACATGATAAACCAGCAATATAAGTTGTATTCCGATCATCCAACGGCCAATAATATTTTGAAAATAATGACTACATGTCTTTTTTTGCCAATTTCGTGAAAATTGGTAAAAAATGGCAGTCTTTTGTTGACATGACATTTTCAAAAGGTCATAGGTCAAAAAATATTGATCGACAATCAAAGTTGTGATTAACCTTTTTGCTCTTAATAGTCAGTCCAACAACTTTTTATGGTAAATATATTATATTGTTTTTACATTTTTCCCCATGTTAAATTAAAGTTTTGACGAGTTGGCAAGGATGTCCACCTATGTTGTATGCTACAGACTTCAAGGAACATTTTCGTATATGTCTCCCTGTGCCAGCATACCGGGACCAAAAACCCCCTAAAAATGGGCCTTCACTCCCCAGCTACCTGCTCAAGTATGATTTCTGTGTCTTATACGACAAGAGTTTAAGTTAATCTCCATAGTAATAAGTGGACGGTAACACCCCCACCACGTAAATTTCATAATTCGAAAATGACTCTTTCTATTTAGATATTGTGTTTATAAAAATATCATAATTACCTTGTTTTCCGTATTCAGGAGCTAATCCTAGTTTCTTCAAGGTATAATCGTCTGTGTGCATGTCCAGAATATCTGATATAGCTCCTGCGTCACTACTATGAAGGTATTCAAGATAGCGACGGTTCCATGCGTCAACTTCATCTGCAATATCTGGTTATTTATTTATACACAACCGGACAAAGAAATTACGCATTTTTTTAAATATTTTTTTTACAAAATGTTGAAAATTTTTGATTTATTTTTTAAATTAGAAAAAAGAAAAGAAATAAAGAGGACATTTTTGAATATTTTCAAAAATTGTTGAAAATTCGCAAAAATTTCACGAAAACATGAAGTCGGATTCACTTAGGTTGGGAATATTTGAGACTCTACAAACAAAATTACAGTTTAATAAATTTCACTTTTATTTATGTTTGGCCTTTTGTTTCTTTTTTTTCTTCTTCTTTTTCTTCTTCTTGTGTTTTTGGAAAATAACTTACCTGAATTTTCACTGCTTGCCACAACAAACGTGACGGCGATCATCACGACGATAGCAATGGGAACACGGGATGCCATACCGATGAAACGAATGGTCAGACCGGATGAGACTAGAAAAGATTTTTTAAATTAGAATATTGAAATATTTGAAAGAAAAATGATGCAAAGAGAAGCCAAGTAGCGTTAATGATTTTTGTTTGTACACTTTATCCTTTCAAAATGTATATCTTTCGTCAGACGGGATGCTTTCGTCAGATGAGATGATATCGTCAGACGGGATGATTTAGTCAGACGGGATGATTTCGTCAGACAGGACGATCTCGTCAGACGGGACGATCTCGTCAGACGATACGATCTCGTCAGACTGGACGATCTCGTCAGACGGGATGATATCGTCAGACGGGACGATCTCGTCAGACCTGAGACTAATTAGGTATATTAGTCTCAGGTCAGAAGGGATTATCTCATCAATCGCGAATATATATTAGGTCGCACTGCAAAACCCGTACGTATGGCATTACGAACACTTTTGCTCGATTTTAAGCAAAGGTATTGCTCTGTGCGAGAGTGTGATGGTATACAAATAATAAATGCCTGAGCGTGTGATAGTACAAACTACATCTCGAGGTCAAATTTGGATCTTTCCATTGCACGAGAAAGCTGAATGTGATGGAATAATCCAAATTGGACCGATTGATAATTATAGTTTTACTATTGCACAAGCAAACGGCATTCAATTATGTTTCATATCATGATATCACATAATTAATTTCCAGCCATAATGATAGTAAAAACTATCACATGGTTAAAATCAAGCCTATCATGATATAACACTTGGAAATTTCCGCCTTGTCATTTGATTTGTGGATGTCACATGACATGAAATGTCATGTTATCAACTTCGGTTTGCCTCAAGGATTTTGTGTTGGCCCTCAAATTTTCTATTTCTACACACATCCGATTGCTGATATAATCAAACGTTAAAACACATAAATTTCCATTTTTACGCTGATGATACACAACTGTACATCTCATTTGACCCAAAATAAGTCAGGGGATGCTGACCATGCTCTTGTTATGTTATCTGCGTGCTTGAATACGGTAGTTATAAAACAGAATTTTTCATTGCAGCCAACCCAAGAGCCTTAAAGTCACTATCCAACATCTCACATCGTGTCGGTGATATTGAGATCAGACCGCCCCCCCCCCCCCCCCCATGTACGCAATCTTGGTGTTGAATTTGACTGCCATTTAAACATGTCTCATCGTGTTACTAACATTTGTCGCAGTTTGAATTTTCACCTTAGGAATCTTTCTCGTATTCGGATGTTTATTAATGAAACAACATGTCATCACGCCATATGCGCACTTGTTACATCGCGGCTCGACTATTCCAACTCTCTCTTGCAGGTATCTTCTGCGAAAGATATTAAACGGTTACAACGTCTCCAAAATCGAACAGCCAAACTCATTTATAATACTAAAAAACGTGATCATGCAACTCGTCTTCTCCACAAGTTACATTGGCTGCCTGTGAAAACGCGCATTGAGTTCAAGATATTGACTATTGTATATAAATGTTTCAATGATGGCGCGCCTTCTTATCTTAAGGACCTTTAGTACATGTACCTAAAAGAAGTGGTCTTCATTCTGCCTCTGACACTCGGATTCTCACTGTACCTAAAACTCGTCTCACTACCGCCGAGAAAGGATTTTATGCCTCCGGCCCATTTTTGTGGAAAAATTTACCGCGTCACATCAGGCATGCCTCATCACTGACTCAATTTAAGAATATGTTAAAAACACCCTGTTGTTTTTGTTTTTTTAATTTTTAATTTTTTTAATTTAATTTTATGTTTTTTAATTTTTTTAAGCGCTGTGTAAGCGCGCTATATAAATGCTCATTGTTATGTTATGTTACGTCAATAATCGTGTAATTTGGTTTCATTTGCCGTGCAATTTGGTTCCATACGTTTTGTACCATTGCACGCCTCGTGTTTTTCAGCAGGTAACAGACATTGTTCACGCGCTAATATTGAACCGCACCACGATTACGATGCGCTTGTTTTTATGGCCAGTCTGTGTGTAGCGCAGCGTCTCCCAACAACCAATTTTCCGGTGAAAGTGCCCTAGCGTAGCCGCTGGGAGGCCTATGGTTTGTTCTGCTGCCTGCATATCTTTGATTTTAATTGCCTTCTTGTATTGATGGGACTAATGTTAATACTGTACATGAGACAAATATTGTAAGTGAGAACGCAAGCTTCCAGGCGCGGCGAGGGCTAGGTCTAATTAAAATGATCAATTTTACTCAGTCAGTACCGTAGGCCTGTATGTCTGCTTCCGGTTTTTATGACAAATAACGAATGTGTTATATAAAACAAATAATGAATGTTTTCATTCGTGCAATGGTATGAATATTTAATTTCCATTCAGTGAAAGATGAAATATACCATTCAACTCAGCTTCGCTTCGTTGAATGGAACATTTCATCTTTCACCTCATAAACTTTCATCATTTGTATACCATCACATGGCTGAAATGAGGTCTACCATTATATAGTTTGAATATACAATCACACTCTCAAGCATTCAATATTGGTATTATACAGGTGCCAACAGAGCAAATAATCAAAGCATTACAGTTTCCCGACTTCTCAATAATACATAATTACAAAATCTATGAAGATACAACTTACCTAGTAGTTTTCAGAACACCGCAGCAATTCTTGGCACGACCCGAAACCTGATGAGGAATGATATAAAGACAAAAGTCATGCGCACGTTATATAGCTTATGACATATGGTAAATTAGCAGTCATACTATGTAATATACTTTAATGTCTTTAGACAGACGGGCACTCATTGTTTGCCAAGAAATCTAGGGTGAGTCAAAATAAAGATAAATTTGAACAGGAATTCCTTCCCAGTCTTTCATCAAGGCTTTGTGGCGGTAAAACAGTTTGAGCGCCCTCTATCAAATTTCGCTCGGCCTCGCGCCTTCCGCGCTTGCAACGGCTCTCGCCTCACTGCGCTCGGCACTCGATAGGCGTCTTTGACAAAGACTAATTCCTTCCCCGCAATATGAGACCTCATTTATAAATAACGAGTGGATTGGGTGTAAAATTTAAAAAAGATGACTTAACATTTTCCGCGCGGCAGTGGTCTGCAGACGACAGTTCCAAAATTGTCAAAATTATTGAATTTCATGTGGAATCCCCATGAGAAATGCATTAAAATAAGTACAAACATGGCTAGTATTGGTTCAGTAATTCTTGAGACATAATTTGAAAGTTTGGAAAGGTTTCTAAAATTCACATAGCCGCGTGGAAAGTGTTAAGTAACCAAGCTGACCGACGTTTTCTATGAGATAAGCAGTAACAATTTGTGTGAAACGAATTACAGCTCACCATTCATCAATACATGCCTAGGGCCGGATACATTTTTCGGTACAATACCATGTTATAAAATAGAGAGGAATTTATGAGTAATTACAGTGAAAATAATTCTGAGAAAAGTATACGTAAAGATATAAGACGCACCCGTTCATACCTGCTAATATAGTGAAGATATCCAGGTCTGATGCGGCATTGTCATAGTCATGATAGTTGATCATTGTTGATGGCCAATCGATAATCACTATTTCTAGAACATGACATAAATTGCCCGCTTAGGAGCGCTATTAATTCGGTTGACCGACTACCGGGGAGAGAAAGAGAGAGTGAGAGAGAAATAGAAGATACACACCTTTCTGTACATTACACTTACAGACCGTTCTCTGCTTTACAGACCGTTCTCTGCTTTACACCCAGACCGTTCTCAACATTTGACCTTTCCAAGACTATTACACAGACCTTTCTACATTCTAGACACCTTTCTCTAAATTACTGAGACCTTTCTCGATTCTAGACAACTTCCTCAAAATTACTGAGACCTTTCTCCATTCTAGACACCGTTCTCTAAATTACAGAGACCTTTCTCGATTATAGACACCTTTCTCTAAATTACAGAGACCTTCTACATTCTAGACACCTTTCTCTGAATTACTGAGACCTTTCTCCATTTTCTAGTCACCTTTCTCTAAATTACTGAGACCTTTCTCCATTTTCTAGTCACCTTTCTCTAAATTACTGAGACCTTTCTCCATTTTCTAGTCACCTTTCTCTAAATTACTGAGACCTTTCTCCATTTTAGACCATTTTGACCCCTTTGGCCGCCCATAGTTTTAGCCTAGAATCGTCGCTAACTAAACTCGTGTTTACCGTTCAGACAATTGTACGAGTATAATAGGCGTTTAATAACAAAACACGTTGTTAACGTAGGTTTTCCGATTTTAAACTTCATGTATTATATTCTACATAAACGGTCATCATTAAAATAGTTGTATTCCAAAGTTTTAGTTGCATAACGTTCTACAATGGTTCTTATTTTAGAAGCACAATGTGAGTTTTACATGGAATATGCCCATTGAGTATTATAGTACACAAACGGGCCGGGTGGTAAACAACCAGGGTGGTTAATCACCTATGGCAGTAATTCACTGGATCTTGGCCTATAACGCCAAACATAATACAGAAATAATTATATATATATGTGGTTTTTTATGATATCAACATATTTTGATTGGGGAAAAAAGTTACAGTGATTAGAACATCCATCTTTAAAGACGAGTGAATAATGTGCCTAGAAAAGTCGTTAAGCGTGACATTGTATGGAATGGTATTTGTTCAATAATCAGCGATTCAAATGGATTACTGTAGAATTAAAGAATGCATTAAATGTACGTTTATTATTTAACTCATTTGCACCCAATAGGCCCCATGCGTCATCATGGCGTTGTGAAAGGGAAATCGCTCATGTTTGTATTCCTAGGTTCCAGGGATACATTGTGCGAGTATACTCAATATTGAGGTTTATGCACAGTATAGGTAGATGATGATGATGATGAATCACAATGTGCACATGGTGCAAATGTTTAGTTAAATGCGAGTTAAGTAAGCACCTCAATACCAATGTTTAAATTTAGACACTTTGTTGTTAAAACTTTGCTTAAAACCGTGTTTAATACGTACGAGAACGGCAATAGATGATTTCACTTTCATTCACTGCTTTATGAATGTGGTGTGTACGAAGCTAGATCTATAAAAGTTAATTAGAAAGTACATGTAGGTGAAAATAGCTCTCAACATGAGTTATTGATTTAATAACCACCTTGTATTATTAGATAAATGATCATTTTGATGGTGACTTGTTTAATACACCATACGGCATATGCAGACCATCCGCTTATTTTAAGACCTATTAAGTATTATACCAGCATCCTTTCATAACAACATGATGATGACGCATAGGGACTGTAGGGGAGATGCGGGAGAGTTGAGCCACCGGGAGAGTTGAACCACCCCCTATAACTCGAAAAGTAGTAACTTACTAAAATTTATATTGGCATATATTGTTATATAGCATCAATACGACATTCTTAGTGTTAAACTCTACTGTCATGTGTGCTCAGTATTAAAGATACCTAAACAAAATCATTTTTTTCACTTTTGAGTGAAAAATAGAAAAATAAATGTTTTGTCTTTTTTCCCATAGCAAGACTTAGAATATAATAGCGGTAATTTGTTTATTGAAGGGGGTATATATGACTATTATTTTAGAGAGAACTATTGTAAACTACCAAAAGTTCTACACCAGACCGGATTGGGTTATTTACAAAATGGTCACCATGAGGAGAGTTGAGCCATTGGTCATGGGGAGAGTTGAGCATAGGGAAAACATGTAGTAACATTTTGATTTTTGGACTAAAGGTGAAAAATGTATAATAAATGAGAGAAAATGTTATTTTGTGCCATGATAATAACAATTGAGCACCATATTTACTTTAAGGATTAATAAATCAAAAGTTGAAAAAATATGATTTTGTTTTTTTCACCAGCCATTGACTTATCATGCTGGCTCAACTCTCCTGTAATGGTGGCTCAACTCTCCCATACTGTAGGGAGAGTTGAGCCACTTTACCAATTTTTTTCAAACCTTTTGTATAAATAAGCCTTAACTGCTATCCCAACAGTTATTGTTTCACAACGAAAACAACACTCTAAAGTTTATCTTACACTAATTTTTTACAGGTTTGTACTTTTCTTCCGCATATGGTGACACAAAATATAAAAAATGGCTCAACTCTCCCGCATCTCCCCTATTGGGTGCACATGAGTCCGCGAGATACAATGAAACCATATTAGTAATAAATATTAATATTCATACCACATACAAGGTCATTCAATCAATTCTCAACCTGAGGTAGACCGGGTCCTCACGTCCCTCTATGTGTAAATAGTGAAGACGGAAGTATTCAGTCTATAGGTCTGAGCATGCCATGGTCTGAGGTAGAAGGAGATGAGGTATAAAATGCTGATCGATTATTGAATTATACAGTCAGATGCCAACGTTGACTGAGTCTATTGTATATGTATAGGCCTATGACGCGATTTTGTTTTCCCTTGAAAAGAGGATGTCGATTTCGTACAATTCAGTAGGCCTATGCCACAATGACAGCCTTATACAATGCCAACATTAACGCATTTAAATGTGGTTCAACGCCATGTGACTAGGTGGATTTTCACTAGGGGAGAAAAAAAATATCAATCCATTATTCTTATATGCTAAAGTCATGTTTGCAGGGACGTTTCTGCTTGAAAATACCTTTTTTCTGAAGAAGATTTTGTTGTCATTACTGAAAAAATTAGGTTTATTTCCCGTGGCCCTAACCACTGTCTTATTAAAAGCTTAAAATAAATAACCTTTTACGATCATCAATTTATTGCTCTTTACATTGAATCCAAACCTAGCTTGCAGCGACACCGTTTTCACATTCAAAATACAATTTAGAAACTGGGTTCAATTTGGCTAAAATTTCGTCGAATACTCAATAGTTCACCACTAGTTCATTATTATAGAAAACACATAGACACGTCAATGAGTAGTTATGGCCGAGCGGTTACGACTATGAACCAGTAATCTAATGGATTCGCCCCTCCTCGGTTCGAATCCCGCTGAATACCTTTTGTTAGAATACACGATTTAGTCTCTGTGTGTTGGAAAATGGCGTATATTTTTACTGTATGTGAATAAAAGTCGTGGCCCTGACCCCTCTCCAAAAATGTATTACAAATAAACATATTTTTGATAAAGTGTAATACTTTAGGAATATTTCTTGTGCGTGTTTTATTTTTATTAAATCAGAAATAATATCCTAAATAAAAAGGACTTCCCCTTCAAAATGAGCCTAAGATGATCAAAATTGATGGAGACAATCCGTCACAATCGCGAGTTGCAAATGACCCGATTTCTATTTGTTTTCTTGAAATCTGGCTTTACTGGCGGACCGGGGCTAACAAAATAGACGGTGTGTTCTTGCCTTGACTTCTGACTGTATATGGAATCCCGTTGTCCTGTCGCTATGGTGGTAATGATTTCAATCACGATTGTTGTCGCCATAACATTAACCACTGGTTAAATTGCCGTGTAATCAGCAAGACCGGTGGCCTAGTGGTTAAGGGCGCCTGCCTAGAAAGTTCAGGAGACCGGGTTCAAGTCCCCGCCGGTGAATGTCCTTGCATATTTTTAGTTGGGACATTCGCCGGTGTTTGTTAATATTTGTTGTTATATTATATATACACGATTGTTGTGTCAAGTAGCAAAATACACTCGTCCAAAGAAATTCCTTGCCACTTAGTAAAGTCCAAATATTTCAAATTAATATTTAATAGAATATAAATGTATATAATTGTATATCAAATTAAGCAGAAAGTAATCCTCTAACAGCTTAACATGGAATTTAGACATGATCACTCATGCATGGCAGATCCCATTCACTTGACAATGGCAAGGTCTGGGGAAGAAGATTGCAAAAAATTGGATAATCCCTCCATTCAAATGTTAATGTGAATGATTGAACACAATATGAATCTTAAAATTGCTTAATGAATGTGCTCAGCCATGCATGAATGCGTACATCTTAATTTCATACAGACATGATAGAGAATTATTGTCTGTTTATTTTGACATGCAATTGTTTAATTTATATTAAATATTCATGTGAAATATTTGAATTTCAATATTTGAACTTCAATGAGTGGCAAGGAACTTCTTTGGACGAGTGTACAAATAAAGTTAATCTTCTAAAAAAATAGAAACAAATATAAAATCTGTACCTATAAAAGAGATATCGAGTAGGCTGTCAATATCTTTGTAGGGTCTCATAGTACCAAATGTCGACAACATGTTGTGACGGCCCTTCCCCAATAGGAGATTCTCTGACGTCCACATCCGTCATCTGATTTTATCGCGAGCGTAGCTACCCTGATTTTCGTTGTTGGTTTATTTGTGATTTTCTTACCTTTTCTCGCAACAGATTATAATATAATAGCCATTGTAGAATTATTACAACAACAACAAAATGTCCACCATATTTTCTGATATAAATAATGACCCTACATGTACTCCCAGTACAACTCCCTGTGATCGAACAATTAATACTATATCTCATAAATATTCATTAGCTAATTACTGAATTGTATTCGACAATAGCGTCAGCGCGCGAAGCTTGTGATCCTTGTGATCATACGAACAATATGAGTTATTGTTTTTCAAAATCGGAGCAAGTCTAAATGTTGACCCCATATGTAAAGGTCAACGATTTTTTAACGTTTTACCCGATAACTCGTTAACCAAACATCGGAAGGAGAACAAACTATACTTTTTTTTCGGAATCCTTGTGCTCAGCCAAACAATTTGGTGTGCTTTTTAGCTTAATTAAAGCCATTTGAATTTTCGGCCACTATATGGCGGCTATTTTAGAATTTGCGCTATAAAAGAACGTTCCCGTCACTTTTGAGAAATACATGGGAGCTCATTTTCTTTTAAAATGGTTCTAGTTGACAAATTCACTAAGAAACTAAGGTAGGAAGAAAATGGTCACGGAATCCAAGATAATGACTCTACTACAGTGATAACTTCCAGGGGGAGAAATACTTTTGCACGGCAGTGTATCTTGAAGGCAAAGTTCCCCGTCTACTATGTGCAAATTCACGGGTGAAGGTTTTATAGGGGGCGCACTATCATGGTCGTAGCAAACCAGACAACCTAAGACGTGGTGGATTTTATCGGCTCAAAACATGATTTGTGGCACAGAAATAGTACATCAATGGTAAAAAAAAAGGTGATTGTGATTTAGAGTAGAACTGATATGCTTTGATGATAGCAGAATTTAGTTCTTATATGACACGAAACATTAAGAATTGGTTATTTGAAATTAATTTTTACGTGTAACAAAATACGAATTAAATTGTGGATGGCTTCATCTGGCAGTGACAGAGGAGGGGCGTGGCGTTAATTGCATTTTATGAATATTGTTATCAGATCAGTTGGGAAGGACGCCGGATCGCGACGATCACGTCGTGTGAGGTCATGAATAGTCATCACTGGTCATGGCTAAATATTCATTCACAACGAATGATTGACAGATTACGCTTAACTTCCGGGTAAAGAACTGATAGAGTGCGCTATACTGTGAACCAAATATCAACAATGGGTCAGATATGAGATTCATCGCCTTGGCTGATATGGTAAAAATTGGTTAACGGCCATGTGTTTTGAACTCACCACCCATAAAGGGTTGTGGCGTTGCATTTTCGGTAATGAATCATCCATCTCTCTCTATTATATAAAGAACTAAATGTGGTAGAGCTATGTTTGAGGTGTCATGTGAAAGCCTATTTATCTAGCTACATTATGTGAATAAATCAGGTATTTGTATATCTGATTGGCTAAGATATGATTGATTATATTGTGAAATACAGGGGCGGTGGCGGTGGCGGTGGCGGTGGTGGCGGTGGTGGTGGCGGTGGCGGTGGTACAAACATGATTTTGCTCTCATTCATAGATTATGTTATATTCTATAAGTTTCTGCTTCAACAAACGTGACAACTATATCGTCGCTGTTCTGACATACCGGCACATCTCTATGTAACAATTGTAATCACGAATCGATTGCATTGTCCTTGGCTTTTCCCATATTCGCTACACAGTGATCTTGCCCTAATTCATCAGTTTTACATACATGACTATAACATAAAAAATATTCAACCGATTTCTGGAAAGCTCTCAAATAGGGAAATTAAAAAATGCCGTTTAAATCAAGATAGGGTGCATACCCCACAAAATATACTTGTAAACTCTAATAAATATGATATTTAAACGTTTGTGCTCATTTACTTCTCGATATAGTATATTTCACCAAGTTACCATTGACAACCATTATGTTCTGATGGGTAATTGTATGAAGAACTATAATATGCACAGTAAAATTATGATTGAGATATAAAGGTATAACAATATTATTGAGCTTAAATCGATATGTTTTGAACCTTCCTAATCACAACATGTTACCATTAGGTCCTATCTTAATTCCAATAGCAATGTATTTCATACAACTGTACAACTGTGCACAGACTTGGCAAAAGTCTATTAATATTTGTCCAGCCATGCACGCAAACAATAGAAGCAATCTTGAAGGACATGCTCACGCTAAGGTGACCAATGTTTGAAATCCGCGCTATACAAGAAACCTGAAATCCCATTCAGCAGTGTGCAGTCAAGGGTTTTAAGCATGATGGTGTATGTTACTTTAGGTGACCGTGTGCTGACATGCAAGCCTGTATACTATAAAGGCCTGTACTAAGTCCACAAAGTCAAGGCCATAAAAGCAAGTAGCCAGTAGCTGGTTGGATTAGCGTGTATGGATAATCAAGTATTGGCCAATCCGAAATCAGGTTTAATAAGAAATGTAACATTATGCTGATAATCATACAAGGACACAAAAGAGAACTTTAAAACAAAGCTGGTTTTATTATATATGATACGCATATTTTGATTGAAATTTGCATGGCTGTACAACACTCAGGAGGCACTATATTTATAATTCAATATTTGGTAATTTATGCTCTGTTGCACTGTAGTATATATCAATATCTCAATTAATAGTAGAGATTGATCCGTGACCTTGCACTGAATTGCACCATGGGGTATTTTGATGGGCACTGAAGACTCAGGTATGAAGTGAATCAAAAGAAATCAATCATGTGTCATTCATCAGTATTACAGTCCATTCAGGTTATTCATAGAATTGGCGCGCGATATTTGAAAGGGATGTAACCTCACTTGATTATGATTTTCTTTTTTACTTATAGTTCTTGTGGACACAGTTTAGTAGTTCGAAATGTCAAAAAATTAGACGTTGTATTACACGGGTTGTTTTCAAATGAGAATAAAATATCCGGATTGCCAAAAATATATACCGTATGGTCAAGCGTAAATCATCGAGAAAATAAGCTTTGAATCTTACCGTACTTGATTCATACATGGACCTATCAGTCTGATAAGTCCATGATTCATAGATTTTAAAACATCTCACCACCATGATAGGCTGATGGGCTGTTTCTCTATGTTTTCCACATTTTGGAAAATATGATCCATTCAATTATAGCGTTTTCATCGACAATAGCGTTTTCATCTCTTGGTATTATGACTAAATATTACAATGAGGCAGATGAAGCATCGCCTCTATAGCGTCACTAGGCGGCGTTGATATTGCATCTTATATTCAGGAGGTATGGCCATAGTCGATTTCCGGTTCGCGATTCCAGTTTGAACGTCGATTAAAAAAATCAAAGAGGGCGCTAGTCATTTTCCCCATTTCTTCCCTTGTGTAACACTAGTGTTATGAAGCTACATGTATGACGCGTCGGGGACTTCAAGCTATCAGTCTGATAAGTCCATGATTCATAGATTTTATAACATCTCACTACCATGGGATAAGCTATCCGGAGTTGCCCATTTATTCTTTAATCTTACAAGCCTATAGATGGTGATATCTGATGGGCTGTTTCTCTATGTTTTCACATTTTGGAACAAATGATCCATTCAAATATAGCGTTTTCATCGACAATATACTACATCTCCTGGTATTATAACTAAATATTACAATAAAGCAGACGAAGCAACGCCCCTATAGCGTCACTATGCGGCGTTGATATCTTATATTCAGGGGGCGTGGCCATAGTCACTTTCCGGTTCGCGATTCCAGTTTGAACGACGATTAAAAATTCAAAGAGGGCGCTAGCCATTTCCCCATTTCTTCCCTTGTGTAACGCTAGTGTTATGAAGCTACATGTATGACGCGTCGGGGACTTCAAGCTATTTAATACTCAGACCCTGTTTACTTCCATGCTCAGACAGTCAACCAACCATTCACTCACCAGTCCAGCTGGAATCCAACACTTGTTAAAAATGCGGCTGACATGTCGTTTTAAAATACTATGGCATCCATTGTAACTATATTGCTTTTAATTTTGATAACTTTATACCCGGGAATCGCATACCGGTATGTTCCGCACGGAGGTCAAGCGTACAAAGCGACTGTAAATGTGAAGTTCGATAATCACCGGATTTGTATCATTGGTAGAGTTTCGAACCCGGGTCGCTGTTACGTCTTATGCACTTTTAGACAGCCGGGATGTGAAGGGTTTAACTATGATTCACAGAACAAAGAATGTGAATTAAACAATGCAACTATTGATGAGTTCCCGTTGGACGCCAGAAAGAAAACAGGTGTCAACTATTTCAATTTGAAGGTAAGTTTGATTTCTAGAAAAGGAGAAGGGGGTCAAATCGGGGAGGGGGTAGCTTCACGTCACACTCTCAGGAAAAAATGGTTCAATTTGTCCTTTATATAGAACCCTTAAGAATAGAACCCGCAAAAATAAAATGAGGAACCTCAAAAATATCAAGTTGTTCATTATGTTGTGTAAATGTTGATCCTTATAAGATTAATGACATATAGGGGAGTCAAAAAACTGCAATAGTGGAAAGAAGCCATCTTGTTTTAAAAACTAAGTTGAAGTATGATTTTTTTTAAACGTTATAAGAATACCTTATTTGTTACTAAATTTGTGTGAAAAAATGAAGTCAATATCATTTCCCGTTTGCTTTAGGTGAACCTTTTTACCCGTGCACCCATTTCACACGTTTGACCACGCGATACCCCAATTATACATCAGATCGCAAAATGTGTCTCTCAATCAAATTTGGAAACTTGAATACATTTGTGATGTTATTGGAATTTGATACATCCTTTCTTGTTTACATGTGAGTTAACATAATCAATTTTCCCTAACCATGCTATGAAATGCTTATAATGCTCTAAATTTTAATAAAAAACTGACATTTTCCAAATTTTTGTTGGCGGGATATTCAAATATAAAAATGCAATGTATGCCATTTCAATTGAAAATCACTGTGCTCGGGGACAAACATGTACATTTGGCTGTGCAGTAAAGAAGGTCACCCAAGAAAACACAAAGTTAGGATTAAATATGTCATTCTTGCAACGTTTAAAAAGTTTTGAAATTCATTTTGGTTTTGAAAAAATGGCTTCTTACCACTATTTCAGTTTTTTGACTCGCCATGTATTCCATATTTTAAAGGTTATTAGATTTTAAGTAAGAAATTCTGAATTTATTTTCTTGTTTCATTTATGGTTAGGAACAAACGCTTAATGAATCAGTTGTTTGAGCGTATGTTACAGAATTGGGCACTACCACCCTGGGTTGCTTGTCACATTTAGTTCTCGTGGGAATTTGACAAGGTTAAACATTTCCAGGTTAATTCTATGCAGTCTTTTATCAAGTGAACAAAAAACCCCGAAAATATTGTTGTCATTATTCAGTCTGAAATATGGCTCCAAAACTGAGAAACAGGCAGAGTTTGTGAGGCAATGAGAGACTGGTTTTGGGTTCGATCAGCGCGCGAGAAGAAATAACGATACCCTTATCAGAGTATCATGTCATATCGCGTATTCCGCACTCGTTTTACGTATCACACCCCGAAATCTCGTATCGTGACCCCGAAATCTCGTATCGCGACCCCGAAATCTCGTAAAGCGACCCCGAACCTATCGTATCGTGCCCCTGATATCTCATATCGCGACCGCGAAATATGGTATCACGACCCCGAAATATGGTATCGTGACCACGAAATCTCGTATCGCGCATTTCGTATTGCGACCCGAGATTTCGCATTGTGCCCCTAGATCTAGACCAGGGATACTATTAATTTTGGGATAGGAAAGTCCTATACTAACACACGTAGCGAAAACGGGGCCGTTTGCATAAATTACATAAATTATGGTAATCATCGGAATGTGTCGGTGACCGGCGTTGAACGCGTTTAACAGTGTTTAACCAGGTTTAACGTAATATTTGGTCAGCATAGGTTTGAGGGCGTTGTGGATTTACACAGACGACGGTGGCCACGCGAAACCTAAATGTTGAATACGTAATGAATAAGGTGAATAACACGTAATCGCGAATGTTAATCTTATCATTTTGACAAATTCATCATAATTAGAAGAATTATCATCGTTAACCGGGCGATGACTGTTAAAAATAATTCAAAATAGTGCACTCCCGTTGACATATTGGGTCGTCTGAGAGACGCGTGGCCAGCGTCGTGTCGTCTGCTACAATCACGCCTGATCAGTATAGCGCCACCAGTTCTATGCTGACCAAATTTTCATTTAAAAGTGGACCCGATCGGCAAGCTCACTGGCACACCCCTGTCTAGACCCTGAAATTTCGACCTACTGAATATTTATTTTGTAATCGCCGAGCACTTCCTATTAACGGCGGTCATTTCTGTGTGCTATCTGAACGAACCACCTAGGTATCTGGATGAATGGGTCTGGAGTGATAACCGCAATTTGCGGGTGTGACTAGCTGTGAAGAATGAAAGTCTTTGCTATCTTTACACACACATTTTCAGTGCGTAATCACACACAAATCAATGATTTCCTATACCTAGTGCAACTTCAACTTTTCTGTTGTTATGCGCGGTCATTGAAACCGCCATAACTTAATAAGTATCTATTCGATTTTGTTGAATAAGGTATCAAACTGCGGAGACGAAATTTGCTAATTTAATGTATATCTCAGATTTTTGGTACCGATTACCTATTTTGAATTAGCCAACCTCAAAGCACCTGGTCCGAGACTTTTGTTGCTAGGTGTATATCACGACCTCATCCTTTTTGAGTACTGGTGCGCTATTTTGAATCCCGTGTTATCCACACGTGTATAGTATACACCACAATCGATTGGCCATGTATAATAATATTCGCACCCGACCTTTGTGTACAGTAATGAATAGCTATAATAGTGCCATGCTTCCTATCTCTTTAGTATGTTAGTCTAAGCTATTATTAAGTTCTTTCAACAATCTATTTTAGTTCTTACATTTTGTCATCTGAAACCGTGGTCTTAAAACTCCCAAAGTCAGATGAATGGGAAAATCTTGTTACTAAATGGTTTTATTTTCGATGTTAAATCATAAGTTTGGGCAAACATAAAGTCTACGGAGCTCTTGTATTAGTCCCATCTAATCAAAAGCGATTTTGTCCTCAAGAGGTCCCCTTGTTTTCGGATCTTTGCTTTTTGCTTTTGGATGAACTATTTCAGAGGGGGTGGCCACTAAATTGCCCAGCCTCGGTCCTTTGCGGCATGTAAACCGAAGTGGTTCTGAGCTGTGGCCTTGGTCTATCTATCTAATTTTGTGATTGGCCATATTAATATTCATGCCTGGTGCTCGTCCAATCAGGTGGCGCGTTTTGTCGGGCAGCCGGCGTAGCTGCGCGCGGGTTTTGTGGTTGTTTTCAATAGCTGGTTGGAGTAGTCATGTTGCATGGTGAAAATCCCACCCAACCCACCCAGTTATCCATACTGGAGTTGATTGGGCGTTTTATACAGGCATTATAAGACTTGGTTAGGCCAGCTTAGGTCTGAGCCGGACTCGGCCGATGCGAGTGTTTTTATTGTTGTAAGGGGTGGGGCAGGGTTTTTTTAGGGGGATAAGGGTCTGTACTATATTTGTTGTGTTTGTTTCAATTGGTTTTGCCCTTGTGTTTTTGAAAGGCTAGAGTTGCTTCTTTTGTGGAGTTCTCGATCCCTTCCAAATCGTGGTCCGGATCCATATCCTCGTCGTACTTACGTATGGATTGGCCCGGAGGATTGGCTTACATTTTATTGTTTACTAAAGCATGGTTTATTGTTTACTAAAGCATGGTGTATTGTTTACTAAAGCATGGTGTATTGTTTACTAAAGCATGGGGTATTGTTTATTATATAACACTTAGAAATGTCCTTGTCATTTGATTGGTTGATTGTATGTCACATGACATGAAATATTTGTCCCATTTCATTCTCACTATCCAAAACAATAACATGTATATTGCAACAGTATTTCACACTTTACACCAGGCAATGATTTACCCCA